>CM053770.1:628809265-628865915 GCA_028658325.1 Potorous gilbertii
CAAATGGGGAGAAAATTTTGGAACCCAAAATTTTGTGAAAATGAATGTAAGTTAAATAAATAAATTTATATTGAAAAAAAGAATGAAGTGAAAAATGTATGTAAATGTAAAATGTAAAGCTCTTTGTGATCATCTGTAAATTAAATCTATTATTGTCCATATCTTTATTGGTCCATTTCCTCATAATAGTGATCGTTAGCAGCAGCAGTGAAGAACAGTGTATATGTGTGTGTTCGTCCTTCATTGCCGAAGACCATGCCTTCACAGAAGTAACGGCATGACTTGCACTTGACTTTGTTTTGAGTGAGGGAGGGCTGTGCAGGTCACCAGCCTCACTTCTCCTCTAGAGACATCTGAATCCAGTGACCAGATATTCATCAGGATGAATGGAGATGATCCAGGATGAGGCAATTGGGGTTAAGTGACTTGTCCAAGGTCATACAGTTAGTGAGTGTCAAGTGCCTGAGGTGACATTTGAACTCAGGTCCTCCTGACTCCTGTACTGATGCTCTATCCACTGCACCACCTAGCTGCCCCAGTGAAGAACAGTAATGTCCTAATGTGTGATTGTTTTTCACTGATGTCCAATAATTACAATGAAACTTTTGTATAGATTTCCATACCATGCTTTCCTCTATCCTCTGCCTTTCTCAAGTTTCTCTCTACTCCAATCCATCTTCCATATAGCAACTAAAGTAATTTTCTTAAATTTCTCTCTGTCTCTGTCTCTGTCTCTGTCTCTCTCTCACACACACACACATACACACACACACCATACTCAACAGATTCCAGTGTCTTCAGATTGCCTCTTTGTTGCTATTGTTCAGTCATTTTTAAACATATCTGCTCCTTCTGAAGTTTTCTTGGCAAAGATGTTGGAATGGTTTGCCATTTTCTTCTCCATTGTGTCTCCATCCTCTCCACAGATAAGGAACTGGGGCAAACAGGGTTAAGTGACTTGCCTAGGTTCACACAACTAATAAGTATCTGAGGCTGGTTTGAACTCAGGTCTTCCTGACATTCTAACCACCGTACCTTCTAGCTTCCCCATCATAGTACCTCTAGACTCAAATGTACATTGCTCCCCTGTTTGGCATTTAAAGTGCCTCACAATCTTTTCTTTACTTTCCAGTCTTACTATTTTCTACATGTTCTAATCTATCCTCTCTACTCAGTTGCCAAACTGATCTTCCTAAAGGTCAGGTTGGACAATATTACTCCTTTATTTAATAAACTCCAGTGGCTCCCTATTGCCTCTGGGATCAGATATAAAATACTCTGTTATGCCTTTAAAGTCCTTCATAATCTGAATCTTTTCTATTTTTTCTGTCTTCTTAATCCTAATCACCCTTGACCCGTCCATCCACTTTTTGCTCAGGTGACACTGGCCTTCCTGCTGTCTGTCAGATGTGATGCTCCATCTCTGATGTCCATTCACACCAGGAATGCTCTCCTTCCTCACCTTGTGCTTCTGAGAATTCCCACTTTCCTTCAGAACTCAGCTCTAGTGCCACTTTCTCATGTGAAACCATTTCTAGTCTCTCCAGCTACTGGTGACCTCCCTCTCCCAGCTGGTTTATACTCATTCAATATATGTGAATTATCTTTAATATATGACTGCTTTCAATTTTGTCTTTGTAACTTAACACACAATGCCTAGCATTATTAGGTGCTTAATAAATGTTTGTTGATTTACTGATCAACTGACTAAGGTAAGAATTAGGTCATATGTCATGATACTCAGTTTACCATGGAAGAACCAGAGACATAACCTTTTAAACAAGTTAATCAATCAGTCATTGAGTGGAAATGAGAATTCAGGCTGTCTAACAAGTGACCAAGGGTTTTTTCTATACCATATTCACTCTGCTTCTATAAACAAATCATTAGTCTACCTTTGTGGCATAAGATTAGCTTGAATGACTTTCTTATCTGTGGAACAGAGGTCAATCATTCATAAACCATGGAGGAAAGTCCTTGGAAGTTTTCCATGTGGAGGTGTACTCTTCCCCCAGGCCTTATCCATTAGTTGAGCTGAGGTTAGGATTCAGCAGGATTGATTAGTGCTGAGTGGAGACTTCTAGTGTGTGGAGTGGGACAGAGGTTTTCAGAAATGATCCTGCAAAGGCAGGAGGTGGGATGATAGTCTGAACAAACAGAGCAGAGGTCTTTGTCATGACTTGTAATGAGAAAAGTCAGAGGCAGTGGTATGGGCAGCCAGGACTAGAGGAGCTGTATATATATTTGATTCTAGAGGTATTATATATTATATATATGCATATGTATATCCCTATATATAAATATATCTATATAGGTAAATATATATATATATTCATTCTGATGATTCAAAATTGCATCAGGATATTCATGGCTGCCATAGGCACTGTGCATATTGGATTGGCTCTACAATGACCTGTTGGGTAGCTAGGTGGCACAGAGGACAGAGTGTCTTCCTAAAGTCAGGAAGGTCCATCTTGGGGCAGCTAGGTGACGCAGTGAATAGAGCATCAGAACAGGAGTCAGGAGGACCTGAGTTCAAATCTCACCTCAGACACTTGACACTCACTAGCTATGTGACCTTGGACAAGTCACTTAACCCCAATTGCCTCATCCTGATGAATATCTGGTCACTGGATTCAGATGGCTCTGAAGGAGAAGTGAGGCTGGTGACCTGAACAGCCCTCCCTCACTCAAAACAAAGTCAAGTGCAAGTCATGTCATTATTTGTCTGATGACATGGTCTTCTTTGGCAACAAAGGACAAACACACAAGGACCTACTGTGTGTTAGGTGCCAGGGTAAGGACAAATATGAAATAGTCACCTTGAAGGTGCTTATATTCTAGTACATCAGGTGGAAAATTTTCCCTCTCCTCTAAAGAAATGGCAGGGCTTTTGGTTCCTTCTGTGGTCATGAAAGGTGTGTGGTTGCATACAGATTCTATTCAAATGATAAACACTGGGCTGATGTGGTTTTATGCCACTTTCCAGGGTGTCTACTTTAAAATGACTAATGCCCCTGCTGCAGTGAGGATGGGTGAGTGCATGAGAGACCTCATCAAACACTTTACTCCTTGGATTCAGAGACTTAGAAATTGAATGTAACAGTATAAATATTAAGGACTGGATAATAATTTAAATCATAAGTAATATTTCCTAGTGCAGAATTTAACACTGGTATGTATTGACATCCTCTAATTATTTCATATATATGTCTTGTCTTCCCAGTGAGGTATGGGAAAGATGGTACCTTAAAAAAAAACCTATCCTTCTGTATTGGATAGGTAAAGCTATCACCCTGCAATATACTTAACCTTTATCATATAACATGTATGCAATTGCTGTGATCCTTGCAGCATTCCATATCTAATCTGTCCAGTGGAGACTCCCATCAGAGTCATCCCTTCCTCATCCTTCCCCACTTGCTTGGATGGGGCCACTCATTAGACCCTTCACTCATTTTACTGAGTCAAGCTTAGGGTTGAGTCAACAAAAGAGCACACCAGTGTTTAAAAGGACCAGTTGTCTGTGCTGCTACTTCGAAGAGAACTATAAAAACTCATTTTCATAAAAGCTCCTTGAAGCTGTTGATATAGTGAACAAGAGCTTGTGAGATGCTTAGCTTTGAGTCCTCACTGATCCAAAGCTGAGTATCTCCAGAGATGGGCAAGTACTAACCTTCAGTGCTACATGAGCCATATCCTCAGGACACTACCTAGCTAGAATACTTATTGTTTCACAGTGAGTCCAGTCCCAGTACTTTTTGACACCATAATGCCAATATATTTTTTATTTTACTGTTATTTACTAACCCTAAATGTGAGCATAAATAACAACAATAATTTTACTTATTTATTTATTTATATTTATGGTAGCCCTTTAGGTGTTTAAAACATTTTACAAATATTATCTGATCTGATCCTCACAACAACCCTAGAAGGCAGGTGCATTTATAATGCCCATTTTATAGATGAGGAAAGTGAAGCAAACAGAGGGTAAGTGATTTGCCCAGGGTTAAAAATACTGCTGTGTCTCAGGATCAATTTTAACTCAGGTCTTCCTGACTCCTGCAACACTCAATTCTCTCTCTCTCTCTCTCTCTCTCTCTCTCTCTCTCTCTCTCTCTCTTTGAGTGAGGGTTAGGGAGGAGTTCCCCTCGTCCTGGCAGAAATGATAAACTACTCACTCACCCACCTGAGCTTGAGATTGGATCTTAAAGCCCTAGATGCCTCTTCTGCTTTGTGTTTCTTTCCTGAGCATGGGTGAATTGAGTCATGATCTTGAGGGGGACATTTCCAGCCCTACAGGCAACTTTGTGAGTTTAAGATTGGAAGTCCCTGAGTGCTTCAGTTTGTATCAGTTGTACTATGGGAGGTGCCCTCTACATCTACTGTGGAATACCACTGGAGCGCTACTCAATGAATATTTTATCAGTATAACTAATTATTTCAGTATCTTGAAATATTCATTCTGTGATGATAGGGAAATCGCATGTAGGAATCAATATGCAGTATATTCTAAATCCCAGGAGAACAACAAACGCTAGACATAAACCCAAGCTAAGCTTTAAGTGATTCTTTCCAGGGCTCTCGGTTGGGGTTAATAAAGAATCAGAACGTGTGAGATACAATCAAATCCCTCTTTCTAGAGGGCAAGTCTTCTCCAAGATTGAACCCAATGTTTGGGTATTATGGGTCCAGAGATGAGAATTCCTTGAGACCCACAGGGACAAGTGTTCCAGGCTCCCTGAGTACAGCAGTATTTTACTTGTACTATATTACACATAAACGTATGTATATCTACATATGTAGATATATACACATATACATACATGTATGAGAATGCACACAAGTATGAACATACACTTGTGCACTCATGTGTGGGTGCATATGTATATATTCAATTAAATTCAAAAAGCATTTATTAAGTCCCCATTCTGTACAAGGCACTGAGCTAGATTCTGGAGAGCAAAAACAGATAAAAAATGAGTCTTTGTACCAAAGCTTCTCACAGTCTACTAGAAGGAAACAACACGTATACAGAGAAGTAAGGGAGGTGGAGAGAGAACTAACAATTGGGGATGGTTCAGAAAAGGCTTCACATAGGAGTTGGAGCTAGAGATTGGGGTGAGGATGGAGTAAATTTCACAAAAGATTTCATGACCTCCACTCAGTGTCTTTCCAACCCCCTTGATGTTAGACTTGGACATACCTTTCAGGACTACTCCTGAGTTGGTCAAAGGGTTAGCTAGGATCTGCCACTTTAATTTAATTAGGCACTTGGTTGGGATTAGTCACAATACCTAGGGCTATTAGCGGCAAGAATTAGTCACCATTCCCTCCCCCTCCCCCAAACCAGGTGAAGGGAACGAAGTGGGGCACCCTAAGCAACTCATAAGTCATGCATGCCCTGGGATCTTGCCTACCATTCTTTTAAGTAACTGTGTAAGGGAGAGAGCAGAGCTCAGAATTCTCTTAGCTCAATGCAGCTGTGTATTAAATTCACTTACTTTTTATTTTAATTGTTTCTATAATCAGGAAAGTTCAAGATTATTTAAAATGTTTGAGAAATCTAGCATCAGGGTAATATGCACATCAGGGGAAAAAAGGTAATTTTGTGCTTTGCTGGATATTGAATGTCCCTAGAGCTATGGTGGGTGAATATTTTATCAATATAAATAATTATTTCAGCATGCTGAAATATTCATGCTGTGATGATAGGAAAATCTTGTATAGGAATCAATATACAATACATTTTAATCCCAAGAGAAGCAACAGAAAACAATGAAAAGGGAAATAAGCTAATGATTTCTATATTCAGTTGAAATTCTCCCTCCGGTTAACCTAAACAGCTTTCTTGAAGTCTCTAAAGCCCCGGGAAGATGACACAGGCAAGCTTTTGTCTGCTAGCTTATCCATTTGCAAAGGTAATCCATGTTTTAAAACCTGGCAGCCTCTGAAATATGCATCAGGCTGGAGACTGGGGTGGAGATTGGCTTGAGGTCAATGCTTTCAATTTCTTCCAAGCTGAGTCTGAGGTTTCTGCTGAAGGCCATGAAATATCCATTCATTAACTGGTTCTTGGTGGCAAATATAATTAAGAGATGCCCATAGGCGGTAATGTTGTTAAGGGAAAAATATCTGCTGTGGTGAGCTGATCTTTTGACAAAAGTTGTATATTATCACAACTCTAAAATTGATAGAAACTTGATTTTATAACCTGGGCTTATAATAAAACAACAGTTCAGCTTATGCAGTTTTTGATACTGATTTTGTGACTAGTAGATAAAATACTGAACTTGCAGTCTAGAAGATCTAGATTCAAATCCTGCCTCATAACATAGCAAATGCATGTGTATATATGCACATGCATATACCAATGGATTACTTACCAATGGATTTAAGGACTGTGTGTTACTTTCACCCTGGTTTGACCCATTTGTCTAGAGGGTTTTACCAGGGTGTGGCCACTGTACATGCTCCAGCTTCCGGAGCCACAGGTGAGAGCTGAGTGCCAGGTGGACACCAGAGATCAATGAGCAGCCCTGGAAAGGGATCGGAAAGCCCTCACCCCAGAGGTGCTGATCCTCCCTGAACATTCCATATTCTACCTCTGGGTGGAAGAAGTACTTAGTGTGAAAGTAAGACCACATAATATAGAAGAGTGGACAGGTATGAGGGGGCTTTCCCTATGAAGGGCTTTGATGCCAGAGAATTTTGCATTTGATCCTGGAGTCAACAGGATGCCACAGGAGTCTACAACAGGGAGTGACTTGGTCAGACTCATGCTCTAGGAAAATCACTTTAGTGGTTGAATGGGGGCTCAGCTGAAGGGGGGAGAGAGCTGAGGCAGACAGCTCCACCAGCAGCTACTGCCTCCCCCTCGGCCTTCTTGCTTCCAGTCTCTCTGCAAATTAATTTCCACACTACTGCCAAAAGAATATTTGTAAAGCATTAAATAAGACTTCTGTGTTCATCTTCAGCGGTTCCCCACTGACTAAGATAAGGTACAAGCTACTTACTTTAGTATGTTAAACTCCCCACAATTTGACTCTAGGTGAACTTTCCAGATTTCATATTATTACTCTAATATACTAGTATTTCCAAATGAGACTTACTGTTTGCCGTACATGATATCCCATCTTCCATCCCTCTGACCTGAACTTAGTACTTCTTAGCTTCAAGGCCGGCTCTCTACTCCCGACTGCCTCTTCGGGCACAAACGTAAAAATGGAACAATCCCTTCCCCGTCATTCTATTTATGATGTTAACACAGAAGACCATGGGGTAAAAAAGAACCAAAAATCCAAACCAAAAGCATATTCCTTCCCCTACAAGTCATAGGTGGGCTAAGGATCATTAAAAAGTAATATATTAAAATGTTAGTCTTTTTAATATTTTTGAAGAAATCATAGAGAAGCCAGGAACTATGTGCCCCTGACCCTTTTGGTATGGTAATCTAGCAGAAGTAGGGAAAAGCAGAGGCTGAGATGAGGAAAGCAGCCTTGAGAAGGTGTGAAGCGAATGGAAATAGCTTTCTAAGCAGAATGCCAAAGCCTGGGCCCCAGAGGATTACTTCAATTCACACTTTCTTGCTGCCACCAGTCTGTGCTTGACCCCAGAGACTCTGGGGATCACCCAGGAAACTCCTGGCCCAGGCATTGAAAACAACTTCTATCCCTTAATTCAACCAAAACATGATTACGATGAAAATATTGAACTAGAGACTGAAGGGAGGAAGTAAAGTTAAGAAAAAACAAAGTAGAGAAGCTGAAGGCTGTCCAGTTTACCAACACCGAGAGATCTTAACCCTTATACACAAATTTAACAAGCATTGATTAACAGAAGAGAATTGCTGGATAGAGTGTTAGAGTTGGGAATAAGGTAGATCTGAGTTCAAATCTTGACCCAGATACTTATTTGTTCATGGGCAGGTCACAGAAGTCTCATAAAAAAGGGTGAGGCATGGAGAGATATCTCAACCACATTGTCGGAGGAGGATTCACAGGGATGAAATCATGTATCCTTGATATCTATTTAATTAGTTGTGCTTAGCTCTGGGAATACAAAGGCACAACAAAGACCCTGTTTTTAAGAAACTGAGAGAGAGAAAGAGAGAGGGAGAGAGGGACAGAGGGAGAGAGAGGGAGAGGGAGAGAGAGAGAGAGAGAGAGAGAGAGAGAGAGAGAGAGAGAGAGGAGTGTGTGTGAGTGTGTGTATGTGTGGTGAAGTGTACACAGATCACTATGATTCAAAAGGAAGTAAGGTAAGTACAAAGAGAGGTCTAGGAAATGTGCCAGAGAGAGAGAGAGAGGAGTCAGGGAAAGCTTCATGGAGGCAGCGGCTCTTGAGTTGGGCTTGGAAGAGCGAGGACTTCACTGGGTATGAGATGGGTGAGAGGAGTCCATTCTAGGTCTGAGAACTGGCATGAGCAGAGGCAGGAAAGATCAGAACAAAAATGAGGATAGCCAGCATGCTGATTAGCTAGAACTGAGGTGTCAAGACATGCCCCAGGAAGAGCCCACAACACTCTGAATGCTGACTGAACTAGATTTAAATGGAGTTCCTATCTGATTTTACTGTGTGGATGTATTAACTTAAAAAAAAAGAAATATATAAATTTGTGTGTTTTTCTAAGTCAATATGTGGCCCACAGAGATTGGTGGCCCCTATTTCTATTTGATTTTGACATTGATGTGCTAGAACATGGGACATGTAAAGGGGAGTGATGTGAGATAAAAGAGGTTGGAACCTAACCGTTGAGCTCCTTGACTAACAGGAGCAGGAGTTTCTGCTTTATTTGATGAGCATCGAGGAACCACTGAATGTTTTTAAGCAGTGGGGTACAACAGGGTCAGAGCTATGCTAAAATAGATAAAGATTATACAAGTGGCAATGTGACAGATGGATGAGAGAGGAGACAGAAAAGATGCAAGATGATAAATTGGAAGGCAATTAAAAGAGTCTAGGTAGAAGATAATGAATGAGGGTCTGAAGGAAAGTGGTTACAGTAGGAGAACAAGAATATGAGACACTTTGTAAAGGGAGAATGGGCAGGACTTAGTAATTGAATAGATGTGGAGGATAAAAAGATAGATAAAGAAATTATTAAAGATTAACTACAGGCTAACATATTAAACACTGAGAATATAAATACAAGCAAGAAGAGACAATCCCTAACTTTAGGGAATTTACCTTCTAATGAGGGAAGCAGAGTTGGGAGAGAAATAAGCATGGGTTATCTGTTCATTTCCAGAAATGGTGATCCTAAGCAGACACTCATCAACTGGAAGGAGCAAGGGGCACCTCCAAGGTGAGAGGTAGCAGATAACTATTTTATTTGATCAATCAACCCATCAACATTTCTTAAGCATCTACTATGTTCTAGGAACTGCAATAAGACTAAAGTGAAATCTAGCAGTCCACGCTATCCCCACTCCCCTGTCTCTGTCACATACACATATATGTGTCTATATATGCATACATATATACATATATGGAAAGAGGGGGGAGGCCATGTATATGTGTAAGTATATATGAAATAAATACAGGATAATTTCTCAAGGAAGGCATCGATCAGAACCTAGGGAATATAAAATCATCTCATACAGGACATAGTGCCTGAGCTGAGCTTTGAAGGAAGTTAGGGATTCCAGGAAGTAGGGCTGAGGAGGGAGGGCATTCTAGGCATGAAGGATAGCTGATGCAAAGGCTCAGAGGTAGGAAGGTGGAACACTGAGTGCATGAGGAAGAGCAGGAAGGACAGCTTGGCTGGACTGAAGAGTGCTGAAAGGAGAGATATAAAATAAACCTAGAAAGGTAGATTGGGGTACCAGTCTTTCAGGGAGCCTCCAGTGCTTAGCCTAGTGTCTGGCACATAGTAAGAGCTTCATAAAGGCTTGTTGACATGACTTGATTTGCTATTCTACTGCAAGGTAGGAAATGACAAACAGGGAAACAAAGGAGGCTTGTATGAGCTGATGAGGGAAGCAGAATCAGAAATGCAAGGTACACAGTGACTACAGGAATATAAATGATACTATAGGACAACAAAAGGTGGACTTTGGTTCTCTTGGAACAGATGAAGAAAAATGTATTGCTCTTGTCTAAGCAGAGAGGTGGGGGGCTAAGAGCCTCAGCCACCTTCCAGTTGTGACCGTGTGACCTTGGGCCAGTCATTAATCTCTCTGTGCCTCAGTTTCCTTATCAGAATAATAATAGCACCTACCTAACAGGCTGTTGTGAGGCTCAAATAATATAATAAAAGCACTTTGCAAGCCTTAAAATATTATGTAAATGTTAGCAATGACTATTAATGTTCTTATTTTTATCTTGCATATATGCTTCCAGAAATACCTGTTTTCAAGTCAGTTTCATTTGACTGTTTTTCTTTGTTAACAAGGGTGTGTGGGGGTGGCCAGGCATAAATATGGCTTAAAAATAAAAGATGTCAATAAAACTTTTAAAAAGCCCAATAAAACAAAAAAGAAGGGAGTTGGTGGGCTGACCTCTAAGGTGTAGCTCAGCTAGTCTGTATCCATTCCCCGCCAAGGCCACCCCCCTCTTTTTTTTTTTTTTTTTTTGCTGGTTTCAAAGCTCAAGCTTCCTCGGGCACCTCCCATGAAGTGCTGGCTTTCTACCCTTTCCCATTCCCTAGGAGCAAGAATGACTGATGTTCCCCTGGGACCAATTAACATTTCACACCTTTCCTGGCTCTGCAGCTGGCTCCACCCTTTCCCTCTACTCCACCCTGCCTCTTTTTCCCCCTCTAAATTTCAGAGGTTGAGAAATCATCATTTGTTCAATTGCTTAGCAATTGGACTGCTCTCTTAGAATCAGATCGTTACAGTTTTATAATATCTTGAATTCTCTAAATATGCAGTAATAATAGATAATTTCCACCCACGTGTAAGAGAGGGTCCTTTCATTCCTCAGGGAGTCTGTGAGAAGGAGAAAACCAGAGCATCTGGCTTCTAAAAGATAAGTAAGGCTCAGACTGATTTTACCCAAGGCACAGTAGCAGTCCCAGCCAGAAAAGTAGGATTTTAAGGAAAGGCTTAAATTGGATGGTAACACACTGTTTAGGTATATTTGGAAAATCATCACTAAATGAAATTAAAATTTATTCTATTGAAAAATTCAAACACAGCCTCACAAACTCTAGTCCTCACAAAGTATTTTTATTTTAAATGCATTTAGACAAGTAATACAGCAAGAAATGTCCCTGTGGAACTCATTTTAATATCCCCTTCCAAATCTGACTTGGTAAAAAAAAAATTTGTAACTTCAAAACCTGCATATCTGGTTCTTCTCTAAGACCTCATTCCAGTTTACCTTCTTTTCTCCCTTTCAATGGTCTCTAGATGAAAAGCTTTAGAAAGATATGGGATTTTGAACTACCTTGACAGGAACCTTAGAGGTTATTTTTTAGAGGTGGTAGTTGAAACCTAATTAATCAATCAATCAGCAAACATGTAATAAACTCCTACTATGAGCCACATAGAGATCAGAAACTGGACTTGTGATCTTATTGGATCTAATTCAGGGGTGGGGAACCTGCAGCCTCAAAGTCGAATGTGGCTCTCTAGGTAAAAGGCCGAACTTGAGGACCTAAAGGGCCACATGTGGCCTGGAGGTAGAAGATACCTCACCCCTGGATAGAGACTTCACAGAAGAGGAAACTCCCTTCACCAAAGTAGATACGCAAGCTGCCTGGAACTCTGTGAATTTAAGTGGTTTGCTAAAGCTTACACAACTAGAAAGAAGCCATACTAGAGTCCAGGCTGAGGTCCTCTCCTTTCACTAGACAGCTGTGGCTACAAAAATAAAAATGAAACATTTTGCTCTCAAGGAGTTTATATTCAATTAGAGAGAATACATGTGCATAATATGTACATAGAGAATAAATAAACACAGAATAAGAGATAGAGACTCCAGGAAGACAAAACACCTTCTTGGAAATTTATGAGTTTTATGAATTTATAAATTTATGAACTTTATGAGAGAGAAATTATTTAGAGCAAGTTGATTGACTTACTTGGAGGTCTCGGAGTTAGTTTATGTTACACGCAGAATTTGAACTCAGTTCTCTGGCTTCCTTTATACTATGGAGGCCTCTTATAGGTTAAATACAAAATACCAAAATATTTAAGAAGGTTCATGTTTATTTATATTTAAGGTTGTTCATGAGAAAGAGCAGTATTAGTCTGGGGGAATCAGGAAAGGCACTGTGAATGGAATGAGGAATTCTGTAAGGTGACAGAAGTGAGGAGGGTATGTTTTCCAGGCAAGAGGTAATGAATGGCCAGTGCAAAGTCATAGAGATAGAAGGTAGGCCCCAGACGGGTGAAATGATTTGCTCGAGGTCATCCAGGCAGTAATTGACATTCTGGGATGGTAAATCAGGTCTTCTGAATCAGAGCTTTGTGTTTTGTTTTGTTTTTTGCCAAATCACGATGATTGTCAGAACAGATAATCCCTGCCCATAATTTTATTACCAAGGGAGGTTCACCATACAAAGAAATAGTTGAATTTGCTTATATTTGAGTGTTTTCAATTATAGTTTACCTTCAAATGTTCCACCATTAGTTATGCTCCAAAGTCCATATTACAGTCAAGTTTGGGTTAACTAATTCTCCAGCGGCTGTTTACTACAGCCCCAGCACTGTGCTAGATTCTGTAGAACACTAAAAGTAGTAATAGATTTTCTTAACAGAAGCCATTTGGACACCTCCCTACTGGAAGTATGCTCTAGAATAGTGCCATCACACTCTATAAGTGGAGATGGATTCCTTGCAGCATATTGATTTAGGGCACCACAAATTAACATTACTTTTATTTATTTTGTTAAACATTTTCCAATCACCTTTTAATCTGGTTCTGGCTCTACTTGGGAGTGTTACAGATGCATGAAGTTCCCTCCCTACTCCCTACTTCTCCACCCCTGCTGTAGATCAAAGGACACAAAGGAAGATCTACAGAGGACACAATGTTATTGATTCTTGATTCACTAGAGAGGTTTGCTGATCTATGACTACAAAATCATAGAATTTCAAAATTGGAAGGGAACTTAGAATCTGCCTACTCCAACCCTTACAATTCCTCATACCATATCCAGGTGTGAAGCCTTTCATGGACAGAATTTTTTCCTGAGATAAATCAATGCTACTCCTGGACAGTTCTTAATGTCAGGAAGAATTCCTTATCAATATATTAAAGGTGGCTCTCTGCAGTTTCCACGTATGCCAGGCAAAACAAGGCTAATTCCTCTTCCATGTGATAGATCTTCAAATAGTTGAAGATAGCTATTAGATCTTTGCTAAGTTTTCTTTTCTTCAGGGTAGCCATGCCAAGTTGTATATCTGATATCATAGGACTAGCCTTATTAGGTTCAGAAATGCTTCTGGATTGGCTCCAGAGGGACAAATAGGTTACAGGTTACAGGTTACAGGTCTTGGAGTCAGGAAGACATGAGTTTAAATCCAGCCTCAGATACTTACTAGCTGTGTGACTCTAAGCAAGTCACTTCCCATCTGTTTGCCTTGATTTCCTCATGTATAAAATAGGGATAATAACAGTATCTACCTCCCAGGGTTGTTGTGGAGATAATATCTGTAAAGAGTTTTGACAACCTTAAAATGCTACATAAACACTAGCTCTTATCATCATTTGGTCATACAAAGTCTTCAAGATCATCTGCTAAGCTGCTAAGGAATTTCAACCTACGCTGTCAAAAGGAATGTTTACACTGTATGGACCTGGGGCTAAACACTTTGGACAAGTCAACCTCTCTAGGGCTCGATTTTGGCATCCTTAGAATTAATGAATTAGTCTCAAAGATTCCTTTCAGCTTTCTGTCTATGATCCCAATAGCTCCCTTCCACACTTTAGGTCTTTCTGATTTAATGGATATGGGTATTCCCAAAACAGATAGAAATTACAACCCCTCTATGACTTGGCAGAAAGTTTTCAAGAGTTGTAAGGCCAAAAAGTTCATCACTTTTTGACCCACTTGATGATAAGCCCCTTCTAATTTATCTGGTCCTTGGGTGACATACATGTTATGCACTACCAAGACAATACTCAAGGCCTTTCCACTTGGCAGAATTTGCTCATGTTTACATTCTACTGACATGGCCTTCAAGAACCTGGGGTAATATCTGTGACATGATGAGGCACTGGAATTTAAATAAATAGTAACTAAAATAATCTCAAATATGCTGAAGAATATTAAACATACATCTGGGTATCTTGGCCCAGTTGGGGGGGGGGAGTAAAATGTCATTGGAGTAGGGGAGGCACCTCTCAGTTTAAGAAGGGAACTAAATGATAGGAGTAAGGTCTGGAGAGATAAGATTTGCTTGGCAGAACTAGGGCAGGGTAGAGTTCAAGTCTTAGAAAAAATCAGCAACTCTGGAAATGCATTTCTATGTCCCCAGAAGCTCTTGGGCAACAGTTATCATTAGATTAGTCATTGCCTTCTCCTTCCCCAGTCTCTCCTCATTCTCTTTTCCAGTAATATAAATGAACCAGGAGAAAGGAATTGTGGAGCTTACCCTATAACCCCTCCCCTTCCCAAGTCACTGAAATCAAGTTTATCTTCAGTATCTGCCCTAATACATGTAGCTCCTAGAACTACCACCTTCTGAAAAGGGGTAGGGCTCAGCTGCAGACAGAACAACATAGAATGATGAAAGAGAACTTAAAAGGGAGCAGCACTTGGGGACATCTATTGAGAGCTGATGGAAGTACAAGATAGAGGAAGAATAATATTGCACATCCAGGGAAAGGAGCCATGGAGGAAAGTATTGAGGTAGAGGAGCAACACTGAAGCAATGTTGCATGTAGCTGAAACTATACAGGGCTCTGGAGGGAAACCTGCTGACAGATGAGTATTATAATTCTCTGTGGTTCTGATAGATGCTCTACTAATTTCCTTACCTTATAAATAAACTTGTTAATGCTTTGAGCCTTGTGAACCTATGTGCTTGTAAGAGAAGCCAGTTAAACATAGAGAGTGGCATTGAGAATCTAGTGTGACACACTGAAGTTCTCAGATTATTTTAGTAGAAGAATTAAAGAAATGAAAAGACCATTGAAGTGTATTCAGGATGAAGGCTCAGACACTAGAGTTACAAAGGTATAATCAACAAATTTGCACAACACTGGAATCAAGAAGTTCTCAGTTTAAATTCTAATTTGAACTGCTTATTATCTGTGTTACCTTGGATCAGTCAGTCAGCCAACAAACATTTATTAAGTGTTGACTTCATTCTAGGCACTGGGCTAAGTTTTGGGGATACAAAGAAAGGCAAATGATCGTCCCTGCCCTCAGGTGGCTCACATTCTAATAGATCAAATGAGATAAAATGGTGAACACTTTGAAATTCTGCAGTGGTGTTAATGCTAGAGGGATGCTGAAGGAGGCCCAGATTAGAGTGTTTGAAATGGGAAGGAGTGAATCTGAGAGGCACTAGTAACAAAGAAATGACAATTCTCATAGGAAATAAGGGAAGGGAGACATCAAAGATGACTTGGGTTCTTAGCTTTGCAGAGAGGTGAATAATATAATTATCATTCCCTGAGTCTTAGAGAAATTAAATCAGTTCTCCAGAATCATACAGCCATAAAATATCAGAGCCAGAACCAGCAATCAGATCTTTGGGCTCCAAGTTTACCCTACCCTTGCATCACCCTGGCAACTATTGTATAGGAGCACTGTGCTAAACCTTTTACCAATATTATTTCACTTGATCCTCATAACAACCCTGGGAGGTAGGTGCTATTGTATCTGAGGGGGATGGAGAGAAGCTAAAGAAATGAGAAGTATATCCAGGGTATTCCCTGAAGTGTGTCCAAGATGACTGAGGCAAGCAGAGGTCAAGACTTACTTAGGTTCACATGACTGGTAAACATCTAAGGCTCAATTTGAACTTGAGTCTTCCTGACTCCAGGTCTAGCACTGTATCTAACTGTACCATATAGCTGCCTCTGCAGGAAAGGGTGGAGGGGAAGAATGAGTTACAAACACAGGTTTTTAGAATGCACAATTAGGAGAGTCCCTCGACTTTTTTAGATGAGTCCTTGTCTATTCACAAAAGTTAACCTTCTCAACTCAGGGGTCATTCTTGTTTCTGGTGATCAGGGAACATCAACTTATTATATCAGTATTTTGAATACTGGTTTCAGTTTTCTATCATAGTTTTAATAATATTACACTATATCTGTATTATAAATCAGATATCATATCAATATTGGGAAATACATTTGGGTCTATTTGCTGTTCCCTGAACCCAATAAGTATGCTATTTCACACCTTCATTCCTTCTCACTGGCTGTCCCTCATGCCTGGGATGCTCCCCTTCTTCCCTTCGACCTTTTAGAATCCCAAGCTGCCTTCCAGGCTTAGCTCATGCACCATCTCCTCCTTTTGGAAGCCCTTCCTGATCCCTTAGGCTTTAATGTTCTATCCCTTTCCTTTTCTCTTCAAATTGTCCTGTATGTATATATATATATATATATATATATGTATGTATATATATACATACATAAATATATATGTTTATATGTTTACATATCTCAGTAGAATGTGAACTCCCGGAGTGCAGGGATTATTTTTTCTTTGTATTTCTGGGCACAGGAATAGGTGGCGCAGTGGATGGCTTGCCAGTCCTTAAGTCAAGAAGACTCATCTTCCTGAGTTCAAATCTGGCCTCAGAAACTTTCTAGCTGTGTGACCTTGGGCAAGTCACTTAACCCTGTTTGCCTCAGTTTTCTCATCTATAAAAAAGAGCTGTAGAAGGAAATGGCAAAACACTCCACTATCTCTGCCAAGAAAACCCCAAATGGGTCATGGAGAGTTGGACATAACTGAGCAACAACAATGCTTAGTGGCAGTGCCTTCCATACAGTAAGCTCTTAATAAATGCTTGTTGTTTTGGGTTTACAGAGACTGATCCAAATGTGAAAGTGACGTGCGTCCTAGGGCTCCCCTAATCTCCAAATCCAGTAGAGGCAGAAAAGTCAGCTTTCTTTGAGCTTCCCTTTCACCTGAGGCTGCATCCTGGGAACTCATTCCAGGAAGTGTATAAACGAAAGGGGTTTGTCAAGTTGTCATCAGAAACCAGTTGGCAGTAACGTGCCCTGGATGCACAGAAGGCAGGAACAGGAAGTGATGACTATGATTTTTTAAAAACCAAGTGGGTCTTTCCCTTCACGTCTCCTCCCCCACCATCTACTTCTTCCTTCCACACGCCTATGCTGTGTAGAGGGAGTCAGGTAAGAGCTATCTCCCACACACACCTGCCCATTATATTCCTCTGCCCCACAATCCTTATCCCCGCCCAAATTTCAAAGAATATCCTCCCTCTGAGACACATACACACACACACCCTTGTCTTCTCTTTCAGCACCTAAGAGAATTCCTTCAAAGGCTCTCTCCTCCAACATGCCCTTGCCTACCCTCATACATTTAGTGTGGTTATCAATACAACAGGCACATAGTTGAACATATGGCAAACTGGTTAGGCCCAGAGGGACTTCCCAAACTGGTATGCTTTAACTTGCCTCTGTCACGAATTATGAAGGAACTCTGGCCTCTAGGTTAATCTACAAAAGCCATTTTCCTACGTGGGACTGAGATCCACTTGATGGGGTGGTGGAAGGCCAGCCCATGTTGATGGGAACCCTGCCCCCTCCCAGAATCCTAAAGATTTCTAAGAGTGGGATACAGATGATCTGCTGGTTTGTGAAGCCAAAAAGCCAAAACAAAAACCATGAGATGAGAAACACTTTTACTTAATTGGCACCCACCCCACCTTACAGTTGAGATGTAGAGGAACAGCTCTGGTGCCCTTAAGCTGGGCCCCTCAATGTCACATTTGATAGCAAAATATCAAAGCCTCCAGTGTCTTCTGTCTCTTTGCGATAGAATCCTTACCCCACCAAGTTGTTTCAGAGTCTTGGCCTCTCTGGAAGAATTCTGTCCTCATTCCACCTTGAATTAATATGTCAAATGTTGGGAGATTGTAACTCATTCTGTTACAATGGCCTGTGACGAAAATTGGTCTTAACTCTGGATCTGGTAGGGACCTGAAAGAGCACTCCTCTTTCTTTCCAGACAGGGAAAAGGGGCGAAGAGAGATGAAATGATCCAACCTGCCCAGATTCAAACCCAAGTTCTGTGAATCCAAATTCACTGCTAGCACTTCTTTCCCTCTCTTCCCTCTTCTTCCACTACCATTGCCTTCATCTTCATCATGGATGGCACTGTTTCAGAGGAAATGACCTAGAGAGAGGACACCTGGGTTGGATTTTGGACTCGAAATTTTAAACAAGTCATTTCACCATCTCAAGCCTCAGTTTTCTTCTCTGTAAAATGGATGCAATAATATTTAAATGAGCTACCTCAGAGGGTTGTTCGTGTAATCTTTATGTGTTCCAGGGATTCTTATCCCAACTCCCATTCTCACGACAAGTTCAGAAATGAAAAAGAATAGAAGTACAAACCTCCTGTTGAATCATTCTACACAGCAGAGAGCACCTTGGTCCCTGGGGACAGCGGCTGGACCTTAAAGACATATCTACAAAACATTTCCCCTCCGCCACCCCCACCCCCCCCCAAAAAAAAATCACTTCTGAATTCGGCATAGCTGATGGATGAATCACTTCTTATGGGAGGCTTGCAAACTCATGCTGTTTGGGGTCCAGAAATCTTTGGTCGCTTTGCTGCTCACAAACTTTGGCCTCCTGTCACTGGACCTGCGGTCCTCTGACTTTTTGGATCTCACCAGATCATTCCATTCCCACTACTCTTTCACCAAAGACCAGCAAAGTATAGACCCCAACAGGGCCTCCTCCAGGAGGAGGTGGGGTGGGTGGACATCTGGGATTTCTTCCAAGATCTTCAGTTTAACAAGGGCACTCTGAGAATTAGTCTCCTCACTGCTTTCCAGGACTTCATGACTGCCAGAAACTCATCACTTTGTAAGATGAAATCAGCTCTGAAACTCACAGCTCCTTAAATCATCTTTCTTCCCTGTGGGATAAGCTCCCTTCCTCTCTGCTCTCCTCACCTCCCAATCCCCCTTCACCTTTTTTTTTATTCTTTGTCTTCCCCCATTGTAAGTTCTTTTTGGGTAGGGGCTGTTTTATGCCCTTTTTTGTATCCCCAGCACTTAGCACCATGCTTGGCACATAGTACATACTTAATAAATGTTTATTGACTCCAACTCCATTATGAATGTCTGGAAGTAGGTTCACCAAACATCCAAGTACTCCTAGGACTAGGCTTCTACTGGCCAGCTGCATATTTGTATACTTAAAAGCATTATAAAAATGTGAGCCCTTGTCATAAAAATAAAAAACCCAAAACACCCAGTGATTTTCTTTGCGTGCTCCAATTCTCAAGTCGTCCCAAGAAGCAACAGACTTGGAATTCATTATTATTTATAAATCCAGCGCCCTCTCCCAGTAACTCTTGGCCAACTTACACTCATGCTTGAGGGTTATAGATTGGGTCTCCAGTGTGGTGATTAAACTTGACTTCTAGGGGTAACCATATAATGCTACAGCTAATGCTATACCTTAGGAGCCCCCACTGCTTCCCATTAACAATAAACCAATGGACCCAATTAGCTCTTAGTAAAGGGATTTACTAATAAACCACAGTGGCTACAAAAGATTCCCTGTATAAGCCCAGACAGCACGCCCCCACAAATACACACATCGTTGATGGGAAGAGGGGGGAAATCACACCTGTTATAGTGCTATGGAGGCACACATGTAGGCTACATATATGGCAAAAGCGACTCACAACTCCTGGTACTACAAGGCTTGGAAGTCATCTCTCTTTGAATCTCCTTACATTTCTTTGGTTTGCATGGTCTCCACTGGGTCCATGGGACTTTCTTCCATAGCTCTGGTCTCTTTTCTGGGCCAAGAATCCTATGACTTAGAAGCTGCTTTTTTCCCCAGGCTAGAATTTGTGTCTCTGCTTCTGTCAGACCTAGTGTCTTCTACTGGTGAGCAGCTCCACTTGGAAGCATCCTGGCCAGTGGGGGAGGAGAGAAAAGAAAGAAAACCCTCTCCTCCTCACCAAGAGTGACTCCTTCTCTGAAACCTGATTTCTTCCACTTCTGCCTACCAGCTTGGAACTTTACCCTGTCTAAAGCCTCCAATTTGGGTGTTAGCTCTACATAGCTCTCAGAGTTGTATAATTTGTTTGCTTAATGTAGTCGTTCCCTTCAGGATAAATCAGATAGGTGTTCACATCTCATAATGGTATTTTATACCTCTTTAAGGTGTTAAAACTACATTCTGTGACTTCATCAACTGGGCTGGGTGTAGGAACCCAGACACCTCCCAACAGATAGTTCAACTTTTCCCCCATTAAAAATGTCAGCGTTGGAAGGAAAGTGAGACTTTTCCTCTTGACCAATAAATCTATGAGGCTCTTAAAAGCAGAAGTCTTTACAGAATGACCTTTATCACAAGAATTCTTAGAAACCAAAACATGTTATCTGTTTCCTGACTGTATAGTCCTTTGCATTTGGAAATGTGTTCGTAGCTTGGATTTGTCCCTATGTGTAAGTGATATTGAAACGACCCAAATAGATGACAAGTGTAAATAATCTCAGGTTCAGTTCAGCTGCTGGCTAAGATAGGTTACACTCTGGGTCTTGTACGTAATTGGGTCTTCGTATCTTTAAGGTTAGACTATCCCCACAAAGCAGAACTAGTGCATTCTCATGACATGAATTTTCAGCAGTCAGGCAACTATGATTATCCTTCCTTTTCTTTTTCTTTAACCCTTAAAATTATTTTAAAAAATAAAAAATGTTGCTGCTTGGAACAGGGACTTGTATTTAAGTTTTGCCTTTGATCCATACCTGTGGGCAAGTTATTCAACTTCTCAAGGTCTCAAGTACCTCAATAAAACTATATGGTACAGGTGAATTACTAATCTACACGGTTAGAGGAAGTTCCAATCACTGATGAAAACATAGCTTTCCATCAAAAGTCAAAACAGTCCCCCACATAAAGTATTGGGCAAATATCCTCTGAGGTAGTCCAAATCTAAGAACCATAGTTTCCTTAATGGAACCATCTTGTTACTTTTCAGCTTGCTCCAGTGGAATAATACATCACCCTACTTCTGGGCTCTTCCTTTCAGGGCTGCAATTATATTCATGGAACTAGAGGGATTTAGAAATCACCTTGCTCAATCCCAATACTATTTCCATTTCATTAAGAAGGAAACTGAAAACTGGAGAAATTAAATGACATGCTCAAGGCTACTTTGCTAGAAACAGGAAAGATATTTTTTCATTTCTAAACTATAGGAACTATTTTCATTATTTTGTATTTACCTACCTGTGTAATTATACTATCCCCTTAGTAGAATATAACCTTATCACAAAGTCATTAGCTAAACAATTTAAATTTCATAATTTTGGATTATCTCTGAATCACCCTAAAGAATTTTGTGAGGAAGATCTCATTTCATTCTAATGATGGAAGAAAACATATTAAAAAAGGGCTGATAAGACATCCAAAACATTTCATCTGCTGTCACTCTAACGCATGCTATTTTTCATACCCTCCATTTCACCTCTCCACCTCCAGGTTGTCTTCCTCTACTAAAATATGATTAAAATTTAGGCCCCTGGAGGTCAGGGGCTGTCTGGCTTGCTTGCATCTATATAGTATATTCACACAGTAAGTAATTAATCATGCTATTCATCTCCCATCTTTCTTTCCCTTTTTTCTTTCTTTCCATCTCCCTTTATTTCTTTTTCTTTCCTTTGTTTCTTCCTTTCCTTCTTCATTCTTCTTTCTCTCCGTCTCTCTCTTTCCTTCCTCCTTCTTCACCTTCCTTCATTTTTTTATCTATCCATCCATCCATCCATCCATCCATCTACTGGGCAACTCAACTTGTTTTTCCTTCCCTTCTTTTCTCCTCTTCCTTTACCTGAGGGTGCTCTGCCCAAAGGAAGGGAAATTTTGATGGTGGAGAGCTAACTAGTTAAGATGGGGCTTACTGGCCAGATTTCTTTCTCAAAGACCAAGACTTAAACCCAACTGGCTCTGGATCTCATGCACTGGACAATAGGTTCCCGGCCTTTGGGGATCAGAGTGAATGTAAATAATGGTAACTGTTTCTCTTTTGATCAGCATCCCTGAAGGTCTTCCTCTTCCCCGTTTGATTTTTTTTTTCAATTTAAAGGGGTCATCCCTTGACTCATTTCTTAAAGAGCCCTATTCACTGAATGGGTGTTGCTTCCCTCAAAGTGAGGATCTGAAAAAAAACCTTATCCCCCACTGCATCCTGGGCCACCTCCAGTCATCCAGATTGCTATCAGGCCGCTGGACCAGGACGGCAGAGGAGGAGAAAGTGGGGCTGGTGACCTTGCACACCCCTCCCTCCCTCCAATCTAAGTCAATTGCAAGCCATGTCCTCATCTCCCAGACGTCATGGTCCTCTTGGGGAACCAAGGACAAACCACAACTTACCTACCCACCTACCTCTCTTGACATCCCAAGCGGAAAGGGCTCTCCTCCAACCTCTCCGAGCACCACCGTGTCTCCGACGGCTCTTTTGCATTTACATCTGCCACATTCTTCCATATATCATAATTATAGTAGCTGACATTTACATAGCACTTTAACATTTCCCAAGTGCATTACAAATAACAACCTTAGGAGGCAGGTGCTTTTACCATCCTCCTGTTCCAGCTGCTACGTGTCTGTGGCCGGACTTGAATCCAGGTCTTCCTGACTCGGAGGTCATTGGCTATGGCTTGAGCCACCTAGGGCCTATGGGATGCTGCAGCTTGGGCATGGTACATGTATATAACATGGCTAGGAGGCTGCGCCTGCAGTCCGGAAGGCTCCTCTTCCCGATCTGACACTTACCGGGCAAGTCACGGAATCCTGCTTGCCTCAGTTTCCTCGCCTGTAAGATGAGCTGAAGACGGGAAGGGCGGAGCAGTACCTTTGCCCAGAAACCGAAATGGGGTCACGGAGAGTGGGACGTGAGTGAAAAATGACCTGAACACCCGCCCCGCCCCCCGCCCCAGCCCCTTAAGCCCGGCCGCCCGAACCTCTCCCCAGCAGGGGCTGGGCCTCGCGTGGAGCGTGGTACCTGCCTGGACCGAATGGCTAAGACCCCCAAAGTCTTCTAAAATTAGTCTAATCCGTTAGTTCATAGATTAATTAATAAAAATACTTTCACCGAACTTTGCAAATACAAAGTCCCAGGTCCACGGCGGTTTCTTCGGAAACAATATTTTAATTACCACCTCCACTTTGTTACTTCTAAGGCGGCCAGTTAGGAGACAGAGGCAAGACCAATCAGAAACAGGGGGCAGAGGTCGGGGGCGGAGCCTCCCTAGCCCCGCCCCCTCCCGCGATCCCCCTTCCCTGCAAACCCGCCCTCTTCCCCGCCTCCTTTCGCCGCGTTGCGGAGGAGGCGGTTACCATGGCGATGACGTCTGCCGGGCCGCACGGGGCGGGGCCGCGGGAGAGGAGGAGGAAGATGGCGGGAGGGCGGCTCTGAGGAGAGCTCGGCGGCGGCGGCGGCGGCGGCGGTAGCGGCGGCTGCAGGCGGAGGAGGAGGAGGAGGGGAAGGAGCAGCGGGAGCGGGAGCGGCAGCGGCAGCGGCAGCGGGAGCAGGAGCCGAGGAGCCCGGCACCGCACCGCCCCGCACAGCGCCGCGCCGGGGCCCATGTGGGGAGGAGCCGGAGCCGCCGTTGCCACCGCTTGTGTCAGCCGGACCCGAGTGGGAGTGAGGGGGGAAAGGCAGGAGGATGAAGTTCGCCGAGCACCTCTCCGCGCACATCACTCCCGAGTGGAGGAAGCAGTACATCCAGTATGAGGTACCGACCTCCCTTCCGTGCGCGCGTCCCGAGCGGGGCCGGGGCTGGAGCGGGGCCGGGGCTGGAGCTGGAGCGGGGCCGGAGCCGGGGCCGGGGCTGGAGCTGGAGCGGGGCCGGAGCCGGGGCCGGGGCTGGAGCTGGAGCTGGAGCGGGGCCGGGGCTGGAGCTGGAGCTGGAGCGGGGCCGGGGCTGGAGCGGGGCCGGAGCCGGGGCTGGAGCTGGAGCGGAGGCGTCCCCGGCGGCGTCCCCGGCTCCGGCCCCGGCCCGGCGCGGCGCGGGCTGGGGGATGCCGCAGTGGCCCCCTGCCGCGCCGGTGCCCCGGCCGTGCCCGCCGGCTGCGCCGCCCCCCTCCCCCCTCCCGGTGTAACGGATCTGCGGCTTCCTGCGGGGTGCGGGCTAGGAGAGGCAGGGGCGCCCCGCGGGGGAGGGGGCAGAGCCGTCCTCCCCGTCCCCCCAGCCCCGCGAGCGAGCTCTCCCGGGCTGCCCTTCCAGGTGCCCCCCCCGCCCCCCAGCAGCGTTGACAAAGCCTTTGGAACTTGACGGCAAGGCAGACTGACCGACAGACAGACCCCGTCCCCACCCCGGCGCGACGCGTCCCGTTTTGTTCGTGGGCGCAGGGTAGCGCTTTCCTCATTTTGCACCGAGTGTGCAAAGCGGACGGTTCGGGTGTTGTGGAGGGGAGGAAGGAAGCAGAGGGGCAGGTATGGGTCGGGCTTGGTTTGTTGTAGGTCTCCTCCATGTTCGTTTTTAGTTTTACGGTCTGCTGCAAGCCCCCTCCCCTCCCCCTCCGCCTCCGGGGTTTGTATTTGCTGGGAACACATCAGTCACTTCAGGGCTCCTCGGAATCTGTCTTGTAAACAGTCCGGACCTCAGCGTTCCCGTGGTCCTAGCCCGTTCTGTAGTCAGCCCCGGTCCGGGAGAGAGTGGTAGCCGAGGGAGCATGTGAAATGGAACGGCAAAGGTCCGGGCAGTCCCTGAGAAAGATAGTGCCCAGGTTCTGGAGGCGCTGAGCAGGTCCAGCACGTAGACCCAGGATGGAGAGAAAGATTGTTTTAGAGCAACAGTCTCTCCAGCCCCCCGGAGTTCATCTCTGTGCCCACGGTGGAACAAAGAGTATAGAATCAATGGGAACCCATACCTAGGATGCCGATTCAGGAAGGAAATCATTTCATTCTCCTCCTGGATTTTAATGTAAGCTGGCTGGAGAAAAAGGGTGTCAAACGATAGAGGTTTACCTTTTCATGTAGGCACTATAATTATTGGAGAAGTTGGAGATGGGCATGTAGCACGGTTACATGTTAATTTAAGATTTGGGATTACTGGAAAAAATCCAGTTGCAATGTAAAATATTTGATTATTGACTGAAATGAAAGGGCAGAGAATCATTTATTATCTCTTGTCAATTCAGTTTTTGGTAGTGTTTTGTGGCTCTTGTGTGATTGAGAATTGTAATACAGAGACTACCATTTTAGCCTGTAATGTCTTTGTGATTTATTGTTTTTAATAACATTCTGTTAATTTAAAAACCTTGGCTGTAGTCCAGATTGTGGTTTTTTATTGAAAGGGGGGTGTATTTCTTTTATCTTTCTGGTAGTAATTTTCAGTACCACCGTCAGTTCTTTGTGGAAGCAGTTAAGGAGCATGTTGAGGCAGCCGCTTAGGTTTCTGTGTGTATACACGCATGTACATGCAATATACAAGTGTGCACCTACATGGGCATGTGCACACAAAAGTATATGTACATGTGTGTTTAGCATGATATTTTTAATGGATGAATAATGGCATGAGCCACTTGGGATTATTTAATATAGAAAATGGCATATTTTGGGACTATTTTGGGGGAAGAGGAGACACAGATACCTTGAATGTAAATGTAAATTATTGTAATCACTATCTACTTTGTGAACTGTCCACTGTAATTCTAGGCTTTCTTACCTCACTTTGCAGCAGGGTCCTAGGCTAAATTGATGGACATTAGGGACAGTCTGGGAGAGAAGTTGGACCTAAAACCATCCTTTTGATCCTACCATCCTTTCAGGTTATCATTTTATAATCTCTTCTTAGGCAAACTCTCAGAAAAAGCTGCTATCCATATTTCCTCTGATTTTCTCACCTCTCACTCTTTGACCTTACAACCTGACTTCTGACCTCATCATTCACTGGAATAGGTTCTCTCTCTCTTCAGGGTTAATTTAGAAAACTCCCAAATCTTGTGACTCTCACAGTCAACATCCTTCTCCATCCCTCTGCAGCATTTGACACTGTTGACCTTCTTGGCAAACTGTCCTCTTGGATACTTTTTCCTCCATGGACTCTCTTCTGATTTTCCTTCTACCTGTCTGGCATCTCTTCTCACATTCCTTTGTTAGAGCATACAGGCTCTTCACTCCTGAGCCTCCCCTCCTCCCCTTGTTGTGACCTGCTCTCGAGCTTGTCTTTTTCTTTAACTTTTATCATATCACCAGCTCCCTACTAGAAATCCCCAACAGAATGTCCAAGTATGCCCTCCCACCCTTCCTTCCTCTCTGCCTCTTTTGTTGTCTGTGATGAGAGCACTGCCATTTTTCTAGTCACCTAGGTTTTCAAACTTAAAGAGTTACCCTGCTCTCTTACCCCTTGAGTTGCCGGGTCTAGACTCCTCCTCCTTAATGAGTTTTACACCGTTCCCCTTCATTCCCTGTGTGATCACCATCTCACTTCAAGCCCTTGTCCCCCTCTCACCTGGATGATTGCAGAAGCCTTCCGTTGTGTTTTCCTGCCATCAGTCTCGACATTTTCCCATTCATCTTCCATGTTTATCACAGAGATAATCTCTCTGACCATCTTATACCCTTGTTCAGGATGCTCCAGTACCTCCTTCTTGTCACTCAGATGAAGTAAAAACTCTTTTTGGCTCTTACATCCCTTCAGCATCTGTCTCTATCCTCCCTTTCCAGACTTACTGCTCATTACTCTCCTTAATACACTTCATAGTCTAACTAAACTAGTCTGCTTGCTGTTCACCATACGTCTCATCTCTGCTTTCTTTTCCTTGGCACAGGTGCTTCCTCATCTCTGGAATACAGTCCCTCCTCTACTCTAACTCATGGAATTCCTAGAGTCCTTCAGAGAACCCCTTCCTGCTGGAGGCCTCTGCTGATTACCTTGGTTGTTATTTCCCCCCACCCTGTCCCGTAATATGACTTTGTATCTTTTCCCTGTGGCTCAGTAGGTAGGGCACTGGACTGGAGTACAGAAGAGCTGAGTTCAAATAGGACATTAGACACTTATTAGCTGTATGACCCTGAGCAAGGCATTTAACTTTTCTCATCCTCAGTTTCTTCATCTCTGAATGGGGGGAAGTAATAATGCCTACCTCCTGGGGTTGTTGTGAGGATAAAATGTGTTCATATTTGTAAGGCACTTGCAAACTTTAAATCATTGTTTAATTGCTAGACATTATGTTCTTTCTCTTCTCTCCACTGGAATATAAGCTCCTTGAGGGCAAGAACTGTTTTGATTTTATTTTCATATAGCCCGTCGCCTTTCACAGTGTCTGACTCATAGTATGCACTTAATAAATGTTGAATGAATGTATGAATAAAAATCAGGTGTATATGATTATTTTCCAAAGTCCAGAATAAATGAGTCTGGATTTATATGTTTTATATACACACTTTTAACTTCTTACCTTTTTTTCCATCATGGTGGGTTATTGCTACTTGATTTTATCTATACATATTTGAAAATCTCGGATTATAATGACTAATTCTGCACATAAGATAGATCATACTAAATATAGGACAATTTTCTTTGTGACTATGTGATGATGGAGATTTTTTTATTCTTGAGGTCAGTATTTTTGTTTTTATTCTTTGTGATCACTAATTAATGGTACATGATCCACTTCTTTGAACTAAGGTGACTATCAGTGTTTATTGAATTCAGTTGGTTAAATTCATGGTGGTCTTTTAAAATAAGAAAAAATATTTTAGGTTCCTAGTTGATCCTAGAAACTTTGGAAGACTGAAAACTTTGGAGAAAATGGAATATGGTTTATCTCTAAAAACCAAGTGCTTTATAAAAGTTTTGTAGAGTTATTCCTAACTCTTTGAAAATTTTATGGAAACCACTCATAGTGTAATTAATGTGTTGAGGTTCATCACATATGAAGATGAGCATCATAAAACATTGGAAGTGAAAGGAAATTGGCACATTTAACACATGAGGAAGTGAGTATTGGGGAGAGGAAGTACTTGGCCGGAGTCAGCCAGCAGTTAAGTGGCTGCACCAGTCAAGTACATTTTCCCCTACTGTCCCACCCTGCCTTTTCCAGGATGATGGTACTGAGTCACTATTAGTAGAATATGTGCTTTGAGATGTTTTTCTGTTAGTGGTGACATATTTCCCATATTTTACCCTTATGTTCTGCTCAGTTCCTTTTGAATTTCTTGGAACTGTATTGAGATATGATACTGCCAGTTACCTTTAGGAAATAGTCCCCATATAATTTTATTGTGATGAAATTTTGCTGTCTAGAGTATTATGTGAAATAAATGGGCTAACTCTTAGAAAAATTTTGTATTCAACCGAGATGGTTTTTTTCTTTTTGGTAATGGCGTATATTATAATGAGATCACATCTTAATAGTTACTCATAAAATGACTAAACAGTTTTAAGAACCTTAGTTTTATCCTAAATCGATTCTGGAGTTTTTACTTGCAAGTCATGGAAAGGATGGAATTATTTTTCATTAAACTTAGTTGTGTTTTTTCATAAAAATGTAATTATTATTTGGTTATTAATAATTATAAAGTCAACAACATGCATTTATTAAGCATTTGATATGTGCCAAGCACCTTGCTAAGCACAGAGCATACAAAGGAAGGAAAAAGAGTCTAGGCCCTCACAGTGCTCACATTCCAATGGGGGAGACAACATGCAAACAACTGTGTACATACAAGAAATATACAGGGCAATTTGGAGGCGATCTTGGAAGGGAGCCATGAGCATTGGGGGTGAGTGGGAATGAAAAGCTTATGGCAGAAGGTGAGCTTTTTAGCTGAAACTTGAAGGAATCCAGGGGAAGCCACTAGGAGGAGGGTTCTGGACATGAGCACAGCTAGTACAAAGTCAGGTGATGCAGAGTAGAGGGAACAGCCAGTGTTGTTGGATTGTACATCATGTGGAGGGAAGTAAAATAAAAAGACTGGAAAAATAGGTAAAAAATTTTGTATTTGATCCTGTGGAGATAATAAAGGAAGGAAAGAGAATGGAATGGATATTTATTAGCAACTTCTCTGTGGCTAAGTGCTTTACAGATATCTCATTTGATCCACAGAACAGTCCTGTGAGGTAGGTACTGTTACCCCATTTTATAGTTGAGGAAACTGAAGCAGACAGTGTTTAAGTGACTTGGACAAGAATATGTAACTAGTACTGGCGATAGACAGTCAACTCGAGTTTAGTACGAAGAAGGGAGAGGAGGAGATGTAGTTTGATAGGTAGCCGGGATGGGCAGTCAGGTTTTTTTAAACAACGAGAGAGACATAGACCTGTTTGCAGGCGGTGGGAAAGTAGGATGTGGACAGGGAGAGACTGAAGAAGTAGTGAGAGAGTGGAGATGATAGAAGAGGCAATCTGTTGGAGGAGACAGGATGAGATGGGATCCCCTGTGCATTTATAGGAGTTGGCCTTGGCAAACAGAAACAGGGGTGAAGGAGAGAGTGAGGGAAGACTAGAGTGTGAGATGAGTTAAGAGGGAAAAAGAGGGAGTTCTGTTGAGTGGTCTTTTTTTTTTCTAAGTGAAGTAAGAGGCTAAGCTCTCAGTTAAAATTAAGAAAGAAGGTGAAGCCTTGGAAGATTTGAGGAGGGATGAAAAAGTTTAGAAAAGCCACTGTGGTGAGTGGGATAGTGAATTGGTCAGGGAAGTATGAAGTAAGTGACTTATAGCAGTGGAGGCCCAGTTGAGATTTTGGAACATAAATTTGTATTGGACTGCATCAGCATGGTTTTGCAGTTTCTTCCAGCTTTGTTTAGCAGGGAATAGGAACAAAGACATCAAATGGTGGGAGTAATCCAAATTTGAAGTTTGGCAAGACGTCCTTGATGATAAGATAAGGGGCCAAGGAGCTGGAATGTAGAGGACAATGGAGAGTGGAACTGATTTACTGAGGGGTCAAGATAGGGAAAGGAGGAGAAGGTAGCTAGTGGAGGGTCGGTGGTCTGGGAAAGAACAGAGAGCATGGAAGGATTGGAGGTTGGAGTGAAGTATCATAGTGCAAAGACAAAGACTGGTAAAAAATAGTAATCAGAAAAAGAAATTTCAGAGTTCTTGAACAATGAAATGTTGTATTGGTGGGTTTTCATGGGCATATGTAGCTGAGGTGGAGTGAAGGAGTAGCTCAAGGGAAATAAATACATTGATAAAAGATAGAGGGTCAGAGGGGCAATATGTAGAATTCGGTAATGAAGGTGAGAATTGGGGAGGAGAGAAGACTACTAAAGGAGAAAAGGAGAGTGTCTTGGGGTGTCGATAGCTAATAGATTCTTGATTGGAAAATAAATATGAGTGTGAACTTTAAAGGAGGAAGTTTCTGCGTGATGGTAGAGGGAGAAGCTGGATGTTGCACCGGGGGAACAGTGTCATATTCTAACTTTGCGCCTACCTCCACTAGTGAGTAGAATTTGAGTAGTAGGAGTGAAAGTTACTGCTGAATGGATAGAGCACTCGACTTGGAGTCTGGAAGACCCTAATTAAAATTCAGCCTCAGATACTTCCTAGCTGTGTGACCCTGGGCAAATCACTTCACTTCTATTTATTCTATTTATTTCTAAAATGAGATAATAGTAGCATCTACCTCTCAGTGTTGTTGTGAGGATAAAATGAGATAATTTGTAAATGACTTTACAAACCTCAGAACACTATATAAATGATAACTGTTGTTGTTGTTATCATGTGCTACTTGTGTTAGAAAGATTGGCCAAGGATACCCTCTCATCAGGAAGAAACCAAGTTTCAGTACAGAAGGAGAGAAAATGGAAATGGTTTAAGACAAAAGCAGGTTTGTTACCTGTGGAGCAGACATTCCAGAGAGCCCAGTGGAAATGGGTTGGTAGATCTTGAGTGGGACATTGAGAAGTTTTAAAAGACAAACGTTCTAGAGAAAATGTAAGGAAATTTGAGTTGTTTGTGAAGAGAAGATTTCATAAAGAATAATATGAAAGGGAATACTAAGGATGAGGAAATCACCAGTATCTTTTACTCTGTATCTTAAACATGCGATATAATAAAGCATTGGACCTGGGTTCCAGCCCTTTCTTTCTTCTAAATTTTTATGTGACTTAGGGTAAGTTACCTAATTTCTTTGGGCTTACTTCCTAATATGTAAAGAAGTTGAACTGCGTGGTCTCTAAATTTGCTTCCATTTCTAAAATTCATTTCAATTAAACTTGAACCTTCAGGCACCTGCTATGTGAAGGCTCTGTGCTTGCTGTTCAGAATATAAAGACAGAAAAGGAAAGAGCCCCTGCCCTTATGGAGCTTATTATGTTTTGGGACGGAGAGGAGTTCTAAGGCCCGGTAGGACAGAGAGATATGTGACATGTACATGAGTAGTAAGTAAAAGAAAAATTATAATAGGAGAGAGTAATTGTGGCTGGAAGGATCAGGGGATTTCTGAACTGAGTCTGAAAAGAAGATAAATATTCTTGGATGGAAGGGTAGGGGAAGTTCATTTATTTGAGATATGGGAGGATGGCTAATGCATGGAGGAGATGCACAGATGGCCAGAGATGAGAATAGTGTGAAAAAAGGATGGAAAGGTAGATTAGGAGCTAATAGGAGCCTACTGAAAGCAGGAAAGTGATGTGGTACTTAGACCTGTACTTAAATTATGAGGAATAACTTGGGAAGCATGTGGAAGATGGATTGAAGAGGGGAGAAACCAATTAGGAGGTTCTTACAGTAGGCCAGGAGAGAGGTGATGGGGGCTCTGTAAATGTAGAGAAAGAGGGAGTAGGTATCGAGGAAACTAGAGTCAACAGGACTGCTGGGATGCTAGGGAAAACAAAGCTTTGGGAATTCTTAAAGAGGAAGGGCTTCTGTGTTTACTGTTAATGTGGTTTTGGTTTTCAAAGCATTAGAATTGATTAATCAGAATGAACTTGGACCTTTTATTGTTGTTGAATCATTTCAGAACTTAGACTGTTATTAGGTTATTGGAAAAAGAAACAGAATTTTTCAGGAACCTTGGATCTGAATGTGATCTTTCCCAGAGATTTACATCTTCTTCTTAGATTATTTTAAATTCCAAAGAACAATTTTGCTAGTGCATGTACTAAAAAAAGCAAACTACTCAGAGCAAAATAAAAGGTTCAATCTATTTGAAAATTATCTATAAGGATTTATGAATCTTCTTAACAGTATGCCAGGCAGCTCTTTTTTTCATTTGTTTTCATTTTTTTACCCTTTTTTTCCTAGAATCTTTGAATGGAATCTTAGAGATATAACGTCAGACCCAATGCAGAAGTTCTCCCTGTAACATCCTGAGTTTGATGTGATGCTTATCTGGGACATTGGCAAAGGAAACTTTTATAATTATTCTGCTATTTTAAAAGTAATCATCATACTTTTAGACTCGGTTTTTTTCCCTTGTCTGTGCGTTTTGGAGAAGGGACGTGGAGAAAAAGAAACATCTTAATAAGCATTTAACATGTTTCAGGCACTGTGATAAGTACTGAAGATATAAAGAAAAGCAGGAACGATCTTTGCCCCCAAATAGCTCATTCTACTAGAGAAGACAACATGCAAAAAATTGTACACACAGAATAGATTCACTGTAAGTGGAAGGCACTAAGGGCATAGGGAGAAGCAAGAAAGGTGGAATTTAATTTAAGCTGAGTCTTGATGGAGGCCAGAGAATTGAGATTGAAGGGCAGGGCAGAATGAGCGGGAGAGGGAGGAGACCAGGAGTTTGGGCTGGGGGGCAAAGGAGGTATGGTTCTTAGCAGGTATTTGTTTTTTTCTGTTTTAGCTGCGTCTTTATTATAGTGCTTCTTCTTCCCTCTCTCTTGATTCTCTGGCTTCCTTCTAATCTCAACTAAAATCACACCTTCTACAAGAAGCCTCTCTGGCTTCTTCTGAATGTGAGTGCCTTCTCTTGACCATTATTTTCAGTTTATCCTGAATATATCTTGTTTGTACATTGTTATTTACATAGTTTTACATAGTCTTACCCCTTAGAGGGGGAGCTCCTTGAGGTAGTGTTGCCACCTTTTTTTGTATTTCTAGTGCTTAACAGTTATTATTAATTATTATTAATAAATGTTTGCTGACTTGACTTTCTTTTTCTTTTTAGCATTTTTATGTATAAAATTTATGTATAACTTATGTATAAATTTTATGTATAAAATCACTCTTGAGAATATTTGTACAGTATTAGGTTTGAATTCCCCAAAGGTATTGTTTATTATTTAGAGCTGTTAAGTTGTCGTGCCAGAACTTGTTAGAAATCTCTAGTTTGGCCAACTGATGGTAAAATCATAGTTTTCCCTTCAAATGTTTGTCCCACAAATGAAATTATTATATTAGGTTTTTTAAAAAGGACAACACTGAACAAGTAGATGTGTCCAGAACAGCATCTAACTGGGGACAAATTTGTTGAAAGATTTTACGTTTTAATTTCTTCATTGTTTTACAAAGTACTGGGTGATGTAGAATGAGTACTCAGAAAAGTGTCTGATTGATGAGCAAAGAACTCTGCTATGTGGGGCCATAAAGTTTGGCTTGGAATTGGTTTGTTCTGGGCCAACCTGGAGAAGCCGGCCCAGTAGAAGATTCAGGGCCCCTTTTTCTGCCCTCAAGTGGAAGGGAATGGGAACAAGGACTTACTGAGTGCCTACTGTGTGCCAGGCACTGTGCTGAGCATTTCACAGTTATCTCATTTGATACAGCAACCCTGGGAGGTAGATGGTATTATGGTCTCCATTTTGCAGATGAAGAAACCCAAGCAGACAGAAGTTATATGACTTGTTCAAGGTCATATAGGGTCACATAGCTAGTGAGAGTCTGAGGCTAGATTTGACCTCCTCTCTTTTTGACTAAAGGGACAGCATGCTGCTTACTTATACCTAGCTGCCTCAAAGTGGACTAGATTTTTCCCTGAAGCAAATTAACCTCCTGGGGATCCTTTAGAGTAGGCCTGGACTAAGTTCAGAATGGAGCCTTGGATCTGCTAGAAGTAGAGTGAATAATCTGAGCTTGCTCACCTAAAGATGAATTATAGGAAGGTTAGTAGCATGTGGTGGCGAATAAGGATAAGGAGACTAGGAAAGGAGCAGAAATTCTAGCTTTTGGCTTGTAGTGTATTAAGTTAACATGGAGGGCACCTTTCTTTCATTAAGCACAAAAGTCGTTTGGCTGACAGGGAACTAGACTTTAAGACTGGTTGGGTGAAGTAAAATTTGTTAGGGTTATTTGCCTTGATGGAAAACAGCCCTTAGTAATTTTTATTTTTTAAAAATGCTTGTTGAGTAACTTAATGAATATTTAGGTAATACCTTCAGCAATATGACAATTCATTGTCCTAACTTAAACAGTCTCTTTGTTAATGCCTTTTTGTTCTTTTTCCACCTTAAACAGAAAGTGTAGAAATAAAAGATTTCAGCCAATTAAGGACTCTGGACTGAGTAATATTTCTTAATTGAGGTCATAATGAAAATTTAATAGAAGGCAATATGTTTTTACCCAGCTTTTAAAAACTACCTTATTTTATGCAGCTTATTTTAAGAAACATTTGGCAAACTCTTTTTAGGCATCTCTTCATCCTTGATCAATAATTTACTCAAATACACTGAATGATCTGGTGTTCCTAGAGAACTGATAGGAAAATCCCTTAGCATTTGTTGTTAATTGGTAGGATTAGAGGAAAGGTTTGTTTGAACAATGTGGTGTAACTTAGAATTTTCACGTTCTAACACAAAATCCATTACATAGACTAAGCCAATCCTATTAGCTGCCTCTGGATTATTTTGTAGATTTCTTGTTTTAAATTTTTGATACCATCTTCTACAGGAAGCCTTCCCCAATCCCTTTTGATTCTAGCACATTTCCTCTGTAAACTATTTCCTGTTTAATTGTATATGTGGCTTACTTTGTGTATGTTTCTTTGCATTTTGTCTCCCCCATTAATTTGTAAGATCCTTAAGGGCAGGAACTGGTCTTTTTTTTCTCCTTTTCTATCCCTAGTGCTTAGCACAATGCCTGGCATAATAAGTGAACTTAATAAATGTTTATTGATTGATTGATGTGTGAGGAAATTGATACCTGGGTCAGTTAAGTGGAAATCCTTAAGATGACATCCTCCAGCAGAGCCTGAGGAGATCCTATTCTAGATAGGGTTTGAAGGGATGGCAGTGATATGACTGTAAATTGGATTAGTAAAAGTGAAAATCTTCATGAGAGCTATAAGTTAGTTTGCATTCTAGTTTTTTGATGTTACCTATGTGATTTATTTAATTTGTTTTGGTTAATAGTTTTTACTAGAACTAGAGACTGGCCCTATGAGTTTATCAATGTGAGGAACTCCTGGAATGGAAGATGAAACTGCTGCCTATGCAGATCATTAATTTCTCTGTAATTAATAGTATGATTGAGTTATCTAAAGCTATAAACAGTTAAGTGACTTGCCCAGGGTCACACAGCCAGGATGATGTATTAGAAGCCAGACTGGAACTCAGGCCATCCTGGTTCTGAGGCTGGCTTTCTGTAACCATATCATACTGCCTTTTGTATTGATAAATAATAGGCTTCTATATATTTAACTGCAAATGAAGTGGGTTATTTACTCACAGATTTAATTCCTTTTCTTTTTATATGATATGTTATAAATGTGTATAGTATTGCTTTCTACTTTGGAATTCTTTCTTAGAATTATTTAACTGGAAACTTAGGCTTTGCTTTGATGTGTTAGTTAAACAGTTATTACTAAAATAATATTGATGGCAAAACTACTTAGTTACAGTTAGAAGTCATTCATTTGAAAGTCGCATTGGAGTAGACATTTTGTTTCATAACTTGTCAATTTACCATATATTAAGACCCAGGAGTTTGTGCCTGCAGTATGTGTTTAATATGTATGCATAAATGGCTTGTACTGTGTGACTTTATTTTTGCAGGTAATCCCTTCAGTAGGATTACCTTGATTTTCTAGTTTTAAATGTCAGTCATAGACTTTTAGATTTGGGAGAGACCTTAGAAATGAGATGATCCAACCTAAGCTTCCTCATTTTGCAGGCTGAGAAAACTGAGGTGTAGAACCAGAGTTATGTAATTTGTTCATTGTCACTTAACTTAAAGACATTTTTTTTAACATTTGTTAAATTTTACTTTTAATTTTTAAGTTCCAAATTCTCTCCCTCCCCCCTCATTGTGAGGGCAAGCAGTTTGATATAGGTTATACATGAGTAATCATGCAAAACATATTTCCATATTAGTCATGTTGTGAAAGAAAACAGACCAAAAAAACCCCAAGAAAAATAAAAGACAATTTTAAAAAGCATGCCTCGATCTGTATTTAGACCTGATTAGTTGTTTTATTTTTTCTGAATAAGTCCTTCGGGATTATCTTGGATCATTGTATTGCTGAGAATAGCTGTGTCATTCACAATTGATCATTGCAGATTTGCTTATTTCACTTTGCATCAGTGCTTGTAAGTCTTTATAGGTTTTTTGGAGAGCATCTTGTTCTTCATTTCTTGTAACACAACAGCATTCTATCACAATCATATACCACAACTTCTTCAGCCATTTCCAAGTGATGGGCATCCCTCAATTTCCAGTTCCTTGCTTCCATTAAAAGAGCCACTATAAATATATTTTGTACATATAGGACCTTTTCCTTTTTGTTTTTTATCTCTTTGGGATATAAGACCTAGTGGTGGTATAGCTGGGTTGAAGAGTGTAGATTCGTTTTGGGCAGAGTACCAAATTGCTCTACAGAATGGTCAAATCAGTTCATGACTCCACCAACAATAATATTTAAATTTTTCCATATCCCTCCCAGCATCTGTCATTTTTCTTTTCTGTCACATTAGTTGATAGGTGGGAGGGGGTGGCAATTCAGAGTTTTTTTAATTTGTCTTTTTCTAGTCAGTGGTGATTTAGAGCATTTTTTTATGTGACTATAGATAGCTTTGGTTACTTTTTCTGAAAGTTGTCTGTTTATATCCTTTGACAATTTATTAATTGGAGAATGACTCTTATCTTTATAAATTTGACTCAGTTCTTGTATATTTGAGAAATGAGGCTTTTATCTGAGAAACTTGCTGTAAAATTTTTTTCACAGTTATGTTTACTGGAGATTTTGGTCCCAGTTTTTCTTATTCTCCCTTTCCTTTCACCCTGTCCACCCTGACTAGTTTCTGACTACTACCTTCCCCAATCTATCCTTCCTCCTATGTGCCCCCCTTTTTATCCCCTTCCTCTTCCCCTTTTACTTTCCTGGAGGGTAAGATAGATTTCTATAACCACGAGACAGAGAGAGAGAGAAGTGTGTGTGTGTGTGTGTGTGTGTGTGTGTGTGTGTGTGAGAGAGAGAGAGAGAGAGAGAGAGAGAGAGAGAGAGAGAGAGTCCTTCTTTGAGCCAATTCCAATGAGAGTAAGGTTCAGGTACTCTTCTCCTCCCCCCAATTCCTCCATCTTCCTCTCCATTGCAAAAGTTCTTTTGTGCCTCTTTTAGGTAAGACAAATTTACCATATTCTACCTCTCTTTTTCCCCTATTCTATTGCATTCTTCTTTTTTCACTTTTTAATTTTTATTATTTTTAGATAATCATCTCATTATATTCAGTGTACACCCATGCCCTCTTGTCAATGCACACTCCTTCTTTACTGCCTTAATAATGAGAAAGTTCTTAGGAGTTAAGTGTCACCTTCTTGTTGGTGAAATATTAACAGTTTAAGCTTATTGAATCCACGTTGGTTTCTCTTTCCTGTTTATCTTTTTGTGCTTCTCTTGAGTCTAATTTGAAATCACATTTTCTGTTCAGTTCTGGTCTTTTCATCAAGATTCTCCATTTCTTTGAATATCCATTGTTTTTATCCATCCATTGTTTTCCCCCTGAAGGATTTTAGTCATTTTTGCTGGTCCATGATTCTTGGTTCTAAACCTAGCTTCTTTGCCCTCCAGAATATCATATTCCTAAGTCCTCTGATTCTTTAATATAGAAGCTACTAAATCTTGTTTTATCCTGACTGTGGCTTTTTGACATTTGAATTTTTCTTTCTGGCTGCTTGTAACATTTTCTCCTTGACCTAGGAGCTCTGAAATATGGCTATATCTCTTTCAGGAGGTGATCAGTTGATTCTTTCAGTTTTTGTTTTACCATTGATTCTAGACTATCAGGGCAGTTTTCCTTGTTAATTTCTTGAAAAATGATGTCTAGGCTTTTTTTGATCATTTTTGGTAGTCCAATAATTCTTGAATTATATCTCCTTCGTCTGTTTTCCAGGTCAGTTTTTCCAATGAAATATTTTACATTTGCTTTCATTTTTTCATTCTTTTGACTCTGTTTTATTGTTTCTTGATGTCTCATGGAGTCATTCGTTTCTACTTGCCCAGTTCTAGTTTTGAAGGAATTATTTTCTTCAATGAGCTATTGTAGCTCTTTTTTCATTTAGCCAATTCTGCTTTTTAAGAAGGTATTTTCTTCAGTGAGTTTTTGTGCCTCTTTTTCCATTTGGCCAATTCTGCTTTTTAAGGAGTTCTTCTCTTAAGTGAATTTTTTGTGCCTCTTTTATTATTTGACTTATTCTGTTTTTTAAGGTGTTATTTTCTTCAGTATTTTTTGTGCCTCCCTTTACCAAGCTGTTGACTCTTTTTTTCATGATTTTCTTGCATGACTCTTACTTCTTTTTCCAGTTTTTCCCCTGCCTGTCTTATATGATTTTTAAAATCCTTTTTGAGCTCTTCCAAGAATGCTTTTGAGGTCTGAGACCAATTCACATTTTTCTTTTGAGTCTTTGGGTATAACAGTTTTGACTTTTTTTTGAGCTTGGATTTTGATCTTTACTGTCACTGTAGTACCTTTCTATGATCAGGTTCTTTTTGTTGTTGTTGTTGTTTGCTCAGTTTTCCAGCCTATTTTTTTGTTAAAGTTGGGCTTTGCTTCTGGGGTGGAAGGGACCCTGTCCCAAGGTTCAGGGTTTTTGTGCAGCTGTTTTCAGAGCTAGTTCTAGGAGTCTGCAAGTTTTGGCAGCTTCCAAGGTGGTGTGATACTGGGAGAGGTGCATTTACTGTTCTCCTGGTCTGTGCTCTGGTCTGTGAGCAACAACAAGCAGTCTTTTCTTCCTTGAACTGTGACCAGAATTCCTGCTTCCCTTCATTTGCAAGCTGCGGTGTGCTGGTGCTCCTTCTCACCCTGGGATTAGGATCCATGTAGGGCAGTGCAACAGAGTCCTGACCTCTGTAATCTTCTTCCGACCAGTTGTCTGACCTCCTTACCATATGTGGGCTAAGAGCTCCAGAAGTCATTGCCACCACCTCTGATTGAGTTGCCTTGAAAGCCTACTGCTAGTTTGCTGAGATGTGGCCTGCATCTGAGCTGGACTGTGCCTCACTCTCACTCCAGTGAGACAGATCTTTCCTGCCAGCCTTCCAGTTACCTTTGGTTGGAAAATTGTTTCACTTGGTCCTTTTGTGGGTTCTGCCCCTTCAGAATTTGTTTTGAGGCATTATTTAAGGTTGTTTAGAGGGAAATTTGGGAGAGCTTAGGCGAGCCCCTTCCTTTTCTTTGCTGTCTTGGCTCAGCCTCTCTCAGATACTTATTTTAATACTCTTTCTGCATTGCTAAGCTGCATTTCATTGTGTTATTTAATGAATTTTAGTTATGTAAGTTGTTGAGAGTGAATTTTGTTTGTATTCATGACAATGTGGATTTAGATATTTGAATTAATGATTACTCACATAAGTGTACTAGTAGATTTACTTAAATCTGCAACTATTAGGTCATATTAAAATCAGCTTGTAAAGGCTCTGTGTTGTATGCATCTTAAAAGACTAAATTATGAAATTGAAGATTTCAGAATTTTGAAGCTCTCTGTATCTAGTATAGAAAACTTTTATTTTCTTGCCTAGGCAGAGGCAGTAGTATGTTTGGAGTATCTGATTGAACTAAGAATTGAGATGTGTTTTGAAAGATTTGACAGCTTCTGAAGGTCAGAGCAGGGTTCTGTGGGTCAAACCTAGGCAAACAAAAGCCAGAGGATGCTCAAATAAGGGAAGATTAGAATCATGAATGGGTCACAAACCAAGCAGATAGGGCACTAAATTTTGGGAGCTGGAGTTAATTAGTGACCCTCCCTTAAATCTTATTCCTTGCCCTGCAGATAGGGCAAACACTGTGGACTCTCAACTCTATTTATCACCTAAGGAAAGGGGGCAAAGAACTAGTTGAATTCATTTATCCCTTTGAAGATTAGTGACTAAAGTGGTCACCTTGATACTTTATTCTCCCTCTCTGACTCTTTTTCTTGGCTTCCATAACACTCCATTTTCTGGGTCTCTTGTCTATCTTTTCCTTTGTCACACACTTTGTACACTATCGCATTACTGATTAGTGGAAGATACCAGTCTAGATTCCTGGCCTCCTGACCCCTATTTCAATTCTCTTTCTGCTATACTAAGCTGCTTTTCATTATGTTATTTCATGAGTTAGTTTTAGAAATACATAATCTTGAATTTGGAATGAATCTCAGGCCAATTTGTATTTGAAGAAGAATTCCCTTTGTAACATGTCAAACAAGAGGTCATACAGCCATCGTTTAAAGAATTCTAGTGAAGAGGATTGAATTCCAGGAAAGAATCCCACTATCAGGAAAATTTTTATCCATTTTTCTCATGACAGTCCTTTAAACATTTGAAGATTACTATCATGTCCCCACTAAGTTGTGTCACTAAGTCCTATCTCCAGTAACATCTATGATTCATCTTCTTTTTCCTGTCTCAGTGTGGATACCCTTGACAGCTGTTTTTATTTTCTTTTTCTATATTCTCTTACTTGGCAAATTTATTCATTCCTTAGGCTTTATCTCTTCTGTGATCAGTTCCAGATCCAGCCCATTCTTTCCCTTCATTCTTCTAATAGTCTTCTGGATATCTCTACCTGTATACTCCATTACCTTCTCAAATGCAACACCTCCAAAACTGAATCCCCAAATCTTTCTCCTCTATAATTTCTGTTTCTGTTGATTATCATCCTGGTCACCTGGACTAGATCCCTGGTATCTTTCCCTTTCTCTAACATCCTTATTTTATCACTTGCCACATCAACAGATTATGTGACTACAATGTCTCTTATAGCCATCCTCTACATATACGTTCTTGTTGCCTTAGTTTTCACTCTCATTTCTTCTCTCTTGGACTGTTGGGGGTTTCCTAACTGAATCTTGATATCACTATTCTTTTCTTCAGCCAATGCATTCTTCATAGAACTGCCTCTACTAAAAAAAAAAACAACAAAAAAAATCCTTCCAGATATAAACTCTTTAGTTTGGCATTTAAAGCCCTCCACAATCTGACTTCAAACCTACTTTTCTAGCAGTATTTCATTCTACTCAACTACATGCAGTCTGCGTCCTAGCCAAATTGGACTACTAACTGATTCACACTTTAAGTTGCATTCTTATGCCTTCATGTATTTGCATAAGTTATCTCCCTCTTCTGGAACAACTCTCTTCACCTGTTGAAATCCTTCTCATTCTTCTTCAGTACCAAGCTCAAATTGCCACCTTCTCAGTGAAATCTTCCTTTATCTCTGTAGCTAACAGGGATCTCTCCTTTCTTATAATCATCACATTTTGTCCAGACCCTCCCATTTTTCTTTATTACATTGTAACTGGTACCATATGTATATTACTCCCCTGTTAGATGGTAAGCTTTTTAAGGGTAGCGTTTGTGTTGTTTTTCTTATATCTGTATTCCTAATGCCTGATACATTACCTTGCTCAGAACAAGTACTGTTTGTTAAATTAATTGAAAGCAGATAATATATTTTCCAAATCCATTGCCTGTTGTCTCCTTTCAAGGATTCTGTATGGAGTCTAGTGCCTGGATTGACTTCTTGTATTCTCTGAATTCTCTTGATGAAGGCTAAACAACTCATGTTTGTTTAGGTTTCCTTACCTAAAAATAAATTGTTTCCAGGACTTAATTGTGACTGTCATGACCCAGCTCCCAACATTTGAGGTGTTTGTTGTTTTCCTGGAGAAGGGAGGAGGCACAGTAATTTAGGACTTCCAGTTCCCCAATTCCTGACTGCCTCTAGAAACGCTTGGTTTGGCTATATAAAATAATAGTAATTTTGATCGATGAAAGACAGGATCAAGAAATATTAGAGTTGGAAGGAGCATTATTAGTCATGTAATTCAACCTATAACAGAAAAAGATTACCCCCTGCAACATACCTAATCATTTATATTAATTGCTTGCGTTTTGTCTATTACCATATTACATACCCATGATTATCCAGATCATTCAGTGTATTTAGTTTAACTTTGCTTTATAGTTCCTTTTTTTTTTTTTTACAGCACTGAACTCTGTTCAAATATACTAATTTTTTTTTTTAACAGTTTCAGAGTTGTTGCATGGTGCCCTGCTTACAGCTTAACATTAGCAAGAATATTTAGTGATCAGCCACTAGGCCTGAAGAGTGATGGAAAAATTCTTTCTTTAATTATTTTGAACTTGTGGTGCTTTTAGTAGTGGGATAGTACTATGAGTAATAGAGCATTTCCCTAGTTGTCAGGCCTGTTGCAAAGAACCCTTTATTCGTTCTGTAGGGATGCCCTTTGGAGGCAGAAGAGATCTGAGTTTGAATTCCATCTGGGATGGGGTTAGGGTTGATCACTAAGGTTGTTTGTAGTTCTAAATTCTATGACCCTCTGAGACATTGGAGTAATACGTCAATGGAGTTCATCTTTGATTGTTGAGTTGTTTTGAAATTGGAAGTTTTGTGTGTGTGTGTATGTGTGTGTGTGTGTTTGTATTAAGATCACAAAATTTGGCATGAACACTAAGTTTCCAGGTACTTCAAAAAATGGAAGATTTGAATTAAGTACTTGATTTTTAAAAATTTTTAAACATTTTTTATTTTTTGTATGTATCTCAGTGGTTTTTAATGTTATCTGTTTATGAATATATATACATATACACACACATATATATACATATATACATACATATATAATTCTACCTCAATTACATGTTAAAACAATTTTTAACATTTTTTTTCTTTTGGGATTTTATTTTTTCCCCAGTTACATGTAAAAACAATTTTTAACTATCTTTTTTAAAACCTTGAGTTCCAAATTCTCTCTCTCCCCCTCCCCACCCCCATTGAGAAGGTAAGCAGTTCGATATAGGTTATACATGTGTAACCATGCAAAACATTTCACAACATAGTCATGTTGTAAAGGAAAACAGACCAAAAATAAAAAAAACCTCAAAAATAAAGTAAAAAAAAAGTATGCTTCAGTCTATATTCAGACACCATCAGTTCTTTCTCTGGGGATAGATAGCATTTTTCATCATAAGTCCTTTCAGAGTTGTTTTGGATCATTGTATTGCTGAGAATAGCCAAGTCATTCACAGCTGATCATCTTACAGTGTTGTTACTTTTTAACATTTTTTTGAAGTTTTGAAATTGAAATTTTATCCCCACCTCATCCCTGGGATGGTAAGCAATCAGATGTGTTATATATGTGCAATCGTGTAAAACATTTCCATATGAGTCATTTTATGAAGAAAAATAATGAAAGTGAAAATAACATACTTCAGTCTGTATTCAAATATTAGTTCTTTCTCTGGAGATGGATAATATGTTTATCATTAGTCCTTTGGGATTGTCTCTGATCATTGTATTGCTGAGAATAGCTGTCATTAGTAGCTCTTCATCGAACAGTATTGCTGTTACTGGATACAATATTCTCCTGGTTCTGTTCACTTCACTGTGCATTAGTTCATGTAAATCTTTCCAGGTTTTCTGAAATCATCCTGCTTTTCATTTCTTATACCACAATAGTATTCCATTACAATCATATACCACAACTTATGTAGCCATTCCCCAAATGATGGGCATCTCTTTAATTTTCAATTCTTAGCCACCACTAGAAGAGCTACTATGGATATTTTTGTACAACTAAGTCCTTCCTCCCCGCCCCCTTTTTGGATGCTTTTGGGATATAGACCTAACTGTGATATTGCTGGATCAAAGGGTATGCATAGTTTTATAGCCCTTGGGGCATGGTTTCAAATTAGCAGGCACTTTACAAGGTGGAAGTTTCGAAATGCCATTCTTCACTGCATGGACCAGGACCTTCTTTGCTAGAAGTTACATCTTCCTGAATTGAGGTAACTGCCTTGAAGAAGGGGGCTTGGACAGTTGTATCTTTTGTGCTAATGTTTATTATAGCACATCAGTTCTTGCAACTTCTTGTTCACAGCGAGATACTCTTAGTGAAAGTGCCCCAGGAAGTCAGAAGTCAAGTGCAATGCTGATGAAATCTAAAGTTCTGTTTACATTATAGTATTTGACTGGGAGGAGAAGGAAGGAAGGAAGGAAGGGAGGGAGGGAGGGAGGGAGAGAGGAAGGGAGGGAGGGAACATTTAAGTGTCTTCTATTTGCCAGGCACTGTGGTAAACATTTTATAAATATTTTCTTCCTTGAGACTCACAACTTAGTAAGGTAGGTGCTATTATGATTTACATTTTAAAGTTGAGAAAAATGAAGCACAGGTTAAGTGATTTTCCCAGGATCACACAGCTTTTGAGTGTCTGAAGTTTGATTTGAATTCAGGTCTTCTTGACTCCAGGTCTAGTGCTTACTGTGCCACTTAGCAACGCCCTGGCCTGAGAATCTGTTGTTGCTCCTTATTTTGGACCTGAGATCAGGATGCTATTTCTTCTTCAACAGAGAGGTGTGGATGATGGTGGATTGCGTGTCCTGGATGGGCAAAGCCTGAAGGGATCATACAGTAATGAAAAATATGGAAAGGTTATTGATTAAAACTAGAAAGTTGACATTAAAGCACATGTAAATAGTAAAGGTCAGAATAAGAAATGGGCCAAAATCAGATAGATAAGAACCTGGAGGATACAGTTACCAAAGCAGAGGCCATTAAGGATGATCAAAATCTAGGCAAAAGCTATCAGAAAGGGTGAGAAGCACTGCAGTAACTGAAGGGAGCACACCAAAGCAAGCTCTAGAATGAATTGGAGGTGCTAGGCATAAGATAACTGAGGCATCTCCTTTGTTCTAGGCTTAGAAACTTTCATATTTATCTTGTTATTGTTAAAGGCACTATCCAAGTAGAACTAACTTGAGATTGCTAGTAGGAAATACACGAGAACATCTTTTTGATACTTATAAAGACATTTCTAGTATAGATAATCATTGATCAATCATTGATAAAATCACATGTTTATTAAGTACTACTATGTGCCAGGCATGATGCTTGGTAATAGGGCATGGGTTACGAATACAAATGAAACAATTCCTGTTCCTCTTCCCTTTGTTCTTCTCATTTAAAATTGTTTCTTTTGAGTTTGATATATATCTATACTAAGCTGTGTGTGTGTGTGTGTGTGTGTGTGTGTGTGTGTGTGTGTCTGTGTACACTCATGTGCATGTTCATTTCTTCTTTATAAGGTTCAGGTAAGACGAACTGGGTTCGTCTGATGCATGTTCCCTGCACCCTTTTCTCCCTACTTGTACATACCATTTTTCATGCACCCTTTTAAGCATACTAAGTTCTACCCTCTTCTTCCTCATTTGTGCACTAGTATATTTCTCATCTCTTTTTTTTTCTCCTCTTAAAGCAACCCTCAGCACAGAACCAGTCCATTCTTAGGCACTCTTTTTTCTCTGTCTCAGTCTCTCTCTCTGTGCCCTTATAAAACATTAAGGTTCTGAAGGGATACTTATTTCTTCTCTTCCTATTAAAAATGTTAGCACTATGTCATCATGAAACTCCTTCCGATTGCTCAAATAAATTTATCTTTCTATATTTCTCTTTATTCTTATGTTGGCATTTTAAAATTTGTCCTCAACTCTGGTCTTTTCATTAAAAATGTGTGGCCATCTTTTATTCCAGGGATTCTTAGCCTTTTTTTATGTGTGTGTAACTTGAACTCTTCTTATAGTCTGGTAAAGCCTATAATACCCTTCTCAGAATAATCTTTTAAAATGCATAAAATTAAGAAGATACAGCGTACTGATCTATAGTTATTAAAATATTAAATAAAACAGGTTCATGGGCCTCATGTTAAAGAAACCCTTGCTCTTTTCACTTCAAAAGTTTATTTATTTTTTTTTGGAGGGATTATGTTCAGTTTTTTAGGTAAGTTATTCTTGGTTATAAAGCTACATATTTTGCCTTTTGGGGTATTCCAAGATCTCTTCTTGCATAAAGTAGAAGTCAGGTCTTATGTGATCTTGAGGTTCCTTGGTACTTGGACTACTTTCTGGATTCTTGGAGGGTTGTTTTTTTTTTTTATATTGAAGCTCTGGATTTTGTCTATGACATTTCTGTGATTTTTTTTTTCCTTCTGCAGTTTCTTTTAGGAATTGGTTGAAGGGTCTTTCTACGTTCACTTTTTCTTTTGATTCTAGTAGGGTCTGGGCAGTTTTATTTATGATTTCTTGAAATATAGTGTACAGTGAAATACAGCACACACACACACACTCACACACACACATGTTTTCCATTCAGCAGAAATCTGCCTTCTTTCACCCTACCTGTCCCAATTGAGAATTAAAGGCAAAAACCCTTTTAATAAATGTGTATAGCCACCCAACCTAAGTTTCTTTTTTTCCATGCCCACACAAACCTCCGTGCCTCATTTGGCACTCTTTATGCTTTCATGTATCTGTTAGGAGGTGGATTACTGTTGTTGTTCTTGTTGTTTTGGGTCCTCTGAACTTGGCTTTTTGAGTTGCCATATTTTATGGACCCGGAGCATGTAGAAGGCCCTGAATGTGTCAAGGACAGTACTCCCCCCACCCCCGCCCCATGACATAATTTGTTATTTGTACCCCATGCTGCATTCTGTGTGTGTTCTTGGGAGTCAAGACAGGTGCCAGCCAGGCTATGCCAGGCTGGGGAAATGCATGTGTAGTGGGATCCTTTGCAGATAAGCAGATCCTCCCAGCTTCGTTGTCTAGTGGTTTCCAAGGCAAAAGAACGTGGCTTTTGCTATTGCCTTATTCCTACCTTTTCCTTCCCATGCCATGCCCTTTCGTATTTTCTCCTCCTTTTGCACAGCAATAGATATGTAAACTTTTGCAAGGACTGTGAACCTTTTGTGTTCTACTCGCATGATTTTATTTCTTTTGTAAGAAAATCTGGTTTTCACAAAGGTCTCATGACATTGTGATTGTTGATAGAATCCCATCTGGGGTTTTTGTAGCAGAGATACTGGAACGGTTTACCATTTCTTTCTGCAACTCATTTTATGGATGAGAAAACTGAGACAAACTGGGTTGAGTGACTTGCCCAGGGTCACACAGCTAGGAAGTATTTGAGGTCAAATTTGAACTCAGGTCTTCTTGATTTCAGGCCTGACTGGCACTCTATCCACTATGCCACCTAGCTTCCCAGGAGATGTGTAGTATGGTTTTAAAACTGATTTTCTGGAACATGGTTGGTCATTATGCTGATCAGAAGCCTAATTCTTTCAAAGTTGTTTGTCTTTATTATATTTTGTTGTATAAATTCCTTTTCTTCTGGTTCTTCTCACTTCATTCTTCGTTATGTAAGACTTGTCACCTTTCTCTGAAACCATCTCCTTTGCCATTTCTTATAGCACAATGTTCCATCATACTTATAAAATATCGTAACTTATTCAGCCATTCCTTAATTGTATGGGTACCCCCTTATTCCTATTCTTTGTCACATCAAAAAGCGGTTATACATGTTTTTTATATATCCTTAGAGTTTGTTTTGCTTAGGATTCTGTTCCCTTAATCTACCCTCCTTCCAGTTCTCCTTTCTCCCCATTCCCTTCTATCTCCCTTCTATTGAGTGAAATGATTTCTGTACCCAGATCTGTGTGTGTGTGTGTGTGTGTGTGTGTGTGTGTGTGTGTGTGTGTGTGTATACTCTTCCCTCCTTGACCAGTTCAAATGAGAATGAGGTTCAAGTGCCAGCCATTCTCCCAACTCCTCCTTGTTTATATAGATGTTTAATTGTACACACTGATTATGTGAGGTAATTTTCCCTAACCTCCTTATACTAACTATCCCCTCTTTCTTCCTCTCTTTCCATTTTTCCCTTAAGATCAAGATACAACAGAATCACTCTTCAAGCCTTGTCTAATTAGACTTTCTCTATGACTGAGCATTGATAATAGTATTTGGAGGGGATGTATGTATAATCATCCCATATTTGAATATAAGTGGTTTGTCCTTATTTAATCTTTATGAATGTTTTTATGTTTACCTTTTTTTATGTTTGTCTTAACTCATGTTTGAAGTTCAAAATTTCTACATAGCTCTGTTCTTTTCATCAGTAATGTCTGGTAGTCCTCTTTTTTTTTTTTTATTAAAACTTCATTTTCTTCCCCTGTAGGATTATATTGTGTGTGTGTATGGTGTGTGTGTGTGTACACACACACACACCACACACACACACACATATATGTATAATGTTACTCAGCTTTGCTGGGTAACTTATTTTTGGCTGTTAGCCTATATATCCTTTACCTCCTGGCATACAGTATTCCAAATTCTCTTTAGTATTCCAAACCTTTAGTGGTGGTACCTAAATTGTGTGTGATCCTATTGTGATTGCTTGGTGCTTGAATTCTTTCTTTCTGTCTGCTTTCTGGCCAACTTCTGGCATTTTTTTCCTTTGACCTAGAAGCTCTAGATTCATTTTGAGATTTCTTTCAGTATAGGTGATCAGTAGATGCTTTCTGTTTTCCTCTTTGCTCTCTGGTTCTGATAGATCAGGACAATTTTAAGATTTCTTGAAATAAATAAGCCATGATTTGGTCATGGCTTTCAGGTCGACCAATGAGTCTTAAATTTTTTCCTCTCAATCTTTTTCTAGATTGTTTGGATTCCAGGTTCAGTTGTTTTTTGCTGCAAGATAGCTTACATCTTCTATTTTTCTCAGTCTTTTGATTTTGTTTTAATATTCTTGTTATCTCATGGAGTCATTGGCTTCCATTTAGACCATTTTAATTTTCAGGGAGTTTATTGCTTGGGCAAAGCTTTGTACCTCTTGCCCTCTGCTATATTTTCCAGTTCTTTCTTCTATACCTTTTGTTTCATTTTCAATATTTTTCTCTAGCATACTCATTCCATTTATAAAAAAGATTTTAAAAAAATACCTTTTCAAAGTCTTGCTTAATCTCTTCCAGAAATTCTAGTTGAATTTGTGCCCAGGCTATGTTTTTCTTTTTGTCCAGCTAGGTAGCACAGTAGAGTCCCAGGTCTATGGTCAGGAAGATTCATCTTCCTGAGTTTGAATGTGGTCTCGGATACTTAGTAACTGTGTGATTTTGGGCAAATCACTAAACCCTGTTTGTCTCTTCTGTAAAATAAACTGGAGAAGGAAATGGCAAACCACTCCAGTATCTTTGCCAAGAAAACCCCAAATGGAGTCACAAAGAGTTGGACATGACTGAAAACTACTGAACTAACAACATATGTTTTCTTTTGAAGCTTTGCTTCTGGAGGTTTTGGAGTCATTATCTTATGGAGCTGTATCTTCAATATCCCTATTATCACAATAGGTTTTTATGGAGGAATTATTTTTTTGTTTGTCCGTTCTTCCAGATTACTTCCTGCTCACTTCTAGAGGGAAGGTCTGAGCTGGTCTCATTGTTGCTTTCTTTTGGTTGTTGAGTGTTGTGTTTTTCTGGGATCTCAGGGATGATTCAGGCAGGGAACCTGCAAACTTTCCTAAAGTGGTCTGAAATCAGCTCTGGTCTGAGCTCTGTGAGTTCTTGACCTCGATTTAGGTGTTAGTAACAGCAGATTGCTACTGGACTCAGCTGTTGTCTGCCCACTGGGAAGATAGAACTGTAGGTTCTCCTTTGGTCTGGGATTTCTGCCCACTCCAAAGACTTCAGACTAGATCAGAAGCTGGAATGGAGATCCTGCTCTGCTCCTGGGGTATGAGCTACAGCAGCTGCTTGCTTCAGTCCTTGCTGCTTAACTTAGTACACTGTCCTCAGTCAGTCTACTCTGGATCTGTGACTGGGGATTGGATAGTGGGCCACAAATCTGGTCTTTGGTATCCGTCCCGCACTGTGGAGTCAGTGCCCTTGTATATCAGTCTGGGACTTCCTTGCCCTAGTTAGCAGCATCTTCCTGGGCCCTGGCATGCTCTGAGCAGTTTAGGGCTCCTGGCTAGACCTGTCCCCAGGGTCTTTAGACTTCTCAGTCTACAGTGTTCTGCCAGCTTGGTCTGGAAAAATGACCCATTGTGACTTTTTCTTGGATTTCCTCACCAGGGTTCAATCTGGCACATTTTCTAGATCTGTCTAGGTCTGTCTGCACTACCATTAGAGGAGTTGGGGGACATGGTGGGGAAACTTGGTGAGACATGGTGGGGAACTCTTCATTTGTGTTACACTGCTATTTTGACTCTCTCTTGATGTACAGGGTTTTAAAAACAATTATGGCTTTCAGGGAGTCCAGTGATTCTTAAGTGATCTTTCCTGGACCCATTTTCCTAGTCAGGTGTTTTTGATATTAGCTCTCTTGGGTTTTTAAAATATTTTTTCAGTTTTTGGATTTTCTTTTAATGTTTCTTGCTGTCTTATGGAGTCATTGGTTTCTCTTTGGTCTATTTTAATTTTTAGAGACACTTACTTGGAAAAGGTTTACTGCTTTCTCTTTTAAGCTACTTACTCTCTTACTAATTATTTTCTTCAGAGCCTTTAATTTTTTTTTTTAAATTTCAGATTTCTTGCTTCATTTTTTCTAGGTATTCATGCAGTTCTTGTGAAAAGTTCCTTTTTGTTTTTTGTTTCTGCTTGCAGTTGTTTATGGTGATATTCCTCTTAGTTGACCTTATGGGTATCTCTGCATGTCAGCATTTATTTGTTTTGGTTGATGTTTTCTTTGGTTTATTTACCTCTCTAATTTTAGTTTCTTGGTTGTTCTTTACACTAGGGCCAAGACTTTATCCCTCTGCTGCACTTTTCAGGGTGGTGTTCTTCCTTGGATAATTCCTGCACTGATCCAGGAGTTAATTCTCCTTAGGTCTTTGAGGTTCATTCCGAGAACCAGATCTTCAAGGCTTCTTAAGATAGAGTTTGCTGACTCCTTGACTTAAGGGAGTTTATGAACTTTGATGGAGAAAATACATTTTTATTTGCTAATATTTAGCAATATTTAGCTGAAATTTAGCAAAATTTTGAATGTAGGCAACTAACTATTACTCTGAGAAAATGGTCCATAGACTTCACTAGGCTGCCAAAAGGGTCCATGGCATAAAAAGTTTAAGAGCTCATATATGGTTTCTCAGGACATAGTGCTAGGGACTTCAGAGCCCTGTGATCTCTTAGTCTGAGTGCTGTCTATCCTCCAGTACTCTTTGTTGTTCTTGTAACTTCCAAGATTACCACAGTGGGTTTTCAGCAACCTTTGGTTTTCTCATGGAATTTCTTTCCTGCTCCTGAAGGCAGGAGCAGGGGAGACAATATGGAGCAGTTTCTGTTAGGTTGAAAGGATGCTAGATTATTTTGCCTGTCCTTGGTCTTGTCCTTTTACTTTTTGTCTGTGAGCTTCTGGCTGACACATCTATAGTAAGATCATATCTCTAGGTCTGGAAGGACTGTTAGAGGTCATCTAGTCTAACCCTCTAATTTTACTGGTGAGGAAACAGCCCCATTGAGGAAGAATAACTTTCTTAAGGTCGTACAAGCTCTTAGTGGCTGAGCTACAATTAAAAACCAAGTCCTCTGACTCCAAATCCAGTTTTCTTTGTACTATATATACCTTGCTGATTACAGCATTAATCTTCTTTCTCAGTTTCTTGCCTCCAGCCTCTGCACAGCCTCAACTGTCCTGTATTATGCTAATAAACTGAGCTTTCTAAGAACACCACTTGTGTCATGCTGTGCTCTAGAATCTCTAATGGTTTGCTTTCTTGATCAAAGCTAAACATTTCATCAGTTAGTCTATAAGAATTTATAAAGATCCATACTGTGACACTGTGCTGTATATCTCTTATAATCTGGCTTCATCTTTCTGTGCTGGTTGAAATACTAATTTTCTTGAAGACGTGATTAAACTAGATGGACTTTCACCAATTTTTCCCCACTTCTGCTGTGCTTAACTTGAGTACTTGCGTGGAGAACACAAAGATAAAATGCATAAGATGTGATGCTTGTCCTCAAGGAGTTTATAGTCTAGTCTCAAGGTCCCTTTCGGGTCCTTGACTCTGTATCCAACACAAAATATTCTACGGTTAACAGCATCTTGTTTCATCTCAGACATTGCTATAAAATTAATTCTGTAAAGCTATAATTGTAATGCAGATCTTGTCCACTCTACCAGTAATGACGAATAGGTTTAAAGGAGTGCTGTTACTTTGGATATGACCATATCATAATGAATTGTTGGTGACAGGATATCGAGGACCTTCAAAGGCAAACAAATTTTCTTTGGTGGTTTCTAGATTTGTCAGTGGTATCAAATGGGTTTCCAAGGGCTAATGAATAAATATACAGTAATATAAAATTATTGATATTCCTTATACCAGCATTTTCCAGATTGTTCTGTGGAATTCTGGTGTGTCTTTCAGGAGGTGGATTCCTTGAATAATTATTTTGCCCTCTGGTTCTAGAATATCAGGGCAGTTTTCCTTGATAATTTCATGAAAGATGATGTCTAGGCTCTTTTTTTTTTATCATGACTTTCAGGTAGTCCCATAATTTTTAAGTTGTCTCTCCTGGATCTCTTTTCCAGGTCATTTATTTTTCCAATGAGATATTTCACATTATCTTCCATTTTTTCATTCTTTTAGTTTTGTTTTGTGATTTCTTGGTTTCTCAGAAAGTCATTGGACTTCATCTGTTCCATTCTAATTTTGAGAGAACTATTTTTTTCAGTGAGCTTTTGCACCTCTTTTTCCACTTGGCTAATTCTGCTTTTGAAAGCATTCTTCTCCTCATTGGCGTTTTGAACCTCTTTTGCCAATTGAGTTAGCCTATTTTTCAAGGTGTTATTTTCTTCAACATTTTTTGGGGTCTCATTTAGCAAAGTGTTAACCTGCTTTTCTTGAAACTCTCTCATTTCTCTTCCCATTTTTTCCTCCACCTCTCTAACTTGATTTTCTTTTTTTTTTCTTTAAATATAAATTTATTTATTTAACTTTTTACATTCATTTTCACAAAATTTTGGGTTCCAAATTTTCTCACCATTTGTCCCCTCCCCCTACCCCAATACACTGAGCATTCTAATTTCCCCTATCACCAATCTACCCTCTCTGTTTTTCATGCTTTTCTTGTATCTCTCTCATTTCTCTTCCCAGTTTTTCCTCCACTTGTGTAACTTGATTTTCAAAATCCTTTTTGAGCTCTTCCATGGCCTGAGCCCATTGGATGTTTATTTTAGATGTTTGGGATACAGAGGCCTTGACTCCTATGTCTTTCCCTGATGGTAAGCATTGTTCTTCCTCATCAGAAAGGAAGGGCAGAAACATCTGGTCACCCAGAAAGTAACCTTATATGTTCTTATTTTTTTTCCCTTTTCTGGGCATCTTCCCAGCCAGTTACTTGATTTCTGAGATTCCTCTCCACCCCCACCCAGATCCACCCAGCTATTGCTTGGGGTCTGAGATTCAAATGCTGCTTCCCAACCTCAGGGCTGTCAGTGGTGGGCCTGGCTGCTATTCAATGGGAGCTTAAATTCTGGTGCTAAGGTGGGGCCAGGGCCGCCTCCCAGGCTCATTTCCCTCAGGGGGTTTATGTGGAGACCTTCAGTAATGGAGCTCCCACTGAGCTCCTGCCTGCGCTGGGAGCCTCTGGCTGCCTGCTGCCTCTGCCGCTGCCTCCTGAGGCGCCCTGAGTTATAGAGACACCCTGCTCCCCTCTCAGCCAGCCCAGAAGTCTCTCTCACTGACCTGTGCGTCTGTAGGTGGAGAGACCTTTGTGGTCGCCAAAGATTCCGTCCCTGAATCCTGCCCCGATCTGCTCCTCTCTTTGCCACGTGGCCAGGGCAGGGCTGGGCTCCGCTCCCGTCCAGTGTGCGATGGACCTTTGGGGTCGGTTTTTCAGGGCTCTCTGGAATGGAAATCTCCTTCGCTGTGTTGCTGCACGGCTTCCACTGCTCCAGAATTTGTTGGGAGTTCTTTTTAGGGGAAATCCATGGGCTGTGGGTTCAGGGCTAGCATATGTGAATCTTTCTACTCCGTCATCTTGGCTCCTCCCCTAACTTGATTTTCAAAATCCTTTTTGAGCTCTTCCATGGCCTGAGCCCATTGAATATTTATTTTGGATGTTTGGGATACAGAAGCCTTGACTTCTATGTCTTTCTCTGATGGTAAACATTGTTCTTCCTCACCTCAAAGGATGGGAGGAAATATCTGTTCACCAAAAAAGTAGCCTTGTATGGTTTTATCTTTTTTCCCTTTTCTGGGCATTTTCCCAGCCAGTTACTTGACTTCTGAGATTCCTCTCCACCCCTGCCTTGCCTCCAGATCCTCCCAGCTAGTGTTTGGGGTCTGAGATTCAAATGCTGCTTCCCAGCCTCAGGGCTTTCAGCAGGGGCAGGGCTGCTATTCAGTGTGAAATTAAGTTCAGCTGCTCAGGTGGGGGCAGGGCTGCGTCACAGGGCTCAGTTCCCTCAGGGAGACCTTCAACAAAGGATCCAAGCTCCTGCCTGCTTTGGGAGCCCCTGTCCTCTGCTGCCTCTGCTGCTGCCTCCCGAGGGGCCTGAGTTATGGAGACACCCCTTTCCCCTTTCGACCAGCCAAACAGGCTCTCTTACTGACCTTTGGCATCGGTGAGTGGAGGGACCTGCATGGCCACTGGAGATTCCGTCCCTGAAGCCTGCTGGGATCTGGTCCCTTCGATGCCATGCGGCCAAGGCAGGGCTGGGCTCTGCTCTGGGTCCGGTGTTGGTTTTTCAGGGCTCTCTGGAACAGAAATCTCCTCCATTCCATTGTTGTGTGGCTTCTGCTGCTCCAGAATTTGTTGGGAGTTCTTCTTTATAGGTATTTTATGGGCTGTGGGTTCAGAGCTGGCATGTGTGAATCTTTTTACTCCGCCATGTTGGCTCCTCCCCCCCAACTTATTTTAAAAAAGCCTAGAGAGGTTAAGTGATTTCCCCAATTATTTATTTTAAAAATGAATAGTTGATGATTATAAATCGTGTTCCTCACTATCTCCAGTAGTATAGCCAGAGCTATGGTGTTCATAGAAAGCAGAGTTATGATATTGCCACAACTAGCTTTTCTACTTTTATAGATATTTGATTTCTCACTCTATTTTATGATATAATATATTCCTAACTTTTTCTTCTCTTCTTAAATCTCCCGTACCTTGCCCTCCACCCTTGTCAACCATGGGACCTACACTTTATTGAGAAAATTGAGCTCTCACCATGAAGCTCTTTCATCTCTCCTCATCTTAAACCTCCTCTTAAACCTCCTCTCTCCTCCTTTGTCACTGTTTCTGAAGTGGCTTTTCTTGCCAAGGTCAGCTCCTCAGTCTGTCTCCTAGATTCTACCCTCTCCCATCTTCTCCAGCACACTGCACTTATCATCCACTTTCAGATTTTCAGCCTCTCTCTCTTGACTTCTCATCTAATGCTTTTCAGCATGCCCAAACTAGACCTGACCGTCCCTTCAAGCTATTGTCCTATATCCTTCCTTTCTTAGAAAAACTCATTAGGAAAAAAGGGGGGGGGCGGAGCCAAGATGGCGGAGTAGAAAGACTCACCAATGCTAGGTCCGAACTCACAGCCCATGGATTTCCTCTAAAAAGAACTCCCAACAAATTCTGGAATAGTGGAAGCCGTGCAGCAACACAGTGAAGGAGATTTCTGTTCCAGAGAGCCCTGAAAAACTGACCCCCAAAGGTCCATTGTGCCCCAGACCGGAGCGGAGCCCTTCCCTCCCCTGCTCCGGCTGCGCGGCACTGAGAGGAGCGAGCAGAGCCAAGCAGGCTTCAGGGACAGAATCTCCAGCGGCCGTGAAGGTCCTTCCACCCACAGACTCACAGGTTAGTGAGAGAGACAGGCTGAGAGGGGAGCTGGGTGTCTCCTGGACTCGGACCCCCTTGGGAGGCAGTGGCAGCGGGCGGCCAGAGGCTCCCAGAGCAGGTGGCCAGAGGCTCCTGGAGCAGGCAGGAACTCCATTACAAAAAGTCTCTGCATAAACCCCCTGAGGGAACTGAGCCTGGGAGGCAGCCCTGCCCTGACTTGAGAACCTGATTTGATCTTACCCAGAATGCAGCCAGGCCTGCCGCCCAAAGCCCTGAGGCTGGGGAGCAGCATTTGAATCTCAGACCCCAAGCACTAGCTGGGTGGACCTAGGCCAGGGGTGGAGAGGACTCTCAGAAGTCAAGTAACTGGCTGGGAAAGTGCCCAGAAAAGCGAAAAAAACTAAGACCATAGAAGGTTATTTTCTTGAAAAAATGATTCCAACCTTCATCTCTGAAGATGAAGAAGAAGAAAACTGCTTACCATCAGGTAAAGACATAGGAGTCAAGGCCTCTGTATCCCATATATCTGAAATAGGTATCCCAAGGGCTCAGGCCATGGAAGAGCTCAAAAAGGAT
>CM053770.1:628866415-628883488 GCA_028658325.1 Potorous gilbertii
CATAAATGGGGAGAAAATTCTGGAACCCAAAATCTTGTGAAAATAAATGTAAAAAGTTAAATAAATAAATTTATTTTAAAAAATGAAAAAAAAAGAGAAAGAGAAAAACTCATTAGAAAAAATGTTTTTTACACTAATCAACCTTGACCTCCCTCACTCCTCAATCCTTTTTACTCTGGCTTCTGCCCTTTTCATTCAACTGAAACTGTTCTCTCTCCAGTTACCAGTCATCTCTTTATTGCCAGATCTGATAGTCTCAGTCCGCATCCTCACTCCTTAATGGCTGCATTTGATACTCTTGACCACTCTCTCCTTCAGAGGTTGTTGTGACACCACTCTCTTCTGGTTCTCCTTATAGCCATCTAACTGCTCCTTAGTCTCTTGTGGTGATGACTTATCATCCATGATCTGACCCCTAACTGTGAGTGTTTGCCAAGGTCCTGTTGTAGGGCCTAAGGCCTCTTCTGTACTTTCTTGGTGACCTCATCAGCTTTCATGGTTTTTAGTCATCATGTAGTGTAGATGTCTCCCAGATATGTGGAGACAGACAGACAGACACACAGACACACACAGACACACACAGACACACACACACACACACACACACCACCCCTTGGACATTTCAGACTAGGTGTCCCAAAGCACACCTGGGACAAACTCAGTGTGGCCCAAAATAGAGCTTTCCCTTCAAATCCGCCCTTCTTCCAAGCCTCCCTTTCACTCTTCCACTTTTATATCTTTGACATGATCCTTCCCTCCTCATTCTTCCCCACCCCAGCTGTCTTATCACTTACTAAATCTTGCTGCTTTTTATCTCCACACCATCTTTTACAAAACTCTGATTCTTCACACATGTATTAGTTTAATTCAGATCTTTACCATTTCTCCCTTACATTATTGTAACGGCTTCCTAATTGGTTTTCTTTTCTCCATCTCTCAGCACTCTAAGATGTCCTCCACATTCCTGTCATTTTTCTTATACACAGAACAGAACATGATCACTCCCCTACTCAATCAGCTCCACTATCTCCCTATTTTCTCTGGAATAAAATATAAACTTCTCTGTTGAACTTTTAAAGTCCTTCATAGTCTGGTCCTAAACTTCTGTCTTTCCAGTTCTGTTGGAAAAATTCCCTCTCCTATACACCTGTTTAAATTTAGCCAAGCTGACCTCGCTGTTCCTCACACATTATACCCCCAGCTCCATGTCTTTGGCTGTCCCCAGTGCCTAGAATGTGCTCTTTCCTTACTTTCACCTCATGGAATCCCTCTCTTCCTTCAAAACGCTTCTCAGATACCACTTTATAAAATATTAATGAAGTCTTTCCTCGTTTTTCTAGTTGTTAATGCCTTCCGTCTAAAAACTACTTTATGTTAATAACCTTGCATTTATTTGTTTTTATTTTCCTTATATTTATTTTGAATATATATTGGTTTATGTATTCCCTGTTAGGATTTTAGCTCCTAGAGAATAGGGATTTAATTCTTTGTATTTGTATGAGTGCCTTGCACTCAGTGGGGCCTGATTGATTTTTGTTCATTGGTTTGATATTTATTGGGGTTATTTACCTTAATTTAGGAACTCTCATACAGGGCAAATATAGACCCATTTTGGTGAGCAGAAATCCCAGACCAAAGCAAAAAACTGTCTACCTCACTCTTAAGTTTTACTTATTGTTTTTTGTTTTGTTCTTTGGATCATGATGACAACATGCTGAAGTATTCACATATTTTAGTATAAGAATTCAGTTTTAAGTGCTTGGTAAATGTGCATTGGATACCTACAAATGAATGATGAGGCTCAGCAGCAAATTTCTACTCGAATGCAAGAAGCTTGTTAAGGCAGTTAGGTGGCACAGTAGATAGAGCTACAGGCCAGCAGTCAGGAAGACTTGTATTCAAATGCTGCCTTAGATACTTGCTATGTGACCTTGGGAAAGTCATTTCACCTTTGTTTGCCCCAGGTTCCTCATCTGTACATGGTGATAGTAATAGCCTCTACCTTGGAGGGTTGTGTGGAAGATCAAATAAAAGTGATTGTAAAGATGCCTGGCATGTCGTAAGTGCTGTATATAGGGTAGCTGTTGTTATTGTTGTAAATGCTTGTTGGTTGGTGGAGGCTTCAAGTGGGAGGCTTTCCTCTTGGACAATTGAGACCTCTAGTGGCTGAATTGCCAATTGATTTGTAGAATAATGGAAACTATTATCAAAAAGGGATATGGAAACCACATAATCTGGAAGAAATCTCCTTTGAGAAGGTCTTTGCTTCAGAACTATATTTCTTAGAGGGGGTGGACTGTTACTATGTCTAGAAAATTCTACAGTGACAGAAGGAAAACATGTAGGATGCACTAGGCAGCTAAGTATATAACACCAAACTTGGTCATTCAGACTCCATGACCCACCAGTGAAAGGATCTGAGAGGGGCAATTAGTAAAAGATTTATTGAAAGGGTTAGGGGGAGGAAACAGTTAAACTAGTCTGGAGCTGAGAAAGCAGAAAGAAAAGAGGAAGAGAATGAGGAGGGAAAGCTTAGGATAAGGTAGATGGTCCAGAAGATAAAAACTAGTTTGTCTGCAATTTTATAAAGTAAAATTTAATGAACAATTTAGAATTTAAAAATTGGGAATTCAAAATAATTTCAGTCTTGTAACATTCCAGTCATAAAAAGGGCCTTGAAAGAGCCAAGATAGTGTATAAATAAGCTAAAGAATTTCCTTTTTTCCTGTTTTGCTCTTTTTGTTATCTTACTCCGAGTAGTTTGGTGAGGAGTTAGCTGCCATAGACAATTTTTGGTATAAATCAATTTTATCTACAGATATTTGAATGACTATTTAGAATAGTTTCTAGTCTGGGAGAGTGGAATAATGTTCACATTGAAAGAAGTCACAAAGGGGAATTTTGGAAGGGGAAAGATGATCAAGCAGGCATTGTGCATTTTGGGTTTGAGATAATGATGAGACATACGGGAAGAAGTCCTTTTGACAATTGCAGATTTGGACACTTGGTCAGAGGTCAGCAGTGAAGATCTTTCAAAGATTTGGCAGTCATCTACATGGAAAGGACAGTTAAAGCTTGGGAAGTACATGAATACTTTGGGGAGAAAGAGTAAGGTGACCCAAGACTAGGGGTGGGGGAGCAAAGAGTAGTGGAAGAGAAAGATCCCAACAAAGGAGTTAGAGGAATCTTTCTGGTGGGGCATGAACCAGGATAATTTAGTGTAGCAGAATTCAGGAGATAAGAGAGTTTTAAGAAGTGATAGGAAGAGGGGAGGGCATAAGCATTAAGATGTGCTGGGCATTGTGTTAAATATTATCTCATTTAGTTCTTACAACAACCCTTAAAGGTAGGTGCTGTTATTATGCTTATTTTACTGGAAACTGAAGCAAAATGAGATTAGGCGAATTGCCCAGAGTCAAACAATGAATGTTTGAGCCTGGATTTAGATTTCATCTTGCCGTTTCCAAGTCTACCTCTCTACCCATTGCATCAGCTAGATACCTCTAACTTCATGTGGTGTTAGATGTCCTGGAGAGATTGGAGAGGATGAATATTGAAAAAAGATCATTGCAGACTGACTAAAAGGAAGTTACTGAATATTTCCCAGATATAGTAAACAAGTAATACCAAATTCTTACTATTAGATGAGAGAACAGATAAGCAGAGTGGTAAATATACAAGCATATTACTGTGAAAGGAGAGGGAAATCTAAGGCAGTTGTTGTAGGTTACATGTTTCAGAAATTTGGCAGTGAAAGAAAAGAGAGAAATCAGATGATAGCAATCGGGATAGCAGGATGAAAAGAAAAAATTGGGCTTTATATTTGAAAATGGGGAGACCTGTGAACATTTCAAAGAAGAAAGGAAGGCACCTCTGATGAAGAAGTCATAATATCAGTAGAGAGGGGAAGATTAGTTTGTTGAGGGTGAAGTTCAGAAGAGACCAAGTGGCAAAGAATGGGTGGAGAGGTTCAGTTTAGAAAAGAAGATAGAGCTCAGTTTTCAGATGGAAAAAGTGAAAGGTTAACATAGCCTATATTATATTTGGGGTGAAAGTGAAGATATATTAAATATTTTGTACTTAGAAAAAATGAACACAGATATAGGGCAAAAATGAGAGTAGTATGGAGGGTTGAGTTGCCAGATTATGGAAAAACTTGAGAGCCATAGATTTTGGCACCTGTAATTTTCTGAAGAAGGAAGTCACACTGAAAGTGGGATGAGGAAGATTGATATGGAAAAAACCCTGGATTTGCAGTCAAATCCAGGATTCAAATCCTGGCACCCTTTGCTTTATTGTGTGACTTTGAGAAAATCATTTAGCCTTCCTCAACACTTCAGTTTCCATATCTACCTTGCTGGATTTTTTTGAGGGCCAGTTGAGACAACATATGTAAAATACTTTTGTGACTGAAAGATAGGCTTCACATTCATGTGAACTGCTGTCATCACTTTAAAGGATACATTGAAAAGGAAGAGAGATTGGAAGCAGAGAGATATTTCGGCTGTTATTCTAGTAATTTAGGTATAGGATGTTAACTGTGGTATCGGACTTGGGTGGTAACAGACAAGGATTAGATGAGTTATGTAGATTGGGCTCCTTGGACTTTTGTTCTTACAGACACTACCAAGGTACCTGTAGTTGGGAGATGGCATCCTCTTTATGTACTTACATAGGGACTATGGTTACATCACGGAATTAAGTTTTTCCTTAAGAATTGGCTGATGTGATTATTTTATAATTGGATAAATTCACCAAAGGAATCAGTTGGATTTTCTCAGTTTAAGTGAGAGCATCTGAAAATTTTTTGTTTGGTGGGGGTACATAGTTTTTATTTATAACTTTAAAATGAAATGTATTAATGGACTTTGGGATTGAGAATAATGTTATGTCAACACTTTTTTTTCCAAGCAGTTTTATGGCTTGGAAACAAGGGACTTCATAATGAAATAATTCTAGTTGAGTTACCACTGTTATGATAAGAATCAGTAATTTCAAAGCTCTCAGTCTTAAGACACTCAGCTGGTAAAATGTGAATCATGCAGTTTTATAGTGGGCAGAGAATTTAGATATTGTCTAGTTTGAATGCCATATTTTACAGAATGGAAACCCAGCAAGGGCAAATAACTTGTCCAAGGTCACATAGGGAGTTACTGAAAGAGCCAGAACCGGGTATTCTGACTCCCTATTTAATGTTCTTGCTGTTCCGTGATGCCTTTAATTCCAGTGAACTTGTTAGGGGGAACCCCCTCATAGTTATCGCGTCTGCAAATGGATTCTGGTAGATAGCACTGAAAGCTTGTGGTTTAAATTTAGGGAATTCTCTAGGATTGCTCTTTCTAGGGACAATTCGTAGAGTCCCACTCTGGGTACTATTGCTTCCATAGGGAACTCCTGACTGTTTTGGATGCTTGGTTGCAAACTCTGAGCACCATTGTTCCTGACAGAGTTTTGAGGGCAGTGGAAGGGTCATGAGAAGCTCAGTATGGTTATTGAAGGTAATGGCAAGTGGAGTGGCCTAAATGATATAAATATAAATATGTTCCTAACATATTTAGTGATACTCCCTGAACTGTGTTAGTAAATATTAAGGAGGGAACTATAAAGGTATATCCATGCCTCCTTCTTACCCCACCTGCTCTAAAACTGCATGATTCACATTTTGATAAAGCAGTTCTTAAAGGTTGTGTATCCTGAGGTTTGCTAAATGTGCACCAAATAGTATTGAAAGTTACACATGCAGGCATATTTGTATGCAAAAATCAGTCAACATAGGTTTATTAAATATCTACTATATGCTAGACACTGTCTTGGACATACAAAGAAAGTGAAAAAACACGGTTCTTATCCTCAAGGGGATCTTCCCCTTCAAGGGGAAGATATTTGCAGTATAAATTGAAGTTAATATCTGTGGTCAGGCTTTAGGGGCTGGAGAATAGGGGAATAGGACTGGGAAAGATTTTCTGTCGAAAGGTTTCGAGCTAGGTCTTGAAGATAGCCAGGGAATGAATCCTGGAGGCAGAGTTGATGAGTGAGAACATTTCAGGTATGAGGGCTAAAGAGCTGGTGAAAAGACACAGAGATGGGAGAGGGAATGTTGGATGAGTTCAATGGCAAGAAGGCCAGTGTCACTGATTGTAGTACCCAGAGGCACAGTAAAGTATAAGGCTGGAAAGGTAGGAGTGGGGTCTAGATTTTGAAGGGTTTTAATCCTGAGCAGAAGAGTTTATATTTGATCATGGAGGTCATGGGGAGCCACTGGAGTTAATGAAATAGGGTGATGTGGTCAGACCTTGCTTTCCTGTAGTAAAATGACTTGGGCAGCTGAATGAAAGATGAATTGGAGTAGGGAAAAACATGAGGCAGGCCATAGAATAGTAATATATTATTCTATGTAGTGAGCAAACAAAAGTATTTGAGAACTATTGGTATAAAGCATGTTAGTTGACCCACATCATAAAACCTACAGTGTAATTTGATAGGATGAGGATATGAAAATAACTTTGATTTTTGAGTGAAGCTTTGTAATGGTAATAAAATGTACAATCTTACAGTGTTAAAGTGCATTTCATTCATGAACATATATCTGTCAAATACAGAAGGCCTTATAAAGGTTTCCAAAAAATGTTTTATATTAATTGAATGCTGTCCTATCTCACATAAGGTTATTATGTCAATATTTAAAGGATATATGATTTTGTTGGTGTGATGGAGATGAAGATCACAAGTTTCTACAACTTAGGTAATAATCTTCAGGAGTTGCAGCTAAAAAAAAAATTCATCCTGCAGACAACCTGGTTTACAGATTTCTCAGAGTTTATCAGACTTGAGTTCATACTCCAAACCTTTCCAGCTTATAGGGACTTTACGTTATGCTGACATAGCCTTTAACAATCTATGGTCACTTATGGGCCACTTCATTCATCAGAATATGTATAGAATAAACACAAGATAATTCAGTACAAAAAAAAGAAGGCTCTGCATTTGGGGAAATCCGGAAAAGCTTTGGGTAGAATGTGGTGATAGAACTGTGTCTTAAAGGAAGAAGGTGATTCTGTGAAGTGGAGGTGAGGGAAGGGTAAAAGTGTGAGAAGGGACCTCAGATGGCGTCAAGTCCAGTCTTCTCATGTTACAGAATAGGAAGCTGAAGCACAGAGAGGTTACATAGTTGATAAGTGGGCAGGTAAGGCTTGAAGGCAGGGCTTCTGACTCCAAATCTTAATGCACCTGTTTTCATTGTAACTATTATGGCTACTTGAATTCTCACTGGTTTCATATGTTAGAAATTTTTGTAGAGTTATCATCTGAAGCCAAAAAATATTATATCTCAGTTTAAATACTTTATTATAAAGTTTACCCAAGGTTTTCATTTTTTTCTCCCATAGGCTTTTAAGGATATGCTATATTCAGCGCAGGACCAGGCACCTTCTATGGAAGGTAAGGAACAAATAACCTTGACTTTATGTTAGCAGTAAACATAATGCCATATTAAAAAATTTTTAAAAATTAAGTTTTCATTTTAGCACTCCGTAACTCTTAAATTTTCTCCTCCTCCCTTTCTTCTTCCTCTCCGAGACGGCATGTAATCTTATATGGGTTTTACACATACATTCTTATTAAATACATTTTCACATTAGTCATGTTTCAAAGAAGAATTAAAACGAATTGGAGAAATCATAAGGAAAAACAAAACAAAACAAAACATAACACAAGAGAAAATAGTTTGCTTCATTCTTTGTCCTGATGCCATAGTTCTTTCTCTGGATGTGGAAGGCACTTTGCCTCCAGTCCTTTGAGAATGCTTTAGGTCCTTGGATTGCTGTGAAGGGCTTAAGTCTGTCAGAAACAATCCTTGTACACCATGGCTGTTACTGTGTATAATGTTCTCCTGGTTCTGCTCATTTCACTTAGTATCATATAAGTCTTTCCAGGTGTTTCTGAAGTCCAGCTGTTCATCATTTCTTATAGCACAATAGTATTTCTTTACATTCATATACTACAGTTTGTTTAGCCATTCCCCAATTGATAGGTATTAAAAAAAAAATTGCAAAATTTGGTTGAATTTCAGATTTTATTGGTTGCCTAAAATCTCAAATATGAAACTCCTAGATGTATGCTACTATTTTTGTTTTTTTACATTTATGTTTTATGTTCATATTTAATAGCTCATATTTATATACTATATGCTTCATATTTATATAATGTATATGTTTTCTATATTTATAATGTTTTCTAAATCAGTTGGTCTAGTTTTCTCCTGGTCTAAGCTAGGGGCTCTAATATTGATGCTCTTATTAGGATAACTTAATTTTTCTTCCTCAGATAATGCTGTCATGTCACTTTAGAATTAACCATGTGTTTCTCTTTTTGTTGTGCTCCCTTATCTATATACTTTTGTACTTTTTTACCTTAAATTTAGTCATTTTCTCCTACTTACCTCCATTTTGATGAGAATAGCACTGCTTTCCCCTTTTCCCCAACCTTCCATTTATATACATTTATGTATGGGACAATAGGAACATCAGAACACATTTATAACACTTTATAATTAGTATTTAATAACCATCCTGATGTCATTCGTTCTTATTTTTCTAATTAAATTCAATGGGTCATTCATTTTTCTGTTTAACTTTTCTTTGCTAGGTAGTTGTTTATACATTTAACCTTATTTAGGGTTTGGTCATGAGTTGTGAGATAAAATGATGGTGATTTCTAATGTCAGTTAATAATTATGAGTGAACATTTATAGCCTGAGACACTCTCCTTTTTGATTCTGAGTATTCTTTTTAAATTTCACATTAAACTTTTTCAAGAAAGATGAATTTTTGATCAAGGATCATGTAATTTAGAATTTGAAAGATACTATCATTTTGTTGTAGGGAACATGAAGCCCATGATATTAAGTAACTGATATTTGACTGACAGTTGACAGTCAGTCAACAAGTATTTATTGTATCTGTTATGTGCCCACACTGTGCTAGGCACTGGGGAGACAAAGAAAGGGAGAAGACAATGATACTGGACACTTGGCAATGATACTGGAGTAGTTTGCTATTTACTTCTTCCAGGTGTTATCTACAAGGAGGAACTATGTCTCAATAACTATTTTCTAACTGCCATTGAGGGAGAAGACTTTTTTCTCTGTATTATTATGGGCTCTGCTTTGGAAATTAAATACCATAAGGAAAACTAAAAACTATTACTTTTAAGTACCAGTTATCCAGAAATGTATAGAAAATTATTATCTGCCAATTAACTTTTAATGGTAACCACCCAAGGTACACAGGTTAGTTTAAAACATGAAAAAATTTCTTGTCAGAAAGTATTTTATCTGAAGTTGTGTGGCACACATAGGCATAAATCTGAGTTCTACCAAAACTGTAATCAAAGAGCAAAAAATGGGAGAGATAAAAGAAAGGAAGGTAATAGTACTCCAATAAAACACCCTAAACCTGCCCAATAACATTTGTTTGTTTTCTGATATCGTAATCATAAAGCTGTCCTATCAAGCATTTGGCCTTTGGTGACCTGCTTTCATGCTCTGTTTTCTTGTCATAACTGTCAAGAAAAATCTGTAAATATAATCCAAATCTTTGAGCAGGTACAAAAGGAATAGAAAGTATTTGTACTTTTATGTACCATTAAAGAAAGTATACTGCAACAGTGAAGAAAAATAAATATAAGCAAAAGCACAGTATGCACAAATAAAAAAAAATCCAAGATTGTATAGAATAGCAGGAAATTAGTTGGCTTATTTAATTATGCAGAGAATCTAAGAATTAATCGAAATGACATCTATATGAATAAAAAGTATTATAAAGAGCATCTGTATTTACACTATTCCAGAAAGCATGAATTATACTATTGTAGTTACATAGGGCACTAATTTTAAATGAATATAAGGTGATAATATCTTTAACTGATTTATGAAATTCATTGACATAAGAAAAAACAAAATTCTTAAATATTCATTTATTCTGCAAAAATGGAAAAAAATGTAAAGTACCTCATGGGAAAAACAGCTGACCTGGAAACTAAATCCAAGAAAGACAATATTAGAATCATTGAACCACCTGACAGCTATAATCAAAAAGAGGACCTAGACAGCATCTTTCAAGAAATTATAAAGGAAAACTGCCCCGAATTTCTGAAACTGGGGGCAAAATAAGGATTGAAAGAATCCATCAATCACCTCAGGAAAGAGATCCCACAATAGAAACCCCAAGGAATCTTATAGTTAAATTTCAGAACCATTAGGTCAAGGAAATAATACAAGTGGCCATAAAAAAAAACAGTTTAGATATTGGGGAGTCACAACCAGGATCACAGAGGACCTGGCAGCTGAAACATTAAAGGATCAGAGGCCATGGAACATGATATTCTGGAAGGCAAAGGAACTAGGACTACAACCAAGAATCACTTACCCGGAAAATTATGTTTACTACATCAAGGGAAAAAAATAGTCGTTCAGTGAAATAGAAAAATTTTAAGCTTTTATGAGAATACCAGAATTAAACCAAAAATTTGACCTCTAATATCAAAATCCAAGACAAACATAAACAGGTAAAAAGGTAAAAGAAAACATAAAGGATTCAATAGAGCTCAACTATTTTTATCCCTTCATGGGAAGATGATACTTGTAACTCTTAAAAATTGTATCACTAACAATATAGCTAGCTTGAAAGAATATACATAGATAGAGGATATGGGTATAAGATGAATTTGAGAGATTGACATTAAGAAAAATTAAGGGATGAGAAAGAGGAGTACAAAGGGTACAGAAGAAAGGGAGAGGTAGAATGGGTTAGATTATTTCTCATGAAGAGGTGAGAAAGACCTATTACTGTGAAGGGGATGGTGGGTGATGGGCATTGCTTGAACTTTACTCTCATAAGTATTGGCTCAGAGAGGAAATAATGTACACCATCAGTTGAATATAGAAAATTATTTTACTGGACAGGGAAGTAAGAGGAAAGGGGATTCAGCAAAGGGCTGGGAGAGTGGGGGAATTGTAACTGACATAAAGGAGGGCAGATTAGGGGAAGTGGTAGACAGAAGCAAAATACTGGTGAGATGGGAAAGGGTGAAAGGAGAGAACAAACAGGAAGAATAGGAAGGAGGGAAATACATAGGTAGTAATCATAACTGTAAATGTGAATAGGATGAACTCTCCCATAAAACAGAATTGGATAGCAGAGTAGATCAAAAATCTGAATTCTATAATATATTGCTTACAAGAAACACATTGGGAGCAGAGAGATGCACGCAGAGTAAAAGTAAAGGGCTGGAACAGAATCTGTTGTGCTTCAACTGGAGTGTAGAAAGAAACAAACACAGGTAGCAAGCCCTATCTTAGACAAAGTAAAAGCAAAAATATACCTAATTAAAAGAGATAAGGAAGGAAACTACATCTTACTAAAAGATACCATAGGCAGTGAAGGAATCAAATTAGAAGAGCCAAGGAATAGTCTACTTGTCCAATCTATGGGAAGGGAAAGGATTTATGACCAAAAAAGAGAGAGCATTACAAAATATAGAATAGATAATTTTGATCATATTAAATTGAAAAAAACAAAACCAATACAACCTAGATTTAGAAGGAAAACAGGAAGCTGGGAAACAATTTTCCCAGCAAGTGTCTCTGATAAAGGACTCATTTCTCAACTATATAGAGAACTGAGTTAAATTTATGAGAATGCAAGCCATTCCCCAATTAATAAATGATCAAAGGGTACAAACAGGCAGTTTTCAGATGAAAAAGTACTCTAAATCACTCTTGCTTAAAGAAATGTAAATTGAAACAACTCTGAAATACCACCTCACACAAATCATGTTGGCTAATGTGACAAAAAAGGAAAATTATAAATGTTGGAGAGGATGTGGGAAAATTTGGACACTAATGCATTGTTGATAGAGATGAGAACTGATGCAGCCATTCTGGAGAACAATTTGGAATTCTGCCTAAAGGGCAAGCAACCTGTGCATACTCGTTGATCTAGCAATACCACTACTAGGTTTGTTTCCCAAAGAAATCATGAAAAGAAAAAAAAGGTAAAGGACCTACAGGTACAAAAATATTAATAGCATTCCTTTTCATTGTGGGAATATACTGGAAATTGAGGGGAAGTCCATCAATTGGGGAATGGCTGAACAAACTGTGGCATATGAATGTAATGGAATATGATTATGTAATAAGAAATGATAAACAAGTAGATTTCAGAAAAACCTGGAAAGACTTGTACAAACTGGTGCAAAGTGAAATGAACAGAACCAGGAAAACATTGTACACAGTATCACCAACATTGTGTGATGATCACCTATGAATGATTAAACTCTTCTCAGCAATACAATGATTTAAGATAAGTACAAAGGGATTCACAAAGGAGAATGCTATCCATGTCCAGATAAAGAACTGATAGACTCAGAATGCAGATCGAAGCACATTTTTTTTCACTTTATTCTTTCTCGTGGTTTATTTCTTTTGGATGTTTCATTTTCCGCAACTGTGACGAATATGGAAATATATTTTACATGATAGCACATATATAAACTATATCAAACTGCTTACTATTTTCAGAAGAGGGGAGGGATGAGAAAGGGAGAAAAATTTGGAATTCAAAATCTTATAAAAATGAATGCTGAAAAATTTTCTTAATATTAATTGGGGAAAATGTAAAATACTGTTTAAATAAAAACAAAATAAAAACGCAAGTTCATGGATGTGAGATAAAGAAAATATTTGGGGGCAGGGCGGAGCCAAGATGGCAGAGTAAAAGTACAGACTTTCTATATCTCCTCCCTTAAGCCCAGTGAAATACCTGTAAAAAATGACTCTAAACAAATTCTGGAGCTGCAACCACAGAATGACGGAGCGAAGAAAATCTCCAGCCCAAAACATCCTGGAGGGTTACTGGGAAGTGTCTATTGTACCTCTGGGAGCAGAGCGCAGTGCAGTGTGGGTCATGTCTGCACAGACAGGACCTGAGCAGGCCTGCGGGGGCGGCACCTGTGGTAGTTTCCAGACTTCACAACCCCAAAACACTGAGAACAAATCAGAAGGTCAGTGAAAAAAACCTATGGGACCTGTATGAGAGAGTAGAGTGGTCTGGCCCCAGCCCCAGGGCAGCAGAGGGGACTGAGAAGCCCATAGTGGCCACAGCTGGGGCAGGGGCAGCTGCAGCAGCTGTTTCTGGAGCTCTAGGCCCATATTTTGTGGGGATTGACGGGCTGACAGTATAACCCCTCCCATGCCCACTGGAAGCGGAGAACCACTTTGCCAAAGAGCTAAAAAGTCAAGTAAATGCCTGGGGAAATGAGCAAAAACCAGAAAAAAAAAATCAGACTATAGACTCTTACTTTGATGACAAGGAAGACCAAAATATAAAAAGAGAAGACAACAAAGTCAAAGCTCCTGCATCTAAGGTCTCCAAGAAAAATATGAATTTGTCTCAGGTCATGGAAGAGCTCAAAAAGGATTTTGAAAATCAAGTAAGAGAAGTAGAGCAAAAATTGGGAAGAGAAATGAGAGTGATGCAAGAAAATTAAGAAAAATAAGTCAACTGCTTGCTAAAGGAGACCCAAAAAAATGCTGAAGAAAATAACACTTTAAAAAATAGACTAACCAAAATGGGAAAAAGAGATCCAAAAAGCCAATGAGGAGAAGAATATCCTAAAAAGCAGAATTGGCCAGATAGAAAAGGAGTTCCAAAAACTCACTGAAGAAAATAATTCCTTAAAGATTAGAATGGAGTAGATGGAAGCTAATGACTTCATGAAAAATCAAGAAATTGTAAAAAAAAAAACCAAAGGAATGAAAAAATATCAGACAATGTGAACTATCTCATTGGAAAAAACAACTAACCTGGAAAATAGATCCAGGAGAGACAATTAAAAAATTATTAGACTATCTGAAAGCCATGATCAAAAAAAAAGAGCCTAGACATCATCTTTAAAGAAATTATCAAGGACAACTGCCCTGATATTGTAGAACCAGAGAATAAAATAGATATTGAAAGAATCCATCGATTGCCTCCTGAAAGAGATCCTAAAAGGAAAACTCCTAGGAATATTGTAGTCAAATTCCAGAGCTCCCAGGTCCAGGAGAAAATATTGCAAGCAGCTAAAAAGAAACAATTCCAGTACTGTGGAAACAAAATCAGGATAACACAAGATCTAGTAGCTTCTACTTTAAGGAATCAGAGGACCTGGAATATGATATTCCAGAGGTCTAAGGAGCTAGAATTAAAACCAAGAATCACGTACTCAGCAATACTTAGTATAATACTTCAGGGGAAATGATCATTCAATGAAATAGCGGACTTTTCAAGCATTGCTGAGGGAAAGACCAGAGCTGAATAGAAAATTTGACTGTCAAAAGCAAAAATCAAGAGAAGCATGAAAAGGTAAACAGGAAGGAGAAATCACAAGGGACTTTCTAAAGTTGAACTGGTTATATTCCTGAATGGAAAGATGATGTTTGTAACTCTTGAGACGTTTCTCACTGTAACAGTGAGGGTAATTGGAGGCATTAGATGCATACATTTATAGGGCACAGGGTGATTTGAATATGAATGGATGATATCTAAAAAAATAAAATTAAGGAGTGAGAGGAATCTATTGGGAGGAGAAAGGGAGAACTAGAATGGGCAAATTATCTCTCACATAAAAGGCAAGAAAAAGCCTCTTCAATGGATGGTAAGAGAGAGGAACTGAGAAGGAAAGAGTGAACCTTACTATCAGCACATTGGGCTTAAGGAGGAAATAACATGCACACTCAATTTGGTATGAAAATCTATCTTACACTACAGGAAATAGGGGGGAAAGGGATGGGGCTGGAGTGGAGGATGATAGAAGGGTGGGCAAATGGGAGGAGGAAGTAATTAGAAGTAAACACTTGAGGAGGGACAGAGTCAAAAGAGAGAATAGAATAAATGGGGGTCAGGATAGGAGAGAGGGAAATATATTTCGTCTTTCACAATATGACTGTTATGGAAGTGTTTTGCATGACGACACATGTATAACCTATATTGAATTATAGGGGTGGATGGGGAGGGATGAAGGAAGGAAGAGAAGTTGGAACTCAAGAGTTTTAAAAATGCATCTGAAAAAATTGTTTTTACATGCAACTGGGAAATAAGATATACAGGCAGTGGGGTATAAAAATGTATCTTGCCCTACAAGAAAAACAGAGGGAATGGGAATAAGAGAAGGGAGGGGTGTGATAGAAGGGAGGAAAGATTGGGGAAAGGGGTAATCAGAATGCATGCCATCTTGACGTGAGTGAAGGGCAGAAATGGGGAGAAAATTTGGAACTCAAAGTCTTGTGGAAGCGAATCCTGAAAACTCAAATAATTTTAAAAAAGAAAATATTCCTTCATTCCCTAGTGGAAAAAAAAGTTGACATCAGTAACATTTGTAACATCAGTAACTATTGACCTACATGCCTACTTTCCTATCTATATAAGGTCTTAATGAGAGACAGCAGTACATAAATTGAGGGTATTTTTGATGAGGACGTTGGGAGGGAACAAGCCGACTTTTGTAAGTGATCATTAGCAGTAGATCACATTTTTACCATCTCATAATTATCTGTAAGATATTAAGTGTATAAGATCATATTGGGCTTCTTGTTTCTTGATTATGAGAAAGCATTTGACTTGGAAGAACAAAACATCACCTTGTAAGCTCTTATATAGTAAAATACCTTCCATCTGTACAGTGAGATAATTCAAGGTCCCTTGGAAAATGATATAACAGAAAAAACCTGGTATAATGACCCTGCAGTAATAAACATCACATATAAAAGAAGAAGAAGAAAAGATATTCATCATTGTTATGGAGGAGATTTAGCATAAAGCCTACTCCAAGTCATTAAACATTTATTAAATGCTTGCTGTGTACCAAGCAAGCACTGTTAAGTACTGAGGATATAGAGCAAGACAAAAATAATTATTGCTCTCAAGGAATTCGCAATCTAATCAGGGAGACATCCTCCAAACAATGAACATGCAAACAAAACATTTTAAAGTATAAACTGGAGATAATCACAGAAGGAAGGTAATACTTTTAATGAGTTTGAGGAAAAGCTTCTTGCGGAACATATTTTAGCTAAGATTTGAAGTTGAGGCGGGAATATGTTCTATAGTTGGGAGATGGATTATCTTGCTCAAGGAACAACCAGGACGCCAGTGTCACTGGATTGTACTTCCACTGCATGTTGGGAGGGAATAAATTGTGTGAAGCTTTGAAAGCTAGGAAGTGGCCAAATTGTGAAAGGGTTTAGAAGTCCAATAAAGAATTTTATATTGGATCCTAGAAGTCATAGGAAGTCATTGTAGTTTATTGAATTGGGAGAATAATGAAGAAGGAGGCTCCTTTTTGTTGGGGACATTGTGCTGATTGACAAGACATTGCAGAGCATCCTGGAAAAGGAACTGCAATCACTTAAAGGAGTTTGACCTGTTCATCCACAGGAGAAATCAAATGGTCAAAGAATGTCCATTGTTCATTGTTCATCATGCACCTGGATAGACAAACAATGAAGCTTAACAACAGTGTGTCTGTCTAGGACAGATGGGGAAATAGTGAACTGAGACCAGAGTAGAACAAAATGAAAGCTGCCTGGATTGCTTTTAAGAAATAGCACTACTAATTTTATTTGTTGTGAGTTTCCCATGACAACAAAGATCCATCTTTTCATTTTTTTAATTTAAAATTTTTTTAAAAAATTATTTATTTTTAGTTTTCAACATTCATTTCCACAAGATTTTGAGTTCCAAATTTTCTCCCCATCTCTCCCCTCCCCCCACCCAAAGATATCATGCATTCTGATTACCCTTCCTCCCAATCTGCTCTCCCTTCTATCATGCCCCTCCTTTCCCTTATCCCCTTTTCTTGTAGAGCAAGATAGATTTCTGTACCTCATTACCTATATTTCTTTTTTTTTTAAATAAATTTATTTAACTTTTTACATTCATTTTCACAAAATTTTGGGTTCCAAAATTTTCTCCCCATTTGTCTCCTCCCCCCTCCCCAATACACTGGACATTTTAATTACCCATATCACCAATCTGC
>CM053770.1:628883988-628922667 GCA_028658325.1 Potorous gilbertii
CCTGATGGTAAGCATTGTTCTTCCTCATCAGAAAAGAAAGGAGGAAACATCTGGTCACCAAGAAAGTAACCTTCTATGGTCTTATTATTTTTCCCTTTTCTGGGTATTTTCCTAGCCAGTTACTTGACTTCTGAGATTCTGCTCCACCCCTACCTAGATCTGCCCAGGTAGTGCTTGGGGTCTAAGATTCAAATGCTACTCCCCAGCCTCAGGGCTTTCAGCAGCAGGCCTGGCTGCTATTCAGTGGGATTCAGTTCAGGTTCTCAGGTGGGGGCAGGACCGCCTCCCAGGCTCAGTTCCCTCAGGGGGTTTATGCAGAGATCTTCAGTAATGGAGCTGTTGCAGAGCTCCTGCCTGCTCTGGGAGCCTCTGGCCACCCTGCCTCTGCCACTGCCTCCCAAGGGTGTCTGAGTTATGGAGACATCCCGCTCCCCTCTCAGCCAGCCCAGAAGTCTCTCTCACTGACCTGTAGCGCCTGTGGGTGGAGGGACCTTCGTGACCGCAGGAGATTCCTTCCCTGAAGCCTGCTCTTATCTGCTCCTCTCCGTGCCACACAGCCAAGGCAAGGCAGGGCTCCGCTCCCGTCTTGTGCTCGACGGACCTTTGGTGTCGGTTTTTTGGGGCTCCCTGGAATGGAAATCTCCTTCACTCTGTTGCTGCGTGGCTTCCACTGCTCCAGAATTTGTTGGGAGTTCTTTTTACAGGAAATCCATTGGCTGTGGCTTCAGAGATAGCATATGTGAATCTTTCTACTCTACCATCTTGACTCCTCCCCAGCTTCTTCACTTTTTGACCTTTCTGCTTTATTTGACGCTGCTGACCACCTTCTCTGGAGAGTCTCTCCTCTCTGGGCATTGATGACTGATCTTTCTGGGTTCTTCTACCTATCTGAGCATTCATTCTCACTCATCTTTGCTGGATCTCATTCATACTGGGTCTCTTAGCTCTTAAGACTCTGTCCTGGGGCCTCTTCTCTTTTCTCTCTCTACTCTCTCTTATCAGTTCCCATGTGTTCAGTGGTCATCTCCCTGAAGATGATTCCCTGATCTATGTACCTAATATCTCTTTTGAGCTTCAGTTCTACATTAAGAAATTGCTTGTTGCACGTTTCAAATTGGATGTCCCATCTGGATCTTAAACTCAACATGTCCCAAACAGAATTCATTGTCTTTCCTCTCAAATTCTTCCCTCTTCCAAACTTTCCTATTTCTATTAAGGGCGCCACCATCCTTCCAATCACCCAGGGCCACAACCTCATGGTCATTCCAAGCCTTGCTTTCACATACCTCACATATCCAATCAGTGCAAAGTCCTATTGTTTTCCCCCTCTGTCACCTAGCACTCACCCTAATTAAAGCTCTCAATACCTCTCTCTAAGACTCCAACAATAAGCTCCAAGTTGTTTTCCCTGACTCAATCATCTTCCAGGTCTAATCTGTCCTCAACAGAGTCACCAAAGTGATCCCCTAAAGCACAAATCTGACCATGACACTCCCCAACCCAACGAATTCCAGTGTCTTCCTATAACTCTAGGTTCAAATATAAGATCCTTTGTTTGGTATTTAAAGTTCTTCACAACCCACCACCATCAGACCTTTCCAACATGATTACATGTTATTCCATTCACACAATCTCTGATGGCTTCCTCACGCTTCCTTATTCCCATCTCTGTGCCTTTGCGCGAACTGTCCCCCATATCTGGAATGCATTCCCTCTTTACTGCCATCCCTTGCACTCTCTGGTTTCCTTCAAAGACTCTGTTCAAGAGCTATCTTCTACTTGAAGCCTTTTTTGGTCTTCCTGGTAGCTAGAGAATAATTCCCCCTTCCCCCTCAACTCCATAACCCTTGATCACTTATATGTGCTTATATAAGTGCATGCTGTTTCCCTTCCTCTACCACCCCCAATGTTTCACTTTTGCATTTGTATTCCCACCACCTAGCAGAGTACATACTAGGTACTCAATAAATAAATTTGTTGATGGATTGCTTGTCCCATCTCCTACTCCCAAAATAGATTTTTCTCAGTTTTTCTGAGATAGACTTTCCCATCTCTCCTTTTAAAATGAGGATTAGCTTCCCATAGTGGCTATCATACTGGGTGGCTATGACGTTGTGTGGCTATCATAGAGGTTATTTCTGGTCTGAAGTAAGGTAAAGAAGTGGGGTGACAAAATTGTACCACAGGAGGGAAATTCAAATTTAAATAAAAAATAAAACTATTTTACAGTAACCTTGAGTTCATAGATTTTTGATGGAAGGGCATAAGAAATTTAACAGTAGCTTGAAGCATATAATTGATGTGTGGAGGTCAGTCAGGAAGACGAAGCTGGAAAAAAGTCTGTAAGCCACAAAAAGAGGAGTGGGTGGGATAGAAACCATTACAATAGAACCAAGGGGGAGCTAGTAAAAAAAATCACAAGACTTCAGGGTTGGAAGAGACCCCAGTGGCCATGGGGTGCAACTTCTACCCAAATAAAACCCACCTCTGCTATATTCAGCAAATGATCATTTCCTCACCTCAGCCTGAAGATGTCCAGAAGCAGTAACCCACTGCCTCTTCCAAGGTAGTGCCCTCCACTTTTGGATATCTTTAATCACAGGCAGGTTTTTTCTTGGATGAAGCAGAAATTCATGTCTTTTAAACTTTCACTCAATGCTCCTTTTTCTGCCCACTTAAGCCAAGTTTAATGAGTCTGACACCTCTTTCATATGCAAACCCTCCAAGTACTTGAAGACAACTGTCATATTCTCTTCAATCTTTTGTTTTTTTCAGACTGAAAGTTTTCAGTTTCTTCAACCAATATAAAGGCATAAGTCCTAGAAATAGAAATAAGATAGTGGGATAGGTAAGAACTTAGATGAAGATTTGAAGTACCTGGAGTGAGAAGGATCCCCCCCCCACCACCACACAATGTGTGACATCAATAGTAACATTTAATGGCTAACGTTTATATAGTGCTTACTGTGTGCTGGGCACATGATTGTCTCATGATCTTCACAGCAACCTTGGGAGGAAGGTGTTATTCTTATCCCCAATTTACAGACAAGGAAACTGACGCAAACAAGGTTGAGTGACTTGCCCAAGGTCACACAGCAAGTACACTGAACTCAGGTTTTCCTGACTCCACGCCCAAAGTTCTATCTATTGTGCCAACTGTATCTCCTTTAAACCATAGCTCATGAGCTCCCACTGAAGTTTTTTCTAGTTAGAAGACAAACCTAATTCACCATGAAGGTATTTAATGAAATATCCTGGTAGTAAAATTGGAAATAAAACATTTCCCTCATAAACATGAGGCACATCCTCTTGCCATCAGTGGAAAGAATGGATATACCTAGGGCACATGCATGAGGAACACATGTGGTCAGGGTACATGTGTGGAAAGTAATACTTGTAGAGTGCATGAATGGTAAGGGTATATGTGTATTCATGCTTCTAGTGGCACATGTACATTGGTATCTTTTGATGATGTAAATATGCACTTTCTGTTGGGGTACAGAGTCTCTGGTAGGCAGGTAGGTGCAGTGTGTAATCTCTGCTGGCCATCATTCACTGCTGGTCTCTTGGGATTATCATGTCGTGGTGTTTTGCTGATCCCATGGTCTTTGCTTGTCACTACCAGACAATGTTTCACTGGGTACAAAGTTGTAAAGCTTTTTTCTGTGATCGTACTTGGGGTTTTCTTGGCAGACATACTGCAATAGTTTGCCAATTCCTTTTCCAGCTAATTTTACACATGGGGACCCTCAGGCAATCATGCTTAAGTGATTTTCCCAGAGTCGCCCAGTTAGTAGATATCTGAGGTCACATTTGAACTCAGGTCTTCCTACTCCAACTCTGGCACTCTGTCTACTGTGCCACCTAACTGCCCCTAAAAAAAAGCTTTTCCAAAGCTCAGTTAAAATTCTACCTCTCCCATGAAACCTTCCTTGGTTACTCCAATCATATGGCAACTCTAGTTTTCTGCTGAATTCCTGAACAATAGTACTTAATGCCAACACCACTGATAATGTGCTTCCATTTTGCCTTGAACTGATATTTTTTTTTAATATACATGTCTTCTTTCACCAATTAAATTGTAAGCTCCTAAGAGGCAGAAACAACATACTTAATTTGGTCTCCCACAGCACACAGCAGATTTTTGTATATTGCAGATGCTCTACAAAGAGTTATTGACTAACTCAATGAATTGGAATGAGTAGGATGGGAATGTAGTGGGATGGAAGGCACTGAGTGTGTAACAATGGAAAGGTTGCTGCATTTGGAGTCAAGAGGACCTGGGTTTGAACATTTCAACTCTGCAACCTTGGCCAAGTCCCTTAGTCTTTAGGAACCTCAAGTTTCTCATCTATGAAAGAAGGAAATTAGATGAGATGAGATGATCACCTCTAGCTCTAAATCGAGCATTCTGGCATCTCCCTCTCTTCTATTCTTGGCTCTTTTACTTTGACAGGAAACTCCATCCAGATGATCTGGAAAGCAGAGGAAAAGTTTGGAAACTATTCTTAGAAGCCAGTTCTCTTTTGCAGTCTAGTGAAATCAGGGAGATACACTGTTTGATATGCCAAGGATCTGTGATTTCAGGGGTTTCTACCAATACAAATAACAACCTCCACTATAGTTTACTAGAGTGATGGTATTTGAAAGTTGCTGTGGCTGAAAACCGTTATGGGGATGATCCTCTGGGAACCCAGGCTGGTCCTTGGACAACAGACATACAGGTCATTGTTAGACCTGTGCAGGAAGCCGCCTTAGCTTGGTGGGCCTGGGCAAGACTTGCATTTGTGCTGTTTGAGTGGCCTTCAGGAACCCAGGGGCACGTCCGTAGTATGGTGAGACATCAAAGGATTTTAGCAAAGAGTGCCCTTGAATTGTCCCTCTTAGCTATGCTTTATCTGGGACTTGGTCCCATGGCAAAAGACTACCATTTGTAAGAGGTAAGAATGTATAAAATGACCTCACAAATGCTCTAACAGACCAAGGCAGGGTAAAGTATTTTTCTGGGATCAAATTATCCTCATTTGATTTGAATAGAAAGACCACTTTCATAGCTGTTACCGTCATTCCTAACTGCAGCAAAGAAGCAACACCTGGAAAACTTCAGAGCAGCCCCTTCTCTGCCTCAGTGATCTGAATCTTCTGTGACTCCCATTAATCCTATGACAAAAATCAAAATAGACTGGCGTTGAAATCCTTTCACAGATTGACTCCCATCCTCCTTTCCTGTCTTATTCCAGTCTGATTTGTCCCTTTCATACCCCCTCTATTCCAGCCCAACAGTAATGATATTCCATTTCTTGTTTTCATGCCTTTTCATGGGGGCTACCTTGTGTTTTGAATGCCTTCCCTCTTCTTCTCTTCACCTCTTCGAAACCTTGACTTCCTTCAGATAAAGGATCAGGGCCCTCCTCCTACATGAGGCCTTTCTGGATCCCACCCACTAACCCATCAGTTATTAGAAAACTAGGTGATTCAGTGGATAGAGTACTGGACCTGGAATCAGGAAGACCTGGGTTCAAATTTAGCCTAATTTAGTATTAGCTGTGTATGACCCTGGGCAAGTCACTTCCATTTTTACTGCCATCTATAAAATGGGGATACCAGCCGGTCCCTCCCAGGGTTATTCTAAAGATCAAATGAGATAATATTTGTAAAGTGTTTTGCAAACTTTAAAGTATCATATACATGCTGGCTTTTTTTTTTATTAGTGCACTTTGCCTCTTGAAAGCATTTTGTTTAACTTTGAATATACTTTAAATATACTTACTTTGTATCGTCACAATAGAATGTGAAATTTTTGAGGACAGAAAATATTTTATTTTGATCCCTCCATCCCTAGCACAGTATCTAGCACATAGTAATAATTATTTCTACATGTTTGTTGAACTGAATTTAACAGCAGGGCAAGGTGGCAGAAGGAAAGGGAGACGGATCCATGGAAAATGGGCCTGGGATCTAACACCGCCCATCCCAACCTTCTATAGTATTTCACCACCGATAGTCATCTTCTGTATATTACATTTTGTTCAGTTGTATCGGACTCTTCCTGACCCCATTTGGAGTTTTCCTGGCAAAGATGCCAAAGTGGTTTGCCATTTCCTTCTCCAACTCATTTGACAGATGAGGAAACTGAGGCAAATAGGGTTATGTGAATTTCCCAGAGTCCCACAGCTCGTAAGTGTGTGAGGTTGGATTTGAACTGAAAGACTTCAATCTTCCTCATTGCAGGCCTGGTGTTCTATGCACTATGACACCACCTGGTGGCCCATATATTTTAGTTATTCCTAATGACTAAGGCTACTTAACTCCTCTACCAGAGAAGGCAACAGTTTGCCCTTCTGTGGACACTGAGAGGTGTGTGGATATTTGGGAGGTAAATGGGAAATCTTTGTCATCTGTATTTACTCAGTGAATTCAGCAAATGATATATTCTCATGAGATTTTATGCTCCAAGACTAGTCTCTTACTTTTATCTATTCTTTCTTTATGGTCTTTACAGTCTAGGTTGGGTGGTAGTTTCGGTATAGACTAAAGTATATACTGAGGTGTATACAGAGGTTTGTACTGAAATGCCTGCTGAGAATTGTCTACAGTGTTTGGGTTGGGGATAGTGGTGAATTTATAGTCAGTCTCCTATATCTGGGAGTCTAAAGAGTTCTTGGCTGCAGAAGGCTGTCAACTGGGTGACTACCCTAAATTTGGTGCTAAGGGTGGTAAGTTCCTGGGCAGCCAGATGGGGCAATGGATAGAACCTTGGGCCCAGAATCAGGAAGAGCAGAGTTCAAATCTGGCCTCAGACACTTACTAGTTGGACCTAGCATTGAAATCCTGGGCAAGTCACTTAACCCTCTTTTCCTCAGTTTCCTCATCTATAAAATGAGCTGGGAAAAAAAATGGCAAACTACCCCAGTGTCTTTGCCAAGAAAATCCTAAATGGGGTCAGGGTGAGTTGGATATTACTGAAAATGACTGAACAACAACCTGGTGAGCTCCTGAATGAGAGGAAGGAAGGAAAGGTTTTTATTTTTAGGGGTTGGCATTGCCAGGGCATGGAGACCATCTATTCTATATATCTTTCTTCAGATAAAAATGTGTTGAAAATCCAGCTCCTTTGAAACAATCCCAATAAAATGTAATAAGCTTACTGTGTCTCAAGTGCCAAGCATATATTACACAGTAAAGTGGTTCTCCTAGAGATGGGTGTATTGACTTTGCCTCGAAGGCCTTTCTCTTCCTGAATAACAGATTGTTGCCCTTTTATAAAAAGTGCTTGGCTAAGTTTTTATCGATCACCTTCAAAGAAGAGAAGACCCATCAGAGAGATAGAGAGAGGGAGAGAGAGAGAGAGAGAGAGAGAGAGAGAGAGAGAGAGAGAGAGAGGGAGGGAGGGAGGGAGGGAGGGAGGGAGGGAGGGAGAGACAGAGAGCAGGTTGGACCACACTTCACTCCTTTCATTACCTTTGGTCAGACAAATTGCCCAGACACACTCACAAGTAGAATAAAAATTAGCTAGGGGAGTTTGTTTGGTTTTTTTTCTCATCCAGTAAGGGCCTTATTTATTTAACCACAACTCAGAAGACATTTGTATGCCTGTAACAAGGGGTGCTTGCTTCTCCTTTGTACACCAGCTTCTAGGATTTCCAGTCTCAGAAAATAACATCTCTTGTCTGTCTTTCATGGAACACCTGTAGTAGAATGGCATTGGAAGCTAATCCTCCCCCGACTCAAGAGCCATATTATGGCTTGTGGGAAGTCCTTCTGTCTTTTATCTTTATGTTGGGGAAAAACAAAGCCAAGCATGTGCAAGGAAACAAAAGCTCTCAGTACTTCCATAGAAATTGTTATGTTTAAACTACTGGAGAGCTTAAAAGTCAGGAAAGTACTAGAAGGAGTCCATAGGCACTTAGGAATAAAGTTCCGCAATGATATTTTTAAGGAATCTGTGGGATAAAAATTCAAAATGAGAATAAGTAGGGCAATAGTCCAATCAGAAGATACAGTAATGGGAAATGAATGAGTGAAAAGGCCTACTATGTACCAAGTCCTGTGCTCAGTGCTGGAGATATAAATTCTAAAGTGAAGACAGTCATTGACCTGAAGGATTTTATATTCTAATAGGGAGAGAATGGCAGTCAGGGAGAAGTGTTTTTGTTTGGAAAGCTATGAGGATGGCAAGTGGATTCAGAAGTGAGATTTACATACCCTTCCCAGTAGAAATGGTGGTCATGCCTTGGTTACAGTTCAAAGTTAGAAGGGACAAAGGGAGAGGCAATGCATTCCATGCCAGGGCAGGTGCCAAGAAGATGGCTGAGATTGACTGTGAACCCATGTCCTGGAAGTGGCCTCATTAACCAAACCAGCAAAGACCCCAGGGCATCCATTTGATGAAGCAAACGCTTTGTCTCTAGTCAAGGCAGCAAGGTGGGTGGTGGAAAGATCGCTGGGGAATAAAGTATAGTGTAGCCAGTCTGATACAGTACACCATGAGACACTCTCCAGTCAGAACTGCAGGGGCCCAAAGGTAGTATTGCCAGGGCTGAAAGGGTAGCGTCCTCAGAAAGGACATGGTCTAGGCAGGAAAGTAGCTCCTGAGATGATAATGGGGACTTCTGATGGCAGTTAGAGACTAGGTCTAAGTCTTTAGCACAGTTATTCAAATGAAACAAAATGGATTATATAGAGTCAACAATTATAAATATAGCTAATGTATTGGCTTCATGGATGGAAATCATATTTGTCCTGCATCTCCTTCCTCTCTGGGCTTCATCCAGGACTTCCTCTGTCATGCCTCTTGGCTGGGTTTCTTTCTCTCCTACCTCTCTCCTCCCCTTTTCAGTTTCCTTTTATATATTGTCTTTCCCCACTAGGATGTAACCTCCTTGAGGGCAGGGACTATCTTTCCACTTAGATTTGTATTCCCAGGGCTTGGGAATATCTGGTCACTGGACCCAGATGGCTCAAGAGGAGATAGCAAGGCTGGTGACCTCGCAAAGCCCTCCCTCACTTAAAACAAAGTCAAGTGAAGTCATGTCATCATTTCCCTGATGTCAGGGTCTTCTTTGAAAATAAAGTACGAACACAACAACAACATAGTAAATAATAAATTCTAGTTGATTAACTGTCTGGTAACTAGAAAGTGTTTACAGATATTTCCTTGATGTGATAAATGTGCATCTTCTATCCCCTAAATAGGAAAACTATCAGTGAGACAGGGGATTTGGTTCTCCTTAATCTACCAGCTCTAAAATTTCTTAAGGAGTTTCAGAAAGAGAGCAGGAAACAGTGCATTATTTTTTGTGCTATAGTCTGCTGGGGGTTTGCTGACCTCGGGTCTCTCTCCACTCCAATACGTCCTCCATTCAGTCACCAAAGTGATTTTCCTAAAGCACAGGTCTGGCCAGTTCACTCCTCTACCCAGTCAACTCCAGGGGCTTCCTATCTCCACCAGGATCAAATATAAAATCTTGTTTGGCCTTTAAAACGCTTCATAGGGCTCTGCCCTAACCACCTTTCCTGTTTGCCTACAAATAATATGTAAGAAGTAAGGTGTAACTTTCCCTGCCCCCATATACACTGTAATCCAGTGGCACTGGCCTTCTTGCTCTTCCGTCCCTTAGCTCTCTGGCCGCCCCCGCCCCCATGCCTAGAATGCTCTTCCTTCTTATCCTTACCTGTTGGCTTCCCTGACTTCCAACCCTCTACAGGAAGCCTTCTCCAACCCCTCTTAATTCTAACTCCTTCCCTCTGTTAATTATTTCCTATTTCTCTTGGATCTGTCTTCTTGTACATCTTTGTTTGCTGATTGTCTCTCCCATTAGAGACTCCTTGAGGGCCTCTTTTTATAATCCCGGTGCTTGGTACAGTGCCTGGCACGTAGAAGTAGACCCTTAATAAATGCATATTGATGGTGTTGTTTTGTATCTATCAATATATCTTTATAGTTATTCCCTCCTTATAAGGTGATTCTGAAAAAGTAAAATGAGGTTTTTGAATGTATGTATGTAAATATTAAGAGGGCAGTAAGGTACAATAGAAAAGCTCCGGAGTTGGAGACCCTGGTTCTCCTCCTACCTGAGTGACTAACTATTCCTTCTCAATCTCCTTTACTGAAACTATGTTCACATCTTTCCTACTTTGTGTGGATATTCCCCAAGCCTTGTCCTGGGCACTCTTTTCTTCCCTCACTACTCTGTCTGTCTGTTTGTCTGTCTCTGTCTCTCTTTCTCTCTCTGTCTCTGTCTCCCCTCCAAGTCTTCTTCCATTTTCTAAGGATGAGCTGGGCTGCCCATCTGTCATCTCTTACTCTTTCCATGTGACTTGCCCACCTCCTTTTCCAGTAATACATCTCCTCTCCTCAGCACATACCATGTCTTGTATGTGGGTCATCACTGGAAATATGCTGCAACCTTTTTGCTTCCACCACCTGTCTCCCCGTTGTCCTCTGGGTCCCCTTCAACTTGCATTCCTCAGAGGTTGTGGCATTCCAAGATTAGCAACCATAGGGCAACATGAGGACAGTGCTTCTTTGTGATAGGGAACAGGTTGGGATTGTTCAAAGCAGTGCCCAATTTTCCAAGTACAATAAGCATTTTTCATACACTGTTGGGGCCATTTCTTTTGAGTGACCGTGGCTCTCACCAAGGGTAAATTTTAATAGGTCTTGATACGTTCAGTGAGATATCACTTGAAACCAGGAGTATTGGGAGGACCATGCTATTTATTGGACCTAACCTCCTCCATTTGGACTTTGAGCAAGATACCCTCCATCTGGCAAGCATACATGTCTCTGTTTTTTGCCTTGATTAATGATAATGAATTTTAACAGGTGTTTTTTAACAGGTATCTCTGTGGTTGCATTTATCAAGGGATCTTATATGTTCTTAACATATGCATGAGACTCCTTTTAGATGGAAAGGTATTGAGGCTGTGTTTGGTCTGCTTAGAGAGTTAAGTGGTTTTTTCTTTTTTAATAATTGACAAATAATAAAAACTAGTACTATTTTGTATTCTTTGCACTTTGAGGTCAGTTTTGCAGTGCTTTAAAGATGTACTCTACTACAGAGAATTGTTTGGAAAAGCTCATCAGTCAATCAATAAGTATTTACTGAGTGCCCATTAGGTGCCAAGCCCTGAAAATACAAAGAAAGATAAAATCTCTCAAGGAACTCACCATCTGGTAGGGAGACAATGTGCCAATAACTATGTTGAGCAAGGTATAGACAGGATAAATGAGAGAAACTATGAAAAGAAAGGCACTAAGATTAAGGAGAACTAAGAAAGTGGCACCTAAGTGGTACAATGGATAGAGTGCTAGGCCTTGAGTCAAAAAGACCTGAGTTCAAATCTGTCCCCAAATTTACTAGCTGTGTGACCTTGGGCAAGTCACTGTAACTGTCTGCCTCAGTTTCTCCAACTTTAAAATGAAGATAATAAGGACCTTAGAGATGCGGTGAGAATCAAATAAAATATTAAGTGCTTAGCATGGACTCAAGAAATGCATGTTCCTTTCCCTTTCTCCCTCTATCATCATAAACTGAAGGGGCTACAATATTGAGTCAGGATCTTCATGGGTCATTCTAATATCCTAGAAATAGCAGTGGTTCTGGACTCAGAGGACCTGAGTTCAAATCCCACCTCCTGACATCTACCTGTGTGACTTTGGGCAAGTCATCGAATAACTCCAGGTCTTAGTTTTCTCATCTGTAATTAAGTGACCTCCGAGGTGCTTTCTGAATCTACATATGTCATGCTGTGTTTCTCTTCATGTACTAGCAACTTTTCACTTCCTACTCCTCTAATCCCCACCATCCAGAACTGTCTTCTATGTAGGTGCAAACTTCTTGCCCCTGCTACCTTGCCCATATTCCTCTGTCTGCCCTTTCCACTGTGCCCTCCCCTAGCATGGGGTTTTGTTTTTGTGTTTAGGAGAGGATTTATCAGTGTTTATGGAGCAAGGATCTGGGTTTTGTGCTGAGCAGGATATGAGGATGAACGTATCCCATGGTTCCCTCCCCTTACGTAGCTTAGATTCTTTTGACCTCACTTGAGGAGCTTGTTTCAGTCCTGGAGTTTTCAAGATTCTCTGAAGGATTCCTTCCCTTTCCTGCCCTCCAAGCCCAATGTAAGAGAAAGCCTACCTATTCATCAAACCACGTATGACCCTTGACTCCATTTCCTTTGGATCCGTTCCCTGTCACTCTTCCCATTTCTGACTCAATTCAATCCAATAAAAAACATTTGTTCTGGATGTCCCCTCTTAACCTCTAGAAAATATCTATTCTGATGGTGACCCCAGTTTGTGTGTGTTCCATTTGTGCACCAAATGTGTGATGTTGAAAATTGGAGTCGATGACAGTATCCTCCTCTATCCCTTCCACTCTTGCTATTTCCCTCTCATACGTCTTTCATCTTTAGATTTTCACTGAAATCTAGTTTTCTTCTGAAGACTCTACATTTTTGGCACCTTCTCGAAGGCTGGTTGCTCCTCTCCTGACACATTGGGTCAGTAGAGGCCTTGGCACTATTATGTAGCAAACAACTTTCCTCCTTTGACTCCATCCTGTCTAGATATTTGTCACCGTCCTCTAGGAGTTTCCAACTTACTTTGCCTCCCCTCCTTTGAGTTCAATAATAAGCTCACAATCTTCTCTTCTCTTCTTTTTTTGTCTCAACCTCTACCTCCTTCAAACAGCTTGGCTTCCCACTTCTTCAACTCCCCTTACATCTTTCTCTAGTGTGCCATAACTGCACACACTCAAGAGTGTGGTTCCTCTCTCTTCCTGCCCACCTCTGACTAAATTGAATGTGGCCCAGGAGTCAGTACACCTAGTGATGACTGTCACCAATTATCAAAGTAAATGGTGTAGAGATCTTGGATCTGTGGATCCTGCCCATTGGTGGCAGTTTGTAAATATTGGAGCAGGGATTTAGATTAGAGATTCTGACCCTCATCTATTGATGTCCAGTGTTCTTCCCAGTACACCATGCTGTGTCCCTTTACTATTCACTTTACTACTCTTTATTTCAAGTTATTCAGTTATTTTTCAGTTGTATCTGACTCTTCATGACCTCATTTAAGGTTTTCTTGGCAAAGATACTGCAGTGGTTTGCCATTTCCTTCTCTAACCCATTTTACAGAGGAGGAAACTGAGGCAAACAGGGCTAAGTGACTTATCCAGAGTTACACAGCTAATAAGTAAGTGTCCAAGGCCAGATTTGAACTCAGGAGAATGAGTCTTCCTGACTCCAGACTCAGCACTCTATCCACTTCACCATCAAGCTGTCCTTACCAAGTTACTTAGTGATTATTTTTGAGGAAACTTTCTCTAAGTCTTCTTTTATTCAAAGGATCAGATTTAGAGTTTGAATAGACCTTAGAGACCATTAAGTCCAATACCCCCATTTTATAAGGGAGGGCAGTGAGGCTCGGAGAAATTAACTGATTAAGAGATTAAACCTAGGGTCACACAGTTAGTAAAGTATTGCAGTAGGATTTGGGCTCAGGTCTTACTGATCCAAGTCCAGTCCCCTATTCACTACACCTGCCCTTCCTTTGTTTCTCTCCTAGATGAGATTTACATAAGGGATGATTTACACACACATATATGTACACACACACACAAGCAGAAAATCTCTTCAGTGGCTTAGACAGTCTTAAGACATTTCGGATTAGCTAGATGGTATATGGTTAGTTATGAGGAAGTTGCTGTAAATTATGAAGTTGTCAGATGTGCAAAAAGACATCTTAATTGGTCTAAAGCTGGTAACCCTCAAGTTTCCCACAGAATAACATCTTTAACATAGAGTTAGGAACAGAAAGGACCTCAAAGGCCTCATCTACTTCAACTCACCTATAAATCATGGATGCCCTTGTCACTCAGGAACAAAGTCTTATTCATTCTGCCAGAAACTCCTTAGATTGCACTGGAACTCAGAAGGGACAAAAAAATAATATTGTGCCATAGCATCCTCTGCATAGGTGATATCTCCCCAAATTGATTATAAGCTCCAAAGGGAGAGGGATGCCTCAGCTTTCCTTTGTGGTTTTCCTGTTGTCTGGCTCTGAAAGAAAGTGTGGGAGAGAAGAGGCATTAGACTTCCTACCAAACCTAAAGTCTACAGTGCCATTATGCTGATCGCGTTGTTGTACACCTGTGAAACCTGGACAGTCTACCAGCACCATGCCAGGAAACTGAGTCACTTCCATTTGAATTGTCTTAGGAAGATTCTGAAGATCACTTGGCAAGATAAGGTACTAGACACCAAACTGCCAAGCATGTGAACTCTACTACAGAGAATGTAACTCCAATGGGCTAGCCACATTGTTCAAATGTCAAGCATATGTTTGCCTAAAAGACTATTTTATGGAGAACTCACACAAGGTAGGCACCCACATGGTGGTCAGAAGAAGCAAAACAAGGACACTCAAGGTGTCTCTGAAGAACTTTTGAATTGATTGCCTGGCATGGGAGACACTGGCACAGAATCACCCAGCATGGTGCACCCTCATCAGGGAAGACTCTGTGTTCTATGACCAAAGCAGAAGTGAAGAAGCTCAAAAGAAACAGGAGCTGTGCTACTCCAAGTGTTCCCATGGACAATTAGTGCTTGACCTGTGGTAGAGTCTTCCAAACTTACATCGGTGTGATCAGCCACAGTCAGACACACTCTACCTTGACTCCAACATAGTGATGTCCTTTAAGAATGAAGGACAACAACCAACCAATTTCTTGGCTCAGTGAATGATTGTTGATTGACCATTAGAGAGAAGGTTGTGTGCTGGAAACAGCACTGGGTCTGGAACCCAGATATCTGGCTTCTAATTCTGACTGTACTTGAAGACTTGAACTAAGTTCTGGGCCTCAGTTTACTTATATGCAAAAAGAGGTTGGACACGATTACCTTCCAGCTCTTAAATCCCTTGAATTCTAATATCCTAGTGACTAGTTAAAATGAATCCTTTTTAGAGTGTGGCTACATGTTCATTTTGATAGCAAGAGATTTTGTTCATTAGATGGGGTTTGGTTCAATGCTGTCTTTAGTATAGTGTGGGGCCATCCTTCCTGTGTCCTGTCTCCTCCTCCAGCAAACTCAGAATTGCCATTTCATTCCTGGTTCCAGTGATCACTTGGATGTTGTGGGACCTGCTTTTGGTCTCATATCCTGTACAAGCTATGCATCCATCAGAATGACATGGAATGGAAAACCCACCCATTTACTTCTCAACTGTTTATGCCCTCTTGAGCCTCTCTTGGAAGTTCTCCTTTCAGATACTTGCTGACTATGGGTCATCTGCTGATATTTAATCTAGATAGGATTTACCATCACTTTGGACTAAATCCCAAGTAACCCTACATGAGGACCACCTGTGTCAACTTCACACCCTCCATGACCCTGACAAGAAGCACTTATCACCTTGTACCTCCTCTTCCCACTTCAAGTAAGTCTTTATTTTTCTGTGTTTCACATATCAAGGATTACATGGAGTTCTTTCCCGGTCACTCCTCTTATTGAGGGAATTCTGATTAGTTTCTTTTCAATCACTGACTAAAGTGCTTAAATTCAGCAGATTACCCTGCCTTCTCTGACACTGTGGTGGGGGTGACTTGTTCAGGCAGGCTGCCAGTCCTTCTCTCCCTACTGTCAGGAGGATAAAGGGAGGTTGACATATTTATAGATCTGGCTGTTTCTTGGCCACTGCACTTCTCATGTCTGCAACATTCTCCCCTTCCCATCTCTGCCTATAGCTTTGAGACTCCTGTCAAAGGACATCCTCTTCATTAAGCCTTTGCTCATCTCTCCAGGTTTGCAGAGAATATGGAAAGCCTGTGAATGCAATGTAAGAATCTTATTAAACAAAGAATTTACCTCAGTAAATATAATAATACTTATACTAAAGAAAATACTCCAGATGTCACAGAAATGGGAGAACGTTTGGTCCTCAGTTCCTGTAGTTCAAGAATTGTGCCTTCTTTTCCTTTGTATTTCTCTCAGTGTCTTGCACATGGGCAGAGTCATAACTAGGGCAGAACTCCTGGGGCATTTGTTGCTCAAGGATGTCAACAATTAAGGGGAGGTGCTTCTTCCCCTCAATGGTCTTCCAGCCTGAACCTTGGACGTCAAAGTCTTCCATTGCTCAGGTCTGGACAGACAACCACTCCCACGGTCCCATCTTACTGGTGCCTCTCTTAAGGTCCATATTCCCCCATTGCTGGAGTTGCCAGACTTCAAGGGATGGAATCCTCCTCATCCTCCTCTTCCACCCCTAGGTTATGCTGTGAATGAACTGTCCTTTGTGCTTTCCCATCCCTGAAATGCATTTGTCAAAGTCCGTGAATTCCTCCTTATAGCTCTGCACATAAGAGCGCCTTAATAAATATTTGTCAATGGAAGACTCAAACTTTACACTGTTATTCATGCAACAGTGCACTTTGATTTAGCTGCCTGAGAAAGAGGCCAAGGAAATCCCAGTTTTCCTGTTGTGTTTTTCTAGTCCATCCAGACCTTTTTGGATTCTAACTCTATGATCTATTATGTTAGCTATCCCTCCCAGCTTTGGTCATTATAAATTTGATGAGCATACCATCTGTGCCTTTTTTTTTAACATCACTAATAAAAGGGACCTGGAGTACAGATCCCTAAGGTGCTCTACTGGAAACCTTGTGCTCCACTGACATGCATTAGTATCAATTACTCTTTAAGTCCAGTCATTCGACTAGTTCTGGATCCATCTCATTGTATCATCCAATTTACTTTTCTCCATCTTCTACACACACACACACACACGCACACTCACACAAAATAGCAGGAGATATTTTATCAAAAGCTTGGCTAAAATCTTGATGAATTTTATCTACAACGTTCTCCATACCTTGTAGTTTAATCATCCTGTCTAAATATTTTGGATGTTCTCTTGGTAATTACTATTTCCCTTTCCAGATGCTTGCCAGTTGTTTCTTAAAAATTGAAGAGAGTCAGCATCTTTAATAGAAATTGCGTCAGCTGAGATATCCACACCTAAGCCATGTCTTCAGTTGCTTATGCCCTTCTGATTGGAGGACTTGAGGGCTAGCCAAAAACACCTCCTTCCAAAGCATACATTTAGTGAGGACGCAGCCGGCTCTTCATTTCCTGCCAGCTGCACCCTTTGGATTGAATTCTGCCATCATCATGTCTCAACTCCCACCACCATCTTTTTCTCCCTCCAACTCCACCCTTTTCAATTTCCTTTTGTGGGTTATGCTCTACATTAGAATGTTTGCTCCTTTTGGTCCAGCACTGTCTTTTTCTTATCTGTATCACCAGTGTTTGCTTAGTACAGTGGTTGACATATAGTAAGCACTTACTAAATGTTTATTGTATCATTTTGTGTTGTGTTGTAATGTATGGTAATGATGCATTCTAGATTTTTTCCAGAAATCCAAGTCTAGCTCACTGGACTACAGCTTACAGATTTTGCTATTTTCCTCTAATTAATTCATGTATTTATTAACAAGTTATCTAGCTTCTTGGCTTGGTGGCAGGTTTCCCTCTCTGATCCCCAGAATTGGCATTGAGCTTAGACCTTCTCCTGGGCTTGGTTTTGTGGGCTCTCTCTGACCTGCTAATTATCATTAATCCCTAGCATGCCCTTCGGAGGGGCAGGGACATTATTATACTTTCCTTGCAGAATCAAAGCAAGGTGAAGGTAGGTCCCAGAGTAAAAGAGCAGTGAAATGATTAAATCTGAGATTAGAGAAAGAATGATCACTCAGGACCAAAGCAAGAGTCAAATACCATAGCAGTGAGGGGAGTTCAAAGGAAGAGTCTGAACTGGGAAAAGAGGGTACTTTAATTTATTGGCAATCATGGAGTCAGAGATTTTTTGAGCATTTAAATCTGGTTCCTGAAGTTTCCATTGTGTATGTGTGTGTGTGTGTCCCTCATTGCCAAAGAAGACCATGCCATTAGAGAAATGATGATATGACTTGCACTTGACTTGGTTTTGAGTGAGGGAAGGCTGTGCAGGTCAGGTCACCAGCCTCACTTCTCCTCCAGAGCCATCTGGATCCAGTAACCAGATATTCATCAGGACGACTAGAGATGACCCAGGATGAGGCAATTGGGGTTAAGTGACTTGCCCAAGGTCACACAGCTAGTGAATGTCAAGTGTCTGAGGTAAGACTTGAACTCAGGTCCTCCTGATTCCTACACTGGTGCTCTATCCATTGCACTACCTAGCTGCCTCAAAGCTTCCATTAGGCTAACCCTTGCCTGCCTGATCTCTGTGACAGACATCCCCCTCCCCTGATACTGCCTGCTGTGGGTACTCCGACTTGCTTCCATGTGCTCCCAAATGAGAAGCTATTCTGTTAGGAGGAATAGCGGCTGAAATGGTTAATAAGAATCAAGATCAAGGGTTTGTTCGCATATTGACTTGACTTGACATTCCATCTCCAGCCTCTGTCCTTATACTGACTCTTACCTGGGGCAGCAAGGTGATGCCATAAGTGCATAAAACACTTGGCCTGGAGTCAGGAAGACTCAATCTTCCTGAGTTCAAATCCCGCCTCGGACACGTACTAGTTTTTTGACCCTGGGCAAGTCACTTAACTCTGTTTGCTTCAGTTTCCTCATCAGTAAGATGAGTTGGAGAAAGAAAGGACAAATTCCTTTTTTTTGTCAAAAAAAATCTGAAACAGGGTCATAAAGAGTCAGACACAACTGGAAACAACTGAAGATCAACACTACTTGGAATGCACTCTCTCTTGATTTTCATCTATACAATAGATGAAATCTGTAGATTCTGGGGAAGACCAAGGTTTCAATGAGTCTCCTCTAACACCAGGGTTATCCACCCCCACCAGGTCAAAGTGCCCTTCCCCTAGTTGTTTTGTGTTTACTTAACAACCTACTAGTTGTTTCTCCTCCCACTTATGGAGGAGGGGTCAGATTTCGTTTTCTTTGTATCCCTAACACTAGAACAATGCCTATAGCCCATAGTAGGTGTTTTATAAATATTTATCCAGTGAAGGCATTACCCTCATTCTATTCTACACCTACATGAGGTCACTTGTAACTCACAGATATTGGTAAATGCTTGAGTTAGGACAACAACCACCTCTCCAACCTCTCTATGCTCACCCACCTACATTCAGGCCTCCCTACATTATTGTAGCCTCTTACTAATTGGTCTCTGCCTCAAGTCTCCCTCCGCTCCAGTCCACCCTACATATTGTTGACAAAATGATTTCCTTTAATTCAGACCTAACCATGTCACTCCCCTACTCAATCAACTCCAGTGGCTCCCTATTACCTCTATAAATCCTTCTGTTTAGCTTTTAAAGCCTTCCACCACTTGGCCCCAACCTCTCTTTCCAGCTTCATTCAACTTTACTCCCTCTCCTGCACTCTCCCTAGAGTCAAACTCACCTTCCCTTTGGTCTCCCAGGTGATATTCCTCCTTCTCCTACTGCTGTGCCTTTCCATTGATCATCCCCTCATTCTTGAAATTCTCTCCCTCCCCCCCCCCACAATCTGAGACTCCTCTGCCGTCTTCAGGACACATCTCAAGCACAATCATCTATGTCAAGCCTCTCCTGATCCCCTCAACTTCAAGTGCCCTCCCCAAAGACCTAGTATTTAGTGGCTTGGCATCTACATGCATTTATTCTCTTTATGTTATCCTGAATCTACTCATATATACACTTGTTGACTTCTCCATTAGAATATAGGGTCCTTTTGAGCAGGGATACTTTTCATTCTTTGTATTTCTATCTCCAGGGCATAGTATAGCGTCTGGCACTCAGTACATACCTGATGGATATTTGGTGATTATTAAAATCCATCATTATCTTTGAAGGGGAAAAACCCCCACACAAAACACAATCCTAATGATGTTGACTCAGTAGCTTAATCTTCAGTACATAACTTTGTTTAGAAGGCCGCCAGAGCAAGGATATTAAAAACCAACCATTAGCAATGCTATGCAGACCTCTCCATATGCCTGAACTTGTGCCCTTCCAGGGATCAGATAACTAACTCCTGTTAGGCCTGTCAGACATGCCAGTCATTCCCTTAATGAAAAACAAACAGAAAAAACTCTTCAAGTGACCCCAGTGGAAGATGAGGGAGATACACACAGACTTTGCACTCAGAAAGCAGGTAAAGCTTAAGGGAAGCAGGGGAAGGGCCTTGTCTTGCCTCCCCCAAGTAGGGACAATGAGACAGTTCCTAAACACATTCAAGAAGTGGATTCAAATCTTCACTTCAAATCTACTTAATAAGCAAGTTTTTGGTTTCTTGTTCTTATTGTCAACAGTCATCAGTAAATACGAACATTTTAGCATAAAGTAGTTAATACATGAAACCATGACCTTTTGCTGTGTATATTTTTTTAATTATTAAATTGAACAGAGTAGTGACAAAATTCTTTTTTTGTTTATTCCCCTAATGAACCTCTTTTTGTCTGCACATTTTAAAATAATGTTTGTTTTTCATTTTTATCATTGCCTCCTAACTCACTCCTTCCTTCCCCAATATAGAGGGGAAAATTACCTTTGGAAGATTTTTGTCGATTTTTTAGTCCTTTTGCAGTTAGGTCCAACTTTTTGTGACCCCATTTAAGGTTTTCTTGGCACAAATAATTGCTATTTCCTTCTCCAGCTCATTTATAGATGAGGAAACTGAGGCAAATAGGGTTAAATGACTTGCCTAGGGTCACACATCTAGGAAGTGTCTGAGGTCAGAAAGACAATATTCCAGACTCTAGGCCTGGCACTCTGTGCAATTCACCACCTAGTTGCCCCTACTTTTGGAAGATAACTCCTCTTAATGAAGTAACCAATCAGTATTTCAGAGAAGTGACGTTGAAAGGTAACATCCATCTCTTATCAGAGAAGTCATAGATTATGGGTGTGGCATAAGGCAGGAACTTTCAGAAGTGGCCAGTTTGTTGATTAGTTTTAGGTGACCACGCTCAATATGTTGGCTGATCACTTATATACTTTCTACTTGTTTCTGTAGAGAAAGAAGGCAGCACCAATAGACTGTTTTTTGCTGGAATTCTCTTTATCCCATTGCTGTTTGTTGGTTTGTTTTTTAATGAGACAGAGCTGCTCTTTGAATTGGTCAGGTTATTTTTTATATGATGCCATGCTATCCACAGAGTCACCAGGCTTCAGAGCAGCATCGGTTCTCAGAGGCCATCTAGATGCACCAATACCTGAACACGAGTCCCTTGTATCCCAGTTTTGTCAAACTCAAGTAGAAAGGGTGTCATGTTGACTTAGAAAACCACATATTAACATTATCTTTTTTCTATTGTATTTTTATTTTATTTTGTTAAATATTTCCAGAAACACATTTTAATCTGTTTAAGATCATTCTAGGGTTGTAGGCTGTATCACCCTGTTTTTGATACCTCTCCTCTACAAGAGCCAACCTTAGTTTTAAGATTACTAGTGGGTGTGTGTGTGGGGGGGGGTGACTTACTTCTTCCTGAGGGAACTCTAATCATTAATAAGTTCTTCCTTAAGTGAAGTGTAAACCTGCCTTTGTTACTTCTGCCTATTATTCCCAGTTCTGCCTTCTGGGGCTGAGCAGCACAAGACTAAATTTCCTCAGACAGGTGAGAGTCCTTTAAATACCTGAAGAGATGCTACCATACCCCTCTACATTTTCTCTTCTCTTGACTAAACATCCCACCTCCTTCAGTGGTCCTTATAAAGCATGAATTCCTGCAGGACAGCACATAATTATCCTATGAGGAAGTGCTGTTGATCTCACCCAGGACCATTCATCTCTAACTCATCACTCAGTAAAGGGAACTTATCTCAACATGGAATTTTCCATGAAGTACTATAATAGCATTTGACAAAGAAAAGAGAAAGGGGAAAATGAGAAGAGACATAGGGGAAGGGAAAGATCAGTAACTCTTCCTGTTAATTCCTACTGACTCACAACTTTAGTGTTAATGAGGCAGAGTTATCACCTCTGGGTGTTTGGAACTTTCTGAAGGTCACCCCCGTGTTGCTCGTGCACCTGTTCCAAAGAATATGTCAGCATAGCAGAGGCTGAGCTGGATGTGATCTTCAAAGAAGGGCATTTCTCTGGACTTAGCACAAAGCTCCCAGGAAACTTTGATCATCACATATTCATTTCCACCACGCAGTTCTAGGAAGCATTTAGTTTCCTGTGTAAGCTTTCAATAGGCAGACTATGTCTTAGGCTATGAATCTTGATTCTTGGGGCAAGGTTTCTTTTCTTCAAGTAGATATTTGCTCTAGAAACAGCCTTTAACCCTTCCCCTTTCCTTCTGAAGCTCTTTCAAGACCCTGCCCAGGATAATGTACATACCCTGTCCTAGGTCCCCTGGAGGAATATGGGAAACAAAAAGATGGAAAGGCAACAGGAATGTCCCTGTGAACTTTTATATGCAGTGGGAGGTGATCATAAGAAAACTGGGATAGAGAGGAGGCAAAAGGACTGAATTCCCATATTCAATGCAAGGTATTATCTGAGTCTATCAAGGGTCATAGATTTAGCTCTGTGATGGATCTTGGAAGTCATCTAGACCAACCCCTTCTTTATGGTTGAAAAAACCAAGGCACAGAGAGATTAAGTGACTTGTCCTAGGTCACAATGGTTGTGAAGATGAGAGCACTTGAAGGAAGGTCCTCTTGATGTGGATACCAACAGTGCCCTAAGGATTAAAAAGAATATTAAGGGTTACTTTTCCAATACTTTGTGAAGCCCCATAGCTTATACTGTAAATTGAAAATGTCCTAAAGTCCTTTCCCCCTTATCTTGAACCTGTTCCAAAAGAATTGCTTTTGTGTCCCTTATCCTGTGTCCCCCTGTCCTTTTATCTTTAAACTACAAAGAATTTCCTTTGTTTCCCTCCCTCATCCTATGTCATAAAATCCATTTTTGTCCTGTCTCTTTAATCTTTAACCTCTATAAAAACCTCAAAAACCACATCATCATTCTGAAACCTCTACATAAGCAGACTTGCCCCAAATATTGGGATCTCACTTAGCTTCTTGCTAAGGAGGTCTGTGTTTGCTTCCAAGATAAATAAAACTTCCCCATGGCTACAGAGAAGCTCTAAGTGAATTCTTTCACACTTGAACCATTCTCCCAAAATCGGACCTCAACATTTATTGTACTGAAAACCAGGAATCCAAACATTAATTGAACTCTGATGAACTTCTTTTAGCCACTGGGATACAAGGTAAGCATCCTTTTCTTCATTCTCTTCCCAAGATCTTTCTATTCCTACTGTCTCCCCGGCTTCGAGACCCCTGGGGTACCCAGACATTGCCAGTGGCATCTGAAGCTCCATTGACTTCTAGGCATTCAGTTGGACTGTGACCAGTAGACTTCTAGGATGGGAAATTCAGAGGAGGAGATTTTAAGGCACAGTAACCTTTAATACTCTTTTAAACCCTTAGGGGCACCATTTGTATTTATCCACATCACTTTGTGACAAATCCAGTGATTCTTTTCTCATTGTATTTTATTTCTATACCCAGCACTACCCTAGTCTCTTTATTGCTCTGATAGTCTGAAACAGTTACTGTAGGGACTTCTAAAGGTAGTCAATTAGAAATGGATAAAAGAATGACAACATCAGGAACCATCCAGCTGATGCAGTGTGAATGTTGTTTACTCTTGTTTCTTGTTGCTTAGAGGTCAGCTTGAGCCATGGTTCTGCAGAAGAGAGATCACTGGCTACTGAATAAGAAGACCAGAATTTTTATCTCAGTTCTGATGCTTGTTGGCTGTATTACCTTAGGCAAATCACTAAGCCCCTCTAAGCCTCAATTTCCTCATCTGTTTCATAGGGATGTCAATCCTGATGACAAATGATCAAAAAGTCACAGAGGTTATTCAATCCCTGTCAATTAAAAACAAACCAAATTCTGTTTCCCATACCAGAGAGCTCACACAGGTTATCATAATCACAATTAACTCTAAGAAATAAAATAAAAACAAAATAAAAATAGGGTCAACAGCAGTAACAAGTAAAAAATGTTCTTTATTCCGTTGAAGGAGGAGAACTAGACACATGTGCCAGGGCCTCCTCTAGTAGTAGACCTGCATTAATGTGGGCAAATCTCAATACATATATCAATGACTACACAGTGAGCTGTAGCCCTGACAAGGAGGGGTCACAGGCAACAATGAGACAAGTTTGATTCCTGACTTCATGACCAGAACATGGGTCCTGCAGGTGCTTGTTTGAGCTCAAGGACCACCTAAGGCTGGTGTGAAACAATTCTGGGATTTTGCTGTGGCTGAGATCATCCAGAGGGTGAGTGCAAAGGATTGTTGTTACGCCAAGCTCAGGATGTGACTTGCTTGCTGGGCCTTAGCTCCAGAAGACAGAGTGTCTCCTAATAGTAAAAAGAGAGAGGTGGTTTGGGCATGGAGGTCCTGACAGGGGTAATAACGCTTGTACTGCCTACCTTGTTAGAGTTTTGAGGAAATAATGAGATAATGTATACAAAGTATTTTGTCAGTTTTAAAGTCTCTGTAGAATGCATGCATGAGAAGAATTAAGAGATCAAGACAGCACAAAACCAGTCCTACCAGGTGCTGAAGTCTACAAAGGAGAGGAAACTGGCAAAATGGCTCTCACAGGCATGATTTATCAAGTGGAAATGAACATAGGTAGGTATGCAAGATCACTGTATTACATCTAATTAGAAATTTAATGATTACATCTAATTAGAAATTAAGCAAATTTATTCCATATGTTTTATCTGATTAGAAATACATAATGATTCTGTTAATATTGTTTTGGAGTTTTGAGAGAAAAATGCGGGTCCTGTTGACCACTCAGGGTCGTCTATCAGCCACATTTCCTCAGGTAGATGATAAGTTCCCCAGAGACAAGGACATGTCATACTCGTAAATATTGTTCGATAAATATATATTGAATAATTGATTCAATTTCTTTATACAACAATTTAACTTTCTACCAAGCATAGGGCAGCTCTGGCTAACCTGACCCACAGTGCAAGAAGTGCTTGATATCATGATATCACTTTTATGTAAAGCAGTTAGTGACTTTAAATAGATGCATTAAGTTAGGAAAGTAACATTTCCTGTCAGATTGACTGGTCTTGGAGGTAAGAAGATATGAGGTACAGTCCTGCCTACTCATATATTAGTATACTACAATAGCTATGGGACAGTTACTTAACCTCTCAAAGTTCTTGTAGGCAACTTTCTAAGACTCTAACTTATAAATGAGTTGCTGATTTGCACCAGGGGAGGGAGTTTCCATATTGGACATTCCCTATAGGGGTTAAAAAGCCTGGTTGTTGTGTTTATCCTTTATTCTTGAAGAAGACCATGACATCAAGATGATGACATGACTTGCAGTTGACTTTGATTTGAGTGAAGGAAGGCTGTGCAAGGTCACCAGCCTCACTTTTTCCTCCTGAGCCACCTGGGTCCAGTAGCCTGATATTCATCAGGGCAAGTGGAGATTTGGGGAAGTTTTTTCACTTCTGGTTTGTGGCCCTATCAGGAAAATCTTCTCACCTTCAGGTACTGGAGAGGTATGTCTTCTACCTGAATGAATACCGACCCCTAACCTAGGAAAAAGTCCCTGGATATCTCTTCAGTTGCTTCTCAAGTCCCAGCCACTGAAGGGCTACCCACAACATTTGGGTGCTATTGAGAAATGAAAGCTTAACCTCTTATTCCATTCTCCATGGTAGAGGGTTTGGAGGACAAGAACAGAGTTCTCATATGTGGTCATAGACACAAGAGATGGCTCGCCAGTCTAGGATGCCACCATGTGGCCTTTAACTGTATTACAATGCCTGGATCCAAAGGGTGAAATTAAGTGATGTGAATGCCCCTGAGAGCACTAACTTTCTAGGAGTCTTCTGCATTGGTGTTTATCACATTTGCAGATCATTAAACTTCTTCATTATACAGAGGAGAGAATCAGGTCCAGAATTTCTTAACATATTTATCAGATTCTGTACTGCAATATTGCTAACATGTTTAGTTGAAGATCTGAATTTTAATTAGAAGATTAATCCTCAAATCTAATTTGATGTAACAATCTAGAAATGAACCCTCAAGATAATCTGGCTTAGGGGTTGTCAGGTTTTCTGGGAATTGTCCTTTTCATTTCATTTAGATGTTTTGTGAGGCAAAGAGTGTTGCTTTGGCTTTTAGCGTTCTGTTTGACAAGGACATATAGTATCTGTTGGCTGGGTTAGTTTCTGAGCTCTTAATGATTGGTTTAGTGATTGTCTACTCTTTACGGTGATTTTTTTAATAATAGTTAAACTTTTCTAAGAAAAGTTGTTAAGTAAATATCTTTAAATTCATTTCTCATTTTCAGGGTCAAGAGCTTGTTTAAATAGGCAGGGTTGGAACTGATAGAATTACATACTATCATTTCTCTTACCGTTATCCTGATTATTTGGTCTTGATTTTTTTCCTTTGTCTTAGTGGTTAGGGATATGACTGAACACTTTTAAAGGGTTCACAGTCTTTTAAAGGGACTGCGCATCTGTGGAAAGATAGTGACAAACGTTTTGGAAAATGTGCTTCAGGATCAAGGAAAGGAAAGAGGCCAGTAGACTATTGAGAGTCTTATGCTTGAATATCATGACACAACACAAAAATGTCTGTATCCAAAATGACTCCCACATTGTTAGCCTGCTGTTTTCTATATGCCAAAAACAAAACAAAACCATACGTATATTTTTTTGTGATGTTGTAAAGAGCCTGCCATTTCCAACACCTTCCAACTCTCAGCTGAAGAAAGTAATGATATGCAATGTACACAATATACTTAGTGCTCTGAATAGTTCCTGACTGCAGATTTAGCAGGATCAGAGATGTCATTGATCATGTGAAGCTGCAGTGTTCAGCTCTGCTTGCCCAGAAGCAGCTGAAATCTCTGCCTTTCAAGTCTGCCTCACCTACTGATGAGCCACAGCTGGCCATGAAAATTGGGACCAATGGAAAGCAGATTCTGGTTCACTGTAAAGAAGCCTACCAACTAAATTATAGCTGTCCCAAAATGGACAATTCCTTTGTGAGCCAGTGAATTAGTTTTCTGCTACTAAAGGTTTTCAAGCAGAAGTCAGATGAGGACAGCTAGATGGCACAGTAGAGAGAGCTCCAGGTATGGAGCCAAGACAGGAATTCAAATCAGGGCTTAGACATTTACTAGCTGTATGACCCTGGGCAAGTCACTTAAGCCTGTTTGCCTCAGTTTTCTCATTTATAAAATGAGCTAGAGGAGGATACAACAAACTACTCCAGGATATCTTCCATGAATACACCAAATGGGGTCACATGTCAGAAACAACTGGGGGTATGAAAGTATTGGAAGGTTTAGCTAGAGAATGAAGTAGCTCACGGGCTCTTATATATCATGGCACTCTTTGACAACCTGATGAAGCCTATGGACTTATTTATAGAAAAATTATTTATAGAAAAATGTTTTTAACTGCACAAGATAAGGTTATGAAGGAAACTAATAAATATAGAAGTATGGTTATGTTTTAAAACTTTACAGGCCCTAGGTTAAGAACCCTTGGACTAGATGATCTGCATGAAAACACCATGAGTAGACTGTGTAAAGCTGCACACCACTCTGTTCAAGGCCAACGCCAGACAGCTGGCAATGTTGCCAGAGCATGAGTAGCCAGTATTGGCATGGGGAGAAATTTGCTCAGCCTGGATTTTGACAGTCTGAATCTTCCTATTAGGTGACCCACTTTGCTTAGTAACAGAAGCAAGTCCTTTCCTTCTTCACTGATTAGAAAAAAAACGGCAGAGAGAGACACATGCTTGGGACAAACATCAGGTCAAATTTAACAATGACCTTCTTGTCACACTAAATTTTGATCCCTGAATTGGTTGTCCTATTCAACTGTTCCTTTGCTCGCTAACCCTGGCTTGAATGTTCTCAAGGAAGGGAATCGAATGTTTCCCTGCTGAACTGGTCACACTAACTCAGGTGGATAAGAAGAGCTGATGCCTAACTCAAGGAAAGATTACGTAGATCACCTTCAGCTTTGGGGATCATAACTCGTACTCACTCTGATGATTAGGGTCCCAAGACACAGGCTGGCTACATATTCCCCCTCAGAATTCTGAGGGAACCTCTAAGCAGCAGAGGGGTTCTTCTTTAATGCTGTCAGCTCAACCCCCATTCCTGTGTCTCTCCAATATCAATTTCCAGTTACAGTTAGTAGGTCTCTTATAACACTGATTGACACAGTGACACAGGACCATTTGACCAATTAACATCAAACTCCCACAAGGCCATAGCCTAGTCCATTCTAATACTCATCACCTAAAGCAGGAAAGTATAGTTATGAGGGGGTATCAAGAGAAAGTTTCATGCAAAAAAATTGGTTTCCTTTGCAAATCTACATATTTTACTTTGTGCATTTAAAATATTATTTTGAGAAAAGATCTATAGGTTTCACTAGACTGTCAAAAGTGTTCATGACATAAAAAGGTTAAGGTCACCTTTAATAGAGGATATAAGCTACTCAAATAGCTACAATAAAAGTAAAAAACATTGCATACAAATATGCCATAATATGAAATGTACTTTTGTTTTTACTAAATTAAGCACCAGGAATTTTGTATTTGGAAGTGAAAAACAAAACAAAACAAGAGAGTAAATAAATCTGTGCCATTAAAAAACATAAACAAAATAATTTCTGTCTTGAAAGTAAATTCTTTGATATGTTGATGTGAGTTTTCTATACCTTTCCATGTCTTCCTGTCTGGTTTAATTTTTTTCCCTTTGTAATTTAATATTTTATTTTTCCCTGTAAAAACAATGTTAGTATTCTTTTCTCAAATTTGAGTTCCAAGCTCTCTCCCTCCCTCCTCTGCCCCTCACGTTGAGAAAACAAGCAATTTGACACTGATTATTCATGTATAGTCATGAAAAGCACCATGTAAGTCATGCTGTAGAAGAAAACAGATAAAAATATCCAATAAAAGTAAAGAAAGTAAAGAAAAAATATCTTCTATCTGCATTCAGGCTCCACCATTTCCTTCTCTGGAGATGGACAACATCTGTCATCATTAAGTCCTTCAGAATTGTCTTGGATCATTGTATTGCTGAGAATAGCTAAGTTATTCACTGTACTTCATCATACAATATTGCTATCACCGTGTACAGCATTTTCCTGGTTCTGCTCATTTCACTTTGAATCAGCTCATGTAAGTCTTTCCAGATTTTCTGATAGCATCCTATTCATTATTTCATCATAACCCTAAATGCACAATAGTATTCCATTACAATCATATACTATAACTTGTTCAGCCATTCCCCCATTAATTGGTTTAAGATAGGAAAAGGAATACAATAAGGATCTACATAGTCACCTTATTTATTTAACTTATATGAAGAATATATCATGCAAAATGCCAGACTGAATGATGGATGAACCAAAAGCTGGAATCAAGGTTTCCAGGAGAAAAATCAACAATCTCAGATATGCAGATGATGTCATTATGATGGCAGACGGTAAAGAGGAATTAAGAAGCCTCTTGATGAAGGTGAAAGAAGAGAGTGTAAAAGCTTAAAGCTTAAAATTAAAAAAAAAACAAAACACCCTAAGATCTTGGCAACTGGTCCCATCACTTCCTGGCAAATAGAGAGAGAAGAAATGGAAGTAGTGTCAGATTTTATCTTCTTGTGCTCCAAGATCTCTACAGACGATGACTGAAGCCATGAAATTAAAAGACGCTTGCTTCTTGGAAGGAAAGCTATGGCAAATCTAGGCAGCATGCTAACAAGCAGAGATATCACTTTGCCAACAAAGATCCATAGAGTCAAAGCTATGATTTTTCCAGTAGTAATGTAGGGTTGTGAGGGTTGGACTCTAAGGAAAGCTGAGTGTCACAGAATCAACACTTTCAAATTATGATGCTAGAAAAGGCTTTTGAGAGTCCCTTGGACAGCAAGGAGATCAAATCAGTCAATACTTAAATAAATTGATTCACACTATTTACTGGAAGGTCAAATACTAAAGCTGAAGCTTAAATACTTTGGTCACCTAATGAGAAATTGGGACTCCTTGGAAAAGACCATGATGTTGGGAAAGACTGAAGGCAAAAGAGGAAGGGATGGCAGAGAATGAGCTGGATAGATCGAGTCATGGAAGCAACGAGCATGAACTTGGGCAGTCTTTGAGAGATAGTGGAAGACAGAAAGGTCTGGCGTGCTGTGGTCCATGGGGTCACAAAGAGTTGGACATGATTAAACAACTGAACAACTGTTCCTTTTCTCCCTACTCAGAAGTTTATAGTAGTCATTGCCTCACTCACCACCAAGAAAGAGTGATTTGTCTGTTTGGAATCTTTTGTCTGTTTTGGAATCCAGCTCAGCAGCTAGAAACAGTCACAGAATACCTGTTAATACTGTGAAGTGGAGAGGAGGATCCTTCCATTATATGGCATCACCAGCTTCTAGAAGTAAGCTTACCAAACCTCTCCACCCTGTTTAGCACTAGGCAGAGTATGATTTGCCTAGTCACAGGATGAGGGTTCAGTTAGAGAAGATGGCTGGGAAGCTGGTAGGCAGCTAAGTGGCACAGTTCCCAGCCTGGAGTCAGGACACCACCATCTTCCTAAGTCCAAATCTGGTGTCAGACACTTAGTAGCTGTGTGACCCTGGGCAAGTCACAACCCTGTTTGCCTCAGGTTTCCTCATCTATAAAATAAACAAGAGAAGGAAATGGCAAGTTACTCCAGAATCTTTGTCAAAAAAACCACATATGGGGTCACAAAAAGTTGGTTCTGACTGAAAAACAACAATCTGTTACAAATGTTGTGTAGTTTTGTCCGTATCGATCCTATGTGTGCCCTTGTGGGCAAACTCCCAAATAACATATATTTTATAGTTATTTTGAATGGAACTTGCATTTCTATTTCTTCCTGTGAGGCTATGTTGGCAGTGTATAGAAAAGGGGATGATTTATGCAGGTTTATTTTTATCCTGCTATTTTTTGCTAATGTTATAAAGCATTTCAATTAAGTTTCAAATTTAATTCTCAGAGTTCTCTAAATAGATTACATATCATTTGAAAAAAGGACTAACTTTGTTTCTTCTTTGCTTACGTTTTTCTTGTCCATTTCTTTTTCTTTGCTTATTGCTATAGAGCATTTCTAGATACAGATTAGAGAATAACGGTAATAATAGATGGTGGAACATGACGGGAGCTTCCTTCAGCTAAGTCAACTCAAGGGTCTCTTGGGGCTCATCCTTGTGAAATATCCTTCTCCTCTATGACTAAGTAAATTTCCTTCTGTTAACTGAATCACCCATGAGTGTCTCATTTTTGTTCCATTGTTGACCCTAAACTACATTAGGACTGACTGGGATAGGCCCAGCCCAGAACACAGCTGATCTAAATGGAAAAGCCTTTTATTTATCCCTATTACAAATAATTCTGACTCTGCATTTTTGACAGATACTACTTACCATAGTAAGGAAAGCTCCTTTTATTACTATGCTTGTTAGGATTTTTTTAAATAGAAACAAGTGTTAAATTTTGTCAAAAGCTTTTTGATCATTTATTGTGATAATTGTGTTTTTTAAATTATTTTTTATATTTATATGGACTATTAGGTTATTGTTTTTCTGACATTGAGCATTCCTGGTATAAATCCAACCTGGTAATATTATATAATCTTTTAAATATAATCTTTTTGCTAATTTTTTATTTTATATTATTGTATCAGTATTTATTAGGAATATTTTTTTCCTCTTTGCTTTGACCTGCCTTGGTTTAGGTATTAAGAGCATGTTAATATCACAGAAGGGGTTTTGGTAGGATCTTTTCTTTTCTTATTTTTGCAAATAGTTTATGTAGTACTGGAAGTAATTGTTCTTTGAATGTTTGATATAATTCACTTATATATCCATCTGGTCCTGGTTTTTTTCCTTTGTGAGTTCATTTATGGCTAATTTAATTTCTTTTTCTGAGGTTGGGTCAATTAAATAATCTACTTCTTATTCTGTTACTTTGGATATTTCATATTTTTGTAAATATTCATCCAATTCATCTGTTTTATTGGCATATAATTGGGCAAAATAGTTTCTGATTTTTTTTCCAGTCCATTATTGCTTTTTCAATTGTGAATTCTCCTTTTTCATACAAATGCTCCTCTCTTTAAATATTCATGCTGAATGATTATGTGTTTATTATTAGTTATCAGTTTTTTAAAATAGCTTCTAATTGATTTATCAATTCAAAGGAAGTAGACTAGATGCAGGAAGACCAATTAGGAGGCTAATCCAAATACAGCAGGAAGTGATAAAGGCTAGAATTGGGGTAGTAAATATGTAAGCAGATAGAAGGAAATAGATTTGAGAGATGCTGTAGAAGGAAAATTGAGAAGCCTTGGAAACTGAGGCAAAGGAAAGGGAAGCAGCAAAGAAGACTTGGAGCTTGTAAATTTTGGTAAAAGGATGGTGAATCCCTCAAAAAAAAATTAGGGATTTGGAGGAGGGAAAGTTTCCATTTTATTACTGAGAATGAAATGTTTATGGAATGGGCAGGTAGGGATGCATAGCCAAAAGTTAGTGATATGGGACTAGACTTAAGGAGAGAGAAAAGGGCTGCATGTTTAGATTTGATGATCCTCTATGTAAAGATGATTTTTGAACCCAGGGAAGCAAACAAGATCACCAAAAAGAGAGGCTCTAGAAGGAGAGGTGACAAGGGCTCACGACAGAAATTTGAGGGACTGCCAGTTAAGGGGCAGGATAGGGATGATGATTCAGCAAAAAAAGGCTAAGAATGAATAGTCAGTAGGAAGAGAACCAGATGTAAGTAGTATCATGAAAACAAAGGGAGGAGAGAACCTCTAGAATGAGGGATGCTCGGTGTTAAAAGACACAGAGAAATCAAGTGAGGATGAGGCAAGTGGGAAAAGGTTGTATTGAACTTGGCCACTGAGAGTCTGCTGTTATCCTTGGAGAAAACAGTTTCATTTAAGTGGTGGAGACAGAGGCCAACATTGCACAAGGCTTGAGAAAAGAGTAGGTTGTAAGGAAGTGGAAGCAGCCAGTATAGCTTGTTTGGAGTTTGCCTGTTAAAGGGAGGAGAGGTATAGAGTGACAGTTTGATAGGATGGCAGGGTGAAATGAAAGTTCTGTAAGGAAAGGTAAGACTTTAAGCATGTTTATAGGCATTGAGGAAAGATCCAATAAATAAGGAGCCATTGAAAATGAGAAAAAGAGTGATTCATATGGCAAATTCCTTGGAGGAGAGAGGATCAAGGGCACAGGTGAACAGAATGGTCTTGCCAAGAAGGGTCACTTCATCTTCAGAGATGGGAACATAGGAGAGAAAAGGGAATGATGTGGAGGGGTATTGTGGTGCAACAGAGAGGAAATTTGGCATAGCTCCATTCACTTCTCCACACAGTATATGCCCCTTTTATATAAACTCTGGCATCTATCCTCAGGTTTTCCCTGCACACACACTGTGTAGCACAACTTCTATAGTTAATGACTACTTGGAGCATCTTGAGGTTACTTACATTCATTTGTAGTACACCTATAAGAAACCAAAATAAGTACAGGAAGTCAGTTACCAGGGCACTTTCTTGGGTATCCCTTATGAATGAGTGATGAGGTCTAACTTTTCCCCTCTAATGTCTAGGAGAAAACTATGTACAGTGGTAAGGAAATATAAGGAAATTTGGAGAAGGAGAAGGAGGAGGAGGAGGAAAAGGAGGAGAAGAATGAAGGAGGAGAAGATGAAGAAGAAGGAGAAGAAAAAGAAGGATAAAGAAGGAAGAAGAAGAAGATAGTAATAAGTGATGAGATTAGGAAAGTTTCATAAAGTAGACAGCATCTAAGTTGAATCTTGAAGCAAGCTGATTCCTACTGCCAAAAGATCTATCTGCTTTCTACTAGTTAACTCCATTACATCTGTGAATCTAGAGTTTCTTAGACATAGGAGTTCCTAGATGATATATTCTTGTTTAGTTACCATGTAGCACATGCTGTGTAGATATAGTTCCAGTCTACAGTGGCAGGTTGAGTCCATAGAACTCGAGTGTCTATTGTCATGACACTGCTTGAGGGTCATCCTCATGGGGCTGGGAAGTGTCCTAATATTATAGCTCGTCAGCCCAACTGTGCTTCCTTCTATGTTTATCAAAATCATCAAAGGGAGAGATCATTGTGGGGAAAGTCCCCCCTTCCTTATTACTAGATCTCAGATCACCAGTCCTGCTTCCAGTCCCGCTTCCAGTGCCAGTGGGGAAGCAACTCCTGTGGGGAAAGGGTCAGCCATTCCCTCTGAGTGACCAGTCAGCAAGCATTTCTTAAGTGTCTACCATGTGCCAAGTACTGTGCTAGTACAAAAAGAGGCAAAAGATAGTCCCTGACCTCAAGGAACTCACAATTTAATGGAGGAGGCAATAAGCAAATCAGTAATAATGTGCAAACAAGTTATGTACAAGATAAATAGGAAATAATCAAAAGAAGGAAAGAGACTAGAAATAAGAGAGATTGAGAAATAAGGAGTTTCCTTTGGAAAATGGGATTTTACTTCAGACTCAAAGGAAGCCAGGAGGCAGAGATGAGGAGGGACAGTCAGAGACAATACTGGAGCTGAAAGATGGAGGGTTGGCCAATATTACTGGACTGAAGAGTATGTGGTGTGATATAAAGTAGAGGAAGATGGGAAAGGTAGGAAAGGCCCTAGGTTATGAAGGGCTTTAAAAGCAAATCAGAGGATTTTTGTATTTGATTCTAGAAGTGATGGGAAGCCACTGGAGGTGTGTGTGTGTGTGTGTGTGTGTGTGTGTGTGTGTAACCCAGTCATTTTAGGGAAATCACTTTGGCAGATGAATGAATATGGAGAGATCTGAAGCTGGCAGACTCACTAGCTGATTATTGCAATAGTTAAAGTGTGAGGTGATTAGGGCCACACTACAATGGTGGTGGTATTAAAGGAGATAAGTGGACATGTTCAAGAGATGTTGCAGAGGTGAAATTGACAAGCTTTGGTGATAGATTGGATGAAGGAGCTGAGAGTTGAGGGAGGGGGCCATCAAGTATGACACCTAACTGGTGAAGGGTGGGGAAAGAGGGGAGGATGGGGACTGGGGGAGTGATGGTATCCTTGACCATAACTGGGAAATTAGGAGGTAGGAAGTGAATACTTTAAGAAGTCTAATGGGCATCCTATTTGAGATGACTGATAAGCAAATAGAGGGAGAATACACATCAGCAGAGAGATTAAGAAGGACAGGAGGTCTGAGAATCATCCACATAGAGATGATAATTAAATCCATAGGAGCTGATGGGACCACCAAGAGAAATAGTATAGAAGGAGAAAAGAACCTAGGACAGAACCCTATAGGACACCTGTAATTAGCAGGCATGACATAAGGATTAACGGAAGAAGACTAAGGAGCAGTCAAGTAGATGGAGAATCAGGAAAGTAGTGTCTCCAAAAAAGAAAGAACAGAGTACAAAGGAGAAAAAAGTGATCAACCGGGTCAAAGGCTGTAGAGAAGAAGAATGAGGATTGAGAAAAGGCCATTGGATTTGGTAATTAAGAGATGAATGGTAATTTTGGAGAAGATTATAAGGAGTTAAGAAGAAAGTGAGAGGAGAGAAAAGTTGAGGCATCTATTATACTTTAGCCACAAAGAGCAGAAGAAATATAGGATGATAGTGGGGATGGAAGGATCATTCGACGGTTTTCTGGAGCTAAAGGAGACATGGGCATGTCGGTAGGCAGTAGGGAAGCAGCCCATAGAAGGAAAAGATTGAGCAAGTGATAGAGTTGGTTGACAGAAGGGGCAATCTGTTGGAGGAGAAAGGATATATGTTTGTGCAGGTAGAGAGGTTTGCTGTGGCAAGAAATAAGACTACCTCTTCATGTGAGATAGGGGAAGAAGAGATAGTGGCAGAGTGATATGAGGAAGAAAGGAGAAAAAGAAGCTCACAGTGAATGGTTTTAATTTTTTTCTATAAAATATGAAGCAAGGTTCTCAGAGGAGCCATGGAAGGTTTGAAGAGAGATGAAAAAGTTTGGAAGCGTTGAGTAGTAGTTGAGTCATGAGTGGAGTAGTGAGTTAAAAAGGCCAGTATAGAAGGCCCAACTGAAATTGTATAGCATGAAATAGAAGTGGATCCAGGTAAAATGACTGGATGATTATCTCCACCTTTATTCAGCAGTACACATGAGAAGAGGATAGAGCTTTGGAGGGAAAGAATTACACTAGGCAAACATTTCTCTGAAGCCTCAAGCCTCTTGAGATCCATGCAAATCTCTCTGTATTGAAACCTTTGTTCCAGCCCCAGCCTTCATGCTTATGACTTTATCTTTGGTGCTGGATGTTTCTAAGAAACTATGGTTCCTAATCTGGCCCAGTATTCAGCCTTGGATTCTGAATTAGTCTCAGTATCTTTCTCCAGGAGAGGATTTCCAGTGCTTGGATTAATTTACAGGCACATGTCTGAACCTTACAGGGATGTGATACCTTTGCTTGGTAGCTTCAGTTATGGAATAGTCTTGCTGCACCTGTTTGATGATCTGTTTTACACTGCTTTTTGCATATACATCATCAGTGGTCATATTAATAACACTGCCTATTTACACCCATCATGCAGTTTTAACTTTAAACACTGCTTTGTGGGGAACTGTGATTCGGACTCCTCGGAGATTATGCCATTCCAAGATTTGCAGCCATATTGCTGTCCCAGAAGAACATTTATATTAAAAAAAAGATGGGGTTTCATTTTAGGAAGAAGCTTGGAAATATTAGAAACACTGCCCAGTTTCTCAATCCAATTTACACCTGGTGGGGAGAAGGGAATTAAGTTCCTAATAAAGATGCTCATAAATTGGTATCCTTCATATGGCAATAGAAAGCTATTAATACAAGGCTAGGCTACCATAATACCATAAGGTATTGGAGATGAAATAACATGGGGGTCAGAGAAATAATCAGTCTTTCATATTTGTATCCCATTATCTGGATTACTATTCTGTAAGTCTACACTTGAGAGAATGAAGTGCATGAGAGAAATGTGCATATCTGAAGGTTAATTGAACAATATCGTTACAACCAACCAGGCCTTTGTCTTAAACTGAGGGTCAAGAACGTGGCAGGTCTGGTACTTTGGGTGGTTCCAGATGAGAGTAATGTCCTCAGGTTGAGCCGGTTGCCAATATGTCCATGTACGCACCAGCGTAAGTGGATCAACTTGTGGAGTAGCCGGAGCACAAATGAGGAGCTCTGGTTCTTCCATTTTACAGTTTGGAAGGCTTAGGGCTCTATACATTGCACCATCTAGCGGTCCATAGAAATGCTAGCTATTCTCATGATCATGATCGGACAGCTATATTCATGTTCAGACCTCATCTTACTCGAGGCCCTGAGCCTTTATCTGTGAGACTCTTGTCTCTCCATGTCCTAAAGTAAGGGGTTCAATCCCAAGTACAGATGGTTATTATCTATATAACTACAAATCTTTCAGAGTGGGAGACTGGGACAAAGAGTCCATAGCTCAAGAACGCAAGGATAGCAAAGACACTAAGCATTTAACAGAGTATTCCAATAATATATTTATAATATTTTTTTACTGGACCTGTGGTTTCATTGACGTATAAGAGAAAACTTCCTTTGTCAAAGCAGATCTCCAACTGCTTAGCAATTTCTATCCTCAGAGTTGCCTAGGGCACTGAGACTTTTAGTGACTTTCCTGGGGAAACACAGTGGGTATCGGAGGGACCTGAACCAGGGCTTCTTCATGCAAAAACTGCTTCACAAACAAATGCACCTGGGCTATTCTAAAATAGGCATTACCACCTTCTACTTGAAATCCCAGACCTAAGAGACATATTCTTGCAATCTTATCACATATCCATCTAATAACAGCCATGACTGCAAGAGATTTTTTTTCTTCACTATTAAACATAGCATTGCAGAATTCATTTACCTGCTTTCTTCATAACATCTACAGCTGCTGAAGCAATATATCTAGCCAAGCAAAAGAGTCACGGGATTTTGTTCAGTGCTTCATCTATTGGGATGTCATGTATTTGTGAGGTGGGTCCAGGGGTGTGCTAGAGTCAGTTCATACTGGCTAGTAGTAATTGTTAAATTTTCAGGATGAACTTTACACGTTGGAAATCAGCAAATTCTACAAATCAGGACTTGATTTATTGTTTTAATGACTGTCTAAACTTAATAATGTAATGGATAGAACATAATAATACAGATTAAATTTTAAAGTATTTCCTGCATTTTTTAAAATTTTTTAAATTTTTTTTAAAAAAAATTTATTTATTTAACTTTTTTTACATTCATTTTCACAAAATTTTGGGTTCCAAACTTTCTACCCATTTGTCCCCTCCCCCACCCCAATACACCAAGCATTCTAATTTCCCCTATCACCAATCTGCCCTCTCTTCTATCATCCCTCCCTTCTCTTGTCCCCATCTTCTCTTTTGTCCTGTAGGGCCAGATAACTTTCTATTCCCCATTACCTGTATTTCTTGTTTCCTAGTAGCAAGAACAATACTCAATAGTTATTCCTAAAACTTTGAGTTCCAACTTCTCCCCATCCCTCCCTCCTTCCCCCCATTCCCTTTGGGAAGGCAGGCAATTCAATATAGGCCATATCTATGCAGTTTTGCAAATGACTTC
>CM053770.1:628923167-628963529 GCA_028658325.1 Potorous gilbertii
GTGTTGACCTGCTTTTCATGCTTTTCTTGAATCTCTCTCATTTCTCTTCCCATTTTTTCCTCCACCTCTCTAACTTGATTTTCAAAATCTGTTTTGAGCTCTTCTATGGCCTGAGCTCATTGAACATTTATTTTGGATTTTGGGATACAGAAGCCTTGACTTCTATGTCTTTCCCTGATGGTAAGCATTGTTCTTCCTCATCTGAAAGGAAGAAAGGAGACATCTCTTCACCAAGAAAGTAACCTTCTATGGTCTTATTTTTTTTCCCTTTTCTGGGCATTTTCCCAGCCAGTTACTTGACTTCTGAGATTCCTCTCCAATCCCACCTTGCCTCCAGATCCACCCAGCTAGTGCTTGGGGTCTGAGATTCAAATGCTGCTCCCAAGCCTCAGGGCTTTTGGTGGGGGAAGGGCTGCTATTCAGTGTGAGATTAAGTTCAGCTGCTGTGGTGGAGGTAGGACTGCCACAGGGTTCCCTCAGGGGGTTTATGCAGAGACCTTCAACAATGGATCCAAGCTCCTGCCTGCTTTGGGAGCCCCTGTCCTCTGCTGCCTCTGCTTCTGCCTCTGGAGGGAGCCTGAGTTATGGAGACACCCAATTCCCCTCTTGGCAAGCTGAAAAGACTCTCTCACTGACCTTTGGCACCTGTGGGTGGACGGGCCTGCGCTGCCACTGGAGATTCCATCCCTAAAGCCTGCTCGGATCTGCTCCTCTCCGTGCTGCATGGCCAAGGCAGGGCTGGGCTCTGCTCTGGGTCCAGTGCTCGATAGACCTTTCGTGTTGGTTTTTCAGGGCTCTCTGGAACAGAAATCTTCTCCACTCCGTTGCTATGTGGCTTCTGCTGCTCCAGAATTTGTTGGGACTTCTTTTTTATAGGTATTTTATGGGATGTGGGTTAGGAACTAGCATATGTGTATCTTTCTACTCCACCATCTTGGCTCCTCCCCTCATAGCCTGTCCTGAATTTTTTTTAAAAGAAAGTTGGTTTTTAAACATTTGCCAGCACACTCTTGCATGGGCAAAGCAGACATATGAAAGAAAGGGAGCCAAGAAAAATCATGTCCACATGTTTTTGAAAAACTGTAATGCCCTTTCACAGGGCATTTAAAAATGCATGTGTCAATGAATGAACAAATGAGCATGTATTAACTGCTTACTCTGCACCAGGTACTGTGGATTGGTTGTTGTCCTTCACTCTCAAAAAGGACTAAAATGACACCACTATGATGGGATCAAGGTACAATGTGTCCAATTGTGGCTGATCAGACTGGCATGGGCTCAGAAAACTCTACCACAGATCAGACATAAATAGTCTGTATGAACATTTGGAGTGGAGATGCTTCAATTCTGCTTTGTTCACAGAGCACAGCATCTTCTTTGATGCAGGCGTGCTATGCTGGGTAGTTCTTTGCCAGTATCTTCCATATCATGTGATCAATTCTAAAGTTCTTCAGACAGACCTTGAGAGTTTCCTTATATTGCTTTCTGACCTCCAAGTGAGCGCTTGCCTTGTATGAGTCTTCCATAGTCTTTTAGGTAAATGTACCTTTTGCAGTAAAACCATTTACTCATCCCACTGGAGTTGCATTCTCTGCAGTAGAGTTTGAATGTTTGGGAGTTTAGCTTGAGAAAGAACCTCAGTGTCCAGTATCTCCTCTTGTCAAGTGATCTTCAGGATTTTCCTAAGACAATTCAAATGGAAGTGATTCAATTTCCTGGCATGGTTCTGTTATATTGCCTAGGTTTCATAGGAATACAATGAGGTCACCCCAATAGCCCTGTAAGTCCTTCAGTTTGGTAGGTAGTCTAATATTTTTCTCTCCTACACTTTCCTTTGGAGCTTCCCAAACACTGAGTTAGCTCTGGAAATGTGTACATCAACCTCATCATCAATGTGTACATCCCTAGAAAGTATACTACCAAGGTAAGTGAACTTACCTATAGCACTCTTTGCTGAAAAGGCCCATGCCACCAGAGAAATGATGACATGACTTGCACTTGACTTTGTTTTGAGTGAGGGAGGGCTGTACAGATCACCAGTCTCACTTTTCCTCCACAGCCATCTGAGTCCAGTGACCAGATATTCATCAGAATGGCTGTAAATGACCCAGGATGCACTGGGAGACTTTAGGCCCTTTAGGCCAAGGTCTTTGCAGGTACTCACTTAGAGTGAGGCAACACCCATTCATTGAATAGACTTGTTTACAAAGTATCCAGAACATGGCCCCTTTAATGAGGCCAAGAAAGACATCAGGCTGGAAGAGAAATAGCAACAGTTACTATTGATAATGACTGTAAAGCTAGGAGGGTCTAGAAGAGCACTTAGGCAGGGGCCCATTGAAGGGAAGGGAAGGGGGAAAGGAAGGGGGAAGGGAAGGGAACCAGTAAAACTCAAGTCAACTGGGCATCTTTTGGCCATCCAAATTTACCTTCCTTTGGAGAGGAGAAGGAAGGGGAGGGAGAGGCAGACAAGAGAGGAGGAGTTGAGTTACCCAGATGGATAGGTCCCCATTTAGCAAGCTGCATCTACTCACAAGACTGTGTTTGTCCTTTGTTGCCAAAGAAGACCATGACATCAGAGAAATGATGACATGACTTGCACTTGACTTTGTTTTGAGTGAGAGAGGGCTGTGCAACGTCACCAGCCTCACTTCTCCTCCAGAGCCATCTGAGAGAGAAAAGCACCAACATCTGAGTTTTCAAAGTTGGTGCTTCCTTAGTGGATGCCAAGAGTCTCATCTGGCCAAACAAACACTTCCAATGGTAAAACCGCACCTCAGAGTACTTATACATTTTTCAGAGCTGGAGGGCATCACAACCCTTGAGAACCAGTGCCTCACTAACAAAAGTTGTGGGCCTTCCTACAAATCTCCCCTAATCAAACTCCCCGTAATTGACAAGCCCATTAATGGGTGGGGAAGATCTTTAATCTCATTAGCTTTATACCATCAAGCACTGGACATACAAATACAAGCAAGGCAGTCCCCTGTCTTTAAGGGGCTTACATTCTCATAAGGGAAGACAATGTATACTGGAGAGCTAGACTTGGAAAAGGGATGGGGCAGTAAAGGATATACACAAAGCTTCATGGTTTAGAAAGGACTGGGAAGCATGATAGCTTGGTACCAGACATGATAAGGTGAAAGCTCATGCATCAAAGACGAGGGTCCCAAGGGTGGAAGTCTGAAGACTGGTGGAAGGAGGTGGCCAAAGCACAGGTGACAGTGTTAAGAGATGACCAGGGAAGGATATTATTCATGTAGTTTTGTAAGATGTGTGCACTCATGCCCAGGCTGGTAGCCCTTTGGATAATACTCAGATGGGATTCCCATGCAGCAGCTCTGTACTCCAGTTTGCCTGTCTCAATAAGCTGTGTCTTAAAGTCAGGTATCAGGCAGGAGAGTGATTAAAGAATAAAAGGTCTCCCTTGGCTTCTGTGGAGTAAGTTCTCTGAACCTTTTGGAAACCTTGGCACTATCCTGGTTGACCCTTCAGAAACCATCTGGGTATACTATTTATGGATGCAGTTTATTTCATGCCTTATTAGGACAATGCTGATTAGTCAATCCAATCCAAATCCAACAGGCATTTATAAAGTGCCTGCAATGAAAGATATGATGCCAGATGCAGAGGATAAAAAGACAAAACAAATAACAGTCTCTAGACCAAAAGAGCTTCCATTCTGCTGGGGATAGGGGTGGAAAAGACAACAGGGAGAAGGTAAGTATTACAGAACAGTTTGAAGGAGGGACCACTAAGAATGGGAAGAACAACAGAGGTTTGTGGTGGCACAGGAGGAGCTAAGCCTTGAAGGGAGATTTAGATGGAGGAGGGAGGAAAGGAAAAAGAAAAGAGGAGAGGGAGGGAAGAGTATGGGAGATAGGTATGGGAGATAGCCTGTGCTAAGACAGAAAGATTGGAGATGGAACACTGCCTTTGGCTAGAATTTAGAGATCTCTAATGGGAGTAACTTGTAATAAGCCTTTCAAATGTCAAGCGGAAGAGTTTGTCTTCTATCCCAGAAATACTAGGAAAGACCCTGCAAGTTCTTGAACATGAAGGTGGTCAGATTTGTGCTTTGCAAGGGCTTTCTTGGCCATGTGGAGGATGGACTGGAGAGGGGTGAAACCTGAATTCAGGAGTTCAATCATTGGGCTGTGGTGATAAGGGCCTGAACTAGGGTGCTGGCTGTGGAAGGGGACAGAAAGGGACATCGTGATTGCCAAGATTTGTTCTGTAGTGTATGATATAGTCTCTATTTTTCTTATCACATGTTTAAGGATATGGTTTTGTTTCTAAGATTAAGGATTTTATTCTCTTGTTAGAAACTTTGTCTAATGGACATTTAATCCTGTACTACCTCCCCTGTGACAATGGAATGTTGGGTTAGCATTCATCAAGACCATTCTAAGGGAAAAATCTTTAGCAGATCTATGAGGTCTTTGATTTCTTACTTAAGAAAATAATCCAAGATCATTCTTCTGGAGCTTGACAGGTATCTGGCATGTATCCTTTTCACCCTTAAAATCAGCTGAGGTCTCCTCCTTTTTTCTCAACAACTTCATAACAGTTAAGTGTCCTTCTGGGCCCAGCTAGCTCATAGTAACTGTCTCCCCCTTGTGAGCCAATTTTGAATAAATGAGGGAATCATTTCTTCCTCTATCTCCCTCAAGCAACTGATGTCTTCAAAAATCCCAGAGCAGAAGTCCACAAGGGCATCTATCTGACTGAATCCAAACTTTATCCTCTCGATAAAAGGATTTGTTCTGTAAAACTTAGACTCAGTCAAAAGACTGTAGCAAAGGACCTTGGAAGCCCACATGTGGTATCAAGGTCGCAGGTTCTCCACTCTTGTGCCAAAGCATAGATTTGTAAGCGTAGGTATAATATGATGCCTAGTGTACCATGAATCACCACCCTGGAACTCCTGAAAAGGAATAAGCTTCTCTTAACGCCCACCAGAGATGGGACTTCCTTTATACAAAAAGGGAAAGCTGGGAAGCAGCCCCTTTTGCTCTGGGAATAATAATCTGAGCCCTACTACCCTTGCTGGGAGAAAGGGCATGATAACCTATGGTTCTAGAGCTCCATCAATAACCCATTGATTATTGATGCCAAGGCCAAAGTTTCCTTCCTTGATTATCTCTTAAGTGGTATCCTTATATCAGAATACAAAGCCTTTGAAGGCACAGAATGAATCACTTCTGTAATTGTATCTATAGCTCCACACGCCTAGGAGACACTCTACCATGCTTGTTGATTCTTTGATTGATTATTCAAACAATTCCTAAAATCTCATCTCCTTTGCCCTTTCTGATTGGAAGAGAAACTGTGTTTCTTTACTTGTTTTATCTGTACATATAACCTTCATTTTTATATTCTGTACCACACATTTGTCCTAAATTGTTCTATTCTGGGGTAAATATCTGTGTCTGTATGTTCTTTATTTTTCTGTATTGATATTTCCATGTGTGAATATGTATAACCGGGAAAGTTGGGCAGGCAATTTAATTGTTGCACTGTATTCATGAGATATTAAAAAACCTAGAGGAAGGCCTCAGTTTAAGAGGCACTATGACGTAGCAGATAGGGCAATGGATTTGGGTTCAGATAGTTCAGATAGTCTTTATATGACCTGTTAATAAAAGACTCCAGGCCCAAAAGGAACCCTAAAAGAAAGAGTCCAATCACAAATTGTACTGAGAATGTTTATTGTCTGAGAAGAGCTTGCAAAAAACCCCCCAAACCAAACAAACTTGTAAAAGAGAGAGAGGGAAGGAGAGAGATCTCAGTTGTTCAAAGGGGGTGTGGAAAAGGGTGAGATATTTATAGTTTCTAGAGGTTTTTGGATGAAGAGTGAAGGTGAAGTGAGAGGACATCTGTAGACACAATATGCCAGCCAGTGGGATGTTTTAGAAAAGTACTGAGCAAGATCTTGAGTCTGCAGCAACCGCTCAAGGTTGTCCTTGAGCTGGTCAAGGCTGATTCTGTGGTTTCTGGCGGCTACAGGTATCTCCAAATTTGACTCGAGTTCACTCACAAGCTAGAGTTCACCGGTATATCAAGCAGCCCTGAATGGCTGGTTGTTGTGAATTCCCACTGTCCCCCTCCTCTGTAAAGAACTGAAGCTCCACCCTAACAGGTTAGCATCAGCCCATGTTCACAGACCCTAAGCAAGTTACTTAACCTCCATTCCTGTTTGCTCATCTGTAAAATGAGTTTCAGAGTCTGGTGGCCTCAAAGTTCTTTTTGAGTTCTAAATTTGTGATTCTATCATCTTCTATGAGAATTTATGGCAGAATGTGGTTAACAGTCATCCAAGATGAGAAAACAAGCACAGGTTGTGCTATGCACTCGTAGATCAAATGCCCAATCTCAAGCGGACCATGTCTCCCATCTCATACTGTGAGCTTCTACGGGTCAACGGATACATCTACCTACAACACCCATTACCATGCCATGTCAGCTTCAATAACTCACTCAAGCCTTAACTGATGGTTTCTTGAAAGACTTCGACTGAAAACCAGCCACTTGGCGGCAGGCCAGGTGACAAGGTTCTTTAGCTGGGTCAGCCTGCAGGGAGAAGGAACATAGCTTGTCCCTGGGCTGGCGCCTGAAGTTCTTCCTGCATGGCAGAACCTGGCACTGCGGGCATCTCGTCCAGTTAGAGTAGGGCGTTAGGGGAGGCTCCTCCCCCTGTTCAGTAAATTCTGATGGAGATAATGAGAATGATCCAGAGCTCGCAGGTCTGTGGGCAGGGGGCTGAGAAGGCAGTTCAGGACCCCTCCTTCCACGGGAAGCCTGGCGCAGCCCTCTACCTGCCTGTGCAGGTATCTCTTGGCCTGCTGTCTGCCCCCTAAGACTGTAAGGCCCTCGAAGGCAGGGAGGGTCCTTTTGTATCCCTGGTACTGGGCCCCACGCGTTATCGTAGAGCTCGGCCTGGTGATATACAGGGTGGCACGGGGGGGGGGGGCAATAAATCACCCGGAGGGCTGGAGAGAGGCAAGGCAAGGCAATAACAGCCTAACAATAAGGAGAATGAGGCTGGCGAGGGGTCCCCAAGCCTGGAGCTCCCCGCGTGGGGGGCAGGGCTCGGCCGCGGGGGCGGGTCACGAGGAGGCAGCGGAGGCAGGCGGAACCTTCTTCCCCAATCCGGCGTTTCCCCCGCCCCACGGAGGCCGCAGCACCGCTACTCAGCCCGCCTCGTTCCCACCCCTCCGCTGAGAGGGGCGGGGTCGCCGTATCTCCCCCGCCCCCCACGCCGCCCCTCCGGCATCCTCGGGGGAGGGCGGTGTCCACCTCGGTCCGGCGGAGGAAGGGCCGAGAGCCCAGCCCGCCCCCCCCCCCCCAGGAGCGACTACAGGCGCCGAGCAGGTCCAAGGCCGGCTCCCGCGCTCGCCTCCTCGCGCGCTCTCCCCTCACGTGTCGCCCTCCCCTCCCCCAGCCCCGTACACTCGCTCCCTCCGGCCCTCCGGCGGCGCGCCCGGCGCTCGTCCCCGGCGGTGCCCGAGCGCGCCCCCGCCGCCTCGGCGCCCCCCGCCCCCGCCCCTTCCTCCCGCCCTTGGGGAGATCGGACCCCGGAGGTTGGCGAACTTCCTTCTGGCCGGAGCGGGAAGAGCCGGGCCCGGGTCCGTGGGGGAGCGAGCGAAGGTGGACACCAGCCTCCCCCGGCCCCGGCTTCCCCGCAGGCGGCCCCGGCTTCTCCGCAGGCGCCCCCGGGGACAGTTACCGCGAGGACCCGAGAGAGGGGAGCGCGCGCGGGCAGCGCCGGCCGCCGGAGCCGAGGCTGAGCCGAGCCGAGCCGACCCGCCGTGGGCCGCCCCGGGCGCCCGTCCCGAGCGGGCGCGCGGGCCATGGCTTCCCCCTACCCGGCCCCGGGGGCCACGACCGGCGACAGCGGCGGAGAGCTGAGCTCGGGGGACGAGTCTGGGGACGTGGGGGACTCCCCGGCCGGCCGTGACCGAGAGCCGCCCGACAGCCTGGCGGAGCTGTTCGAGAAGGCGGCGGCTCACCTGCAGGGCCTGGTGCAGGTGGCCAGCAGGGAGCAGCTCCTCTACCTGTACGCCAGGTACAAGCAGGTAACGTCCGGAGCCCAGGAGGAGGGGGCCGGGCGGGGCCGGGGTCAGGGTCAGGGTCAGGGTCAGGGAGAGAGCCCGGCCCCTCCCCCCGGCGGGCCCACACCCACACCCACGTGTCTGCATCACTGTGTACCTGCCTGCCTACCTGCTGGGATGGGTGTCTGTCTGTCTACCTACCCATCTACATCTGTCTAACACCCACCTACTGATCTCTGCCTCTCTCCACCCACCTGTCTGCCTCTCTGCCTCCCTCCTGATCTGTCTGTCTTATCCATCTGTCCACACCTGACTGTTGCTATCTGTCCCCCTGCCCACATGGCCTTGACTTCTTTAGGGGTTAGATTTAGAGACTGGACCAGTGTGCCCCCTCCTTCAATGGTCCGCTGAATAATGTACATAGCGTAATGCTTTTTCAGGGTGGCAAAATGTGTTGTACAAATATTATTTTGTTTGATCCACCAAACGACCCTGGGAGGTCTCCATTTTACAGATGAGGAAACTGAAGCAAAGAGAAGTGAAGTCACCTGCCTGGGTTGTCACAGCTAGTGTTAATAATAATGGATAAAACAGCAACACCTAACATTTTTATAACACTTACCAAGTCCTAGATGCTGTGCTGAACCCTTTCTAATGATTATCTCCTTATCCTTACAGCAGTCCTGGGAGGTAGGTGCTACTAGGATCCCCATTTTAAATATGAGGAAACTGAGGCAAACAGACAGAGCCCCACAGCTACTAAGTGACTCATGGTATTTGAATTCATGTCATGTCATGTCATGTTAGCACATTCACTAAACACAGATTAACTATTTGCTTTGTGCTAGGTGCTGGGCCAAGCTTTGGGCATTAAGGAGGAGCCAAAGACATCCCTTGCCCACTAGGAGCCTACAGTCTAATGGGAGAGGCAGCATGCAAACTACTGTGTACATTCAGACATACAGACAGGATAAACTGGAGATAATTGACAAGGAAAGCCGCCAGCTCTAGGGGGGACTGGGGACAGGCACAGATCTTCTCACTCTCCACTTGGCCAGCTAGCTGACCTTGAATAGAATACTTAAGCTCTCCAAGCCTCAGTTCTTATATCTATAAAAATGGGTATGATCATAAAAATTCTAACTCAGTCTTGCTTGGACAAGAGTCATGAGTAGTTCATGTGGTCATTGTAAATGAAGAGCTTTGACTCTGTGAGAGAATGATAGTTCTACTGCAATAAACAAGAAAACGCTGGACCAAATAAAAGATTATTACTGTTTTTGTTGTATTTTTCAATGCTTGCCTATCTTACACTTCTGTTTTGACTGACCATGGTTTCCTGTTAGAATCAGACATTTCAGATTGGGAAAAGAATTTGAGATCATCTAACACAGTCTTCCCAATTTACAGATAAGGAAGCTGAGGTACCGGGAGGGAGATATACCATCAGTCCATAAGCATTTATTAAGCAACTGCTGTGTGCCATGCAGTTTGATAATCTCTGGGAATACACAGAGAGGCAAGAGGCAGTCCCTACCCTCAAAGAGCTTACAGTCTAATGGGGAAACAACAAGGAAATATATACAAACAAGCTATATGCAATATAAATAGGAAATAGCCAGAAAGGCTTCCTATGGAAGGTAGGATTTTAGTTGGAACTTGATGGAACCTGGAGAAGCCAGGAGGTGGAGTTGAGAAGGGAGAGCATTCCAGGCATAGGAGACTGACAGAATGCTGGAAGCCAAAGAACAGAGGGAACATTTGTGGAACAGCCAGAGAGCTCTGTTAAGCTGGACAAAGCATAGAGATAATTTCATTCAAACACTTTATTTGAGAAATGATGAAACTGAGGCCCCAAAAGATGAAGTGATTTGTCCAGAACATAATAGTGTTCCTCCTATTATGCTACAACTTAAGAGTGAATCTGAATTTGTTCATGTATCCTATAGGGAGTCATTTCACATAACTTCAGTTAAATGGCAAAAAGAAAGATAACCTTTACTGTCAGTCAACAGTCTTATTAAGTATTAATTATTAATTACCCTCTTAATTAATTAGGTTGTTGGGATAGTGCTTGCCCTCAAGTTACTCTGTAGGCCTACTGAAGAGACAAAAGAGGAGTATGTGAAAACTTAAAATTATAGTAAATTATATATATATTATATAGTATATTATATATAGTATATTTGATATAATTATATAAATTATAGTAAAACCTGAATTATCTTAAACCTTTTAAAGAAGAGTCATTTTTGAAAGCTGATATGTTATGGAAATCTTCCAAAACATACTATACTTTTGTCTTTTTAAAAAACGAATTTTGATATCTTTTTTTTAATATTGTAATTTTCCCCAGCATCCTCCCACTCTGAGTTATACTGTATAACAAATAACATTTTTTAAAGTCAAGAAAAAGAGGAAAAAAGTCCACAGAACTGATAAGTGCATCAAAAAAATCTGAAAATATGTGCAATGTACAATATTTGTTGCCCTCCCACTTCTATAAAGGGAGGGAATAGAGATAGCTTTTCATATCTCTTTTTTTGGGGCCATGTTGTTCTTTATAATTTTTCAGATTTCACTACACTACTTTTTTTGGCAATTCTTTCCATTTACACTATTGTAATTAGTTTACACATTTTTTTCCTTGGCTTTGCTTGCTTCACTATATCAGTTCATGTAGATCTTTCCATAATTCTGTGCATTCTTCACATTTGTCATTTTATGCAGCAGAATAACATTCTATGGCATTCATAAACTACAATTTGCTTAGCCATAGCCTCATTTGATGACTTTTCTATCTTAAGCAAACTATACTGGGCATTTTCCAGGTGACTTAAGGTCTTTATTTGGAAAATCAGCTATTGTGCTGTGCTGAAGATGTAATTGTAGGTGCAGGCAGATAGATCAGCTTTCATGAGCACCAGTCCCAGCATTAAGTGGCTCTGAACTAGAACTTTGTGTTGTGCTGGGGGAGGAGGCTCTGATATTACCTGGGTTTTTTTTTTTTGGTCATTTGCTTTTTCCCAAAACTTGGAATGAAACAGGCACAGCTACATGCCATTCTGGACTGTATAACTATAGCTGCTTTTTCTATAAATTTAAATGGTGATAGAAGGACCAAAATAGCCTCCTAACAGGTATTTTTCTTGCTCTTTAGAAATCTCCCCTGTTGCTACCAGCACACCACTAATGCCTTCTAAGTCACTAAATCAGACTCAGTAGACCTTGTCTCCTTGTTATAAGATCAGGGGACTTCATACTGGAAGGGATGCTAGAGATCATGTAGTATGATCCTCATTTTTCCAGATAAAGGAAACTGAAGTTGAGTGACTTGTTTTAAGTCACATTGGTAGCAGAACCATGATTCAAATCCAGGTCCTTTGACTTCCAGTTCCCATAATGGAAAAAGCACCCATTCTTCTATCCCATTTTGTTGTTCGTATCATTTCAAGAATTCTTGTTAAGATCTTGTGTAGACTTACTCCAGAGACTAACTTAATCACTGTAGAAGCATTTGACTTTTTACATTTGTGAAGAGCATATATAGTGATATCCTATGCAATGATAGGATTTTAGATCCAAGGATAAGGTGGCCGTAGGCCCTGTTTTTCCCTAGCCCATTCTACCTAGATCACTACCCTCATTCCTGAAATTAAACAAAGGAAACCTTCCCCCCCTTTTTTTTAATCAATAACTTTATCCTTCCATAATGGTAAAGGGTGGAACCTAGAACCGGTCCCTTCTGGTGGATGGGGATGAAGATGCCTTGAACGAGAAGAATTTGGTTATCCCCTTAATCCATTTCCTTAAGAAACATCTTTTTGCCTTGGACCTATTAACCATCTTTCCAAGGAGCTTTTCCCCAGGGGTCTGGAAAAGGCATTAGAGAAAACTATTCTGTAATATTTCAGTTTTGCTAAAAGTTTTGCTTCCACATGTGGAAGAGGGGTTTGATTTGTTCTGTGTGACCTTGGAGGACAGAATCAGGAGCAATGCATGGAAGTTTCAAAGAGCCAAATTTAGTCTTGATAGCAGGAAAATTTCCTAACCAAGTCGTCCCCAAGTGGAATCAGCTGCCTGGAGAAGTGGTCCATTTTCCCTTCTCAGTAGCCTTTAAGCAGAGGCTGGATGACCACTTGTCAATCGCGATGAGGGCTTTCCATCTAGCCACTTAGGTCCCTTGCAAACACTGAGCACGTCTTTTCCAGTGCTTTATGGAAAGTAACCTTGTTGCCTTTTTTTTGTTACACAATCATAACGAGAAACTGCATTTTGTCTTTTTTGTTGCTGTATTTCTTCATCCTTTGTTCTGTTATGATTGTTAGTTGGACGTTACTTTAAGCAGAGCTCAAATGAGTGACAGGAAACTCTCTCATTGTCACTTTGTGAAGTTTGTTCCTAATCTGTCTCTAGAAGATTTCAGCCAAAATAGTGAAACTTATTTTTTCCACAATTAGTACCTGTAGAAACAGCATAAGTGTCTTTATTTTATTTAAACCACTTTGTTTAGGAAGCATTGTTTTCCAGTGTAAAGGGCTTTAGAGCTTGGTTTAAATCTCAGACATGCTACTTACTGCTAGTTCTGTGACCTGGAGCTGAATGTCCCTGGGACTTAGTTTCCCATCTGTAAGTGAAGGAGTTGGACTAGTGGTCTTCTAAGGTCCTTTCCAACCCTAAATCTATGATCCTGTGATCCTATGAACTGCTGGGAAATTGATTCCCTGACATCTGTCAAAATAGAAATTAGTGAAGCACATAGTGTAGCTCAGTGGATAGGGTTGGACTTGTAGTCAGGAATATTGGAGTTTGACTCTTCAGATACTAGAGACCCTGGGCATGTCTGGGCTTCAGTTTTCTCAACAGTACCTTTCTCACAAGTTGTAAGGATCAGATGAGATATGTAAAGTGTTTTGTACACCTACATAAGCTATATATGACATAACATTCTATATGATAGATAAATAAATACTAACTACCTTGATATGCTAGTTTACTCAACTTTATAAGACTGTTCAGGAGATAGACTTCTCGGATACAAATCATCTGGAAAAAGTTACAATGTTTTGAAGCATCATGACTTAATAACTCCTTTTCACCAATTATATTTAGCTCTCTGAGGCTTCTAATACTATAATTTTAATTTTCATTCCTGAAAAGAAACAAACTAATTTGCTCATTAACATTACTTTTTCATTGATTGGGGTCAAAGATAGAGGTATCCTCAAATCTCTTCACTAAAATCATCAAATAAGATGATGACAAAGATTTTACATATTAACAAAAATTGTACTGTAAGTTTTAATAAATTGAACTTTGTTACCATTTTGTTACCGTGCTTTGAAAAGTTTACTCCTAAAAAGTCAATGGCTGTTAAGAGTTAAAGTCAATATTAATAATAGTTGCCTCTGCTGATCCCTTACTTTGACTGGACGTAACCTTGGGTTTTTGAAACCCAATTTTCACAAAGTTAGTCAAGTTCAGCTGGAAATGCTTTAAGTACAGTCCTGGCCTGGTGATGGAGGATCAGCGTAGCTGAGTTTGGGAGGCTCCTCACCAGGTTTCCTTCAGGGTGATGAATTTTGAGGGCATAGTGACGGGCACAAATTCTGCTTAGGTTTAAAGGGGCTGTGCCCTGCTTTAATGGCGCTAGTATTGACATTGACAAAATCAGAAATCCTTGACTAGGAAGTGGTGATAGTAAGCATTTTCCTTTTCCCAAAGTCCTTTCCTTACAATAACTTTTATTTTTTTGAGAAGATTGAATCCTGGAGGAAGAATGCTACTACAAATTCACACAAGTGGAAAACTCAAGTTCAAGTTTTTTCATTCTAAGTCCAGGACTTTTTCCAGTCTTCTTTATCTGTTTGGCTTGTTAAATAAGAGACTAAGAAAGCAAACAGAGCAGTTGGAGAGTTGTGAACCAATCAGAAAAATAGTGATTATGTAAAATTTGCAATATCTGCTGTTACTGGTGTTAGTAATATTATCTTTATGTATAAAATCAGGTTCAAGCTCTTCTTTTTGCTTTTGTCATGATGTCGCATCCCTTTGCTACAAATTCTCATTGATCTAACCTAATTTTGTCATTAGTTTTTATTCTTTTTCCCAAAGTGACAGCATTGACAATTTTTCAGGTATGACTGCAATCAAGGATGTGCTGGTAAATGTTTAATAACCAGCTTTCTACTCCTTAAAATGTATGCATGATATGATACACTTTTAATCTGCATTGTTAACATTTTCTGCTAATTTTGTAGGTGTAAATGTTCACATTGAAAATTTAACAGTTGGCTCTCAAAACCCACATAAGCTTGCTCCAACATAACATAACCCCTAACTGTACAATGTAATGTCTATTATAAGGGATGTCTGTGAAACATTAACATTTTCAACCAGTTGTGTCTCTATCATCAACAAGTTAGTGGATTGTAATGGGGGCAGCTAGGTGGTGCAGTGATTAGAGCTGGTGTCAAGAGGACCTGAATTCAAATCTCACCTTAGAGACCTGACACTCACTAGGTGTGTGACCTTGGGCAAGTCACTTAACCCCAGTTGCCTCATCCTGGGTCATCTCCAGTCATCCTGATGAATATCTGGTCACAGGATTCAGATGGCTGTGGAGGAGAGGTGAGGCTGGTGACCTGCACAGCCCTCCCTCACTCAAAACAAAGTCAAGTGCAAGTCATGTCATCATTTCTCGGATGGCATGGTCTTCTTTGGCAACGAAGGATGAACACATACAGTGGATTGTAGATGTTCAGAATGTAATAGCTTTTTTTTCTTTTTTTAACTGGGCTATGCTTTCCCCATTCAAGATTCAGTAGAGCAAAAGCCTGTTTAACCAACTTAGTTATTAGCCTGGGAAACAAAAAAAGCACTCAACAACAGAATGCATCTTTGGCTGACTCAACAAATATCCAATGGTATGTAGTACCTATACAATTACAGGTACTAGTTTGCTGATCTTTGATACGTTTAATTTAGATATAAAGCACCTAAGTCATGCCTTTCCCCCAGTGCTTTTAGTACTTTGCAGGTAGGGATAATGAAATATTTCAGGTCATATTACTGGTAATGATCTTGTATACAGAGGAGAATGAAATAAATGAATTTATTTTTTTCTCTTAGGTTGGTTATGGATTTGAATCTGGTCATCAAAATTGAAAATTAATCATACTAATAGTTATACTGCATACTAGTTAAAGATCAACTGACCTCCAGAATACATTAGTTTAAAATCATTTGATAACTGGATTAACAAATAGCTATAAGGGATAAAGCTCTTTGATGAGAAGTCATTTTATTTCATAACAAAACATACACAATGAAACCTTATAAGGCATGGCAAGTAGAGCTGGCAACAACATTTCAGTGTGTAGTTTCTTTTTATCCCCACTCAACTAAAGGTAAGTAAGCTTTTGCCTTAGACAAAGGTAGAGAGTGGGAGTGCTCTGTTCTTCTCTCATCTCTTGAAACTTCCTCCGTCCCTGGAGTTCTGCTTTCTGATGATCCCTTCTTTATGTTAGATGGGTCTCTGACCTTTTGCTCCTATGTTCAAACAAGGAATAAAATTGAAGCCAGAGAGGTAAAGCAAATTGTCTGAAGTCACAAAGTGAGGTCATGAAGAAACGGGACCATCACCCAGTCCAGTTCTCTTTTCCCAGTGGCAGGGGCTGATTGCACTGTAAGTGGGACTCAGTCACGGACGTCTGGTGTTAGTTCCCTCACGCGGTATTATTTGTATTATTACCTTTTCTCCTAATGTTGGATGGAAAGCCTTTACCTTTGTTAAAGGAGTTTAGGGAAGGTATTTTGGTGAACGAGAGGGGCCTCTGAAATGCTAGGCCAAGTGGTTAGCTTGAAATCAAATTTAATTTATTCATTCTCCATTCGTCCTTGGTCTTCCTTCTTCCCTGATAAGACTGACAGAGCCATAGTACCTGAAAACATTGGGAGAAGTCTTTGTCCCTTCCTACAACAGATTCTGGGACCGAGATTCTTTCCAGACTTACATCTCCCCCTTTCCCTCCTTTTTTTAGCTCATGCTTCCCTTACCCTTATAGTAGCCCTATTCTTGTCTTATCTTATACCACGATTCCCAGACACATAATTTATGTTTTCTGGTCCATTTGATTTTATTTTTATTGGTTATAATAGCTCCTACTATTTCATGTTATTTCTACATTTAGTTATTGGAATTTTGACAAAGAAGTCTTTCATTGGAATTTATCCTATTTGTTAATAGTAATAGTATTGTACTTAATTATAAAGAATAAGAATATTCTATATTTAAAGATTTTTAAAGAATTATTTCTTTTAGAAATAATACTAAATTTTTCTATTACAGCAGATATTTTCTTAATTATAGCAGTTACATATAATTCGTTTGCAATGAGAAAAATATTTCTTAGGTATTTAAGTAAATAAGTTATTGATATTTTTTTTCTCTAGGTCAAAGTTGGAAATTGTAATACACCTAAACCAAGCTTCTTTGATTTTGAGGGGAAACAGAAATGGTAAGACAGAATTCTTGGAATTTCTATTTGATCTTGTTAAAAAATAGGTCTATAGGAATTAAGAAGTAATGAGCAGATTAAAGTATTATTCTTCAATTAATCTCTCTCAAGGCTAATGACATTCAAACAGTTTGTAGAGAGATTAAAAGAATCCGCTTTTATCTAAGGTTCTTAGTACTGTGAGTTTGGTAGATAGCCAGTCTTTGATTTACTGTGCCTTACATAGGAGTGTTCTCCTTGGCCTCAGTTGGATGGTGGATCACAAACATTGGTTTTCCCTCTTTCCTGCTACTGCTTAGGATTTTCCCTCTCCTATCCCTTTCTTACCTTGTCTCAGTGTGACGTAGCATGGAGCCTTAAGTAGCAGGAGGAGCAAAAGGAAGGGAAAGTCATTCTTTGCTACTTTCCCTCTACTCATACACTGCTACTAGTGATCTTTTTCTTAGTAAATCTAGATTGTCATCATCTTTTCACTACCCCAGGACTTACCCTATTTCTGTCTCCACAGGCTCCACACTCCTCCAGCTCCATGGTATCTGTATTGAGTAGCCTTTCTTTGGTATACCAACTGACACTTCTAAGCATCTTTTCCTCCTTCACTCTTGTATTTTATGCACACACACAACTTTGTGTGCCATAGTTTACCTTATTTGTGATTTTTTTTCTTATTTTTCTTATTAGTAGTGGAGTGGGAGAGAAATTATTATTTTTCTCTTATATTAATAACCAACTATTAAGTTAGGATTAAGGTTTTCCCTTCCTCCTTCCTCATTCAGAAACCAGCCCCTGTAGATTATTCAGCCAATTGCTGAAGGACATTGCTGATACATGAGAGTGCCCAAATCCTCTGAGTACATGCTTCTATATCTTGGGTGCAACCCTACCCAACTGGAAGATCTTACCAACAGAATCCAGTTTAGGCAAGTTCTTGTACTTGGGAGGTAAGCACCTATCCATTAAAATACAGGGTGACCCAGCTTAAGAAGGGGAAAACCAATCAGGATATTTTGGGTAGAGATGGATTCTTTTGTCCAGATTGTTGGAGGTGGCGGAGTCTCATGATCAGGTCATAGTCATAGCGGGAGATACTGAAGATTTTTTGCCCAGCTCCTCATTAATATGTTTGCCCCCTGTCAATCTGGAAGTTTGGTTAAAGAGGCAAATAGGCCAGGTGATATGTAAATCCATACTATTTATTCCCTTAAAGCTAGCAGATACATGATCATAGAGTCAGAAGGAAACTTTTGACTCTCTGGTACAAGAAAGACCAGGCTTAAATCTGTTTTAGGACAATTCCCAATTCAGTATGTCTGTGTCACCCAAATTTATGATCCCCATATATGATTAACCATTTTATGAGAAAAGAATTTTCTTAATTGAATTGGTGATAAATACAATAAGATTAGAGAGTTGACAAAGTGTCATTTGAAATTATGACCCAGGATATCTGTGTTTTCTTTACCATTAACATGCCATAACATAATATAAAATATTAGGATATACAGAAAATTTCCCATTATTCAAGATAATGTCTCAGGTTAAGGATCTCATAAAGAATGCTAAGTCAGTTCCCATCTGGTTTTGTTGACAGAGGGTATTATCTGAGTTTATTCTGAGAGCAAAGAAGCTATTAGGGTCCAGGCTCTTCTGGTTGGCTAATTCAGCCTCTGGCCCTTATTAAGGTCCAAAAATGGTATTAAATGATTATCACTCTTCATAACTTGTTAACCAATCAGAGTTGATTTTTGCCCTCAGGGACATCCCTCCCCCTCTTTTCCAAAGACTTTTAAGCATCCCATGTTCTGGGTGGGGTTGCCTTTTGACTGCCAAGAAGAACCACTGTCCTCAGCTTATTGTCTTTTAGCCTAATAATTATCCAGAAACTGTATCTCAGAAAATTCGTTAGAGCTAGAAAGAAGAGTGGCTTGAGATTTGATCTCTTTTCCTGTCAAAGACATTGTTATGGTATAATCACCATCTTATTTCTGCTTTAACTCAATTGTTTTGTTCTTTGGTCTCAACTTTAAGATGTTAGAGGTCTTAGACATAGAATGAATGTCATTAATGTGATACAGTGACTAAGGAAGCGAATGCAGTGTGAGGCTCTTTAAGAGAGGCAGAGTATCTAGGAGTTTAGAGATCAGACTGCATCTGGAAATACTGTGTTCAGTTCTAGACACATTTTAAGAAGGACATTGATAAGTTGAGAATTGTTTAAAAGAAAGCTATGGTTTGTCCTTCTTTCTTGAAGAGGACCATGTCATCAGGAAGGTGATGCCCTGACTTGCAAGTGAATTGTATTTAAAGAGGGGGCTGTGCAAAGATACCAGCCTCCCTTTTTCCTCCAGAGCCACCTGGCTACATATCTGGAAGATTGAAGATGACCCTGAAGAGGTCTCAGTTTGACTGAGGCAACATCCATTCAGTGATTAAGGCCGAGTGAGAAATGAGACACAGAATGGCCCCTTCTACCGGTCAAAAAAAAAAAAAATCCAAAACATTCTGAGAGGGAAAGACCCTCAGGATTCCTAGCCAAAAGGAAACAATTGCTATTTACATATACTCTGAGGCAATCAGGGCCCAAACAATGACCACTAAGTAGGGCCTAGTCTGGGACCAGTGAGAGCCAGAGTGAATTGGGTTTAAGGCAGACCTGCACAACTTGGCAGTAGGTGGAGGCTAAAATTAAAATAGGCTAACATTCTTCAGGCTACAGATAGTTTTTTAGTGGTTTATTTTCCAAGTAAATGTATAATTAATGATTGAATTATTTTGCAAATAAACTATTTTAAAAAGGCGAGATTTCAATTAATATCAATTAATTACATTTATTAAGATTTTTATTTATCATGAAATCACTCCTCAGACTAGAAACAGACTAACTATGGTTGTTTGCTGTGGGTCATGTGACAAATAGGAGAGAGTGAGCAGGTACAGTAGTGACTAGTGGAGGATGGGTTAAGTGAGGCATGGACAAAGTACTTCTTTATATCTTTACTTTCTTTTATATCCTCTACATTTTTCAAGGACTGCCTGAAATCTTTTTGTGGCCTGCAAGGAGCCTGTGGGCCCCGTTTGTTGTGCAGGCCTGATTCTTAAGAAAGAAATCTTTCCCATAAACCCAAAGTTTTCAGTGCCCAAAATTTACATTTCTTTGGGCAGAGTACCCACATGTAAGGGTATGATAGATATTGTATGTGGATAGAGGGTGAGGAAGGAGGAAAAGGGAAGGAGGAGGAGGAGGGAGAAAGGAAGGAGAGAGGAGCTGTGTTGCCCAACTGGTCACTCAGTGGGTCAGCCCATACTACTCATAGGTTGTTGTTTGTCCTTCTTTCTTGAAGAAGACTATGGCATCAGGAAGGTGATGCCATGACTTGCAACTGAATTGGATTTAAGTGAGGGAGGACGGTGCAAAGTCATCAGTCTCATTTTCTCCTCTGGAACCATCTGGGTTCAGTGGCAAGATAAAAATCAGGAAGCCTGTGGGATGGTCACCCCAAAAGAAAGTAACCAACACAGTGAAGAGTCTTGAAATCATTCCCCCTGTGGACAGGTTGTTGAAGATAACATAGTTTGGAAGAATTGATAGCTATGTTTAAGTTTTTGAGTGTATCTTGCTCAGTTCCAGAGGGTGTGATGAGTGGCCAGTTGCAAAGAGGCAAACATAGGCTTGATCTAAGGAAAATCCCTGAAGTGGTGTGAACTTTTCCAGACCAATTGTTGTTTTGTTGGAAGAAAATTATCTTTTAGATAGAGGTTGGATTAAATGACTTCTGGGTACTTTCCAACTCTAAGATTCTCTGAAAGATTAGAGTAATAGTTATACATGATATGAATATCTCCTGAACCCTTCCCTGTTCTCTCCAGTGTGCCTGATTTCGAGTTGTAGGGCCTTATAGTTAGATGTTGGACCATTATACATGCTGACCTGGAAATCTAACTACTGAGTATCATGGAAAGAAAATTTTATGTAAAAAAGGGGAAGTTTCCAGATGTCAAGCAGTTGACTTAGAAATTAATTTGCAATATAACTATATTTTTTGTTAAGTTCATTCAGTTGCATTTGTTTGTCTGATGAGTTGTTTGAATTAAAGTGTAGGGGCAAGAGAGGGCTGTTTATCTGTAGTTTAGTGGATATGTTTCAAAGTCAGTCTGAAAAGTAATGGTCTCTGAAGTATTGCTGTAACTCCAAAATTTTGAGATCACTATGGGTCATTTCAGTAGTTTTTAAGTAGGTCGGTGGGTCTCAAAGTGGGGTCTGGGAATGGTTGGAGTCCTTGAGAACCTTTTAGGGAGTCTGTGAGATCAAAACTATTTTCATAAATACTAAGATATTTTAATGTTCAATATGGTAAATATTGATAGGCATAAATATTCTTTGTGGGGAGTCCTCATAAATCTTAAGAGTATAAAGGGGTCCTAAGACCAAAAAGCATGAAAAACACTATTGTACGTCATTCTGGATATTTTTTCTCTATTCTAGGGAAGCATGGAAGGCACTTGGAGATTCAAGTCCTAGCCAAGCAATGCAGGAATATATTGCAGTGGTTAAAAAATTGGATCCAAACTGGAACCCTCAGGTAAAACTCAGAGAATAGATACTGTTTAACAATTTAAGCTTCTATAGTTTTGCTGGTGTCGTATTCCCTTCTTGCCTTTTTATAACTCACATGGTCTCTAAGAGTTGCTGTGGCCAAACATTTATAATCTTGTTGTCAGACTAGTTATGAGTCTTTTTGAATTTAATGTCGATGGTCCTTGGACAAAAAGACAGAGAGCTTTTCACTGAGCCTATACATGAAGCGTTTTACATCTTCTAGACCTTTCAGAACTTCCAGAGCTTACATTCCATTGGCTTAGCCTTAGAGAATTTAGGGTCACCTTTTTTACCATAGTCAGAAATGAAAGTAGAGTTTTTTGGAGGTAATGAATGTCATATATTCGGAAATTTTACTGAATTCATGGTTGATGTAGTCAGTATTTTTTCTGAGAAAAATATAAAAACATATTATAAGTTATTTTCCTGAATAAAATTACTTAAAACTTGAACTATACTTAAATATTAACATAATTATGGTCCGATATTGTAAGTTTCTTTGAGCCATGTGGGAAAAAAAACAACATGATAACAGCTATTAGCCTAAGAATTTTCATACTTAAGTCAAATTCCATTGATTTTTAGATTTAAAATTAAAAAAAAACAACCCTGTAATATTTGACACTATTGATCTTGTATATTCTCACTTTTCTAGGTTTTTTTTAACTACTCTCACCTGACATTCCTTCTGCCTATCAAACCAGTCTTTTTTAGACTTTGCTGTAACTACTTCCAAGGCGTGCCCATTAACCATTGATGTCTCAAACAGCTTTGTCTCCTCCCTCTACACTATTTACTTAGTGATCTCATCATGTCCCATGCATTCAATTGTCATCTCTGTGCAAATTGTTCTCAGATTTGTTTATCCAACCCTAACCTCTCTCTTGAGCGCTAGACTTGCATCATAAACGGTCTCTTGGACATCTTGAATTGATGTCCTGTAGATGGCTAAAAGGTGCAGTGGATAGAGTGCTGAGCCTGGAGTCAGGAAAACCACAATTCAAAAACCTTACCTCAGACACTTAATTCCCTGGGCAAGTCACTGCCTGGAGATGGAAATGGCAGGTCATTCCAGTATCTTTGCCAAGAAAACCCCAAATGGGATCATGAGGAGTTGGATGCAACTAATTGACACATCATCAACAGCATATCTAAAACTCAGCACTTCCAAAATGGAATCATTAGCTTTCCCACCAAATGTACTTCTCCTCTAAACCTTGTGATTACTGTTGATGCCTTCACCATTTTCCCGGTACCTTTGGCAATCTAAGTGTCAACTCAAACTCTTTATTTGTTCTCCCTTCATAAATCCATTCTGTGGTCAATTCTTGTGTTTATACCTTCACATCACTTGTGCATGTCTCCTCTTCACTCACATAAGCCACCATCCTGCTGCAGTCCTTATCTCAGGCCTGAGTTATTGCCATAGTCTTTTGGTTGGTCTTCCTGCCACAATTTACTTTCTTCAAATCTATTCTGTACTCAGTTGCCAAAGTGGTTTTTCTAGAGGACATATCACATCTTACTTAATAAACTCTAGTGGCTCCCTGTTGCCTCCATGATCAAATATAGAATAGTTTGTTTGGCACTGAAAGTTTTTTACAGCCTGGCCCCTTCCTATCTTTCCAGTAATACCTTTCTAGACATTCCATCTCTGAACCCTGTGCCTCTTTATTAGCCTGTCCTCTGTCCATGGTATGCTCTCCGTCCTGTTTCCTTTAAGACTCAACCCAGATTCCATTTTCTCTAAGAGGCCTTTGCTGGTTCTAGCCATTACTGGTATCTTCTCTCTCAGATTACCTTCCCTTTCCACTGTTTTATCTTATGTGTACATATTTCTTTGGGTACTGTCTCCCTTCTTAGAAAGTGAGTTCCTAGAGGGCAGGAACATTTTTGGCTTTCTTTGAGTCCCCTTTGCACACAGTAAGTAAGCCTTTTATATAGCCAGGTCCCAATGAGTAGGAATAATGAACCCATGAAGTGGTCTCAATACTTGAAGTCACACTACATATTTCCATTGGGCTCACCCAGTCACCATTTTTACATAATTACAAAGTCAAATAATGTACATTGAACTATTTCATATAAGATTCACTCTCTGTACCAAATGGGTACATTTCTGTAGCACTTTAAGGTTTGAAAGTGCTTTACATGTGTTATCTCATTTGATCCTCAGTATAGTTTGGGAAGTAGGTACTCTTATCCCTATTTTATAGATGAGGAAACCGAAGCTGGGAGAGGCGCGATAATTTGTCCAGGATCACACAGCTTGCAAGTGTCTGAGGTTAGATTAGAACTCATTCTTGCTGCCTCTGTATCTAACCAGTTTTGTAAACTTGATGATTCTGTTTCCTCATCTGTAAAATGGGGGAAAATAATATTTGTATTATTTTATTTCACAGGTTTTTGAGTTGTTCAACTTAGAAAATGTAGGTAAAATGCTTTGCAGACTTTAAAAAATTCTATTTATGAATGTCAGTTATTGGACATTCTCATGTAGTTTCTAGTTTTAAAAAATAATTATCAGGGGCATTCATGAGACACCCTCCTATCCTTCCCTGGATGGTGATTGAAATTGTACAACCCTTGCCCTCTGAGACTGTGCAGTCTAAAATAAGACTCCTTGTCTTCAATCTAGACATGTTTTTAATGCACTGACCTTCCCAAGAGTGTGCCAAGGCTCAAGTGGTTCATGGCTTTTGAATTCCCATGAAAATGAGTAGAGTTATTGGAAATTTGTGTTTTTAAAATCTCTTGACATCTAAACTTTGAAATTTACTTTTTATAATTTAGCAAAGCACAACCAAAATAAATGATGAGTGAAAAAAGATTTGTGGTCACCTGTGACAACATCTATGTCTGAAGAGAGAGAATGTTCTGAACCTTGCAGCCTTAGTTTTAAGGGGATGCTTTGTATCTAAGGCTGCCTGCTGCCTGGAAGATCATTCACATGCAAAACAAGACCATTGGATTACATAATACAGAAAATTTTAAACAATTATTTTCATGGGAAAAATATTTTATGACTTAAAAAAATTTAATAATAGGACTAAAAGAGGACATCCTTCAATCTGATCAGCTGTTTCACTTTGTTGTGTTGTAATAATTGCCAGAAAAATACATATAGCATGCATACCTATATTTTCATAACTTTTAATAGTTTTTTTTAAAGCTATCTTGCTTCTGATATTCCTTTTTCTGTGCTTAGTGTGTAAAATAGTGCTTTTCATGTTGTCCCCTTCTTAAGTATTTTTCATTAGAGTAACTGAGCATGTATAGTTCCTATTTAATTTCTTATTTCATCTGTGCCTGATTGTATCACAAATAGTCTATTTCTCGATCTCTCTGAATGAAACCTAACAATGTCTTTTTTTGCATACATTAGTAATTTAAGTGAACATTTTGCTCTCATTAAGTGAAATAGATTATAGTTTAGTGTTTAACCAAATGTAAAATGAGAATATTTATTCCTTTTCTGAGATATTTCAGTCTGTTGTTCACAAATATTTATGAAGGTGCTTGCTATATTCCAGTCATTGTGCTGAGAAAGACACTGAGAGTACAAGGACTAAGTATGAGACCATCCTTGCTTGTAAGGAGCTTACATTCTAGTGGGGGAAAAATAATGTTATATTAAACATATATAAAATAAACATAAAGTTAATAAATGCAAAGTAGTATTAATACAGAGTATTTTGAGAAGGTCGGCATGAGTACATGGGATCCCGAAAAATTTTGTGCAGAATATGCCACTCAAAGGCAATTGGAGGTAAGAGGGGAACAGATTCCAGGCATGTACAAAGCCATGGAGACAGGAAATAGTGTCCGGTATGACAAACAGTCAGAATGGGAGTAATGCCCATTGTCTCTGGAAAAACTCAACATTCAAACCAGAAGCATTTAACTGGTTACCTATGTGCTAGAGTCCAGAGGTAGCACCCCTGTGCCAGACACTGTAAAAAGGTATGTTAGGGCTCCATTATAGAATGTTTTAAAAGCTAAACAAAGGGGAGGCAATAGGAGGCCGTAGAATCAGTAGGGTAGTCATATTTATGCTTAAAAAAACTTACTTTGTAGATGTGTAGGATGGACTCGAGTGATGATAGACTTGAAGCAGGGAAGCCAATTAGGAGACTGAATCAAGGCAAGAGTTGATGAAAACCCAAATTAAGGTGACCAATGCAGGACCTTGTTTTTCTTGGCTAGAGGCAGTTGTGAACAGAGCACTGGACCTGGAGTCAGGAAGACATGAGTTATATGGCCTCAGAAACTAATTGTGTGGCCCTGGCAAGTCACTTAACCTGCTTTAGTTTCCTCATTTGAAAAATGAGAATAAATAACATCCTTTCAGTATTGTTTGAGGATCAAATGAGATAACATTGGTGAAGCATTTAGCAGGGTGCCTAGTAAAGTAGTAGGAGCTTGATAGACGTTGATTGATTGATGTGGTTGGTTGATATTTTTAGATGGATTACTTTTGACCTTTCATTTTCTTCCAGCCTTTCTTCATATACCAAATATGTTCTTTAGTGACCACAAGAGGGAGCTAAGTTCATTTTAGTGACTATGGAAAACTGGGTCAAATAAGTTTTGGTGAAAAATACTTGATATTAGGCTTCTGCCTTATTCTTCATAATTTGTCTGCCCTAGTTAAAAACAATAACCCAATATCCCACCTCCCCCCCCCCCCCCGAAAAAAACCCTTTTGTATTTAGGATCTTCAAAATGTTCTCTTAGTATCTTTCCTTGCTTTACCTTGTTAACCTAATTTCCTTTAGTCAGTGATTCTCTTTTAGTTTCTGTAGTAGGTAATGGTTAATAACACTGTAATGGGTAACACTACTTTATATTCATAGGGAAATGAGAGTAAAGTTGATATGCCTTGGTCTTTTAAATGGACAATTACATGGAATTTAGCAAATCTTTTTTTTAATCTTTTAAATTTTGATTTTCTTTATAATTAACTGTCATCAATAAACATGCATATTTTTAGTGCGTAGAGAACAAAAAGTATATGAAAGCACAAATCTTTACTTTCTATAATTTTTTAAAAGTATATTGTCCCCTTCTGAATTTTTTTTTTATTCTTTGTACTTTTTACATTTTATTATATTTCTCCCTTCTTTAGTGCCTTTCTTTTAGTGAATAAGTGCGATGTCAGGTGAAACAATTCAAAACAATGCCCATTCTAAAAAGATATGTCTTAATCTATACCTTTAGCCTATCATGAGCTGGTTGGTATGCTTCATTAATCTTCTGAAATCAGGAGAGCTCATTTTATTGATCGTAATTCTATAATCTTTCAAATATAATAATATAATCCTTCAAAGTTGTTTTCCTTGACATTATTGTCATTCTGTAAATTGGTTTGTTGTTTCTGCCCATTTTACTTTGCTTCAGTTTATATAGTCCTTCCCAGTTTCTGTGAATTTCTTGTTCATCATATCTTATATTCCATTACATCAACATACTACAGTTGTTACGATGTAGTAATATTCCATTACAGTCATTTTCCATAGTTAATTCACAATACTACTTGCTGAATATTAATTTCATTTCTGCTTCTTGGCTACGATAAAAGTGTTTCCAGCAAATTTTGAACCCATTCATCTACGTATAGGTGTTAATTCCATATCCCTTTTGCTTTTGAACTCTAAAAATTGAATTAACGAAAAAGCAGATAAATTCATACACATGATATCTCCCTAAATGTTTTTATGAGTTTTGAGATTGATATTTTAAGGAATAATAAAGCTGTTATGCTTATTTCTAAAATTTAAGAGTGATATAGAGGAAAGATTTCTGACTCTGGAGTCTTGGGGACTGGCATTTGAACCTAGGCTCTGCTTTCTACTTAATACTTATATTAGAAGGGAAGAAAAGGGGAGAGAAGAGAAAAGAAAGGAAAGGAAAGAAGTAATCATTTATATTCCTCCTGTGTTCCAGACTTTTCTTCATTTGTTTAAAATCAGTATTTATTATCTATAATTAGGCATAACATAGAAGTCTATCCAGTAAGATTGGGGTGAAGTAAAGATAATTTTTATTACCACTATTATTTACTATTGTACTAGAAATGTTATCTATAACAGTAAGACAAGAAAAAGAAATTGAAGGAATGATCATAGACAGCCAGGAATCAAAATTAATGTTTTTTTGTAGATAATATGGTTGTATACTTAGAGAACCCTAGAGAATTAACTAAAAAAAACCCAGCCTAATTGAAGCAGTGAACAACTTTATCAAAGTTGTAGGATATAAAATAAACCCAAACAAATCATTAGCATTTTCTATATATTACCAACGTGTGTGTGTGTGTGTGTGTGTGTGTGTGTGTGTGTGTGTGTGTTCATCCTTCATTACTGAAGAAGATACCATCAGAAATAATGACTTGCACTTGCCTTGCTTTGGATAAGGGAGGGCTGTGCACGTCACCAGCCTCACTTCTCCTCCACTGAATCCAGTGACCGGATATTCATCAGGATGACTGGAGATGACCCAGGATGAGGCAGTTGGGTTAAGTGACTTGCCCAAGGTCACCCAGCTAGTGCGTGTCAAGTCTCTGAGGTGAAATTTGAACTCAGGTCCTCCTGATTCCCGCGCTGGTGCTCTATCCACTGCACCACTTACCTACCATATTACCAACAAAATCCATTAGGAAGAGATAGAAAAAGAAATTCTATCTAAAGTAACTGCAGACAGTATAAAACACTTGGTAGTCTAACCACCAGGACATGTGTAGGAACTGTATGACACAATTACAAAGCACTCTGCACAAATAAAAGACCTATCTAAACGATTGGAAAAATATTAACTGCTCATGCATGGGCTGAGCCAATATAACAAAAAAATGACAGTATTACATAAAGTAATTTACTTATTCAGTGCCATACCAATCAGACTCCCAAAGGACTTCTTCACATAACTAGAAGAAATGATAGCATTCATCTGGAGGAACCAGAAGCCAAGATTATCAAGGAAATCAATTTTAAAAATGTGAAGGGGACCTAGTAGTCCAGATTTCAGGCTATATTACAAAGCAGTAATTGTGAAAACAGTTTGGTACTGAATAAAAAATTAAGAATTATTGATCAGTGCGATAGATTAGGTAAGCTATATATGTATATACAGAAACAAATAAATATAGCAACCTAATATTTGGATCTTTGGGCTTATCAGAGACTAGCTTACCATGTTCATTTGCTTAACTGACCAACTTCAAAATGATCTTCCTAAAGTATAAGCCTGACCACGTCAGTCCCGTGCTCCATAAACTCCAATAACTCCCTTTCACTTATAAGAATAGATATAGAATCCTCTTGCTTCGAAGTCCTTCATAATTTGTCTTCCCTTCTCCTACTTCCTTTGCCAGGTACTCTGTGATCCAGTGATACTGCTCTTCTTGCTGTATACAAGAAACTCCTTCCCCCAGTTCTGGGCCTTTTTTCCTGGCAATCCCCCTTGTATGGAATGTTCTCCCTCCTCTCTGCCTCCTGGTTTCCTTCAAGTCCCATCTTATATTCTACATTCTATAGGAAGTTTTCCCCATCCCTCATAATTCTAGTGCCTTTCATGTGTTGTTTACCTCCAATTTATCCTGTATATAGCTTGCTTGTACATAGTTGTTTACATGTCTCCCTCATTAGACTATGTGCTCCTTAACAGCAGAGGGCGTCTTTTGCCTTTCTTTATATCACCAGAATTTAGTATGTATAGATTATTTTTTTAAATAGTATTTTATTTTTTCAAATACATGTAAAAACAAATTTTAACGTTAATTTAAAAAAATTTTAAGTTTCAGATTTTCTCCCTCCTTTACCTCCCCTTTCTCAGAGAAAGCAAGCAACTTGATAAAGGTTATATATGTGCAGTTATGTGAAACATATTTCTACATTAGTCATTGTAAAAAAAGAAACAGACCAAAGGAAAAAAAACACATGAAAAAATAAAGTGAAAATAATATGCTACGATCTGCGTTAAGACTCCGTCAGTTCTTTCTATGAATGTGTATAGTAGCATTTTTCATCATGAGTTCTTTGGAATTGTCTTGGATCATCGTATTGCTGAGAAGAGCTAGGTTATTCACAATTGATCATGTACAGTGTTACTGTTGCTATTTATAGTGTTCTCTTGGTTCTGCTTCTGCAGGGTTTCTTGTGTATAGATTAATGGCCCCCTTTTCTGTTTGAATTTGACACCACTGAATTAGAGCATTCCCAGTGAGTTGCAATTATGATCCCTGTATAGATCAGTTACATTTGCTTATGACCACAGACTGTGCATCTTATAGCAAATGATTAGTCAAAATAGCTGTCAGATTAGGCATTAAGCTTTTAAGCCATATTTTCAATATGTACTTCAAAACAATATGAGTAATGTCTTTTTTTTTTGGTGAAAATTTAAAGAGTTGTAGCATACATGTATTGGTACAAATCACCATCTTTACTCGGAAAACAGCTCAAACTGCTTGTCTTCCTATTGTGGTAAGTTATGTTGTTATATGTAGCACAACATAATAGGTGACTGGAGAGAGTTATTTGCCATTTTAAAACTGAATTCCTTAAAATTAATTGTATTTTTTAAAAATTATATAATCTGAATTCAGTTTTCTTTGATCTTCTGAGTATATTATTGCTTGTGTTGGTACAACATAGAATAGCTTATAATCTCATTTTGATGACTGAAAAATGAAAGATGCGTCCTGCTCAATTTTCAGTTAACTTGACTCTTCACTGTTGAGTGATGGTATTTTTCTAAGTGATTATCTGTGTTTCATACTGCCATCAAATCAATCTTACTAAAGTAATTCTTTAGTTATGTTCACTTTCTTCCTTAAAATCCTTCAAAAAGTCCCCATTGCCTATTAATAAAGACATTTCTTTAGTTTGCATTCAGAGCTTGTATAACTTGGCCTCAACCTACGTTTTCAAGCTTATCTCTCACTCCTTCAAAAAAGAACCTGATTTTCAGGTAAGAACATGTAAATGATGCACCTAACACACTGGTGACCTTTACTCACGTTTTTGTGAGTAAGAGCTAAATAATTCTTACTTGATTGTTCTTTCCAACTCTTAAGCTTTTTTTTAAAATGTTTATTTATTTTTAGTTTTCAACATTAATTTCCACAAAATTTTGAGCTCCAAATTTTCTCCCCATCTCTCCCCTCTTCCCACCCCTTCCCATCTCTCCCCTCTTCTCACCTCTCCCCATCTCTCCCCTCTTCCCACCCCTTCCCCAATCTGCCTTCTCTTCTATCACACCCCTTCCTTCCCTTATCCCCATCTTCTCTCTTTTCTTGTAGGACAAGATAGATTTCTGTACCACATTACCTGTATTTCTTATTTCCCAGCTGCATGCAAAAACAATTCTCAACATTTATTCCTAAAACTTTGAGTTCAAACTTTTCTCCCTCCCTTCCTCTCCTCCCATCTCCATTAAGAAGGCAAACAATTCAATATATGCTATATATGTGTAGTTTTGCAAAAGACTTCCATAATAGTCATGTTGTGTAAGGCTAACTGTATTTCCCTCCATCTTATCCTGCCCCCCATTTATTCTGTTCTCTGTTTTGACCTTGTCCCTCCCCTAAAGTGTTTACTTGTAATTACTCCTTCCTCCCATTTGCCTTCCTATCTGCCATCCCCCCCACTCTGCTTATCCCCTTCTCCCCTACTTTCCTGGAGCGTAAGATATATTTTCATACCAAATTGAGTGTGCATGTTATTCCCTCAAGCCAAATATGAGAGTAAGCTTCACTTTTTCCCTCTCACTTCCCACTTTTCCCCTCCATTGAAAAAGCTTTTTCTTTCCTGTTTTATGAGAAATCATTTGTCCCATTCCATTTTTCCCTTTCTCCTCCCAATATATTTCTCTCTCACCCTTTAATTTTATTTTTTAGATATCATCCCTTCCTATTCAACTCAACCTGTGCTCTCTGTCTGTATATATGCGTATAATCCCTCCAACTACCCAAACACTGAGAAAAGTCTCAAGAGTTACAAATATTATCTTTCCATGTAGGAATGTAAACAGTTCAGCTTTAGAAAGTTGGTTATGATTTCTCTTTCCTGATTACCTTTCCATGCTTCTCTTGATTCTTGTGTTTGAAAGTCAAATTCCCTATTCAGCTCTGGTCTTTTAATCAAGAATGTTTGAAAGTCCAGAAGCTGCTGGATCTTGTGTTATCCTGATTGTAATTCTATAAGACTTGAATTGTTTCTAGTTGCTTGCAATATTTTCTTCTTGACCTGGGAATTCTGGAATTTGGCTACAATATTCCTTGGAGTTTCTCTTTTCAGATGTCTTTCAGGAGGTGATTGGTAGATTCTTTCAATATTTATTTTGTTCCCTGGTTCTAGAATATCAGGGCAATTTTCCTTGATAATTTCTTGAAAGGTGATATCTAGGCTCTTTTTTGGATCATGACTTTCAGGTAATCCCATAATTTTTAAATTGTCTCTCCTGGATCTATCTTCCAGGTCAGTTGTTTTTCCATTGAGATATTTCACATTGTCTTCTATTTTTTCATTCTTTTGGTTTTGTTTTGTAGTTTCTTGGTTTCTCATAAAGTCATTACCTTCCATCTTCTCCATTCTAATTTTCAAAGAACTATTTTCTTCAGTGAGCTTTTGAACCTTTTTTTCCATTTGTCTCATTCTGCTTTTTAAAGCGTTCTTCTCCTCATTGGCTTTCTGGATGTCTTTTGCCAATTGAATTAGCCTATTTTTATTATTTTTTTAAATTAATTTTATTTCTTTTCAGTGTTGTACAGTCACTATCATATAACTTATATTATTATTTTCCCCCCTACCTTCCCTCTCCCTCCCTGAGACAGCATATAATTTTATATAGGTTCTACACATACATTCCTATTCAATACATTTTTCACTATAGTCATGCTGTGTAGAAGAATTAAAGTGAATAGGAGAAATCATCGAACAAACCAAAAGCAATACACACAAAAAAATGATCTGCTACATTCCGGCAATTAAATTCCATAGATCTTTCTCTGGATGTGGAAGGCATTTTGCCTTAGAAGACCATTGGGGATTAAAACCTATTTTTAGAGGTGTTATTTTCTTCAGCATTTTTTGGGTCTCCTTTAGCAAGCTGTTGTTGACTCACTTTTCAGGATTTCGTTGCATGGCTCTCATTTCTCTTCCCAATTTTTCCTCCACCTCTCTTACTTGATTTTCAAAATCCTTTTTGAGCTCTTCCATGGCCTGAGACAATTGCATATTTATTTTGGAGGTTTTGGATACAGAAACTTTGACTTTTATGTCTTCCTCTCATGGTGTGCATTGTTCTTCCTCACCTGAACGGATGGAAGAAAATACCTGTTCACCAAGAAAGTAACCTTCTATAGTCTTATTTTTTTTCTTTCTTTGAACATTTTCCCAGCCAGTTACTTGACTTTTGATTCCTTTGTGAAGAGTAAGGTATACTTTGGGGACCTGTAAGTTCTCAGTTCCTCCAAATGGCACAGTCAAGGGAGAGAAGTTTACTCTTCTCCTGGCCTGTGCTCTGGTCTGGGAGCAGCCACTCTTCTGCCCAGGATCTGTGAGTAGGATTCCCTCTCCAGAGCCTCCACCAGCTCCACTAGCCAGTGTTTCTCCTCATCCCAGGACCACCACTCAGGGCTGAGACCCAGATCAATTCCCCCAGAGTCTGTCAGCCGAGGGCTCCAAAAATGGATGCTGTTACCGCAGTGGCTACTGCTCTAGGACTGGACTGTGTCCCCTTCTTACCCAGGTGAAAGAGCTTTCTCACTGACCTTTGAAGCTGTCTTTGGTGGTTGTGGGTTGAACAGTCTGGGAACTGCTGTTGCCTGTGGTGCCCTGAAGCCTGCTCTGGTCCTGTACCTACCAGCCTCTGGGACAAGGCTGGGCTGTGCTGGGCTCCACACCTGTTGCAATAGACCTTTCCTGTTTGCCTTCCAGGCTGCCTTGGGCTGGAAATTTCTTTCACTCTGCCATTTTGTGGATTCTGCTGCTCTAGCATTTGTTTAGAGTAATTTTTTACAAGTATTTTATGCACTATGGCAGGGGAACTTCTACAGGTCTGTCATTCTACTCTGACGTCTTGGCTCTGCCCCTCTCCAGCTCCTAAGCTTTTAATGAGATATTTTGCTTTAGTGGAAGGGGTGTTGAATTTGTATTCAGGAAAATAATCTGGATTTGAATCCTGTCTGCCACATTACCACCTATGTGACCATGGGCAAGGGACATTGAGCCTCAGTTTCTCTGTAAGTAAAATGAGCATAATCTTGAATACCTACCAGAGTTTTTTTGAAAGGGCTCTGATAATTAGAAAGCACTTTTGTAACTCTTAAAGTGCTCTCTGTATCAGCTGTTGTTATTACTATTACTTAATGCTACCTTACTGGATACTTTTAAAAATTTTATTTTATTTTATACTTGCCTTGTCCTTAGTAGATAATGATGATGAACTCTTAAAAGATGGAATGTGTCTTAAACATGGTTGTATTCCCTACTGCGCAGTGCCTGTAAACTACACTCACTAAATATTCATTGAATGAATAAATATGTACTTGTGAAATCCTACCTTTTCAGATCTAATATTCATCAAAATGATGCATTTTATCAAAAGTTGCCTTTTCTTACTTTTGAATCTGTTTACTTGTCTTACCTTTGTCAGATTTTTCTCCTTGGTAATTTTTGCAGACTTTCCAGAGTAATTTTTCAGGTTCAAGGCCTACATATCCTGGATCCTGCATATGGAATTTCTGTATTCCTGCAGTTTGTCTATGATTATTCCTGGAACATGTTCAGAGTGAGCTAAGGGGGTTGAGCACTCTATTCCTGATATAAGAAGATAGCTGTAAAATTACTCTTAGATTTGACCACAACATTGGGCCTTTGATGTACCAAATGAGCAGAAAAGAAGTAAAACTATCTTAAAAGTTATTTTTATGTAATAGGCATCTTTTATCGCATAAACTATAAAAACATGAAAGCAAATTAATGTAAATTAAAATAAGAATTATGTTTAAGGAAGAAGGCTTGGAAAACTGTTGGTTTTCATACATTCTTGTTTTAACTTATATAAGTAGGCTTGTCTTGATGCCTGGTGGGCTCTAGAGGTCAGTGTTTGACTACTTAGCTGTCTGGCAGGCCTGGTGAATCCAAGCAACTGGAAGATAATAATGTATTTGTGTCTTTTCATTTAGAAACAGTGCCGGTTTAGGAGTTAATGATTTTAAACACATTTCCAAACATGTTTAAAATATCTAATAGTAAAATATCTTTGAAAAATTTCAAGGACTAAAAGTTTTAGAAGTATTTTTTCTTTCTTTCTGCTGTTGCTGCATTTTCCTTTGTCTCCAGTTTCAACTAAGCAGTCTATTGAATTTGCTTGTCACATAGTAGGTGCTTAATAATACATGCTTGTTGATTTGACTTTTCACCAGCAATGTTAAACACTTTGAGGCCATGTCCACGATACTGCTTTGATCCTGAAGCTGATTAAAATGTAATTGGGACATTTTTTTTTGGATATATAATTTATTTATTTTTCAGTTCTCAACCTTTGCTTTCTTTTTTTAATTATTATTTTATCTGTTGTCAGTGTTCTACTATCATTTTCATATATCTTAGATTTTTCCCCTCCCTCCACTGCTTCCCTCCTATTTCCCTGCTCCCTCCCTGAAACGGCATGCAGTTTTATATAGGTTCTGCAATACATTCCTATTAAATACATTTTCACCTTAGTCATGCTGCATAGAAGAATTAAAATGAATGGAAGAAATCATAAAACAAACCAAAACATAATACAGAAGAAAATGATCTGCTTCATTTTGTGATTGAATTCCATAGTTCTTTCCCTGAATATGGAAGGCATTTTGCCTTAAGAGATCACTGGGAATTATTTAAATCCTTGCATTGCAATGAAGTACTAAGTATACCAGAAAAATTCCTTGTACACTGTGGTTGTTGCTGTGTACAAAGTTCTCCTGGTTCTGCTCCTTTCACTCAGCATCAGTTCATATAAGTCTTTCCAGGCCTCTCTGAAGTCTTCATGTTCATCACTTTTTATAGCACAATAGTATTCCATTACATTCATATACCACAATTTATTCAGCCAATCCCCAATTAATGGGCATTCCCTCAATTTCTAGTTTTTGGCCACCACAGAAAGAGCTGCTATAAATACTTTTGTACATGTAGGACCCTTTCACATTTCTATGATCTCTTTGGGATAGAGTCCCAAAAACAATATTGCTGGGTCAAAGGATATGCACATTTTTGTAGCCCTTTTGTAGTTATAAATTGCTCTCCAGAATGGTTAGATCGGCTCACAGTTCCACCAACAATGAATTAGTGTTCTAACTCTCCCACATCTTCTCCAATATTTATCATCTTCCTATTTTGTCATGTTAGTCTGGTAGGTGTGATGTGGTATCTCTGAATTGTTTTGATTTGCATCTCTCTAATCAATAGTGATTTAGAGCATTTTTTTCATATGACTGTCTGTAGCTTTAATTTCTTCCTCTGAAAACTGCCTGTTTGTATCCTTTGACCACTTATCAACTGGAGAATGACTTGTATTCTTGTACATTAGACTCAGTTTTCTATATGTTTTAGAAATGAGGCCTTTATCACAGACACTAGTTGCAAAAATTCCCAGTTTTTTGCTTCCCTCCTAATCTTGGTTGCATTGTGTTTGGTTGTGCAAAAACTTTTAAGTTTAAAGTAATCAAAATTATCTTTTTTGCACTTCATAGTGTTTTTGACATTCACTTCCACAAGAATTTGAATTCAAAAGTTTCTCCCCATCTCTCCCTACCCCCTACCCCAGGTCAGCATGCATCCTATCACTCTTTCCTCCAATCTGTCCTCCCTTCTATTACCCACGCCCCTTCACCTCTATTTTCCTGTAGAGCAAAATAGATTTCTATACTCCTGTATATCCTAATTTCCAGTTACATGCTGAAACAATTTTTAACATTCATTATTAAAGCTTTGAGTTCCATATTCTCTCCCTCCTTCCCCACTCATCCTCATTGAGAAAACAGGCAATTCAGTATAGGTCATACATGAGTAACAACACCAAGCACTTCCATAATAGTTATGTGGTAAAAGACTAACCACATTTCTCTCTGTCCTGTTGTACTCTTCATTTATTCCATTGTCTCCCTTGACTTATCCTCCCCCAATAGTGTTTGCTTCTGATTATTCCTTTCCCCAGTTTGCTTTCCCTTCTATTATCTTCTCTCTCCTATCCCCTTCTCCCCTGCCTTCATTCAGGGTAAAATAGATTTCCATATCCAATGGAATATGTTATTCTTCCTTAAGCCAAATTCCATGAGAGTAAGGCTCACTTATTTCCTTTCATCTCCCTCCTTTTCCCCTCCATTGTAAAAACTCTTTCTTTCTGTTTTATGTGAGATGATTTGCTACATTTTACCTCTCCCTTTTTCTTGCTCCTAGTACATTCCATTCAACAGTAAATTTAATTTTTTTAGGTATTCTCCCTTCATATTCAGCTCATCCTGTGCACTCTGTCTCTCTGTGTGTGTATGTATATACATACACGTGTATATATACACACATACATACATACACACATACACCCATGTACATATACATCCTACACATATATAATAGTAACTTGCTATTTCCCTCCTAGCCTGTTGTCTTTCTTTTTCTTGGCCTCGTTAAAGGGGCCATGCCCTGGTTACTTGTTAGACAGGTCTATTCAGTGAATGGGAGATACTTCACCCTAAGTGAAAACCTTCAAAGACCTTGACCTAAAGGGCCCAAGGTCTTCTAGTGTATTCTGGGTCATCTCCAGTCATCCTGGTGAATATCTGGTCACTGAATTCAGATGGCTGTGGAGGAGAAGTGAGACTGGTGACCTGCACAGCCCTCCCTCACTCAAAACAAAGTCAAGTGCAAGTCATGTCATCATTTCTCTGGTGGCATGGGCCTTTTTGGCAAAGAAGGATGAGCACAGTCATGTTTCTCTTGATTCTTGTATATGAAAGCCAAATTTTCTGTTCAGCTCTGATGCTTTCAACAAGAATGCTTGGAAGTCCTCTGTTTCATTGAAATTTCATTTTTTTTCCCCTGAGGTATTATACTTAGCTTTGCTGGGTAGGTGATTCTTCGTTTTCCTTTGACTTCTGGAATATCATTCCAAGTCATTCCGTCCCTTAGTGTATAAGCTGCTAAACCTTGTGTGTTATCCTGATTGTATTTCCACAATACTTGAATCGTTTTCTTTCTGGCTGCTTGTAATATTTTCTACTTGACCTTGGAACTCTTGAATTTGGCTGCAGTATTCCTAGGAGTTTTCCTTTTGGGGTCTCTTTCAGGAAATGATCAGTGAATTCTTTTCATTTCTATTTTACCCTCTGGTTCTGGAGTATCAGGGCAGTTTTCCTTGATAATGTCTTGGAAGATGATGTCTAGACTCTTCTTTTGATCATGGTTTTCAGGTAGACAAATAATTTTAAAATTATTTCTCCCAGATCTGTTTTTCAGGTCAGTTGTTTTTCCAGTGACATATTTCACAATGTCTTCTATTTTTTCTGTTTCTTTGTTTGTTTTATTATTTTTTGGTTTCTTATAAAGTCCATTAGCTTCCATCTGCTCCATTCTAATTTTTAAAGAACCATTTTGTTCAGTGAGCTTTTGACCAATTCTGCTTTTTAAAGTATTCTTCTCCTTATTGACTTTTTGGACCTCTTTTGCTATTTGGGTTAGCCTATTTGTAAAGGTGTTATTTTCTTCAGCATTTCTTTAGCAAATTGTTGACTTGTTTTTCATGATTTTCTTGCATCACTCTCATTTCTTTTCCCAAATTTTCCTCCACCTCTCTTACTTGATTTTCAAAATCCTTTTTGAGCTCTTTCATGGCCTGAGAGGATTGCATATTTTTTTTTGGAGGTTTTGGATGTGGAAGCCTTGACTTTGACATCTTCCTCTCGTATGCTTTGCTCTTCCTCATCTGAAAGGTGAAAGAAAATACCTTTTTAACCAAGAAAGTAACTTTTTATAGTCTTATTTTTTTCCCCTTTGTTGGACATCTTCTCAGTCAGTTACTCAAATTTTGAGTCCTTTGTCAAGAGGAAGGTATACTACCCTAGGCTTCAGAGATTTTGTGCAGTTGTTCTCTGAGATATCCGTAAGTTCTCAGTTCCTCCAAAGTGGCACAATCAAGGGAGAGGAATTTACTCTTCTCCTGGCCTGTGCTATGGTCTGTGTGCAACCACAGGCATTCTTTTCTGCCCTGGAACTGCAAGTAAAGTTCCTTCTCCACAGCTACCACCAGCTCTACCTCGTCATGCTAGGACCACCACTCTGGCCTAAGACTGAGATCAGTTCTTCAATTCCATCCCAGGGTCTTTAGGCAGAGGGCTCCGAAAGTGGACACTGCTGCTGCCCTGGGACTGGAGCTGGGGCCAGACCACTATCCCCTCTCACCAAGGTGAAAGAACTTTCTTATTGATCTTTGAAGCTGTCTTTGGTGTTTGTGGGTTGAGGAATCTGGGAACTGAAGCTGCCCATGATTGACCGCCCTGAAGCCTACTCTAGTCCTGTCCATGCTGTGCAGCCCAGGCTGGGCTGTGCTGTGCTTTGAGCCTGGTGTGATAGATCTTTCCTGTTGGTCTTCCAGGCTGTGTTGAGCTGGAAATTTATTTTGCTCTGTCATTTTATGGCTTCTGCTGCTCCAGAATTTGTTTGTCATTTTTTTACAGATATTTTATAGGTTATGGGGGGAAAGTTAGAGTAAGTCAGTCCTTCTCCTCTGCCATCTTGACTCCTGTAATTGGGAAATATTAAAGAAAATAGGAATACTAACTTATACACAGCAGGCAGGCATCCTTACATATGGATTGTGGCCTTGTTTTTTATTTGAATTTGATACCAGTGCTCTACACTGCCCTCTGCTCTCAAATTTCTTGTTTTGGTGTCATTGAGTTGCCCAACTCAGTCCCAGATTCTTCTTAACCTCTGTCCGATTTGCTCTACTAATGAGTTTCTGAGTCTCATAATATTTAATAAAGTCATGTGACTCAACTTCAATTGGGCCTTTAGTGCAGTGACATAGTCCTTTCATTCTCCCTTCATAGATTGCCTGTCTGATTTTCTGCAGAAGCTGTTCCAAGCTTTCTCTTTCCTTCTCCAGCCTCCTGCTTTACTGAGAAGATTGAAGCCATTCTCTTCATTCCACTTATTCAGAACTTCCTGACATCATTTCCCCTTTCTGTTCTCCTGTCCCTCCGTTCCTGACACAGAGATGGCCTGTGTCTTGCCAAAGCCATCTCTCTTCTGTATTTTTCAGCAGATTACATCCTTAATCATCCCTTCTGTCTCTTCGTATTCAGTCTTTCCCTATCTACTAGTTCTGTCTTTACTACCTTCAGATATGCCCAAATCTCCTCTATTATTTTTTTAAAAACAAACCACAACAAAACTCTTTACAAGATCCTGTGATCTCTTCAAGATAATATCCTATATCTTTCCCCTCTTTTTATGTCAAGCTCCTTGAAAAAGGTGCTTCCACACACTGTCTCTACTTCTTGTCTTCTTCTTTTCTTAATCCTTTGCATTCTCACTTCCAACTTCAAGATTCACCTGAAACTGTCTTATCCATGCCAGTGATTTCTGATGCCCAGTCTGAAGGTTTTTTCTCATTCTTCATCCTAACTACTACATTTTACACTTAATCATCTGCTCTTTGATATTCTCTCCTATCTGGATTTTTGTGACACTAGTCTCTCTTTGTTCTTCTCCTTGTTGGACTGCTGTGTGGTCTCCTTTTTTGACTCATTGTGCATATCGTGCCCCCTAAATGGAGATGTTCTCTGAAGTTTTTAGTCTCTCTCTGTATTCTTGGTGACCTCATTATTTCCCATGTGTTTTGATACATTAGTATATTTTTTTAAAAACCAAGTTTACAGACCATGGGTAAAGAACCCCTGCACTTGATTGTGAACTCCATGAGGGCAGGCACTGTGTCTAATCTAAATACTGTGTCCCTCGAAGCATGGTAGTTTGTCCCAACACAAGGTAGGAGCCTAATAAACATTTTCTTTTTTTTTTTTTTTTAAATAAATTTATTTAACTTTTTACATTCATTTTCACAAGATTTTGGGTTCCAAAATTTTCTCCCCATTAGTCCTCTCCCCCCTCCCCAATACACTGGACATTCTAATTACCCATAT
>CM053770.1:628964029-629027333 GCA_028658325.1 Potorous gilbertii
TCTTTCCATGTAGGAATGTAAACAGTTCAATTTTAGTAAGTCCCTTATGAATTCTCTTTGCTGTTTACCTTTTCATGCTTTTCTTCATTCTTGTGTTTGAAAGTCAGATTTTCTTTTCAGCTCTGGTCTTTTCATAAAGAATGCTTGAAAGTCCTCCATTTCATTGAAAGACAAGTTTTTCCCCTGAAGTATTATACTCATTTTTGCTGGATAGGTGATTCTTGGTTTTAGTCCTAGTTCCTTTGAGTTCTGGAATATCCTATTCCATGCCCTTCGATCCCTTAATGTAGAAGCTGCTAGATCTTGTGTTATCCTGATTGTATTTCCACAATACTGGAATTGTTTCTAGTTGCTTGCAATATTTTCTCCTTGACCTGGGAACTCTGGAATTTGGCTACAATGTTCCTAGAGGTTTCTCTTTTTGGATCTCTTTCAGGCGGTGATTGGTGGGTTCCTTGAATACTTATTTTGTCCTCTGGTTCTAGAATAACAGGGCAGTTTCCCTTGATAATTTCATGAAAGATGATGTCTAGGCTCTTTTTTTAATAATGGCTTTCAGGTAGTCCCATAATTTTTAAGGTGTCTCTCCTGGATCTATTTTCCAGGTCAGTTGTTTTTCCAATGAGGTATTTCACATTCTCTTCCATTTTTTCATTCTTTAGGTTTTGTTTTGTGATTTCTTGGTTTATCAGAAAGTCATTAGCCCTCATCTGTTCCATTCTAATTTTGAGAGAATTATTTTCTTCAGCGAGCTTTGGAACCTCCTTTTCCATTTGGCTAATTCTGCTTTTGAAAGCATTCTTCTCCTCATTGGCTTTTTGAACCTCTTTTGCCAATTGAGTTAGCCTATTTTTCAAGGTGTTATTTTCTTCAGCATTTTTTTTTGGGTCTCCTTTAACATGGCATTGACCTGCTTTTCATGCTTTTCTTGCATCTCTCTCATTTCTCTTCCCATTTTTCTTCAACCTCTCTCACTTGGTTTTCAAAATCCTTTTTGAGCTCTTTCATGGCATGAGCGCATTGAATACTTATTTTGGATGTTTGGGATACAGAAGCCTTGACTTCTATGTCTTTCTTTGATGGTAAGCATTGTTCTTCCTCATCCAAAAGGATGGGAGGAGATATCTGTTCACCAAGAAAGTAACCTTCTATGGTCTTATTTTTCTTCCCCTTTTTTGGGCACTTTCCCAACCAGTTACTTGACTTTTGGGTCCTTTGTCAAGAGTAGCGTATACTCTGGGAATCTGAGAGATCTCAGTTCCTCCAAGGTGGCACAATCAAACGTGTACTGGTCTGGATGCAGGGAGGGATTTTTGTGCCCAGAATCTTAACAGATACCTCTCCACAGCCACTTGGCCTCCAGTTCTGCCAAGTCAGCCCTGGGGGCTGATTGTCAGATAAGCTGAATGGGCAGAGCCACCATTCAGTTTGAGACAAGGACCAGCTCAGCCAGGGCTTCCACCCAGGGCTGAGGTAAGACTCAGTTCTTCAATGTCCCCAGGGGTTTTTACGCTTTAACAATGGAGCTTCCGTATGGGCTGCTGTGCTGTCTCTGTGCCTGCTGCCTGCTGCCAGATCTATGGGAAGGCCCTTCTCCCTTCCTGGTCGCCTGATAAAACCTGGTCACTGACCTTTGGTGCCCGTGAACTGAGGGATCTGAGGACCCGCTATTGCAGCTGGAGATTCCGCCCTTGAGGTGTTGTCCTCCCAGAGTCTCATTGCCCTGCGGCCAAGGCTGGGCTGGGCTCTGCGCTCAGCTCCCACGTCTGGCTCAACAGATGTTTGTGTGGGCCTTTCAGGTCACCATAGGCTGGAAATCTCCACTCTGTTGTTCTCTACTTCTGCTGCTCCAAAATTTGTTGAGAGTCCCTGTCTACAGGTATTTTATGGGCTGTGGAGGGAACCCTGTCTAAGTGTATCTTTCTAGTCCGCCATCTTGGCCAGCTTTCTTTCTTGATAAAGGATTATATGTACACACACATACATACAGTCTTCTTTTAAAGCATTAGCATATATATATATATATATATATATATATATATATATATATATGTATGAAAGACAGCATTTACAAATCAAAAATAAATGCAATAAATAAAAGCAATTGAAACTTCTTGGAATTCAATTTTGGTACAGTCACAAAAATAAACACCAAACTGATGAAAACACACAAAAAACATTACATTTCTAAAGTATATTTTTTTAAGAATCACTTTCTGTCTGTTAGGCTTTAGAAGGTCTCAAAGCCTGAAGAAGCTAATATCCAAGTTTAGAAGTTCTCTAATTTGTAGACAGCCTTCCAAAAAAATAGAAAATCGTAAGAAAAGAAGAAACTCTAAACTATAGCAGCATCTTACTTACATAGCAAACTCAACTACCTATAACACAGCCTGGAAAGAAACTAGTAAAAAAAAAAAAGGAAAAATCACCTCTGAGTAGTCAGACATCTAAAGTGCATTTACGTTACAAAAAAACTCTGGACCTTAGAATCTATTTTATGGTAATTTTATACATTAACATTAATTTATTTATAATATCAATGTAAATATATTGTTTATAATAATTATAATATATACTATGTTTATTATATTACTGTTGTAATAATATTAGTAATTTATAAAGCTTTAGTAGCTTTAAAATGCAGTAAGACTTTTCGGACACCTTGAATGATTCTAACAAGTCTAGCTTGACAGGAAAACGACAGAAAAAGAAAAAAAAACTCATTAAAGGAAGTGCAAGAACTTATAAAACATTTCAGTCTGAGGCCGTTTAATATAGAACCAAACAGACATATATGTCAGTAAGCCCTGAAATCAGCTTAATGAGAAATAGTAATGAGTAAATGATCATGGCATTTGAAGCTGGAGAAGAATATAAGAGCTCATCTAAAACAACTCAATCTGGTTAAACTCACTCATTTTACAGATAAGATATCTGAGGCCCTGAGAAGTTTTGTGACTTAATTTAGGCCTCACAGGAAGTGCAAGAGGCAGAATTCAAACCCTGGTTTTCTGGTTTCAAATGTAGTACTAATTCCTTTATACCATCTTGCTTTGGTCAAAATGATTTTTTTAATTCAATTATATGTAGTGTATTATCATTTAAGATAAGAGATAAGGGATTATTTATAATCCATTTATAAAATATTTTTATCCAAAATGGTTAAAATTTAAAAGTTTGATTATTTAAAAGTATCAGTTATCTGGAAATTTCATTTGTACAGACATTTTGATCCTTGATTATAACAGATGAAGTACTGCTTTACTAGATGATCCCACAGACAAGACTTTTCCTTCATCCATAACCTTCTTACATATGCATGGGAAAGTAAACTGGGTAACTGCAGTGATAACACTAGATCCCAAATCAAAGATTACTAGCAAGAACTTGTCCTATTTAACAACTAATAGATGATAGAAAGCTTTAACTATTTATTAAAAAGCAAATTCCTGCCTAGAATTATGCTTGCTGAAATAAAATCCATACAGCAATATTTTTTGAAAGACAAAAGTACTTAAGAATATCATTAGTAAAGCTGTTCCCCTATTCCCCTTCTACAACATCTGAGTGAGGTTTCAGTCCAGTTCTCTAAAAGGAAACAAAATAATTCTACATTTAGGAATATTCAAATTGTGAAGATTAAGTTAAACTCACAAAAAGTTGAAGAAATTCTCTTCTCTCTTCATGTCATGGATTGGTTGCCCCTTGGGAAGGGAACTTAGGGAGACAATAATTATAAATTAGTTTTATAGTAATTTGGAGTGGGTGGAACATGTATGTGTGTGTGTTTGTCCTTTGTGACGACATGACTTGCACTTGGCTTTGTTTTGCGTGAGGGCGGGCTGCGCAGGTTACCTACCAGCCTCAGTTCTCCTCCAGAACCATCTGAATCCAGTGACCACATATTCATTAGGATGACTGGAGATGACCCAGGATGAGGCAGTTGGGGTTAAGTGATTTGTCCGAGGTCATTAGGGATAGTTGACCAAAGTTACATGCCTAATTCATAGTTTTAATGAAGTAATGTTCACTCGGTGCTCTTGCATCATCCCTTTATTTTAAAAGTTCAAGACTGTGAGGCAGTTGGTGGCACGCAGAGCACTGGGCCTGGAGTCAGGAAAACTTGAATTCAAAATAGAGCCTCAGAATACTGATTAACTTTGTGATTCTGGACAAGTCACTTAACTTCTGCCTGCCTCAGTTTCCTCAGCTGTAAAATGGTGATAATACTAGTACCTTCCTCCAGATGTTGTTAATAAAGATTAAATGACATATTACTTGTAAAGGTTTAGCACAGTGCCTGGCACATAGTAGACATTTATTAAATATTTGTTTAATTTCTTTCCACTTTCCTTCCTCTTTCATGCTCTACCCTCCAAAGTTAATTTCTTTTATTTATGACTATTCCTTCCCTTAATATATTAAACTGAAATTATCCTCCCTCTTGATCTTCACTTCCCCCTTCTCTATTCCTAGTTGATTCCTTATTGAGTTGAATAGATTTATATACCAAACTGTGTGGATTCAACCTTCTTTGTTCATTTCAGGTGAAAACTTAGGTTCATTTTTAGCTTTGTGTAGTCTCTGGCGTATTTCAGTTGTGCAAAATGGTAATTTCTACCTGCTTCCAAAATTTTACTTTACAAAATTTTTACAAAATATTACTGCCTATGTTACTCTTGAAGACATTAGGGTTTTGAGGGTACATTGGTTTCTTTTCCCTCTATTAGTATGTAAATATTTTGTCTGTGCACTTAGCACAGTGACTGGCACATAGTAGGCACTTAACAAATACTTGTTCCCTTTCGGATTCCCCTTCTATAATCCTTACTTGGGGCTCAAATGTTTTTTACCTTTCTAGGTTTCTCTTGTTTTTAACTCCAAAGCTTCTATTCAACTCTGTTTTTTTTTTTTCCCAGTGAGGAATGCTTGACAAGCTTAATCTATCAAAGGTTCATTTCCCCCATCCTATCCCTATTTCCCACTCCCCCACACCCCCCAGGATCATGCTAAAGTTTTTGCCTCCTTTCTCTATCTTGACTTCTTGGTGGAACAAGAACAAGTTCATCTCTCTACTGTCCTTTAATCTTAAGTCCTTTCCCCCTTATCTATCAGTAAGATTACTTGGGCAAACTGCATCTTTGGATCATTCTTTCCAGGAGCCTTTGCTCCTATATACGTGCTGATGAAAGAAACTGGAAAAAATCATGAAGCTGCGGACTGGGTCCACGATAGATTTAAGTCACTTGACCTCAGCTGGATCCTCCTTGCTACAAAGCGGTCCTTTTATACCTTCCTAGTTAGTTTAGTTCATCTCAGTAGCTCTTCTAAACTTTTTTATCCCTCAGTATTGCCCTCATGGTGCACAGTGTTCTTCTAGTTCGGCTAACTTCACTTTGCATATTAGTTCATGAAAGGTTTCCCATGTGTCTCTGAAGCCATCCTGCTTGTTATCCCTTCTAGCACAGTGATACTCCATCACATTCATATGCTACCACTTGTTTAGCCATTCCCCATCTGATGCTCATTCCCTCGATTTCCCGTTCTTTGACACAGAGATTGGCTATAAATATTTTTGCATATATAGGTCCTTTTTCTTTTTGGAAAAATCTCTTTGGAATACAGATCTAATAGTTGTATTGTTGTGTCAGTGGTTTTTCAGTCATATCTGAGTCTTAATGTGATAGACTAGTGTGCTACCCCTACCAATTTTTATTATTTTTAAGAGAAATGCTTTTTTTAAAAAAAATAATAAATTCAACAGGGTAGTTTTTTTAAAGCTGCCCTTTCTGCTTGTCTGTGGTGGCTTCTCTGTTCTCCCTCTAAACCTCCTTCTCTCTTCCCTATATTACTTTAAATGCTTCAATGACTTTCTTTCCCTTTTTCCTTTTTTAAACATCATCATCAAACTTCTACCCCTCAGATTTTGCTGCGTAGGTTTTTTAAAACCCTTTCTTTTGAAAAATAGGCATAATAATCTTCAAAAGAAATCTACACATTGACCATCTTTCCCTTCTAATTTAATAATCTTCGTGCTGAACTTCCGAGACTACATTGAAGTTATCCTTGTATTGTCCCTCCCATTAGACTTTGAGCCTCTATAAAGGAAAAAGTATTTTTGCATTTCTTTGTATTCTCAGTGCTTAGCACAGTGCCTGACATGTAGTGGACTCTGAAAAAAATGCTAGATGACTGCTTTTCTGTTTCTCTTTCTATTAAGTACTCTCCTGGCATTTAATAGTGATCAAAATTTCTACTTTTGATGCTTCCTGATACAATGTTTCTAGATGGTTAAAATTGAAGTACACAATTCTCCCTCCCAAATTTCCATATTTTTCCATAGAACCTTTTTCAGTTAAGCACACTTTCAGATTTTTAGATGTTTCTGAGTAGTCCATGTTATATATTTATAATTTTTTCAAAAATAATATGAAATAAAAATATTTTAGGAATAATTTCATTGAATCAGTTATTTTATTACATTTTATTGATTATATCATGAAAAACATGATGGTAAGCAATAATACAATAGGTACTGCATACTACAGAGTATATTAGAGTAGGAATCATTGATGTTTATATAAATTAACAGAATATTTGTAAAGAAAGACATTATATTTTACTTTTCCTTCAGGATATGCTACTGATTAGTATTAGGAACTTTATAGGATATATATGGTTTTGTAGGTGTAATAAATCAATTTCAATAATCTTTTAGTGGTTTATTCCAGTTTTTAAAGTTTTTATCCTTGAAATATGAATTTTTTATGGAGGCAGGGAAAAATGAAAACTTAAGGAATGGAAAAAATTTAACTTGTAACCTCATGGTCCCAAATATATGTTTTAGTCCACTTTTATTATGAGAAAGGTACTTATTAATTTCAGAAGAAACAAAGTATGAGCGTCTTACATTAAGACATATGGTTCAGTAGATAGGATTTTAGGATTCAGAGCTGGAGGGAATCTCAGAGATCACTTACTATCATCCTTCCACATAATACCTGAGGGCCCTTTGAAACCCAGAAAGAAAAAATAGTTCATTTGTCACCAACTAAAAATTTTTAGCCAAAATCTCTACTTCTGGAACAACTTACCCACATTTGCTTCACTTCAGTTGCTATGAATTTGTATATTTGGGGATAGAAATCAACATGAAGATTTAACTTGGTTTTTTTTGTTTGTTTTTGTATAACAGTAAAGCAGAGTCTCCATTAAAAAAAGACAAGAACTGATACTAAGAAATCCCTCTTTGCATATGTCACCTGGAAATTCTTTGGGAAAGTAGTTTGTGCTTTTTTCCTGTTGTAAAAGAGATTCCAGAAAATGTTTTAACTTTACTGAATACCAATTTGGATTGTTACACAGCAGAACCTCGGTTTACGAGTTTAATTCGTTCTGAGATTCTGTTCATCATGTGATTTGTTTGTATTCCAAAATGAATTTTCCCATAGGAAATAATGCAGTTGGGTGATCGGTACCCCAAAAATATTCATATAAAAATAATTATTTATAATTTTAAATAAGTTTTTTTGTCCCTAATGCACCTGAAATACAATAACAATGATTAGTGCACAATGTAAACTGAAAATAAAATAAATTAGCCTACACTTTACCTTTGAGAAGTTGTGGCTGGCATGAGAGAGACTAGACGGAGGAGGAGGAGGAACGATTATTTCTTGGAAGGAGAATCTCCTTCTCTGAGAGCACTGGGGATTCCAGTGTTGGGAGTGTTCTCTCTTGTGCTGCTTTCACCAAAGTAAGACTAACACTACTGCCTTTACTTATTTTTTGTTTTTTTTTAGAATCACTTTCATGTTTTGACTCACTGACTTTCTTTACGTTCGCCTCTGACTAGGAATCTACCTAATGACACGTGTTTTTGACTTTTTTCACGATGTCACGGAAATGTGACATTGCATCATCGTTAAAAACATTCATGCTGTCATTGCTATAGCCTTATTTGGGTGATGTTTTTCAACAAAATTTTGATGTTTGTTTTTGTTCATCCTTCAAGACAAATTTAGCGAAAAATTTTTCCTCATCCAGTGAAGCATACGTAAACCAGATGTTCTATTTATGCTGACTGCTAAAGCAACAGAAAAATGGTTAAATAGATTCCAAAAAGAGGAAAATGGAATTGGTTCCCTTGGACGTCATAAAAAACGTTCAGTCCACATGGAGACTGGTTACTAACGGCAGCAGAGGCAGGAGAAAAGTAGTCAGTTAGCCTGAAACACATGAAGTTGATAGTTAGGGAGAGAATAGTCTCATGAAAGTGAATTTCATTAGGACAGAATTTGGGGTATCTCTTCTGGCCAAGATAGAGTGCTCTCCAGGAAAGCAAAGTTTAGGCTGTAAGCTGAGTGCTCTAAAATACTATCTAGTATTTTTATAGTGAATTAAGGTTTGCAAAGCATTGTACAACAATCCTCTGAAGATGGTATTATAATTGTACACATTTTACACATGAGGAAATCGAGTTTGAGGGAGGTTAATTGATTTGCCCAGGGTCACACAGCTAATAAACATCTAAGATCGGATTTGGACTCAAGTCTTCATGACTCCAAATTGAGCACTCTATTTCCCTATGCTACCTAACTGTCCTACATGATAATTAGATTTTTTTCTTTAAGAAACTTTATAAAACAATTTACAGATAGCAATAATTGTTATATCAGTTTGTTTCTGTGATAGTTTTTAGTTTTTCAGACTTAATCAGAGTTGACTTCACTCCCTGATGTTAGATAATGCATTAGAAATACTTTGGCTTTGCTGCTTGATGTAAGACAATGAAACAGCTCATGATTCTCATTTGTATCATTGTCTTGGGGATAGGAGAACTCATTTAAGGAAAACTCTAGTTGGGCTTTTTCTTCACTGTATCTAGTTCTCTTTAACATTTATAATGTGTTTCCTTATTCCTAGTTTAGCATAAAACTAATTTAGGAGAAACTTTCCTTTTTGGGGAGAGGATGACTAAAATTTTAGTCTTGGTAAGGTGACAGGTATTTGAAATATATTTTGATTAATTTTTTTCTATTTTGATGATTCTTTTTTAATCTGAAGGCAGTTACTTTCTATTTTAGAGCTTTTTTCTTTCATTCCTTCTTTTGCTCTCCCCATTTCACCCAGTCTGGGAGTTCAGAGGCTTCTCATGGACCAGTCCCATATCCTGATCAGCACAGGGCCTTTGACCTGCTCCATTTTCAACCTGGGGTACTGAAACCCTTCTGAGACAACCTGGGAGGCTGTGGAAACTCACCATATTGATGCTGAACTTAGGATGATCCCTTAGAGCTCTTGAGCTCAGAATAGCAACCACTTGGAGCTATTTTCTAGAACTAGAGCTTTCTGAAGTTTAGAGACCTCTGTGTTTCTGAGATTTAGTAATACCTTAGCAGACATCACTGATCTTAGACATTGCACATGTATTCTTGCACTTACAATATCTTGTTTTAAAGATCAGCCTATTCGTTTACTTTATGTTGAAGGGCAACAAAACTTTGCTTTGTGAAACCTCGGTTGCACAGATATTCATGCAGATCTACTTTCCTTTTCTTTTAGAATTTTGAGGTGGCTTTCTTTTCAGACTCTACAGTTTCCAGGATGCTTGCACTTATAATTTTTACACTACTACTAGTATTACTACCTAACATTTATATACCCTTTACTGTGTGCCAGGCACTGTGCTGAGCACTTCACAATTATTACCACATGTGATCCTCACAACAATCTTGGGAGGTGGGCACTATTGTTATCCCCACCTTACAGTTTAGGATACTGAGGAAGGCAGAAACACAGGCAGCTAGTATCTGAGGTAGGATTTGAACTCAGTTCTTCTGATTCCAGGTTCAGTGCTGTGTCCACTGTGCTACCTAGCTGCCTAGTTAAAGGTCTTTGAAAAGTTTTCTTCTGATAAACCAGATGTTTCCCTTAATACACTTATGTTTAATGATAATACTTCAGATTTCCTTACTAAGCTGTATTTTGCAATTAAATGCTCTATGTTGATAGGTCAATAACATGTAAGTAGTTCCAGGAGGCAATTCACTGTATTTGCCTTTGAATTACAAATAATACAGATAACTTTCTGAAATTACTATCAAAACTCTTATAGCTGCGAGAGTTTGTGAAAGACAAAGTATCTCTCACTTTTCAGCAAAATGATTTTCTGGAGTACCCTTAAATCATACCACTTTTTATACCATGTCCATGTTTTTTTTTCTTTTCTTTCAGATGCCAGAGAAAAAAGGGAAAGAAGTAAATGCTGGATTTGGTGGACCAGTTGTCAGTTCTTTGTATCAGGAAGAAACTATCAGGTAAATTCCTCCTGTGGATTTCAGGTTACCAGTGAAGTTTAATATCTATATATTTATTTTTATACGTGTACGTATAGATATTTATAGCTGTGTAGATATATAGATGCATATATCTGTGTGTATGTTTATATAAATAAAATTTGTGAAGCATTTTCTCTTTAGAGCAGACAAATTTGGTGGCGCCTCTAACAGGATAATAAATGGCAAGAAAGAACTTTTTAGGTCCATAATCTTTTAAATCAGTAAGTGTATCATTTACATATACTAACCTTTCCCACCATGGGAAGTGGGCAGGGCAGGGTTTTTTGTCTCAAATGACAAACCTTGAAACTGTAGATTTTTTAAAAATGGATACTTATTTTTCCTTCTCTATATCTTTGTTTCCTTAAAGGATTTAATTTTCTTAGTTCATTAATTAGGCATTTGAATCCGTTTTCTCTAGGATAAAATAGAACTACTCCCACATTAGTGAATTAAGCTGTATGATCTACCTATTTTAAAGTAAGCTATCCTGAAATGCAAATTATTTGAGAAAAACAATTAACACTCTGGCTTTGAGAAGGAAAATGAAGTTAGTGAAAGTGGGTGAGACACTGTTTCTGGTTCCCTTACCTTACATGGTGCCTAGCTCTTAGTAAATGCTTAATAAATGCTTCTTAATTTGACGACTACTTACCTTTGATTTGGTTTGTGACAAAATCTGAAAAATTTGAGAAATAGTTTCACATAAATTCACATAGATTAAATTTCCATTTTCTGCATTTTGCCAGAATTTTGCCAAAAATTATAAGTGCCAGAAAAAAAATGTTCATTAAATTGATCTAATCACCTTCTGCTTAGAAAGAGAGAATGCAGGACAGAAATCCTGCCTTTGAAAACCTCTCACAAAAGTAATTTTGAAGCTATAATTTACAATATCCTCTGATAAAAGAAATTCCACAGTCCAGATGAAGCAAATGTTCAGAGTTGAGGGAACAATCTCAGTACGATAGTAATTTAAAATGTGAGAACATTCTAGAGAAGCATTTTCCTTAAAAAATTCATTTCTTTTCAACCACCTTTTCTAAGAATACTTCTTTCCCCCTATCAGAAGTGAAATCTGGAGAGATTTCACTTTACTGAAGCAATCCAGAACATTTCCCTCCTCTGTTTTGCTTTGTTCCTGGCCCTAACCTGGTCAAAGCTAGGTCAAAGAGGAGACCAGCTTTAGTGGTGGGGCCAAGGTCTCGCCCTCCCTGGGCACTGCCTACTTTCTCCCTCTCTGAACTTTCACTTCATTGTTACAAAGAAGGTTGGTTAGGATTTTGGTAAAGGGAAAATGGGATTTTGTGCAGGACATTGTTTCAGAATTATTAATTAAAGAAAGATTCTCATAAATCTTTCTGACCTGAAGGGGAGTCAGGACTCTTAACTAAAATGTGTAGCCTAAAAGGAGGTATATACTTCTACAACAGGCAGGGGAAGCTAGAAGAAAACCAAGGACTAGACCACCCCATATGAATAGCTCTGGGTGCTTCTAGCTCTTATTCTCAGAATTTATTCAACAGCTATTACTGAAACACATCTTTAAGTGTTTACTTAATATACTACTTAACACCAGGTGCTGGTGGTATAAAAATAACAATATGCTTAGTAGAAAGAACATGTGAGAATTTGAATAAAGCAGGGGTATATGGTCATTTTTACAAGCAGCTTATATAATAAAAAGAGTATTATGTTTGCAGTTTGAAAATATGGGTTTGAATCCCCCTCTGCTGTTGACTCCCTTTGTGGCTGAGCAGGACTTCGTTGGAGGTGGTGATCTCTCAGATTTCTTCCTGATCAGACTTAGAGGTCCTCTAACCCAGTGACCTCGTTTTGCAGATAATGAAACAGAGGCATAGAGCAGTGAAGATGCAGTTCTAGATTGAGTCACGTACTCTCCTCTCTACCAGCTTGGGGCCAGCCAGAGTGCTGGACTTGGAATCTGAAGACCTACCTTGTTCCCATCTCACCTGTGTGACCTCAGGTCGATCAGCTCAGTGTTCTGGACTTTTGCTTTTTTATTCACAGTGTAAGAAAGTTGAACTGGTTAACCACTAGGGTCCTTCCCACCTTTAAACCTCTGCTCGATCCTAACAGTTTAACTGTGGACTTAGAGGTAACTTACCTCTCTGAACCTCCTTCATCTTTAAAAAAGGGGTAATAATATTATTCGTAGTAACCTACTTGACAAGATTGTTGGGAGGAAATTGCTTTGTAAACTATGAAGCTCTCTATAAGCATGAACTGTTGTTAGTATGGCTGTCTAATGAAACTTTTCCACAAGTAACTGTCACAAGTAAAACAGGGTCACAGCTAGAGAAAGGTTGGAAAGTGCTAGGAGAGAACCAGGAAGTGTTTGGATGGTGAAGGAAAGTAAGGATCACAAAAAGCTTTAGGAAAGAGGGGGCATTGGGATGATGGATAACGTTTCAGTGGACAAATATGAGAAATGCGTTCTGGGCGTAAGATGTGGAAATAGTAAATTTAGAGAAAAGGGAAGGCTGAGTACATTTTGACGATAAAGTTGTAGCAATAGTCTAGAGAGGTGATGAGGGCCTGAGCTAAGGCAGAAGCTGTGTGTATTAAGAGAAGTGGTGTGAAACGAGATTGTTATAGATGTAGAGTGAGGACTTGAGGGTAATACCTACATTAAGAATCTGAGAGTTTAGAAGGCTGGGTGCGCATTTGAGAAGTTTTCAAAAGGGGAGATGTTGGGGAGAAGATAATGAATTCCATTTTAATGTGTTAAGTTTGAACGTGTTTTTGAGCTATCTTGTTTGAAATGTCCCAGTAGGCAATTAATTTATAGTGTTTGTCCAGCAAAATAATATGCTGACATGTAGCTTCTTTTGAATTACACAGTAAGTACCTAGTCACTTGCTATACTCATTGATTTGGCTCATATATTAAAATAAGTAAATGAAGTAGTAAGGCATTGTGCTGTAGTTAGTGGAAATATCACTGGATATCATGTGAGAAAATCGTTCTGGTTTTACCATTTTTGAATCCGTGTGCAAGTCATATGACCATTCTGGGCTTCAGTTTCCTTATTGGTAATGTGCGAATTATCGTGAGAATCCATTGACGTAATGCATGTAAAGGGCTTTGTGTTTTATTATTACTTGAGTTATCACCGTTTTTTTTGCAGTGGGTATTTGTGCTTGCAAGTCTTCATTTTTCTCACTGCTCATGAAAATTTTTTTTGTTTACATGTGGGTACATCTAAGAAATTATGAAAAATGAAGTTAAACTCTGGAGAAAAGTAGTTAAATAAAGTCTTGACTTTAACCTACTGAAGATTTATTTTGAATCACATGGTTATGATAGAAAACAAAAAACAGGATTTTCATAAATATGCCTCTTGTGTAGGGAGATAGCATCAAAATATTTTATAAATGTAAAAAATCTTGTTAATATTACCATAGATTAGGAAATTTTAGAGACTAGGCTTACTTTATACATTTTATAACATAATTTTATTATAGCAAAACTCATCATGATGGTTGGAAATTCAGGCATAATAAATAAACTGGTAAACTATTCCAGCCAAGGACCAAAAATATTTAATACAATTACTTAAGTCAGAAGTCAATTAAAATTTTAAAAAAGAGCCTATCTGTTAAAGTTTATTTCAATGAAATTTTGCTTGTACCTTTTATTTAGTGAATTGTAGGACTTAGTATTTTATTTTTATACATTAAAAATGTAATTTAAAAATGCATACAACTTAGTTCCATACTTGATCATATACAGCAAATGACAAGTCTGGGGTACTGGCAGAACACTTATAGTTTAGTCACCAGTTATTTGCAGTGATTAATATGATTAGAAGAGTAGCAATGTGATCCTGTAAAAAGAGCACTGAATTTGGAATCAAAAGCTACGGGTGGGAGTTCTGTCTCTCCTACTTACTCTACATATGGCCTGAAATAAGTGAATTAACCTCTAGGTTTCAGTTTCCCCATCTCTAAAATGAAGCGTTTGCATTAGATGAAGTCTGACACCCCTTTTCATACTGAATCAATGACTTTATGAAACAGTATGCCCATTTTATGACACTTGTACTCTCCTGGCCTTTGCCAGAAACTATAACTTGTCCAAGATAGGGAAGTAAAAAGTCAGTGCTTCTGCCCCCAAGAGTGGAATCTTGAGTTCACAGTCTTACAGTTACATAATTCCTACATCAGACCTGACCCTGATCCTTCTCCTTTTGGACCCAGCTTTGTTTCCCAAATATTTTGCTACAAGTGGCAAGGTGTACTTAATTGTAGAGTCAGTCCATAGGTGGGTCTCTGTGTTATATTTAGAAACCTAGCGTTTGACCCATTAGCTCTCTCTGAGTTAATTATGGATAATGGGCAGGACAGACAGAAGGGAAGTCTGGGGACTTGAGTCACTTGTGATTCTAGCCAGTCCTAGCAGAAGCAGAACTAAAACTCTGTTCTTCTGTGACTCGTTCTACTATGACATGTTACTGTTTTTGGCCAAGGCATCCAGCAGGCAAGGAAGGGACCGATGGCAGTTTTCTGTACTCAGATTTGGAGCCAGGTGGGGTAAGCCTGGGAACTCCAAAATAACTGTTTAACTTTTAAACAGATAGATGGGCAATAAAACAATAGTAACAATTTGCAAAAAACACCTCGGTTCTTTTACGTACTTGCTAAGTAGTCACTTTGGTCCTTATATTTAGGAAGTCTTAATCTGTGTGTTGGGAAATAAATTTAGGACTTAAAGGTAAGGTTTAAAATGCCAGCAAATTATGAGGATGTGTTTCTCCCCCATATACCACCAAGATCTATCTGATGGTTCCTATTATGTTTTGTAGTTTGTTAGATGCTATGTAATCTATCAGAATTTTATTAATCCCACTTATACAAGAAGCCATCTGGACCTGCCCTGAGCAAGACCGTACTTGTGCACAACCTGAATGATTGATGGGCTCTGGAATTGATTAGTTGTTCTGTGAGATAAATGAACTGTTTTGGCAGAAAATACCAGAGGTCACTGCATGTGGTCAGGCATAAAGGCCTGAAGAATTTTAAAGAGATGCTTTATCATAGACTTGTAAAGTTGATGTTCCTAAATAATAATGGACTTTAGAAATGTTCTGATTGAAGTTTTTTCCTCTTTTGGCAGTTCTATAGTCTTAATTGAATATACAATTAAAGGATTAAGCAGAAAACTTAGACTGGTTTTGCTTTTTATTTTTTTTTAACATAATAGAAATGAAAACTCTGTTGGCAGATATATTATATACAGTGTGCAGAATGAACATAGCACTGAAACCTGTCACTCACACATAAATTGTGCTATAAAATTGTCCAAAGAGCTTAAGTAACTGAAGGGAAAGGTAGCTGTATTATACAAACAGCAGTGACTGCTGAGAAAAAAACAGCTCAGATACCCAGCCATTTGAGGAGTTAAAGACTCAAAGCATTGGAGAAAAGGCCTAATTTTGTCAAGTACATATCAGACTATAGCACTTAAAGAGTGTTTTAAGCAGCTCCTTTTTAAACATTTTATATTTTTAAAATGTGTACTTGTATACCTTCTGAAAGAGTAGACTCGTCTTTAGGGTCCCACTCTCATGTGCCACATGAGTCTGAGTGCCACAAAGGTCTGTACTGTCATCCTCTGGCTGTGTTCAGAACTGTGTTAACCCTTTGGTGATAGATTCAGCATTAGATGACATATGTCTTGTTACATCCTGGTTATTCTCTTGAGAACTCCATGAGAGTTTATTGGTGAGTGAGCAACTCCCCTGGAGAATCTGACTGCTCAGAATGAACTTGAATTATGGATTTATTCAGCCTGTAAAACCTCAGCTGGCATAAATAATTGAGAAAGCAAAGGTTTGTCTGTGGTGCACACCTCAGGGACACATGGCTCCCTTTCCTCCCTTTCTTATGAAAATGATCCCAGTTGCACTGCTCGATAAGAACAACACCACGCAATTAAAAGCTATGGGTGGTTGGAGGGAGGAGAAAAGGTTCAGTTAATGAGCTTTTCCTCGTTCAGTGCCCATGAGAGCCTCAGGAGTGACAAGGCGATTAAAGCAAAGAGATAATTATAGATGATGTGAAAATGGGCCCCTTGGGGCAAGAAGGCCTTGACATCAAGAGTAACTGTTGCAGGAGTTTCCTGGCTCCCACATTCGACTTCTTTTTAAATGTACTTTAGTTTCCTGTATGATCTGTGGCCTGGTGCCAAGTATACAGGCAAAGCCACCTGTTTGTTGTTCACCAGTCTTGGTTTTGCAAGTTAGCATCCTTTAGTCAAAATATTCCTGTTTTTGTTTCATTGTTTAACTAAACCAGCAGATATTTATTGAATGATTAATCTGTTTTGAAGTACTATTGCAAAGTACTGTTAATGTCCTTAAGGAACTTATAATTTAACCAGGGAGAGTCAGAAAGTTAAGAATCCTAAAAAGGTTCCACAGAGATAATTTTTTATAATCCCTTTATCTTGAAAGGGAGGAAACTGAAGCCTTGGAAAATTAAGTAACTTATCCAAAGGTGAGTTAATGGCAGCACCAGGAGTAAACGGGCTTTTTTCTACATTGTGCTGCCCCTTCCACTCCATACTGCTCTGTAAGAAATATGTATGCACACAATTAACTAAAATACAAGGTAGTGATGCCATGTGAGCTGTATGAGTAAAGTGCTGTCTTCTGGGTAATGTAATATAATAAGTCCAAAGGAAAGGGGTGCTTTTTTCCCAGAAGAACTGGAAAGGCTCTCAGAGGCCATCTTGTCCAGCTCCTTCATTTTTTTTAAATAAAAGTTTAGTGATATATTTTGTTTTTATAAAATCTAAATATTCTTCACTATTCCTTTTCCTTCCATCTCCAATAACAGACTATTTTTTTAAAAAGGGTAAAACATCATAACATCAAAAAACTTCAGCAACACATATCAGTACTTCAACAAAAAATCTGAAAACATTAGTATTCTACACCCCAGATCTTCTGCCTATGCAAAAGAATGGGGGTGGGTATCTTTTCGTAGCTCTCCTTAGGGGCTATGTTTGTTCTTTGTACTTTTGCAGTGTTCATGTTTGATTATTTTCATGGTGGTTCTTTCCATTTACGTTGCTGTAGTTATGGTGTATGTTGTTTTTGTGGCTTAGATTATTTCATTCAACATCAGTTCATATAAATTTTTCCATGCTTCTCTCCATCATATTTGTTGTTTTCATGTACCACAGTTTGTTTAGTCATTTACCTGTCAATGGGTATCTACTTTGTCTCTGATTCTTTGCTACCACAATAGGTGCTGCTTTAAATATTTTGGTGTATATGGTGACTTCCTTTTTGTCCATGGCCTCCTTTTTGTATATGCATAATAGTGGAATTTCTGGGTCCAAGGATATGGGCTTTTTAGTCACTTTATTTGCATAATTCTAAATTGCTTTTAAAAATGGTTGTACTAATTCACACTTCCACTAATAATGCATTAGTGCTTGTCTTCTTACAAAGTTGGGGTGGGGAGAGGGCAAGGGAAGGAATTAAGCATTTATTAAGTGCCTACTATGGGCCAGGTCTTATGTTAAGTGCTTTATTACAGATAACTCATTTGTTCCTCACAACCACCCTAGGTTGTAGGGTAGATAATAGGAGGTAGGTGCCGTGTGAGGCACAGAGACTGAGACATATTAGCAGAAAGAATACTTCGTTTATTGACTTTCTTGAGAAAGGGCTCCCCCAGAGCCCCCCAAAAGTGGCGCCAACCAAAGAGAGCAGAGCTATGTTTAGCTCAGCAGATTATATAGGCCCTAACCGCAATCCACACCCCCCCCCAGCCCCCTTCCTCTGGGTTCATTGGTGTGAGCCCTGAGGATACAATCTATTTGAGACAATTTACCCCAGCAACAGAGAACAACACATTAGCCCTAAAAAAGAACTGGGGGAGGTGTTTTTTCTTCCTGCTATGTATCTAAAAACAAGGGAGGGAAAGACTGGGAAAATACTGAGGGCAGTCTGGGAAAGGGAAAGGGAAAGTCTTGGGAAAGCATAGGGAGTAGTAGTCTGGGAAAATAAAGGGGGTTGTCTTGGGAGAGTACAAAATACGGTGAACCGCTTCTTCTACCAGGTCAACCTGCTGCAAATGTTTCAACAAGACAAGAAACAATTAACCCCTTGAAGAGGCTTCGCTCCTGAGAGAGGTCCTCAGAGATCATCTCTCACAATGGTATTCTTATCCTTTTTTTATAGTTGAGGAAACTGAGGCAAACAGATTAAGTAACTTGCCCATGGTCCTACAGCTAGTAAGCGTATGTGGCCATATTTGAACTCAATCTTCTGGACTCCAAGTCCAGTGTTCTGTCCACTGAACCATTCAGCTGCCACAGTGCTTCCAGTATTGATTGTTTTCCCTTTGGCATAGGTGCCAATTTGCTGGATGTGAGGTGAAACTTCAAGACTGTTTTGAGTCCCATTGTTTATTATTGTGATTTGGAACATCCTTTTATATAGGTTGCTAATCATTTTCAGTTCTTTTGAGAATTCTTTTTTGTATCCGTTGGTCACTTATTTAATCTTTTGGGTAATGGCAATGGGTCCTCTGTGTGTGTGTGTGTGTACCTGTGCATGCACATGCATGCATACATACATATATATGTACATATACACATACACACATACCAGGCATCTCAGTCTTTTGGCAAGTAAATCCCTATCTGACCAATTCAATACTAAGATTTTTTTCCCACTTGACTGCTTGCCTTCTTATCCTAAATGGATTAATTTTGTTTGTGCAGAAGCTTTTCACTTTCTATGTAACCAGAGTTATTTGTTTTGTCTTTTGTAATTACCTTTATCCTTTATTTGATTAAGAATAATCTCTTAATCATGCAAGTTGTAGTATATGAATGTAATTAATACTATTGTGCTGTAAGAAATGACAAAAAGTTGAACTTCAGAAAAACCTGGAAAGACTTATATGAACTGGTATCAAGTGAGGTGAACAGAATCAGGAGAACATTATACATAGTAACAGCCACAGGGTGAGAGGACTGTGTCTGATAGACTTAGCATTCGCAGCAACACAAGGACCTAAAACACACCCAAAGGACTCTTGAGGCAAAAGGCCATCCACATTCAGAGAAAGAACTATGGAATTGGAATGTAGAATGAAGCAGACTATTTTTCTCTTGTTACGTTTTTGTTTTTCTCATTGTTTCTCTCATTCATTTTAGTTCTTCTATGCAACATGACTAATGTGAAAATGTGTTTAATAAGAATGTATGTGTAGAAGCCACGAAAGATTGCATGCTGTCTCAGGGAGGGGGAGAAAATTTAAGACTTATAGAAGTGATTGTTGAAAACTGAAAACAAATTAATTAAATAAAACTAAACAAAAAGAATAACTTCTTGGTCGTAGTTGTAAGAGGGTGTGATGATGACAGTAACTAGCATTTATATAGTTCTTTAAGATTTAAAAAGTTCTTTGTCCTCGTAACAGCTCTGGGGGGTAGATGCCATTATTATTATAATTTACATTTTCTGGATGAGGAAAGCACAAATAACAGTTAAATACTTGTCCGAGATCAGAGAGCTGCTGCCTGATGGAAAATTTGTGGGATTGAAATGCTGGTTCGGACGTTTGTTGAGGGATGTGCTTTGCAATTCTTTAAGCTCTACATAAAGGTTCATTTTGTCATTATTAATATTTGAGAGTTTCATCTGCTTGAAGCTTTTCTTTTCAACATTATTCCTGTTGACATTGCCTCATATTTTGTTATTGCTGTTATTGTCATTGTCAACAACAATGATGTATGTATGTTATAATGATAATGTATTATTAGCATATTAGTGAAACAGGGTATGATGCAGTGATGCTGGAAGAAGTAGATTGGATTTTAGTGACCAGATTAAGAAATAAATTAATTTCCAGGGGGAGAATTGATTTATTGACTTTTAGATTTTATTTTTTGTAACATTTGAGTTTTAAGCTGTTTCTCTTCCCACCCCACGTTAAAGAAGGCCAACATTTGAGAAAGATATATATGTGAAACTTTACCAGATATAGTTCCATATGTCACCTGTTTCTCTGGAAGTACATAGCCTCTTCCTTCACAGATCTTATGTTATTGATTTGAATATTCATATAACTCAGCATAGCTAACTCATCTACATTTACACTTCGAACAATATTTATACATTCTGGTTGTTCTGTTCACTTCACTCTTCCTGTTCGCTTCACTCTTCACTCTTGGTTATTTCATGCAAGTCTTTCCATATTTTCCTAAAATCAACTTGCTCATCGTCTCTTCTATATCATGCCTGAGGAAAGTTTTATCAGACTTTGATTACAGAGCTTCTTTGGGGAATTAATCACTTCCTCAGGCTGCCTGTCTATCCCACTTTTTCATAGTTCTCATTGATAAGAAGTTATTTCCTAAATTGAAGTAGGAGAGGTTGCTGAGGGATGATAGTCAAGAGAGAATCTGGAAGTGGCAGTAGGGTGCAAGGAATATTCGATTTTCATACCACAAGCAGTGAGGTGAGGATATGAAAAGTACAACCAGTGATAGTCTTCTTGTCTCCTTGGGGGCAGCTGGGTGGTGCAGTGGATAGAGCACCAGTGCAGGAGTCAGAGGATCTGAGTTCAAATCTCCAACACTGGGCCCTCACTAGCTGTGTGACCTTGGGTGAGTCACTTAACCCCAGTTGCCTCATCCTGGGTCATCTCCAGTCATCCTGATGAATATCTGGTCACTGGATTCAGATGGCTCTGGAGGAGAAGTGAGGCTGGTGACCTGCACAGCCCTCCCTCACTCAAAACAAAGTCATGTCATCATTTCTGTGATGGCATGGTCTTCTTTGGCAACAAAGGATGAACACACACACTCCTGTCTCCCTACTCCAATTCATCTTGCGTTAAGTTGCCAAGGTGATTTTTCTAAATCATAGGTCATCCTTTAATCAAAGCTCTGTCTCTTTTGTGATGGGACAGGCATTTCTCCCATAACCTTGCTTAGATCAGTATATAGTAGCTCTACCACTGCGTCCCATAGTAATGTTCTATCAGCCAATGGCCCATTTACGTAGTATGGTCCTCTGGAATCTGTTAGAACCTACCATGCCATTTTACCTTGTGTTGTATTTTTGTATGATCAGTTAATACTGATACAGCATATATCTGAATTTGTAATGTGGCCAGATTAAATTGCCTGTATCAATTATAGAGTCAGATCCAACGGAAACCTAGCCACCAATGTTATAAATAGAATTGTTTCTCTTGGAAAATATGCTTCACATGATGACTGATGTTTCCATAGTGTTTAAAAGTTTGCTAAGTATTTTTATGCACGTTATCTTTGAGCCTCTCAACACTATGAGGTATGTACTGTAAGAATTAATGTCTCTGTTTATCACTGAGAAAATTGAGACCTAATTAGAGACACTGAAGAACGTGGCCATTTCAGCTAGGAACCACAGGTATTGTTATCCACGTTTTACAGGTGGGGAAGCTGAAGGCCTTAGAGGTTCAGTGACTTGCCCTGGTTACACAGCTAATCACAGAGGCAGGAATTGTACCCAAATCTTGGTGGTTATTTCTTAAAAATTTATGAATTTATTTTTAGTTTTCAGCATTCACTTCTGTAAGTTTTACATTTTCTCCCTCTTCTTGCTCCCTCCCTCCCCAAGACAGCATGCAATATGAAATGACCCTACACATACATTCCTATTGAAACACATTTCCACATTAGTCATGTCGCATAGAAGGATTATAATGAATGGGAGACACCATGAAAAAAGAGAAAACAAAACAAAAAAGAAAATAGTCTGCTTCTCTCTGCCTTCTGACTCCATAGTTCTTTCTTTGGATGTGAATGTCATTTTCCATCCTGAGGCCTTTGAAATTTTTTTAGGTCCTTGCATTGCTCAGAAGAGCTAAATCTATCAAAATCAGTCATTGCATGCTGTGGCTGTTTCTGTGAACAATGTTCTCTTGGTCCTTCTCGCTTCACTCAGCATCAGTTCATGTAAATCTTTCCAGGATTTTCTGAAGTCTGCCTATTCATCATTTCTTATAGCACAGTAATATTCCATTATATTCATATAGTACTTGTTTAACCATTCCCCAATTGATGGGTATTCCCTCAATTTCCAGTTCTTGGCCACCACAAAAAGAGCTGCTATTAATATTTTTGTATACGAGTCCTTTTCACATTTTTATGATATCTTTGGGATACAGCTCTAGAAGCGATATTGCTGGGTCAAAGGGTATGCACATTTTTATAGCCCTTTGAGTGTAGTTCCAAATTGCTTTCTGGAATAGTTGGATCAGCTCACAGCTCCACCAGCAATGAATCAATGTTCCAACTTTCTCACATCCTCCCCAACATTTGTCATTTTCCTGTTTTGTAATGTTAGGCAATCTGATAGGTGTGATGTGGTACCTCAGAGTTGTTTTGATTTGTATCTCTCCAATCAATAGTAATTTAGAGCATTTTTTAATATGACTATAGATAGCTTTAATTTCTTCCTCTGAAAACTGCCAGTTCATATCCTTTGACCATTTATCAATTGGGGAATGATTTGTATTCTTGTACATTTGACTCAGCTCTCTGTATATTTTAGAATTGGGGCCTTTATCAGAGATGCTAGTTCCCAGTTTTCTGCTTCCCTCCTAATCTTGGTTGCATTGACTTTAGTTGTACAAAAACTTTTCAATTTAATGTAATCAAAATTTGCATTTCATAATGTTCTATCTTCTATTTGGTCATAAATTCCTTCTGTTTGGTCATAAATTCCTCCATTCTCCATAAATCTGACAGATAAACTGTTCCTTGCTCCCGTAATTTGTTTATAGTATCAGCCTTTATACCTAAATCGTGACCCGTTGGACTTTATTTTAGTATATGGTGTCAGACATTGGTCTATGCCCAGTTTCTGCCATACTGTTTTCCAGTTTTCCTTGCAGTTTTTGTCAGATAGTGAGTTCTTATCCCAGAAGTTGGGGTCCTTGGATTTATCAAATAGTAGGTTACTGTAATCATTGACTACTATGTCTTATGTTGTACCTAACCTATTCAAATATGAAATATTCTCTTTAGCTTCTAAAGCCCTTCACAACCTGGCCCATTGCTACCTCTCCAGTCTTCTTATATCCCCATATACTCAGTGAGCCAGTGATTCTGGCCTCCTGGCTCGTCTTCAAACAAGACACTCCCATTTCCCAACTCTAGGCCTTTTCACTTTATGTCCCTCTATCCTGGAATTCTCTCCACCTTACCTCTACCTTCTAGTATCCCTGACTTCTTCAGAAAAGCTCTTCCTTCTAAATGCCAACTTATGAGTATATCTTTGTAGATAGTTATTTGCATATTGTTTCTCCCATTACATTGTGAGTTCCTTGGGAGCAGGGACTATTTTTACTTTTTGACAAATTCTCATTGCTTAGCATAATATCTGGAACACAGTAGGCATTTAATAAATGCTTATTGATTTTGAGATTATATTCAGTTTTTCTGGATAAGTTATTGTTGACCATAAGCCCGTCATGTCCTTTGCCTTTTGGAGTGTTATATTTCAAGTTCTCTGCTTCTTTATAGGGGTAGTTACTAAAATAAACATGATCCTGACTGTGACTCCTCAGTACTTGAATTACTTCTTTCTGGCTTTTTGCAGTATTTTTTCTTTGACCTAGAAGTTCTGGATTTTGGCTATGATTCCTAGGAGTTTCTATTTTGGGATTTCTTTCAGGATGTAACCAGTGGATTCTTTCCATTCCACTTTGCTTTCTGACTCCAAGAGATTTGAGTAGCTTTCTCTTATGATTTCTTGATATATAAAGTGTCCTGGTTTCTTCATGCCTCCAACATTTACCATTTTACTTTTCTGTCGTATTAGCCAATCTGATAGGTGTGAGGTACTACTTCAGAGTTGTTTTAATTTGCATTTCTCTTATCAGTAGAGTATTTTTTCCCTCTGATTATAGATAGCTGTAAAATCCCCCCACCTCCCAGCTTTTTACTTTCCTTCTAATCTTGCCTGCATTGGTTTTGTGGGCAGCTAGGTGGTGCAGTGGATAGAGCACCAGTACAGGAGTCAGGAGGACCTGAGTTCAAATCCTACCTCAGACACTTGACACTCACTAGCTGTGTGACCTTGGACAAGTCACTTAACCCCAATTGCCTCATCCTGGGTCATCTCCAGTCATCCTGATGAACATCTGGTCACTGGATTCAGATGACTCTGACTGTGGAGGAGAAGTGAGGCTGGTGACATGCAGAGCCCTCCCTTCACTCAAAACAAAGTCAGGTACAAGTCTTGTCATTATTTCTCTGATGGCATGGTCTTCTTCTGCAACGAAGGACAAACACACAATTGATTTGATTACCATATTTTAAGTACCATATATTAAGATGGAAAAAAACCCAAGTTTGCCATTTTACAGAATGCAGCTGTGATATCTGGGCTCAAAATTTCACAGTAAGGCCACAATCACAGCCTCAGTTAAAAGCAAAAATACCTTTATTTAAAGTGGTAATGATAAAAAAGGAGAGAAAGTTTTCAGGTAAAGGATATTGTTTATGTATTGTCAGTTGCCCTTGAGCAGGATCCCTGCTCAGATACTCTGGCACCTCCACCTCTGCAATCCAGTGTCTTTATTGTTTGGGTGTCTCACATACGTTTTTGTCCTTAACTGGGGAATCCAAAGTCTAAAGAGAGGTGTCCTCAATTTATGCTGCTCTAGGATAAAGCTGGCTGCCGTCCAAGCACTTTGTAAAGGTTAAATAACTTAGGACAAAAATGACACCAGTCCAAATGCTGTGTAAGGGGAACTGTAACTTATCACAGATGAAAACTGATGGGGTTCACTTTATTTCTTATTTTTCTTATGTCCTACTATGTGTCCCAAGAACATCCTAAGATCTTTTATTGGCCTGGTGCCATTTCCTAAATGAAAGTTTTAACCCATTCCATATAACAGCTCAGTTTTTGTGAGGGAAGACTATGAGCAGAATAGAAATAGTATTGTATTAGAGTGTGTGTGTGTGTGTGTGTGTGTGTGTGTGTGTGTGTGTGTGTGTACATAAATACAGAAGTATTTATGTCTAACTATGAGGAAAGCTTGCTTAATATTGGATTAACTTCGGTGAGTCAAAGTGAGGAAAAGAGGTAAGGAGAGGGATGTTACTAATACATGTTTCTCCTGACCTGTAACTATAAGTATTCCTAAAACTCTTTTCTTGGCTTTAGCTTCTATGTGGTTATTTATCTCTGGGCAAATGACTCACACATCTGTATATGCAAGCCCAGTCTTTGTCCTCATCAATCACCAGTTGTTTTTAGACATTTCAAACTAGATGTCCTCAAGACATCTCAAACTGAACCTGTCCATGACAGAACTCCTCATCTTTTCCCCAAAACTCACTCTTCTTCCAGACTTGCCTGGTTCTGTCAAAAGCACCACTCCCTGAGCAAGTTGTAGAGAAGATGCTGATCTGCATTGCCCAGGACATTTGTTCATGATTTGAAGTTACTATATTGATGAAATCACAGCAGCAAAATTGACCCTGTGCCAATCTGAATTTGTTCTGTCTTCCCTGTCAGAATGTAAGCTCCTTGAAAGTAGGGAATTATTTCATTTTTTAATACTTGTTTCCCCATTACCTGGGACAATGCTTGATGTCTCTGTTGGTTAGTTGATTGACAACACACATAAGCATATGCTAAATATATTTTTAAAAACAAATTTTAGAGAGAAGACACCAGCAGCTAGGGAAAATCAGGAAAAGCCTTGTATAGTAGGTGATGTTTATGCTAAACTTTGAGGGAAATTAGGGATTTAAAGGCAAAGATGAAGAAAAAGTGAATTCCAGATGGGGAAAAGGGGAAACTGATTAATTTAAAAACATGGAAACTGGAGACACTATGTTCTTTGTGAGGAGCAGTAAGTTTGGGTAGACTGTGGAGTGCCTGAACAGGAGTCATGTATTAGAAGACTGGAAAAATAAGTTGGAGCTAAGTCTACAGGGAGCCATTGAAGCTTCTTGAGCAGGTGGGGAGAGGGTCTGACCAATCCTTTGCAAATTATTGTTTGCAAAGGTTGAGGATAGATTAGGTAGATTAGAAACTGGTGGATTAGAAAGTATGGAAACATAAAAATCAGTATACTACTGTTGATAACTGGGGAGTGCCCTGCTTAGCAGTTGTGGTGCAGACTAGAATAATAAGAAACAATAAAGAATTTTTCAATACATTGTATATTAAAAGGGCTGCAGTGATGGGTAGAGTCTCTGAAAGAACAGATAAGAATTAAACAGGATAGGAGGGTGAGAATGAGTTGTAGTGAAGTAAAAATATGGGAACTTTATTGAATTTCTACTGTGGATGTTTAATTTTAATTGATCCATTCCATTAAATAATGCTTAATAAATGCCTAAAGGGCTTGGCATTTGTTAACTTCTTTAAAAAAAATTAAATTAATTAAATTCAGAAGCATTTATTAAGCACCTATTATGTGCCAGGCACTACCAGTCTCCTGATTTGAGCTTAACTTTCTTAATAGACTTGACTGCATCATGGCCTAGTCCAATATCTACCATCCTTTGCAGTATAATAGCAACCTTGTCTACTTCTTGACATTCCTAAATATCCCTGTGAAACTGTTATTGGCAGATCCTCTCCCTTACTGCCCTTGTAACAATGAAAATTATAGAGAGATTTTTTCCTGTTATAAAAGGCAATATTACCTATCTTTTCACTTCCCAGGCCTTTGACATCTTAAGTCTATTATAATAAGAAGATAATTAATATGGGAGGCAGCTAGGTGCAGCAGTGGATGGAGCACCAGGCCTGGAGTCAGGAAGATCTGAATTCAAATCCATTCTCCACTTACTAGCTGGGTGATCCTGGGCAAGTCACTTAACCCTGTTTGCTCAGAGGGAAATGGCAAACTGCTGGAGTATCTTTGTCAAGAAAACCTCAAATGGGGTCATGAAGAGTTGGACACACCTGAAAAGACTTAACAACTGCTTCTAGTTACATAAAGTGAAAAAACACCTTAGTAAAAGTGCCCAAATATTGTTTAAATTCCACACACATTTATCAAAGATGCTGTGCAAGACATGGAGATACAAAGATTTAAAAAAAAAAAAGCAAAAAACATTTATTCTGGCCTTCAAGGAACTTATATTCTACTTTACATTTCACTGGTTTTTCTGTTATCCTATAGGGCTCTCTTACCTTTTTAAGGTGACAAGTAATGTGTTAGTCCCTTTAATATATACTGATACCAATGTTAGTCCCTAGTGTGAGACCATGGAATCAGCAGGTAAATATGTACTCTTTGTAGGACAAAAGTGACTTTGAAAAAGACAAAGCATTAGTCAAAATAAGTCTTATTATTCCATTTTTGAAAACACATTAAAAAGATGGGGTTTTTTCCTCCATAGTTTCATTTGATAGAATTGTATCTCTTCTAGTAAGGTTGTAATGTTGGAAAACACCTTATTCATGAAAAATATTGGAAATATGAACTACTCCAATGATTCTCTTTGATGTTCATGTTTTTTCAATAATAGTTTGTGTTTTTATATATATGTGTGGTTTTATGTTATGTAGTAAGAAAGCACCTACTTCTTCTATCCTAATTAGAGAAGAAGACAAGAACATATTTGATTACTGCAGGGAAAACAACATTGACCACATAACCAAAGCCATCAGATCAAAAAAAGTGGATGTGAACATGAAGGATGAAGAGGTATGAAAAATATATTTTGTTTACTCTTATTTTTTTTTGAATACTTGGCATTTCTCCCTTCCCTTTATGTAAATACTTAGCCCCTCAAAATATAGTATGGCTTTTAAGAATGACTAAAACTGGAGAAGAAGGTTCAAACTAAAGGTTTTCTGCAGCAATAACTAGGAAGTTTCTGGTAAAATACTAACCACAATAATTGATACTGAATTTATTTCAATACAATGATCATCTGTTAAGTGCCGACTTTGAGTCAAAGGACCTTCAGTCTAGTTCCCAATTCTGCCATCTCCTCAATTAAACCTGGAAGGGACCTAGAGATTCCAAGAGGTGAAGGTAAGTAGGGAGAATATCCCATCTATGCAGAGGCAATGCCATAGCCAGTGGAGTCCTTTGTAGAGGAAACAGTAGGTGACCAGTTTAGGGTGGGGGAGGGGTGGGATAGAGGAGTATGAAATCAGTCTTTAAGGAGACATTGGAGACAGATTGTGAAGGGCTCATGATTCTAGAGGAAGTAGGAAGCTCCTGAAGCTTCTTGGGCTGGGGCATGATCTACTCAGATCTCTGCTTTAGGAGTATTCATTCCACAGCTGTGGAGGCAGGAGAGAACAAAAGCTGGGTGGCATCTGTTTCAGTAGTGTGAGTGAGAAGTGGTGAAGGTCTAAACCTAGAAACTAAAGTGGTGATTGTTTGGAGAGAGGGGAACAAATGCAAGAGATGTTGAGGCAGGATTGTCAAGACTTGGCAATGAGTGTAGGGACTGAGTGAGAGTAAAAAGTTAAGGATAATGCCAAGATTACAAATGGAAGTGATTTGGGATGACATAGATAAGAATGTTTGGAGGACACGTGGCTTTAAGGGCAAAGGTGAATTCTGTTATCTGTTTCTTGAGTTTAAGTCGAGTAGGGGGCATCCTGAGATGATTGAAATGGCCAAGAGGCGGGAAATATGTGGGAAGAAAACCAGAAAAGGGATTGGGTAAATCTGTTTCGGTGGATAAACAATCAGTTGATAGTGCCTTTTCTGCATAGGTTAGCACTTAATATTATATGTGTCTCAGGAAACTCCCTTCTTCTGTGCCATTGACAGAAACCATTGGAATTCATAGGATCATTGACAGAGAGCTGGAAGGGGCCTCAAAGGCCTTCTACTTCAACTCCTTTATCTTGCTGAAGAGGAAAGTGAGGCCCAGGGATGTTAAATAGCTAGTGGTCAGAAGTATGACATGAACCTAGAATCCTCCCTTAATGGATACTAGTGTGCCTAGTAGTATTGCTTGTTTTCCATTCAATACTTAAACATTGGTGTTTATTTTTCACTGGTGAAACTTTTTGTGAGATACAGTAACTTTAACACCTGAGACATTGCTTATAGTAATAATTATTACACGTAGCAAAACCCAAAGTAAAAAAAAAAGTTTTGTTTGTTAAGCGATATGGTTTCTGATTTTGATCTGTTGGGGAATTTTCATTTTCTTTCAGACTAGCGGTAATTACAGCCTTTTAATGAAATTAAATTGGATATGATTTATTTGAAAATTATCAGTATTTTACCTTGATTGGCAAGTGTCACATGAGACTTCCAAGAGCCTTCTTAGCCTGTGCCATATTGAGTCACATGATCATAACGACTTATTTGGCAAGAGTGAGAGTGAAGAAATAGGTATATTTTGTACAGAAATCCTTCATGTTGAGCTTACTTCTGTCACTCACTTACTTTGCCTTTATATTTCTTTCTTTCAGTCCATAATACATTGAACTACTTTTACATCACCCCCATCTTTAACCTTACTCTTGTCTCCTAAAACGTTACGTTTCTCTGAACAGATGAAGTGCTTACACATTCATAGACTGAGACACCACGAATTCAGTTGGGTTCTTTCATAGCTCCGAGCAGATTTCTGCCCTATCAGCCATGACAGCTCAGTCTGGAGTTTGGAATGCTGATGGCAAGACATTTTATTATTAATCAGCAATTCATATGAATTAATTTAGGGACATGAGGGAAAGGAGAACTTAAAACCACGGTCAAAACATAACACCCTAAATGAAGTGCTTTGTGCTTTTTAAAGCTCTAGCTTTACAAAGTAAAGTTTGGTCAACTTTGGTTCTTGACCCGAAGAACATAGCATCAAAATTAAGTTGCAGAATTCTCATCTTATTATTTGAAGTTATCTTTGTCTTGGGTAATAGAATTACATGAAAACACGTTTTTGTGTAGCAAAGATTATTTTGAAGTGGCATGCAGTGTTGCATGTAGTTATTTAGTATTTAAAGTATTATATTAGTAAAATAGTGGCATTGAAAAGGTATGTGCATGATATTCCATTATTTAAAATTCTCAGTTCGTTTTACTCCATTTTGACATTTGTTTATTGGGCAACTAAAAACTGTTGTTATACTTCACTTTTGTCCTGTGCACATAAAGAAATATGATTTAAAAACAGCTAAGTTAATTTTCAAATTATATTCTGAATCTTTACATTTTTTCTTTGTGATGAACTATATTTATAGTACTATCATTGAAATAAATACCCTAATTTATTGTAATAATTATATTTACATATAGTAGCACATATATTTAGCTACATGCCCATGTTTTTGTGCATATAGGGACATTCTTATATTGTGCATTACGTTCAGGTAATCCATATAAAATGTTCTCTCTATATACTTTGTGTTTATTTAAATATGATTATCTTGTACTCTACCAGCACCTTTTATTCAGTTAAATTGAAATTAATGCATAAAATTCACTACTACTGTAGTAAGGAAAATATTTCAAATTTGAGGAAATAAAGTAGATTCCTCATAGAATAGTAATTTAATCAACTTATACACACACACATACAGATATAAAATATGTCAGAGAAGTGAAGTTGTGTTTATACCAAATGCCTTATTGTTCAGCATTACAAAACCATGGTCTTGCATATATTGACTTTTAATCTTAATTATTATAAATTTTATTTAAAATTTTAAAATGAAAAAAAAACTTTTTAGGAAGTGCTGAAAATTGAGGTACAAAACCTAAACGTAAAAATTCAAACTTTCAGTATTTCATCTTTTTAAAAATAGAGGATTCCACTTTTGTTCTTTTGCATCATATTTATACATACATATCAAGGATGTGCTATTTTCCTTGTTCTAGGCATGGCATCTTCTGAGTAGAAAAACTTATTTTAAGTTTTTAATTATTTTTTATTTCTCAAATGGACCTATGATTTATTAGTATGAAGAACTCCCAAGTGAGTCAGCTCCCTCTCACAATATGTAACTGCTCTGCAACTTTTTGGAGAGTTGCCTAGGGCCCTGAGAGGTTCAAGACAGGACTTGAATATGCCCATGTCTTTCTGCCTTAGAGGGCAGCTCTCAATCCACTATATCATGTTATCTCTCCAGAAAAAAAAATTACTTTAAAAAATGTTTAAGTCATTTCTGAAGTGTGAACAGAGCATTTCTTGGCTAAACAGTAAGCAGGAATTATATGCCTTTCTGATACAGTATATGTTTGTGTTTTTAGATTCAATTTGTGACTCATTCATAAGGAAATGAGTGTGTGACTGGGAGATAAGGAAAAGATTTACCCAAGTGTAGGAGCACCCCCACCCTTTGGAATTCTTTAGGCATGGGCACTTTTCTCAGGCTATGCTTACCTTCTCCTACATAGCAGCTCATAATCACTCACCTCCATCTCAGAGGCCCAAAGCTTCACTCAAAGGCTGCTGCAGCTGCAGAATTTCCTGGACTGTGACTGAGCTTCATTCAGGTTTCTGCTGTTCTTGCTTCCAGCCCAGCTGATGGGTGTACAAAAGTCCATGAGATGGGGAAGAAACAGCAATATCTATCCAGCAGTACAGTTTTAAAATAAAAAGTATCATCCTGTCTCTCCCACCTCACCTACTACAATTGAGAAAACAAAATTAAACCAATTCTCAAATTGGCCATGTCTAAACAGATATGTCTCAGTCTGCAATCTGAGTCCCTCCCTCCCTTGTCAGAAGGTAAGTCGAATGTTTCATCATGAGTCCTCTGAAATTACAGCTGGGCATTTCATTGAGCTGAGTTCCTAAATATTTCAGAGTTGTCTTTATAGTAGTATTGCTGTTACATAAATTATTCCCCTGCATCTGTTCACTTTGCTTTGCATCAGTTCAGACAAGTTTTCCTAGGTTTCTGTGATACCATCCCCTTTATCATTTTTTGTGGCACATTAATATTCTATCATTTATATACCATAACTTGTTCAGCCAAACTCCAGTTGATATGGTGTCCCCTCAGTTTCTGGTTCTTTGCCACCCAAAAAGAGTTGCAGTAAATATTTTTGCATGTCCTTAGAGGTTAGGGTGTCTTGTTTTGTTTTTTGTCTAGGACTAATCTTCTCTTGATATACCCACCTTCTTATCCCCCCCTCCACTCCTTTACCCCATTTCCTTGCTGAGTGACCATAAATTCGTGTTACATAAACTAAACTGTGTCAAGAAAATTCTTTTACACTTCCCTAGTGGATTCATTTTCCTACTTTACTATAGAAAATCTATAGTGGATTTTCCAAACTTTTTTATCCCTCCTCAGACTTTCACTCTCTTGCCCTGTATTTCATTGTGGCCATTTGTTGAAAACTCCCTCTTCTCCCCACACTGTTATCTCACATCAGCCAGATGCCTTCTTTTGTTCTCTCCTCCTTCACACCTCGTGTCAGGCTTTTCCAGCAGATTCCTTCATTGTCCTTCCTGTCTACTGACTGTTTGCTTGCTGCTTACAGGCGTGTCCTTGTTTTCCCCATCCTCACAAAATCCTCACTTGATCTATCCCTCTTGCTAGCTCTCATCCTTTATCTCTCCTTGTAAAGGATATTTTCAGTTGGTGCCTCCACTTCCTTTCCTCTCTTTAAAATTTTTTTTTGTATTGATGACTTTTTTTACAGCACCAGAATTTCTCTCCCTATCCTTCTTCTTCCCTCTCTCAAAGAGCCATCTGATGTAGCAAATAATATTTTTAAAGGAAAAGAAGAGGGAAGAAACAGCTGCAAAACCAATTAATTTGTAGAAAAAGCCTGAAAATATATGCAGCATACCACACTTGTAGATTTCCCAGCTCTGCAAAGGAATGGGCTCTTATTTCTTTGAGGTTTGTTCTTTGTAATTTTGCAATATTCACTTTTGATTGTTTTGTGGCTATTCTTTCTATTTACATTGTTGTAATTGTTCTATGTTGTTTATCTTTGCACTACCTTAGTTCACTCAGCGTTTGATCCTGTACATCTTTCCAGGATTCTCTGCCTTCATCAAATTTCTTATAGCACAGTAGTTTTAGGTGTGGTACCCTTCTTCCTCCTTCATTCCTACCTGTCTTCATTATTACCTTGATTTTCTAGGCTGTTTGCCTCTCCAAATGAATTTTTATTTTATTGAGTTCTGTAAAGTATCTCTTTGATAGTTTAACATAGCATTAAAACTGTAATCTAGCTTTTGTAGTATTATCACTTTTATTTTCTTAGATAAGTCATAAGCACTGAATATTCCTCCAGCCATTTAAGCTGAGTTTTTTGTTTTGTTTTGATACTGCGGATTACCATCTTCTCCTTGATACTCTTTTCTCTAGGGTTATTACTTGAGACTTACCTCTACTGGTTCTCCTCCTACCTGTCTGACTATTCCTCAATTTCTTTTGCTCAGTCTCTATCCATATTGTACCTAATAACCATGTGTGGTCCCTTACTGAGGTTCTGCCCTGGGCACTTTTTCCTTCTACCTGTAAACTGTTTTGCTCGGTCAGTGATTCTCAAAATTTTTGGTGTCAGGACCTCTTTACACTCTGTAAAATTATTGAGGACCCCAAAGAGTTTTTGTTTATGTGTGTTATATCGATACTTAGAAGAAAAAAATGATATATTTTAAAATATTCATTTATTAAGAATAACAATAAAGCCATCACATTAACGTAAGTATAATATTTTGTGTGTGTGTGTGTGTGTGAAAAGGAGCTATTTTCTAAAACAAAACAAATGTAGCAAAAAACTTAGCATTGCTTTTACTTTTTTTCAGATCTCTTTAATGTCTGGATTAGTAGAGGACCATCAGATTCCTGTATTTGCTTTTGTATCTAATCTGTTTCAAAATGTTCTTTTGTTTGCAGTATATGAAGAGAATCCAGGCACAACATAAATGTGTAGTTGGAAGAGGGAGAGATATTTTAATAACCTTTTTAAAAGTTGTGAATGTTCTTCTTTGATGTTACACCAAAACTTTGTAAAATGGCAATTTCTTAAAAATTAGTTGCAATATGAAATTTCAGAGCATGTAGAAGAATTTTTTTTTTACTCTTACTACATTACTATTCACTGTCTTTCTTGGTCTTTAAATAAACCATTTACTCCTGTATGATTGTACAGTCATTCATGGGTCATTTGGAAATTATTGGTTCATCAAGTTATGCAGATCTTCATATTTATTACCACCAATCTCATCAGAAGAGTATTTAAGTATCACTGAGTTGTCAGGCTCATGGTAGCAAGTACAAGTCTAACAATTCTAATTTTCTTTCATACGTTTGATTTTTATCGTTGGCAGTAAAGAATCATGTGTTTTCCTTGAAGAGATAGGCTCATGTTATTTGTTTGTGAGTCTGAATAACCATAGTTTTTCAGTCATTCTTTCACTTAAACCCATGGTATTCCATGAAAAAGGCTGCTCTTTTAGCTCACAGCTCAGTCACACAAATGCTTCTCCTAAGACAACCAATGTACTCTGTATGCAGAGGAGTGCTTTGTGCAACTTTCCATTTTGTCATATAGAATATTAAAAAGGTGTGTGCTCAAGGGTTGAGATTTTTAAAAATCAGCAGTTTTTATTGTATTTTCAAGGACATTCTTAAGCAAAACTGGCTTCCTTTTTTTCCATATATGCTGTAAATGTGTGATGGTGAAGCATACAATGACTACTATAGTTTAATGCTACTACTACCTTGATTCTGATTAAGGCATCAATAGTTTTATCCACCATTTCTTTTGTGTCATCAGCACAAATCTCAGTTGTTCTAGGATAAACCATGAGATTTTATCACTTTGAATATTTCAGTATCACCTGTATTTGTTGCCAAACTTTTATAGAAAAGTTCTTCTTTATTTATTAGTTGGTGCTGATACCTGATAAATACATACAAAATAGCATACCAGCAATGGCTGTGTCCATTTGTAAGGCAAAAGTACAATTCTGCAGATGTTAACTATTTTTTTGTTTATAGATACATTTTTAATTCACAAGTCTGCCTCTGTAAAACTCAACTGTATACTTATGAGAGAATGAGAGTGAAAACGGCAAATAATGTCTTAGTAGTATTGGGAAAATAATTTGTGCTTTTTGGATTCTAGGGGTAGGGTCGCTAGACTATACTCAGAATCACTATGCTAGGTGTTTCATCATTTCCCATGGATTTAATTTATTTGTAGATTGTTCATGTAGCCTTACCTTCTTTTTTGACCTCCTTTTCTTCACTTTCCCCTGACCCCATCTTCTACAGGAAGCCTTTCCCAACCCTTCTAGTACTTTCCTTCTGTTAATTATTTCCTATTTATCCTGTATATAATTTCTTTCTACATATTTCCTTGTTTTCTCCTCCATTAGACTGTGAACTCCTTGAGGGCAGGCACTGTCTTTTGTCTCTTTTTGTATCCCCTGCTCTTAGCACAGTGCTTTGCATATACTAAGTGCTTAATAAATGTTCACATTGTCCCATCTCCAAGTACTTATTGGACATCTAAAACTAGATTTTCTATAGGCATCTTAAACTGAACATGCCTAAAACTGAACTGTTTCTGTTTCTCCCTAAACTCACCCCACTTTTTAGGTTCCTTATTACTGTTAACAACAACACCATCCTATCAGTTACCCAAGCTCCTATACTAGGTGTTATCCTCAATTCCTTACTCTTTTTTTCACACCCTATATCCTGTCAGTTGCTCAGTCTTGTTAACAGGCAGGCTGTGACTTTTCAGTATCTCTTATTTATGCCCCCTTCTCTTCATTCACACACCTCCCATCGCTTCATGCCTGGACTATTAAAAATAACCTTCCAATTAGTCTCCTTGTCTCAAATCTCTTTATGCCCACTAGTCAAATGTTCTTCTTAAAGTACGGATATGACCACATTGCGTTCCTCCCCCTGTCAGTATACTCCACTGTTACCTCATGTCTTGCTACCTTTTCATTTTCTTAGAGCTTGTTTCCATTTACATACTCTGAGATCCAAAGACATTGACTTCCATACTGTGTCTTGCAGAAGATTCTCCATCTCCTGACTGAACATTTTTACTGGTTGTTCCCCACACTTGGAATTCTCTTCCTCTTCACCAGTGCCTTCTGATTTCCCTATTTCAGTTAAAGTTCTGCCTCCTGCCAAAAAATTGTTCCAGTCCTCTTTAATTCTAGCTTGTTCCCTTTGTGATTCTCTCTCATTTATCCTGTATATAAGTTCTTGGAGAACAGAGAACATAATCAGCAAACATTTATTGAGTTCCTACTACATACTAGACAACATGCTCAGTGCATAAGCACTTAATAAATGATTGTTGACTTAGTAATCCTAGTAATTTTGTAAGAGAACTACTAATTTACATTGGTAGAGGAAATTTTTTATCCAAAGATCTGCTAATGAAAACTCTCAGGTCCAGACAAAGTGAGAGAGAGAGAGACAGAGAGAGAGAGAGAATAATTCCTAGGTTAGACCCTATATAAGTACTTTTTTGATGGTATAGAAAGTGATTTTATGTCTTAATGGGAATTCAGACCTATATTAAGTGATGTATTTTTTGATAGTGGACATTCTATCATCCAGGTATATCATCCACTCCCACCTTTCCCAAATTCTTTCTTACTGAGCTGGTTAATCTTATTGATAATAACAATAGCTTTCATTTAAATAAGTTTTTTAGGGTTTACAAAATGCTTTCCTTACAATAAGACTATGAAGTAAATAGTATGGTGTTGTTACCTTTTATTATTTTATATTGTTATATTTTATAGATAAGGAAACAGGCTTAGATTAAGTGACTCTCTAGACAGTAGTTGTCCTGACTTTTGAGTCTAGTGTTCCTTCCACTACATCATACTGTCTCTAATCAACTTGAAATCTCCTTTTCAATAAAGACATTTCACACGATGTAGTTTCTTTTTCATCTTTATGATGGTATAATAATTACCAGTTTTTTCTCTATGTTTATTGATTCTTTAGAATGCTTATAAAGATTCTACCTTTCTCATAATTTGCTCCCCCTTTCTTCTTGCTTTGTTTTTAAATAAATCTATGACTCATGTCAGAATAATATTTATACGCCTTTGGCTTAAAGAACTACTACAGAAACTGGCCAAACTGGCAACGATAACCCAAGCGAAACACAGAAGATTTAAGAGGCAGGGTCAGTCTGCAGAGACTGAATTTATGCTTTTATTCAAGATTTGAGGAAGGAAGAAAAATGCACCCTCTTAAATAATTTCTACACAGCCGTATATACACTGCTGTGGTAATGTACTTGATTAAAATATTAATTTACTAGAACCTTGCTCATTCACACTAATGACTGGGAGGTATATTATGAAGTATCAAATTTTATTCATTTGCATGAATGTAAACAGTGATGTTTAAAAAGTAAAAACCACAGTATTTAAGTAATATAGTTTACACTGGACATAAAAATTAAACACTGATAATATATGAAACTCTTTAAATCCTTTAAGCTGTTTAGATATTGGATAGATAGAAAGTAGTTTACAAAAGTGTTTTTACTGTCCTGATTTCCTTTATTATGGTGTAGATTCATTACCTCTTGTTTATTTTTCTTCACTTATCCTAGTCTGCCTCTCTTGATTTTAATGTAAATATTGCTCATGAATTAATTTTTACAAGTAGCTTTCAATGCTGGTCTTAATTCTTGTCAGGTTTATTACCTATTTCTTTCTGGTAGAAAATCTGATTAGATTCTTTAAGGCTGTTTTCATATGGCTGATGATATAATGTAGATACAATTTTCAGTGGAATTACCCTCCTTACCTAACTTGCTGAGCTGCTTGTCTTTAGTGTTCCAGTTGTCTCTGAGAAGTGTAAGACATAGATTGACCACTACCAAAAACATGCTGTACTTTTTAGATATAGCAGTAACACATAAACACAAAGCACTGATCTATGGTGGCCAGCTATTCAAGAATTATGGGAATGGCATTAATGGACTAGCGGGGCTTGAGGAGGAGAGAGATATTCCAGGTAGTTTCAATGTGGTAATTTTGGAACCTAAATTTTTACAGAGGGGAATTCAGATGTATCATCACTTTGACAGGTTGATTTATATTATGCATTGAGGTGTATCCAACAGATCCCTGAACTTGGAATCATGGAGACAGGATCTGGGTTTTATTTCTGGCTCAGATCATTAATGGATCTCTAATTCTGGACAGTTATATAACATCTCTCATTAATTTTCTCATGTGTAAAATATATATAGCTTATATCTTAGCTTTCAAGGTTATTTGATGCTCACATACTTTGTGAACCCAAAGTGAAATAAATAGTGGTTATTGTTGTTATTAGCCCTATATATAATATTTAATTTGCCAGTTAGTTTGCAGCATACTGTTAAGTCATATGTTTTGCAACAATGGAAGTTTTACACTTGGTTAAATTTTCATTCTTTATCGAAGGTTTTAGGATTGCAATTGGCAAGAAAATAAAATAATTTTAATTATAGATCTCTTGAGAAAAACACTAAAGATAATTATTGTAATTAAAATTACAATATGTAATGTAAGGGTAGACTCAATAAGTTCCATAAGTAATCTTAATATATAACAATTTGTAAATAAATTAAAATGTTTTATCATTCATTGTTGGTTGAATAGTTTTTTCTTTAACTTTTTATTTTGTTTTCTATTAAAAAGTATTTATTTTCTCTCTCTACCACCTATCCTCCTCCCCAAATTGAAAAGAGAAGAAAAATAAAACCCTGTAACAAATTTCATGGTGAAGTATGTCCCAAAATATTTGTCTCATTCTTCACTACAGTTTTATAACTATTTTATCAGAAAATATGGGTAGCATGATTTATCTTTGGTCCTCTGGAATCGTGACTGGTTACTACATTCATGAGAGTTCTTACATTTTTCAATTTTTTTTTGGTCTTTATGATGTTGCTATTGTATAAATTGCTTCTGGTTCTGCTTATTTCACTCTGCATGAGTTCATACAGATCTCCATAGGTGTCTCTGAAATCATCTTTTTTGTGTTTTGGGGGGCACAATAATATTCCATTACATTTATACCTTTATTTGCTCAGTTTTTATCCTGATGAACACCACCTTAGTTTCCCTTTTTTTTTTAACTCCTACAAAAATGATTTTTTTTAAAAAAATTTTTGTACATATGGGTCTTTCTTTTGTTTTAGAGTAGAGGAGTACTACTGGTTTTAATGGGTCCAAAGGGTATGCTAGTTCAGTCATTTTGGTGCAGAGTTGTAGATACTTTGCAGACTAGTTGGACCAGTTTATAGCTTCACGAACAGTGCACCAACATGTGGCTCATCCTGTAGTCTCTTCAGTATTTTTCATTTTCGAGTGATCATCTTCGCCAGTCTGATGGAAGTAAGATGGAAACTTGGATTTAGCTTAATTTGCATTTCTCTAATTATTAAAGATATGGATCATTTCTTGTTAGGGCTGTTGATAGCTTGGATTTCTTCCTTTGAAATTTGTCGTTTCATATTTGTATCAGTAAGCACCCCAACATACCCAGAGGGACCTGCTGTCCCAAGTTCTTAGATCTGCATTCATAAAAGAAAAGGCAACTTTTGAGGGTGAGGTTTTACTTTGGGGTTTAGTTTTTGGAAAAAGGTGTGAGTGCCAAGCGAGAGTCTGGGAAGGTGCTAAGCACCCCCCGCCCCGCAACCCCATGTTCTCCTCCAGCTTTGAAAACCCAGATATTGGTGCTTCCCTCTCTGATAAAGATGTATTATGTTTATGGTCAGGCAGTTTGAAAGCGCTGTCTATTGATTTTTGATTTCTCTGAAATTTTGGCTTTGATTTTCTCTGATACCTGTGGTTGATTAAAGTGATTGTTAACCCCTCAAAAGTTGCCTTTCCTTTCATGAATGCAGATCTTTGATTTTTTAATTAGTTTGCTAGCGTTCTTTAAATGAACCATCACAAGATCTCCAATAATAATCTTTTTTTTCCACTTTGCCGGTGTTTATTCCTTCAGTTTTTTTCTTGCCCTTTGTTACAGATAGCATTTTAACCCTATGTTAAGTAATTGTGGTGATAGTGGACATCCTTGCTTTTACTCCTGTTCTTATTAGGCTTTTATTACATCCCCTTTACGTATAATACAGCTTTTGGTTTTAGAAATCTTATCATACTAAGGAAAAGTCTATTCTTTTCTGTTTTTTTAGTGCTATTAATAGAAGTGTGTGTTGTATTTTGTCAAAAACTTTCTTTTCATTTATTGATCTAATTATGATCTTTTGCTATCATTATATGTATTGTGCTTATGGTTTTCTTAGTTTTGAACCTAATTTGTATTTTTTTTATAAAGCCAGTCTGGTTATAGTGCATAATCTTTTTCATATGTTGATGTGGCTTCTGTTAATATTTTATTCAAAATATTTATGTTAATATTCAGTATATTAGTTTGTAGTTTAAGTATCTCCGTGGTTTAAATATCAATACTATGTTTGTGCCAAAGAAAGAATTTGATAGTCTCCCTTCTGTTCTTATTTTTGCAACAATTTATACAATATTGGAATTAATTATTTTTTCAGTGTTTGATAGAATTTGCTTGCAAATCTCTCTAGTTCTGTTTCCCTACCCTGCTCTCTCTTCCCTGTTCTCTACCCTTCCCCCCACTCCTGGCACCGTTGGTACTTCATTTTTAGATTTCTCTTTCTTTTTCTGAGATTGGGTTACTTAAATTAATAACTTTTTTCTGATTGGGCACAAGTAACTGAAATACTAAGAGTAACTTTTAAAATTGAACTACATTTTAAAAAGTTAAAACCTTCACATCCATCCATATATATAGTGTTACATATTATATATTCATGCACACATAATTGGCTTCAAGGTAAAGGATTGTTACAAGCAACACCTTAAATATGAAGGACTAATTTTTATTTTCTAGAAAGCATCTAAGTAATACCACTCAAGAGTGTAGCTAGCTCCCTGAACTTTGAAAGCACTTTGTAGTCATTTATCTGGCTAAAGTAGGTCAGTATTAACTAACAGCCTTTGTTAATAGATGAGAGCTGTGCTTTTGGAGCGCCAGAAATGTATTTAGAGCTCTCTAAATGCTTCATTTCATCTGTTGATTGTCCAGTAGAGATTTTTAAAAATCTTCCTTTTTCCTCCTGTTCTTTAATTTTTTTCCACTCCTATTCCCTGAATGTGTATTATGGATGAATAAAAGGGAATAAGGAAAAGCAAAACTGTCTAGATTTTAGTTAACAGTAATAAAACTTTAAATTCAGAATTGATAATAGATTGTTTTATTTACATAAATATACAAAAATTACATGAAAATCATTATGAAAATAAGTACAAGCAACTCTTTACTATTTTATCCATTTGGTTAAAATCTATGATGTTCAGCACCAATACTCCTTTGTATACCAACTCATTGAGGTTTGTGGATTTTCTGTTTTTATAATAAGATGGAACGTGCTGTAGCAAAACAGGATCTTATATGGTTTATTTAAATTATCTAGTTGCTAAATGTATGAAGTATTAAAATATTTGCTAATTTTTTTATTTTTTACTTGCTTTGGGGCTTGCATAATACTATATAAAAAGAAAAACCTATAAAAAGAACTAATGTGGACATCTTCCAGAGCTCCCACAGAAAGTCATTGTCGAGGAATTCATTCTCATTCAAGGTTAATTAGTGTACCATTAAAATAATGTGTTACAAAAATTAATTACATACTGGGTTAAAACGTGTGTTAAAAAGCTTAGTGCAAGTGTCTGAGAGCACATCATTATACTTTAAACAATGTTATATATGTGCCACCCTTCTGGAAAAAATATCCAAAATGAAAATCACTAGTGAGGTCCAGTCATAGGTGTTTCCCCTAAAGTAAATTTTTGGCATTGTGTATGGGAAATTTAACATATAACTCCTATTAACAGTAAAATGAGTTGCTTGTCTACTTCCTTAAAGTAGTTCCTAAGGATTTAGGAGCTAGCATTTCTTATCTTAACCTTTTTGCATTTTATAATTAACAAGAGAGAACCTAAGCAGTTGTTTATTAAGAACTTAGGAATATACCATGTGTTTTTTCTTTTGTTTTTGTAAAAATACAAGTTATGTTATGATTTCTTAACTAAAATGATAGATCTGATAAGTTTCTTAATACACAATATGATGCACCACATTAGATATGTTATTCATGTTAATAGTTTAATTTAGTAGCTATAAAATATATACTTGAAAATTGGAACTGAAAGTGGTAGAGACTATATAAATAGCACCTTCCAAGTTGGAATTTTACCGGATTCTTTTTACTTAAAGTGATGTAAAACATTATCTATTTATAAAATACCCTTTGGTTCATTGGAAATATTTTAGAAATCCTCATTAAAGGATGTAATTGTTCCTTTGGAAGATTTTAGAGTTAGTACTCAGAATAACTGAATAATTAGCTGTAACAGAAGCTATAGGAGTATTAATTTAAAAAAAAATTCTTTGGTGCCCAGTCACAATGGCAAAATGTTTCTTTGGGAGTTTTTATGTATACTTTGTCTTGACCATTTAATCTTGGTCAAACAACAAAGAGTTATTAAGTGCCTTTGTATTCTGAGAAAAAAAATTACAGAAATATGCATATTTATCCACACCTGTAAATTTTTTATTTCTTTTCTATTTTGGATTTTGTGATGAGGTTTCATTACAGAGTATATAGAGATAAATAAGAAATCAGTCAAGCATTAAGTGAAAGCATGAGGAAATTGAGTCTTAAGTTGTAACACTTTTGTATGTTGTTAAAATTGGATCTCCCTTTACTTTGGTAATATAAATACATCTGAAGGAAAAGAAGAATTTGAATGAAAAAAGCAATGGAGAATTCTTGAAAATTCTCTATTTATTGCAGTGCTATTCCTGGAACATCCTGTAGTTCCTTAGTCTCTTCTAAAATTACATAATTTAGGGCTTAAAATTTAATGTGGAAAAAAATTACCTTCTTTAAATATGACAGCATTGTTGCATCAGCCTTTCTTAAAACAATGCTAACCCATGTCAGTCATTTCATCAGTTAGGTTATAAGTTATTAATATTTTGTTCAATCTTAAATAAGGTTTAGATTTTTCACATCAACTAAACTTAGATTCTGTTTCAGAATACAATAGGATTGACATCATTATTAGAACAGTTGCATTAATAACAGGGTTGTGGTTGACAGCAGAGGTCAAATTTTCAGATATCCTAGTTTTCTCTGGTTAAACATTTGTAGTTTTTCCATGTTTAGAATTAGACTATACTGGCACCTGCCCCCTTTAAAACATTTGTAAATTGTATAAACCTGGCTCTTTTCAAAGAGTTTTGGAGTGTGTAGTTGGAATATTGAGATGGTGAATGAGTGAGTTTTAAATTCTGATCTCAGTTGAATTTTATGATCTCTGCCTAATTTCTTCATGTACTTCTTAGTTTTTAAAAACAAGTTATTGTGTCTTTTAAAAATATCAACATAATTTCCTCCAGTATTGTTTCTTTTCCCCTCCCAGAAAGCCATCCCATGTATGTAGTATTTTTAAGAAAAAAAGAAGAAAGGAGGGGAAAAGATCAGCATAATTGAACAATATAATGAAAAAAAACCACCAAACCCTAAAATACGCAACACTTGGGGAATTCTCACTTTGGCAAAGGCTTGTAGTGGGCGTAGCTCCTCATATCTCTTCTTTTGAGCCATGCTTTTTTTTTTTATGATTTGCAAACACTTTTTATTTTTCTCATGGCTTTTCTTTCCATTTACATTGTTGTGGTAGTAACCGTGATAATAGCTCAGATTTATATAGCACTTTAAGAATTTTAGACCACTTTATTTAAAATACCTCATTTGATCCTCAAAACAACCCTGGGAGATAGGAGCAATTAGACATTTTATAGATGAAGAAACTGAAATAGAAACAGGTTAAGTTACCTATGTGGAGTCACACAGTTAGTAAGTGGGGCAGGATTTTATTTTAGGATTTCTCAACTCCTGTATCCACAGTTTTAACTAATTTGCACATAGGTGACTTTTCTTAGAATTTTACACATTTTATTAATAATAAAGGCTAACATTTATATACATCTTTAAGGTTTATGAAGTACTTTTCCACATATCTCATTTTTTTGTCACAGCAGCCCTTATTTTGTAGATGAAGAAACTTAAGTCTAATAGTTAAGTCTGCTCTCTATGGTCCCATAGCTAGTCAATTTCAGGTCTTCCTCCCCTGGTTCAGCGTTGGAGTAGCTGCATCGTGGTGGTCATTTTGTCATTTTATATCTTGTTTTCTTAGCTCTGCTTAATATACCTTGTATCACTTCCTATAGGTCCTCCTTGCTTTTTTGTTTTCATATTTTCTTAATTTATCATAACTGAGAAATATTCTATTACATTCATGTACCACACACAGTTTGCTACTGGTAGACATCTCTGTATCCAGTTCTTTGATACCACACACAAAACAAATGCTGCTATAAACAAACAAAAAAAAAGGATAAATAATAATTTTATTTTTATCAGTGGCCTTCTTGGGATATATACCTAATAGTGAATCTCTGGGTCAAAGTGTATCAACCTTCTAGCTCTTGTATTTGCATAATTCCAATTTGTTTTCCAAAGTGGTGGTACTGATTTACACACTGTTCCACCAACAGTTCACTGATGTTCTTCTCTTCCCACAACCATTCCAACACTGACAGTTACCATTATTTGTCATTTTTGCCTACTTGCAAAGCGTGAAGTAAAAAAAATTTCAAGATTGTTTTTATTTGCATTTCTCTTATTATTAGTGATTTGGAGCATTCTTTCATGTGATTGTGAATCCTTTGTAATTCTTCTTTTGAGAACAGTTTGTTCCTATCCTTTAGCCTAGGAGTTTATCCTTTAGTTAGCTATTGAGGAATGGTTTTTGGTCTTCCATGTAACTATTAATGTTTTATGTATCTTGAATGCTGAACCCTTATGAGAAAAATTTGATTCAAAGATTGTTTTTCCCTGCCGTTCAGTTGTTTTCCTTCTTATCCTGGATGTATTAATTTTGTTTGTGCACAATCTTTTAAACTTCATATAACATTATTTATCTTTTGTAATTATTTCTATCTCTTGTTTGGTTAAGAATATATCTTCTACCTATAGCTGTGAAAGGTAAATGTTTTTCTCATTAAAAAAATAGTATGGTCTTTAAGTAAGGACATATATTCATTTAGAATGTATTATGGAATATGACTTAAAGTGTTGGTTTAAATCCAATTTCTGCTAGACACTTTTCCTAGCATTTCTTTTTCCAAACATGGAGTTCTTTCCTAAGCAATTTGTATTTGCTTGAAAAATGAGTTATTAAGTACTATTGTTTCTGATTCTCCCTTATCTAGTCTATTCCATTGCTGTTACTTTTGTATTTTTTTAAACCAGTAACAGATGGTTTTGATGACTTGTTTTATTTTTATACTTTGGGTCTAGAATTGCTATTTACCTTTTGTCCTTACCACTTGGCATAGTTTCCCTTGATATTCTAGTTCTTTTATTTTTTACCTATGAATTTTCTTACTATTTTTATCAAGTTCCATAAAGTATCCCCTTGATAATTTTATTGGTAGAGCATTAAAATTATAAATTAACTTTGATTACATTGTCATTTTTATTATATTGGCATGGCCCAGCCAGGAGTACTAAATATTGCTACAGCTATTTAAGTTATTATTTTATTTCTTTAAGGATTATTTTATAAATGAATCTATTCATGTATTTTTTATGCTTTGGTAGATTGATCCCAGATATTTTATGTACTTTGCAGTTACTTAGAATGGTATTTACCTTTCTGTTATTACCTTTCAGATTTTGTCATCATCATATAATAAGAGTAAATTTTGGAGTGTTCATTTTGTAGCTTGCAACTTTGCTAAAAGTATTCATTGTCTCAGTTAGTTATCTTTTCATATTCTGAAACTTTTCCAAGTAAAGCATCATGTCATCAACAGATAAGGATAGTTTTATCTCCTCTTGATCTCTTTATGCCTTTAATTTTTTTCTCCTGTCTTACGGCGATAGCTAGTATTTCTATAATTCTATCAAATAATAGTGGGAAGAGTGGGCCTCCTTGCTTTACTTCTGTATTTACTGCTCAGCGTTCTAGCTGCATATGATATTTGTTGTTAGTTTTAGGGAAAGGAGATGCTAAGTGAACAAGTTAGGGGTTAGGGATTATTAGTCTTCATATTAGTAGTTCATATGATTTATACTCCATTTCGATTCTTGGTGTCCTACACTGTGGAGACAGCTGAAATTGCTCCATCTCTTACACATAATTCTTATTTTGAAAAGGATAGATCATAACTAGTCCTTAAGTTTCATCTTAAGGAGGACACTCAGCTCACTCATGTCTTCTTTCCTCTCTAAGCAACACTATTACTATATACAAGTCATTGTGTTAAGTAATCAGGATGCAAATATTGCAGTACTGTGTCTGATTTCATATTCTAATGGGAGAGACAGTATATAAAGAACTATGTACATACAGATGTATACAGTCTAAATGGAGGGTAATTTTAAAGGGAAGAGATTAGCCGTCACATTGGATGAAGGTGGAAGAGATGGAACATGAACAGAAGCATCCTCCTGCAGAAAATAGAAAGTAGAATTTGAGCTGAGTCACTGAACAGTTTAAGGAAACTGGGAGACAGAGGTGAGAAGGGAAAACATTCCAGGCATACATGGTTACCAATGCAGATGCATAATGCGCAGGTGAAGTGTTGTGTCTGAGAACTAGCTAATAGCCCAGTGGAGCTGGATTGTAGAAGTTGAGTAGGGGGATAAAATGTAATAAGACTAGACAAATATTGAAAGGACAGATTGTGAAGGCCTTTAAATACCAAAAAAAGGAGTTTATATTTGATCATGGATAAAATAGGGAGCCCATATTATTTGTTGGATAGAAGGGTACATGTTGAAGCCTATATTTGAAAAAAAAATCACTTGGCAGATGAGTAGAAGATATATTGGGGGTGGGGAAAGAAACTTGAAGCATATAGACCAACCAGAAGACCATTGCAATAGTCCAGGCAAGAGGTGATGGAGGCCTGAATCAGGGTAATGCCTGTGTGGGTGTTTATATGAGAGATAATTCAAGGGTGGAAACACCAAGTTTTTGTCATAGATCAGATATGTGAGATGAGTTCAAGTGAGGAAGTGAGGATGACCCTGAGCTTGTGGGCCTGGCATGACATTGAGATCATTGTGGTTCTGGAGAAAAGATAACGAGTTCTGTGTTGAACAAGTTGAATTTGGGATGCCTACAAGAGTCCAGTTTGAGATGTCTAAGAGGAAGTTGGTGATTCATGACTGGTTCAGGAGAGAGAGATTAATGCTGGGATCTGTGCAACATCTGCACAGAGATTATGGTTGAACCCCATGGTAGCTGATCCGATTACCAAGAAAGAGACTTCTTGAAGAAGAGAGGAGTCTCTCATTTCTAAAATGTATAGAAAACTGAGTCAAATTTACAAGAATATAAGTCATTCCTCAGTTGATAAATGGTCAAAGAATATGAACAGGCAGTTTTCAGAGGAAGAAATTAGCTATCTATAGTCATATGAAAAAATGCTCTAAATCACTGTTGACAAGAGAGATGCAAATCAAAACAACTCTGAGGTACATCACACCTGTCAGATTGGCTAACATGACAAAAACAGGAAGATGATAAATGTTGGAGAAGAGGTGGGAGAGTTGGAACACTAATTCATTGCTGGTGGAGCTGTGAGCTGATCCAACCATTCTGGAGAGCAATTTGGAACTCTGCCCAAAGGGCTACAAATAAGGGCATAACCTTTGACCCAGCAATATCGCTTCTAGGACTGTATCCCAAAGAGATCATAGAAATGGGAAATGGTCCCACATCACATGTACAAGAATATTTATGGCAGCTGTCTTTGTGGTAGGCAGAAACTGGAAATCAAGGGGATGCCCATCAATTGGGGAGTGACTGAACAAGTTGTGATATGTGAATATAATGGAATACTATTGTACAATAATAAATGATGAAGAGGAATACTTCAGAAAGGCCTGGAAGGACTTCTAGGAACTGATGCTGAGTGAAAGGAACAGAACCAAGAGAACTTTGTACACAGCAAGAACCACAGTGTGTGATGAATTTTTAAATTCTCAGTGGATTCTTGAGGCAAAATGCCTTCCACATCCAGAGAAAGAACTCTGGAATTGGATCGCAGAATGAAGCAGACCATTTTCTCTTGTATTATGTTTTGTTTTTATGACTTCTCCCATTCATTTTAATTCTTCTATGCAGCGTGACTAAGGTGAAAATGTATTTAATAGGAATGTATGTGTAGAACCATCTCGGGGAGGGAGGGGGAGAAAGGGGAAAAAATCTAAGATATATGGAAGTGATTGTAAAACACTGAAAACAAATAAAGTAATTTTTTTAAAAAAATAGAAGAGAGGAGGTCCAAGAAAAAGTCTTAGAAGTATTGATGCCAATAGTTATTGGGCATAACTAGATGAAAATCAAGCAAAAGAACCCAGAGGTGGTTGGGCAGATAGGATGAAAACCAGTGGAGAGCAGTATAACAGGAACCTAAAAAGGAGAGATTATCCTAGAGGAGAGGGGTAATCAGCAGTGTCAGATTATAGAGAGGTCAAGAAGGATAAAGGCTGAGGAAAGGTCGTTAGATTTATTCCTTTCCTCCAAATTATTGAGCCCTGGTGAAACCCTATTACTTCCAGGAAGAACAAATATAAACTTCTCTATTTGACATTTAAAGCTGTTCAGTACCCTGGCCCCCTCTTAAATAACAGTCAGCAGGCAATTATTAAGTCCTTCCTTACTATGCCCTGAGTTAGAACAGTTGTTAAAGTGTTCTAAATGCAGGGGATACAAAATAGAAAGGCAAAGAGAAATTCTGACCTTAAGAAGGTCACTCTACCCTTCTGAGCATGGTATGATCCAGCTACATGGCCTGCTTGCTATTTCTGGAATATGACATTGTCTTTACCTTTTGTGCTGACCTTTCCAGGTCACCCCCATTACTAATGTCATCCCCTCTCAGATTACTGCCTCCCATCTGCTGTGTGTGTGTGTGTATATGTGTGTGTGCACGTGCGTGTAGTATTCCTATGTTGTCTTACATGTTAGAATTTGAGCTCCTTGAGGACAGGGTCTGTTTTTACCTTTCTTTGTATCTCCAGGACTTAGCACAGTACCTAGCACATAGTAAGCACTTAATAAATGCTTGTTTACTGAATACTATCAAATTACTATTTACCAGTTACTAGTGAATAAATTACAAAACATTAAATTTGCCAAAATACAAAGAAAATCTTGATTTTTTTCTGTTGTTCGGTTCAGTATAGAATAACCTGTATTTTGGAGGACCTATGATAAACTGATTCTTTTAAATTCATTTTTCCGATTGTGCTCAAATATTTTTCTTTTTCTGAATTTTTAGGGCAGGGCTCTCCTCCATTGGGCATGTGATCGAGGACATAAGGACCTAGTAAAAGTCCTACTGCAGTATACAGCTGACATTAACTGTCAGGTAAGGAAGGGTGAAACGGGAAAGAATATTCGGGTAAATTTTGAATGTTTCTGTTTTGTGTTCTCAGTTGTTTTGGCAGACAACCTTTTCCCCTTTGTACCATATTTCCCCTGAAAAAGTTAATTTACTCGTTAATGCTATCATGGCCCTAGAGGCATACTGGGGCAGAATTTTACTTTTGGTTTGTCTTGACTCATGCCTTCTTTTATTCCTTCTTTATTCTTTCTCTTCACTTGGAAGAGCGCTTATCAAAGGGAAAGCTAAGGATGAAAACATTTTTAAGAAGGCTTTTTATTTTAAAATAATTTCCCAGTGTTTGTATTTTTAGCAAGCATTTCTTCAGCATCTATTATGTGGCAAACACTGTGCTAAATGCATTGCTAAGTAGTCTTTACATATATTATATCATTTTATCCCCAGAACAACACTGGGTTGTAGGTACTCTTATTTTTCCCTTTTGACGTATGAGGAATCTAAGGCAGAAAGAGGTTAAATGATGATTTAAAATGATTTTGATGAAATTAATGATTTTGAATGTGTGACCCAAGGTTACATGTTAAGTGTATGAGGCTAGATTTGAACTCATATCTTCTTCACTTCAACTCCAGGACCCTATACACTTTGCCGCCTATCTGCCTGTGTGTTTGAGGTGACAGTAAAATGTAACCATCCCTGTAGGAAAATAATGAATAGTGTATAGTGATACTACACAGTTGTTTAAGAGGGAAAAGGAAGAAAGTTTTCACCTGAACCCTCAGGAAGAATTTTCCTCAATTTATTTTGCCTATTCATTGTTGTTTGTCACTCACATAGACCTTTAGTTAGCCAAACAATAAACATTTCTTACGTGCCCACTGTGGCACTGTGCTAAGTACTGAGGGTATAAATAAGAAAAAGACAGTTCCTGCCTACAGGGGGCTTACAGTTTAGTGGAGGAAGACAGTACATACAAGGAAACTCAAAGGGGTGGATGGCACTAGGCAGTACCTGGGTTGGGGACATAATATGTATGGAGTTGAAACCAAGCATATCAATGAGGGGGAAATGAAGCTGACTGGAAATTCTGAGTCCTGTATAAAGGGAGACTTGGGGAGAAGTTTTTTGTTCTATCCTCCAGCTTTCTAGTCTGAGGGGAGCAGCAACTAAAGGAGGTATTGAGTATCAAAGTCGAAGCAGTCTCCATGATGTTGAGAGCTAGAAAAAACTATAGAGATTATATACTTCCATCCCTTAAAAAATATAATTGAGTTCATAGAGAAAACATTTGGCTATGGATCATTAGTCAACTATAGTTTTAGCAAGTGATAATAGTTGTGAGCTTAATCTAATTAGATGAAATTACTAGGCATAGTTCTATTCAAAAGTTGAAATTATTTAGTACCTGTTATGTTCCATCCTTCACAGATATGAAGACATAAACCAAACAGTTCTTTCACTTAAGGAGCTTAAAATATTCATATTTCAAAACTTTTATGTGTACCAAATTTATATTTGACTGGGAACAAATGTAAATTTTTATTCTTGGGATAAAATAATCAGCAATACAAGTCCAGGAGGGATGAGGCACAATTAAATAACTGTGTAATGAAGACCTGGGAGTCATAGAAGACTACAAGCTGTATAGGAGTCAATAGTCCAGTAGAGTTGACAAAATTACCCACATGATTTTAACTTGTGTGACTAAAGGAATACTATCGTAAATGAAAATAATGGTCCCATTGTGCTTTGTATTGGTCAGATCATTTCTGGAGTATTTTCAGTTTCAGGAAGAGGAAGCTAAGCAGGGTGGTGTTATAGCTGGAAATCATGATATAAGATGAACTGGCAACATTTGTCCTAAAGAAATAGACTTGGGAAGAGGAGAGGTTGTGAGAGGGAAAGGCTAGAATGCTCCATTCAACAAACATTAAGCACTCAATAGGTATAATAACAGAACATGTGGGTGGCATAGTGGCTAGAACGCCAGAAATGGAGTCAGAAGGACTTGTCTTCCTAAGTTCGGATACATCCTAGGTGTGTGGTTCTGTTTGGCTCAATTTCCTCATCTGTAAAATGAGGAGAAAGAAATGGCAAACCACTCTAATATCTTTGCTAAGAAAAATACAAATGGGGTCATGAAAAACTACTGAATGACAACTGGAAAGGTGCAACTCTCATGTTCCCCCTCTCCCCCCTCCCAAGTCTTCTCTAGTGTAAATATCAACAATATCCTATAGGAAATGGAAACTTTTCACCATTCTCCTTGTCTCTTGAATTCTTTCCAGTTTGTTAAAGACCTGTCTAAAATGTGGTACCCAGAACTGATGTGGTCTAGCTAAGGCAAAGTACCTTAGGATTGTTGCCTCCCTGGTTATGCACACTATGCCTCTCAATTTTTAACTAAGATTTTAAAATCTTTTTTGATGACAGAAATCTCAAAGTTTCCTAAAAAGGTGGAATAGGCTACTTTAGGAATAGCTGGCTCCTAATTGTTGGGTGCCTTTAAAAGGTGGCTGAATAGTTACTTTTTAAGAGATACTTGGGCATTCCTGCTGAGATATGACTAGAATCTGGACTTAACAAAAAAGATTTGTTCTTTTAGAAGTTTGGATTCAGGCAAAGGGCCACACTTGAATACATAGAGGGCCACATATGGCCTCAAGGCTGCAATTAAGCTAACATCCTTTCTCAATCTGAAATTCTTTAATTTTCCACCGTGCAGCAGTGTAGAGCACTTTTTTGCAGAGAGACAAAGAGGGAAGGAATGAAGGAAATAAGCCATGCCTGCTTCCAAGGAGCTTCCATTCTAATGGGAGAAGCCAAAATACAAAAGGGAGCTGAAAAGCAGGAAGGGGCAGGGGCTTGAGGGTATCCTACCCAAGGTCATGGTTTTGAAGTTCAGAGAATGTCTGGAACAGGACACAGAGGAATGACTGTAAGGCAGTTTGGGCCACTCACTAATGGGAGAAGGCTAGTGTGAAGAGGCAGGTAGGAGGAGTGTTCCAGGATGAGCCTGCAGTAGAAGATGCATGGTGGTTTGTTTGTTTTGTTTTAAGGGCATGGTTTTGAAATCCAGAGAAAGTCAGGAGCAGGGCCAGAAGGCCCAGAATGAATTGAAAATAAAAAATAAGACAATTTTTGTCCCTCAGAAGATTAAGAGAATGCATTAAAAAGCCTCAGATGAGCACAAACTAATACATTCATTCAGCAAACATTTATTAAGTGCCTACTATGTGCTAGGCACTATGCTAAGCACTGGGGATACAAATAGAATATACTAATACAGTAAATGAAGCTGTCCCTACTTGTAAGGAGCTTGCACTGTGAGAAGCAGGAGTATCTACTGTGTCTTCTGTTGTTGTTAGCTTTTCCTTCTCATATAGTTATGCTTTCCTGAGTTTCATGCCTCTTAATTTTTTATTCACTATTGCTTGAGAATTGAAATTGGCCAAGGAAATCAAGTAGCCAAGCCTTTTAATTACCAGTTTTACACATAATATTAAATCAGTAGTATTATGATGATAATGGCCCACCCTTGTGATAAGGTACCCTCACACTTGGTAATACCTACTTCCCTTTCTCAAAAGCTTTATTTCAGATAGTTGAAGTAATTGCAAATCTGAAAACTGAATTAGTAATGTTGTAGAGTATTATAAAGGCAAATACAGGTGATTTTTAATCATCCATTTTTCCAAATATGTCTACTTTGAGACTAATCGACTAATCTGGCCCAATAAAGTTTAACAGTATTGTTTCAGTTATTTTGTTGTTTTTCAGTTCATAGTGTTGTAATTGTGTGTGTATGTGTGTGTGTGTGTGTGTGTAAAACCTGGTTCTTCTTACCTTACCATGCATCAGTTCATATATCAATCTCTTTTCCCTTATTTGTCTAGGAATTCTTTTTCTAGTCATAGGTGCGAGAAGTACCTCATCTGGTTCTTTTCTAATTTTTTCATAGTTTAAATTTTTCCCCCACTTAATCATATTTTATTTTTTCCAATTATATGTAAAGATATTTTTCAATGTTCACTTTTACAAGATTTTAAGTTTCAAATTTTTTTCTTCCTTCCTTCCTGCCCTCCCCTCTCCCCAGGACCACAAGCAATCTGATACGGGCTATACATGTATAATAATATTAAACACATTTCCACATTAGGCATTTTGTGAAAAGAAGTATCAGAAGAAAAGGGAAAAGCCATTAGAAAGAAAAAAACAACAAAAAAAGGAGAAAATAATATGTGTAGACTTTTAATATTAAGCTCCTAAATCTGCTTTAAGTTGTGAATAAGTGTGAGATGGTCCTACATCTGTTTTGGGTTTTTTTTGTATGTTTGTTTTTTGCCAAATTGCATTCCAGTTTTTCCAGCAATTGTTTTCAAATTGATAGTTCTCAGAACTCGAGTAATTTATGTTTTCAGGTCAGTTCCACTGATCCATAATTTTTTTGTAAATATCACAATTTATTTGCTAGGATTTTGGAATAGATATACATTAATGATATTAGTCAATAGTTCTTTTTAGGACTTATTTATCAGGGAATTTTATGGTTCTTTATTTTTCACTTATTCTGGAATTAATTTATTTAGTACAGATATTAATTTTTCTTTAAATATTTTATATAACTCCTGTCATCTGGACCAGAGATTTCTTTTTGATAATTCCTTTATAACTTTTTCAGTTTCCTTTTCTGAAATTGAATTCAGATGTTTATTTTAATTTAGCTAATTTATATTTTTGTAGTTTCCTGCTTATTTGGAGTAAAATTTTGCTGTTTTATACATACATACACACATATAGTATACATATATACATATATGTATACATACATACATATAAAAAGTACCATGTCCACATATAACTGTATATGATGATAATGGCCCACCCTTGTGATATAACTGTATAGTAGGTTCTGACAATTTTTTATTGCTTCTTTGTGATTTGTAGTTACTCAATTTTTATTTTATTCCTCGTAGTTAAGATAGCTTAAAGATTTATTGGTTTCACTACTCTTTTCAAAGAACCAGTTTGTAGTTATGTTTTTCAGTAGTATGTTTTTTTGGTTTCCCATTTACCCATTTCTGCTCTGATTTTTAAATTTTCTTAATTTATTATTTTAGACTTGTTTTATTGATTTTTAATTTTTTATGCATATTCTATTTTTAATCCTCCCTTTTTTTCTTTTGTTAATGTATATTCTAAATTCTAAAGGATATATCTTTCCTCTGAGGACTGCTTTAGTTGTATCCCAGAACTTTTGGTATGTTATCGTTGTTCTCTTTCAAGCAATTTTTATTGCTTCTGTGCTTTGTTCTTTGATCGTTATTCAGAATGTCATGATTAAGACTCAACTTAGAAATATCTTTTTAATGCTCCCATTATTGATTACTGTTTTTTTTAATTGTGTCCTTATGTCTTTAATGAATTTGTTTAATATTTGTTTTCTGCAATTTGGACTTTCTTCTTGTTCCATGCTCTCTTATTTTCACTGAGCACTATTGATTCATTTTTTTTCTCCCTATTATAATCTTTTAAAAGAAACCTTGCGTTCTTTTTGAGGTACTTACTAATCAGTCCTCTGGGCGTTAGAATCGTTTCCGTTACTTTGTTAGATTTCAGTACTAGGCTTTTATTGAGGCTTTTTCTTTTGACATTTTTGCTATTTCAGCCTTTTTTTTAATTCTCCTGTTGCTCTCTAGTTTCTCCTCCCTTAGTTAGCAATTTCTCTCTCTTTCTAGTTAGCAATTTTCAGGACTTGGCTACAAGATTGCCATATGCCCTTCGAGGGAACATGGGGTTTATCAGTCTCAGTCTCTGCCCTGAGTAACCCTCTGAGGAAAGGGTCCTCATCCCAGCTGAGTTTCAGTCCCATGCAGCTATCTATACTAGCATTCTTCCTAATTTTTTTCCCTTCTCTTTCCTCTTTTCTATTCATGTGGCTAAATAGGAAACACCTACGACTTCTTGCAGGGTGAATCCAGGATGGGAGCATAGTCACAGAAGCGTGGGTACTCACTCCTCCTAGGATTGGGCTTTTCACAAACCTGCCAGTTTAATTGTGTTATTGCTCTGGGATATGTGGGATCACTGAATGAGCAAGTTTCTTGGGTTCATAAAGGATTTTTACCTTTTACCTTGTTGGAAATTTTGTCTTCTTTGAGTACAGTTGTAGTTGTTGTATATGTGGTGTATGATTGACTTGAAGTACTGGGGGAGGGGTTGGTAAGTTGTGAAGTGATTTAGAGAAAATGACTGATCTGTCACCCTTCTGGTCATATTTTCAAATTTCTTTCAAGAAGGCCCCTATAAATGCTAACCTGACCCATTATGCTTACTTTTTGAGAACTGGTGAGTGGGATTCCAGCTTAAAGTATTGTGACAGACATTTACTTGTAATTTATTTTAGTGTTGATGTTGTTAGCCTTTTTTTGTGTGTTGTCAAACCCTTTGGTAGCCTGTCAAAACCATAAACCAGAGTAGTGTTTTTTAAACATATAAAATAAAATAGATGACATTGCAAAGGAAATCAGTTATATTGAAATATAATTACCAAAATGTTGAACAAAATTCACAGACCCTCCCATGTTAAGAACATTTGTGAAGCCATACATATGTGGAATTATTTTGTAATACTTGAATATTAATGTGATTCAGACTTCCATATTCTGCTGCTACCTTGTGTTAAAGAGAAAGGCTTTGTACTGGATGCAGAGGAATATGCACATTTAGATAAAACATAATTCCTATCCTTCTGGAGACTAGTAACTCATAGAGCATTTCATTCATGAAACCCTTCCTTCATCTCCCAGCCAAAAATGATCTTTTTTTTCTCCTCCAAACTCAAAAGTACTATATACATTTGTAATTAGCATATGAATTTGTATTATGATCATTTGTGTACATGTTCTATACTCCATCAGGTTATAAACTCCTTTCAGACCTGTAGTAAGAAGAAAGAATTTAGGGCAAAATGAAAAGCAGTATGAAGAATGAGCTGTGGAGAAAGATTTCATCTTGATGTAAGAAAAAACTTCTAAGCATGAAAACTGGCCAAAAGTGACATAAAATACCTTTGGAGGTAGTGAACTCCATCACTGGAAGTCTTCATGTGAAAGTTTCATATCCATCTGTCATGGATATTATTAGGAGTTTTGATACGAATGACCTCTAAGGTCACTTCCAAACCTGAGTCTATGATTCTTTTTATTTCTCCTGGATCCCAGCACAGTGCATCATACTGTGGTTAACAAATCTGGGAAAATAAATTAGTGACCTTAAAGTTATTTAAGTGAAGGAGAATATATGATTACATATTTGCCTTTTCTGTAATTTCATTTCTGCCTTTCCATATAAGTTTACATTTTCAGGTGAGCTTCCTTTTAGAGGTAAGGACTTTTAAAAAATATGACTAATATCAAAATAATTGAAAACTTCTCTATTTAAAGAATTGTTTTAAAATTTTCTCTTGCATTTATGGTCTGCCCAAAAGTTTATTCTCAGAGAATGAGAACGATATCAGGATCCATGCAATGGAAGTCATATTTGTGATAATGGTTTTAGACTTCCTTGATTTTGTGTCATTTTAATCAGAACTTAAAATTTTAGATATTTCTGCTAAAATAGAAGTTTAGGGAAATTATGAAGATCAACTAAAAATGTTTTTTAAAAAACCTAGTGTTTGCCATTTCCTTCATCAGCTCATTTTATAGGTGAGAAACGGAGGCAAATAGTACATGACTTGCCCAGGATTGCACAGCTAGTGAGTGTCTGAATCCAGATTTGAACTCAGGAAGACAAGTCTTCCTGACCTCCAGGCCTGGCACTCCAACTACCATGCAACCTAGCTCTCTTTCCCCCCCAATTCTTATTTTAGTCATCCAGTAAATGATTTCAAAAGATAGAAGATGTAACTAGAAAGAGTTAAACATATAGGAGAGGGAGTATAAAATTTCAGGGGGGGGTGTATAATTTTCCTTTTAGTTAAAAAAAGTCTAGTTTTTTTTCAAGTCTTTATGAAATTGGGGTTTGTATTATTTATAATGCCATTTTAGGAGCTTCAAGATAATATCCATTCAACAGACAGTTAAGGACCTAATATATTTCATATCTTAGTGTGGCAAATGAGGAAGATTAAAATTCTTTCTAATTATTTGTGGTTTTTGTCATTATCATATTTCAGCAAGTGGTAGTTAAGCCTTTAAAAAATTCTTAATCAGTCTTTATCATTCAGTGTTTGTGAAGACAGTGGTTAACAGACACTAGGCACCGAGTCTTCTTAATTATTTTGTACTATAAATCCACAAGTACAATATTTCTTGGATGGGCTCCAGTCTCAGTCTAAACTTAAACAGAGGGCAATTTTGAATTGATTTCCCTTTTCAATTATAGTACTCTAGTGGCATGTGTTTTATTTTTATTTTAAAGAGATATTTTATTAGATAAAGCTAGCTTCAAGGGAATTCTTTTGAGTATTAGTAATTAGTTCTAATTGTTCTCCAGAGTTCATCTTCTATAAAGAGGTGATAATTGATTTGCCATATGGGAAGAGAAGGTTGTATGAAGTCAGAGAGGCATGCTTTGCTTTATGTTGAAAGAGGATATTTATGTAATCAAATCAACCTAAATCCTCTGAACTCATAGGACATTTATCAGTGGATGGTTATAGTAAGTGTGGGTATATTTCTCTTTTTTGTTGTGTGTATGAATATATTAGTTTGTGATTCTAAGTTATACCCATAGTATGTGAATCTATAAGCCATATTTTTTTTAAGCCTACAGGGACCTTCCAATATCCAAGTATTGATATTAAAACCTGCTGCTAGGAATTGCTTAGTGAGTGATCTTAAAGAAGAACTTCAGATTATTCCTAAATATTCTTAAAATTGTAAGAGAAAGCATGTGAACATAATTATTCAGTAATAATATATTTAATGTTATGAATCTTAATAATGTTGAATAACTTCTCCAATAGCAATGGAAAATAAAAAGCCTGTAAAGAATGTTCTCCCAAGTATCCTGTGTTTCTGGGGCCCTCTTTCCCCTCTAATTGAAGAGGTTGGACAGAGGAGACCTCCTGTCAGATCCTCCATTTAAGGAGGACTCCCAGCACAGCCATTTCTTCTTTTCCCAAGAGGCTCCTCCACTCCTCTGGATTTCATCCCACTGCGCCATCCTGCTCCTGCTTTTCAGCTTCTTTTTATGTCTTATCCTTATCTTTCCCTATTCGATTCTGAACACCAGATTTTGCAAGGGAATAGAGGAGAAATGAGCAATGCTTGAGTCTTATTCTCATTTAAACTAGTTCAAAGAGGGAAGAGTATGCTCAACACCCAGTTGGGTATAGAAATTCGTCTTACCCTTTGGAAAGTAGAAGGAAAAGGACTAAAAAAACAGAGGAAGGGTTGACAAGGAGAGGAGATTAGGGATGCAATGTCTGAAGCAAGACTTTTGAAGAGGGAACACCATAGAAAGAAGGATAAATAGAAGAGAATAGAATGGAGGGAAATACACAGTTAACAGCCATAATTGTGAATATGAATGGGATAAAGTCACATAAAACAAAAGAGGGTAGCAGAATGGATCAGAAACCAGCAGTATGTTTTTACAAAAAGCACACTTGAAATGGAAAGACTCACAGAATTTAAAAAAAGGGTCTGGAGCAGAATTTATTGTGCTTTAGCTAAAGTAAAAAAAGGTAGGGGTAGCAATCAGCATCTCAGATAAAACAAACATGGGGGACCTCATATGCCTCTCAGACCCTACAATAAACAAGAAAGAAGTTAGGTAAATGAATAGAATTTTAGAAAATGTAAATTAGACCTCTGAAGAATATTGAACGGGAATAGAAAACTATATACCTTTTTCTCAGATGTGCGTGACACCTTCACACAAATTTCCATGTTAAAATTTTTTTAAAATAAGTGGATCAGAGAACAAATCATAAATTAAAAATAATGACGACGACACAGTGTACCAAAATTTGCCTGATGTAGTTAAACAGTACTTAGGGGAAACTGTGTATCTCTAAATGGTTACATCAGTAAAAGAGAGAGCAAATGAATAAATTGAGCATACAACTAAAAAAAACTAGAAAAACAACTTACCCATCTCCCAACTAAACACAAAATAGAAATCATGAAAATCAAAGGGGAAATTAATAAAATTGAAAGCTTAAACAAATTAAACTAATAAAATGAGGAGCTGGTTTTATGGGGGGAAAATAAAATAGATAATGGCTAATTTGATTTATAAAGATGAAGAAAACCAAATAATTAAAAATGAAATGGGTAAATGTACAACCAAATCAAGATGAAATTAAAGCAATTATTAAGAGCTATTTTGCCCATCTGCATGCAATAAAATGACAATCTAAATTAAGTGGATGAATATTTACAAACTATAAATTTCCCAAATAAACAGAAAAGGAAATATAATAAATAAGCCTGTGTTAGGAAAAAACAATTGAACAGACCACAAGTAAACTCCCCATGACAAAAGCCCTAGTATGAGATGGATTTATAAGCGAATTAAAGAACAATTAACTCCAGTATCATTAAACTGTTTGAAAAAAAATAGAGAAATCCTACCAGATTCCTTCTCTGGTACAAATATGGGAGTCTACTTGCGAAGACACAGGAATTTTATGAACAGAATTACAAAACATGCCTTACACAAATATAGATCTAAATAATTAGAGAAATTAGTTGCTCACAGGTAGGCCAAACCAGTATTTTTAAAATGATATTATTACCTAAGTTAATCTACTCATTCATTGCCATGCCAAGTAAACTTCCAAAGAGTTACTTTATAGAGCTAGGAAACATAACAGAATTCATCTAGAGAAACAAAACTATTGAGAATCATTGGGGAAAAAATGTGAAAGAAAGGGGCCTAGCAGTCCAGATCTCAAACTACTTTACAAAGCAGTAATCATCAAAATAGTTCAGTCCTGGGTAACAAATAGAATGGTGGGTCAGTGGAACTGATCATGAACACCTTGAGGGCAGGACTATCTTTTGTCCATTTTGGTGTGTCACTGTTACTTTTAGTACAATGCCTGGTGCTTATTAGGCACTTGGTAAATGTTTACTGGCTGACTTATCTTTGTAAACTTTATATAGCTTTTTTTTCCTTAATGTCTTTTAAAAATTAAACTATAATTATTGTAGTATTCATATGGGGTACCCAATAGATTTTTCTTGAATTGGGGATACTCAACCTTTGATGTCATTGACAGTCCTCCTGCTGAGGAATTTCCTTTACCAAGGTAGATTGGCACTTTTTTCTGCAACTGATAGAGCTTTCTAGGTCACTGTCAAGTGAAGTGACTTGCCTGGGGTCCCACAGTCAGTATGTAGGATAGGTGGGACTTGAACCCAGATTTCCTGACACTGAGATCAGCTTCCTCTCATAGCTTTTTAAATGATAATCATATTTGTATGCCCTTACTCACAAGGTTGTTGCAAAGATGAAAGGAGATGATGTGCTATGATTGGGTGGAAGTAATTCTGGATTTGAAAACAGAGAACCTGGATCTCTTGGGTCCCAGGTCTGGCATTTGTTGGCTATGACCTTGGACCAATCACTTAGTTCTCTGGGACTTGGTTTCCTCTTTTCTAAAGTGATGGAAGTTGGACTTGATGACTTCTAAGATCTGTTCTGCTCTAGAGCTTTGATCCTGTTAAGTATATGTGAAACTGTTTTATGACTCCTGTATATAAAATCAGATTGCTGCTACCACTACGACTCTAAGTGCCATGTTTTATTTTCAACTTATGAAAATTCATACCTGTCTATTATCAGATTTCTTCAAATTGGTTTGATTTCTCTCAGGGGATGGACCTATTCTAAAAGCATAGCTGCAGCAAGATGCAGGGTAACATGTGATTTAGAAACTTAATTTATCAGCCAGAAGGGTTGCTGCCACCAGCTCCTCCTTCCTAGCTGTCTTCTACTGTTTTTTACCTCTTTCTCCCAAGTTTTCCTGACTCATCTGTCTTATTTGTTCATACCATATTGTTTCAGTAAATGGGGAGGGCATCCCCTTCTCTGTCAGTTTGGGATGATAACATACTTTTGATTCTGAGGGCTTTAGAAGATCAGCTCACAGAATAGCTTTCCCTTGTAATTCCTTCTTTTTTTGTCTTTATTGAAAACCCTTTTCAAATGTAGACAATACAAACATAATAAATGGCAGGGAAGGTTCATCTCCCTCATGACTCAATCCTTCTCAAACAGCATTATTATTGACTGGCCTATTGGTTGCCAAAAAGGAAAATCAATTTTATTAGAAGTAGCTGCCTGGCCACAGATGATGGTACTAAACCAGCCTGGACAGGCTGATTCTATCAACCATCTGAAGACTAATTCCCACCATTACCCAGAAATGAAGCAGTAAATATAGACATGTCAAAGTCTTATTGGTATTTTACTGTCATTTTTTTCCTTCATTGTCCTTCATGTATTCTTTTTTTCTACTATGTGTACTTTTTTGCTTCTGAATGCTGCAGCGCCAGTAAAAATCTGTCTAGCAGAATTTGAGCCTTTTAAATTTTTATTTCTTGGGAAGAATCTTGTATACATCTTACTTTGCATTTAACATTTTTATAGATGCAATTTTGCTTTTTAACTTCTGATGGGCCCTGATTTTTGTGTTCACACCCCCTCCACAACCCAGGAAAGAGGGGTAATTTCTCTATTTGAGTGTTTTAAGTTTATAATATATGTAAACTCTTCCTACCTACAGTGGTTTTTCCAATATATAGGAAGATTAAAAGTGCTTCATAGTAATTTAAATGGGATCTGGATATTGAAATTTTAGAGCTAGTTTTTCTTAAAGACGTAGGATGATAAGGTATTTATAAGGCTAGCTTTGGAATCAGGAATGGGTTCAAGTTATGCTTTTTGTAAATATTCAGAGTATAACTCCTTGGACACCTCATTTAAGCTTTCAATGCCCCAGGCCACTCATGATCTAAAACCATAAACTGCACATGAATTGCCAGTCTGCATCTCTAAGAGTTTACATACTGGGAGTCCCTGATTACCTGTGACATCACAGCTATGAACCTCCCAAAAGTTTTTCCTCAGTACCCAAAACACTTCACTCATATAGCCATCACTACAGTTCAGGCCCTCCTATCTTTGCACTTGGGTTTTTATAGTAGGCTCTTAATTAGTCGCCCTGCCTCATGAGCTCTCTTCCTGCCTTATAAGGTCTCTTCCCAGTTCATGCTCTCCTCTAAGCAACTATTCTTGTTCTCCAAACTAGACCGTCCCATATTCTTTTTTGATTAGATATTTCTTTGATGATCCTTTACTCTGCTTTCTTTGAAATATGAGGCAGCTTGCTTGTTCCTATTAGGCATCACCATTGCCTTCTAGATAATTTTTTTTCATTTATTTTTTTTTTTTTAAATTTATTTAACTTTTTACATTCATTTTCACAAGATTTTGGGTTCCAAAATTTTCTCCCTATTTG
>CM053770.1:629027833-629052861 GCA_028658325.1 Potorous gilbertii
CCAGCTTTGTATTTGAGATCAATATGTGTTGCTTCTATAAGGAGCATATTTTATTTTAATGTTATTAGTTTTTCTGTTTCTCTTCTTCTGGACTGTCCTTCACTTCTGTACATTTGCAGTCCTAATCTACTGCTCTCTCTTTTGTTTCTTTGGTGATATTTGCTATCGCAAATTTCAGTTTGTCTATTCTATCCAGTGTTTTTACTATGGAGGCTATAAATTCTGTTCTCTTAATTCTCTTTTCTCTTTTGAACTATTCAGGAATAGCATGTCGTATGGTCCTGTGTTCTCATATTCTAAACATCCTCTGTCTCACCAAATGTTGTATCATTTTTGATTTGCAATATTTATTCATAGATGCCTGAACTAATTTACTAGATTTGGAGGCTGTATTTCCTTCTGTTGTTAGTATTTTTCCTGTTGATTTATCTACTTTTGTTCTAGGTCTTTAACCTAATCTTTGGTAATTTCAGCCTTCCCCCATCCCCAGTTCTTCTCTATTCACTTTCTGATTCTGTCCCCTCTGAGGGTGGTTTCCTTGGGTACTGGATATTGGAGTATCTTACCCTCCTCCCATACTACGCAATTTACAGCTCACCAGTCAAGTTTATTGCCTCAAGGGACTTTTGTATAGACAGCACTGGTGCCAGTTGGATGTTGTGTTCCTTTCCTCAGGCTTGGTGGAGTGCCACAAAGCCTCTCCCCCATCAATTTGGAGCTTTTCAATGCAGTCTGCCTCAGCACAGGAGCAGCACTGTTTACTCTGGCACTAGCAATCCAAAGCTTTTGTAGCATTTGTGCTATAGGGTTATGGCCCCTGGCAAGCTTTTGCTCCTGTAGCTATGGCTGTGATAGCTACTGCAGCCCAAACAAACTTCTGCAGTCTGGAGCTGGGATTTCTATGGCACTAGAAGCAGCCAAGGGAAGACTCAAGTACAGAGGTGGATTTTGTTGTAGGCCAATATTGTGACCTTGGGTCTGTTAATAAAGTCTTGCTGTGGTAGAATGGGATTTGGGATAAGGCTAATGAGTGAGCTCAGGGTCAGTGAGGGTCATTCTTGAGTCTGGGGAATTTTTTAAACCTTATTTTGGATTCTGGGTATCCTATTTATTATTAATTTTAAAAATCTGTTAAACACAAGAAATAGTATTTCTAAAAGTAAAAATGAACTAAAGGAGGGCATGAAAAATATACCTTATACTTCAAAGATCAACAACAACCAAATAAAATAAACCCAACCCACTGCCAAGATATTTGTCACAAGTGATAAGTCACTTCAGCATAGGCTTTGTGGTCTCATAATGCAAATCCTTCATTTAAGAGCACATCTAATTTATCTTTGATATGACATTCTTAGTATGAAACTGCTTAAGAATACCTACCCGATGTATTAGTTACAGCACATTTATCTAGGTCTGCCACATTTAAACAATTCTATGTGGAACAAATGAACATGATGCCAGCAGGTGTCATAATGTGCTGATGGCAGAGGAGAGCTACAATTTCTTCAAATAGTTTAAAAAAGAGAATCTCTTCCTATCAATTTCCTTCCCCCTCATGAAATTCGCCAACCATTAAGGTATGTCACCATTTCTCCCTTTTATATTTTATCATTTTTGCCCTAAATTAAAAAAAATATGAATTTTGTAGACTTACAATTTTAGCCATGAAAATAAATATCCTAATGACAGAAAATAAATCTATTATAGAAACACAGCATTTCACTATTGGAAGTGATGTCAATGGCTATCTAATCAAAACTATGCCTGAAAGAAATCTCTTCTACAATACATTCAAATGTTTATCTAGATTTCAATTTTTGTAATCCTAGTATCTACTAGTACTTTTTGCTCATAGCAGGCTCTTAAAAATGTGTGTTTACTTGAAATGAACTTAGTCTGCATTAAAAACTCAAAAAAGTTGAAATTTATTAGTGAAAAATTTAAATTCCTACCCAGTTTCATCAAATAAAAGACTGAGGGATAGAAGGGACCTTACATCTTACTTCAACCCCCCTTAATTTTAGGGATGAGGTTACTGGTCCACAGCGATTTGCCCAAGGTCACACAGAATCAGGAAATCAACTTGACAAGGGATGGCAAAGGCACAGCTAGGCAAAGAGTCTCCATGAAAAAATATCTAGGAAGAGGCAGTGGCTTAGTGGCTATAAAGGCAGCCTGTCCAGCCTGGTCTGAGTTGTAGTCCCTTCCTCTGACACATGCAAGAATGGCTGGGGGACCTTGAGGGACTCAACCTTTCAATGTCCAGAACAAGTGACCTAGACTTTAAGTCCTAGACCATATAGGTGGTTCCTTCACCAGAAATTCCCTATTCTGTGAAATCACATGTTTAGACTAAGAGCTAAGTACGTGAGTGAGCTCAGAAGAGTCAAAACTATAACATCAAAGCCAAAAAAGCTAACTGATCTTAGGCTTCAGTGAAAAAAAAACTGAAGCATCCAGAACTCAGGGGATGATAATATCACTGTAATTTGATCTAATTTGGCTGCTGTAGGTGGGGCAGCTAGCTTGGGTAGTGGATGGAGTGCTGGACTTAGAGTCAGAAAGACCTAATTTCAAATCGGGCTTCTAATACTTAACTAGCTGTGTGACCCTGGTCAAGTCGCTACACCCCATTTGCCTCAATTTCCTCACCTATAAAATGAGCTGGAGAAGAATATGGCAAACTACTTCAGTATCTTTGCCAAAAAAACCTCAAATGGGGCCACAAAGAGTCCACAATTTTTAACTGTCTGAAGTCCAGGAAACTACATATTTAACGTATAACTCAGATTTTTAATCTCCACTTGAGGATGTTCTATAGCCCTGTTCCAAATGGAAATTAGGTAACCTAGAATAGCAATGCTTTTCTATTTCCATTATCCGGTAGAAATTATTCATGGTTGTAGTTTCTAATGTTTAAAAAATTAGCTAACTTGCAGTTTATCTTCATGGACCTACATGGTAGACAATTTAAAAGAACTGGTAGAAGAGGAGACCAATCTTCATCTTAAAGGGTTTCAAGCTCAAGTTACACAAAGACAGGTTGAAGGAATTGTGGATATTGAACCTGGAGAAGCAAAAATCTGGGGAGGTGAAACATGATACCTTTTTTCAAGTATCTGAAGAATTGTCAATCATAGAAGACAGATTAGATTTGTTCTGCTTGACCTTAGACAGCAGAACTAAGAACTCTGGATAAAAGTTGCAGAGATACAAATTTAAGATGGAGGGAAAGAAAAACCTCAAAACAATATGGTATCAATTAGCTATTAAATAAGTAGGAACAGCCAGCAGGTAAGGATTTATCATATAAATAAAATACAAGAAAGGAATTCTTGTCTTTTATATATAAACTCTGAGCTTGTTTTGCTTAGAACTAATCTCTCTCCCTTTCTCTCTCTCTCTCTTCCCCCTCTCCTTCTCTCTCTCTCTCTCTCTGTCTCCCTCTCTCTCTCTCCCCCCCCCCCCTCCTCTCTCTCTCCCTCTCCCTCTCTCTCTCTCTCTCTCTGTGTCTCTCTGTGACCTAGGCACTAAATCACTGAATTTCTCAGTACTTTAGGCCGTGGACTAGGAAACTGTATGGGCAGTGCTAAGAATGATACAAGAATGGGTGCTGAGGTGGGGAAGAGCCAGATTTGGCCCACAGGCTATAATCTGGACCCTTTGCTCTAGGCAACTCTCTAACACTAGCGTCTGCAGAGAAGGTGTCAACCTCATTCAGAAGTTCCCATACGAATGAAATAACAACAACAACAAACCCTTATGTAGGGCTTTATCTCGTTTGAACCTCACAATAACCTGTCAGACAGGTGCTATTCTTACCTCTGTTTTACAGATGAGGAAACTGGGGCTCAGGAGATGAAGTGACTCGATCATAGCTTAGTAATTATCTGGGGTAGGATTTGACCTCAGGCCTTTTTGACTCCCAAGCTCAGTTCTTTAACTACTGTGCCACCTCCCTCTCCCCTACTTCATGAAGAAATTGGTTTTAGGAAGCTGAGGGTCACACAGCCAGTGGTGTAAGGGAAATGTGGACCTGGGTCTTCTAAAGTCCAGTTCTTTTCCCATTATGCTACAAGTAACAACTATCTAGAATCTTGGAGTTGGATGAGCTCTTGAAGGTCACCTAATCCAGTTTAGAGCTCAATAGGAGTTTATACTACCCTACCTCACGGGAGCATTTATTTAGCTTCGCTTTTAAGAGCACCAGGGATGGGGAATTCAGTTTACTAAACTGCCCCTTCTGCCTGATGTACATGTCTAATTATTAAGGAATGTTTTCCCTATATTTTGCCAGAATCTACTTTACATTGATTTCTTCCCCCCACCATAAATTGGCATTTTTTAAGTTCAAGAATAGATTATGAAGGGGGTGGAGGGGAGTCCTAGGGGAGAGGAAGGAGGAAGGAGACAGGGAGATGACAGCCTGTCATATGTGTCTGCTCCACATGGGGTTGATCCTGATTTTTGAGCCCTGGTCCAGGGCACACAATGAAACACATGATAAGATGAAGTCTCAGGGGCTATAGTTTTAGGAGAATATCAAGGGGCAGCCAAGATTCCACATCCAACCAAAGGTGGGGACTGGGATCAACAGCATCACTTCATTTTATGGAATTGAAGCAGTGAAGTTTGATAACTTCTATCCTGCATATTTTAGCTCTTATAAAACATTCTTGTAATGAAAGTTTGTGTGCTAAAGAATTCTTTCATCTCCTCTCTAACATCGTGTACTTTTTTTGAATATGCTTCCAACTTGTGGGCTGCCTGCTAAAGAGCTGCTTCTTGCTCCTAAGTGATCTGATCCAGTTAAGGCTGAAGTGCTGCGTATTTCTCGTTTAAGTACTCTAGGTTTCTACTTACATTGACTGCAATATCTTTCATTTCTGGATACTTCAAGCTAGTCAGTTTGTTCATATTTTCCAGAAGTTTATAGCCTTCACTGGTGGCAGTCAGCTGGCCTGTCAGGTATGTGGCCATTTTGGAGAGCATGTCCTGGTGCAGTTCCATGAAGTCTGCTTTGGTGGGCTCCATGACGGCATCGTCTAGGCTGGGGAAGGTAGGAACAAGAAAGGATGGGAATGGAAGAAGAGAGGTGAAAGGAGAAAGAGAGGAAGGTAAAGGAGAGGAGGAGAGCGAAAGAGGAAGGTAGAGGAGGGGAGAAGGATAAGGGAGGAAAAGGACTCTGCTTCGATTTCCACTGTTTTCCTCCAGTTCTGCCCTCTGGAGCAAAGCAAAACAAATCTAATACTTAAGTATCTAATACTTAGATACTTGTATACATAGCCCTTGCAATTTTTCTGTTCTCCAGGATAAACATTCTCATTTTAAAAATTCAGTTTCTGCATGGTGTACTTTTGAATGCCTCTGCTGTATTCTGGCTAGAAATTCCTGGATAGTTAAATTTTGTCTCTAAACCATTTTGTATGGTCTATATATGTTCCTATTTGGAAATGTATACACTAAGGAAAAATCAAAGTGGATTAAGAATACTTATAAAAGGTTTTGTGGAAGAGTTAGGACCTGAATTGGGAAAGATTTGAATTTTTGAAGAAAAAGAACAAAAGTTCTTCCAGAAAGAGGGAAAAAGAGATAAAAAGTAGAGAAGTAGGAACTGGCATGTCTTTTAAAAGCATCATAGTATTACAGAGTGAAAAGAAGGCTGGGCTTAGAATGAGACAAAATCAGAAAGCCTTTGTATCTTTACTTGATTCATCATATCAGTGAGGAGACTGAATACTATGGAATAAAGGACTATGCTGCAAGGAATAGGAAATAAAATTTGAATAAGCAGTATGATGACCTGAGTCAATAAATAACTGAGTGCTACTGTATGTTTTTGAGAAAAGGAACTATGTGATAACATAGCATTTTAAATCAAAACATCTGATCTGATATTGGTATCTATAATACAATGGAAAGGGAAGAAACTCTTCACAAAGAAATATATCTATCATAGCTTAGAGAAGGTAAGTAGTGGGAATGGAATATGTACAATGAATCTTTCAGTCTGCTCTGAGAATCTTCCTTCTATGTCAGGTGATGAGTTCTAGTGGTACCATTGTTACAACTCATAAGACAGAAGATGCCGAATATTCCTAGCTTAATGCAAGTACTTACACTGTGCAGTGTGATAACAGTGGAAAGAACATAAAATCTGGAGTCAGAAAATCTAGATTTCTGGCACAATTCAGTGACTTTGGGCAAACCATAGTTTACTAACTTGCGAATGTGGAGGTTTAGATGAAATTATCTCAGAGATGGAAGTTGCAGGCATGATGGAACAGAAAGAGTTATGAATGACCCCTCCCCCTTTTAAAAACAGACAATCTCTTATTATACATTTGCATATTTGAACATTTATAGTTGGAACAACTGTAACTATTAATAAATATGTCAATGCCTACCACATATAATTAGAGTTATGGTATAAAGGTATTCCTCTTATTACAAGGCAATTCCTATATAAAAATGGGTTTGAATAATCACAAAATTTTGCAAATTCTTATGATTTTATGGTCAAAGTGACGAAGAATCCTATAGGAGATCTAACCCTACATTGTCATTTCTGTATGAAAAACTAAAAATCACTTTGGGATGATTATACACAGGGTGTTTTCCCAACACTTCCAAAAGCTATTCAGATCAGCAGCAGCATCTTTTTCCCAAGTGTCACTGGGTATGAAGAAACATCAGAAACAACTACGGCATACCACTGAACATGCTTCAGGACTTTGCCCTTAAAGGAACCAAGACCTCTGGCCAGTGTCAGATAATCTGTCACTAGAAACTACTTGTATCCAGGCCAGATATTTATTACTATTGATCTGCCTGGTCTTAGAGAAAGACTTTTGTTCTCTCAGTCCAGGACTTTGACCTCAATTAAGTTATGAATTTCAATCCGATAGACTACTCCACTTACCCTGCTGCTCTCTCTGACTGGATTAATTAGAATTAGCTAGGCCCAGAGTCACCCCAAGCTCCTCATGGATCATGTTATTTTAATAATAAATAAAGGAACAGAGGCAATGTACAAGGAAAGATTTTGAAAGATTGCTCATCCAAGAACATCATTCAGAATCTGCCAATATCAATTTCCCTGACTTTGATTGCCTCATTTACTTCTTTTTATTTATTTTTATTAATTGGACCTTCTCCTTTTACATGAGCTTTCCAACTATGCTCTTCTAATGAAGCCAAAAGAAGTACTTGCCATTTTGTATCCCTGGTTTGCGGCTCCTTTTAAGTTTCATTAAAATTTCTCATCAAAGTTCTCTTTAGCAGGAATGATGAGACTTTAAACATTTAATAATCTAAGAACATAAGACAAAGCTCATGCTAATCAGTAAAAGTAATACTCGTCTACAGCCATAAATTATTATCATTAAATATATAAAATGAGCTTTTTCTATTGCTCATTGAATTGGTACCAGACAAACTGGAATGCTGCTGAAAAGGCACTTTCTAAGTCTGCAAAGAATATGTATGCGCACTGTATAGGTTTTGATATCTGTCACACATAAGAAATAAGAATAAAATAGATTAGTTACTGGGATAAATTAGATATAAGTCAATGGGAAATCTAGATCATACTGCTATCAAAGATAACCAGAAAGATAAGGTCTTACTGAATATATTCATCATACTATATTACTTTTGTTCCTTTTAAATATGAAGGCCCACAATTTTAGATGCAATTTCAGGTATTTGACAATAGTTAGGGAATTTTCAAAAATTTCAAGAGTATTAAGGAAGCAATACACATCTTCAGTTATTATTTGTCACATCACAAAAATTTCTTATTTACTGAAATCTGAATTCTTGTTATTGCTTCTAGAAAGGTCACAGAAGGTTTTTAGTTAAGATGGGATGAAAAAAATTAGTGATTTTTAAAAAGATAACCTATCATTTACTACATAAAAAGATATATTTCTCTATATTAGATGTACTTGATTATTTGATTGATCTTTTCAGTTGAATGTGAGCTCCTTAATAATGGTAGGGACATGTTTTTGCCTTTGTATTAACTTGCATATAATAAGCATTTAAAAAATGTTTGTTGACTAACCTAAAAACACTGACAACTAGGAAGTATACTTGAATGGCAATCATTTTTAACACCTAGTATACATAAGATGAAATATTACTCTCACATCTATCCTCTCCTTTTCATTTTCAGATCCATCAATCCATTTAGGCTATAACTACTATTTTTTAAAAAGAATTATTTATGCCTTTTGGGTTTTTTAAAAAATAACAATTATTTCTTGATGGTATCCCCCTGCCTTGCCTACCCAATGGTACCTGTTTTTTTAATAAAGGAGAAAAAAAGCTCAGGTAAAATCAAGTGATGGAACAACTATGACAGCATATGAACCATTTACATTAGACCCTTGCCTAATAAGAGAAAAATATCACGTCACTTCTTTGGGCTTCAATTTTCTCATCTGTAAAATGAGGGGATTGCAGTTGTTGACCTTAATGTCCTTTCAAGCTACAAATTTATGATCTTTTGGCTTTTATCCTCCATTCTTAGGTATCAAGATTGGTCACTGGAATTATTATTAGTTCACCTGCCTCTTAGTACTGTTTTCATTTACTGGATTTGTCGTTAGGTAATTTTTCTTATTTCTGCTTCTTTTTTCACTTTGCACAAATTTATACCAATCCAAGTTTCTCTGAGTTATTTATACTCATGATTTCTTTTAGTGTGGTGGTATTTCACCTGGCAGGATAAGATACCAGATACTGAGGTCCTTTCTTGAACTAAACTGCCAAATATACACTTGCCTAAAAGATTATTTTATGGAGGATTCACATAAGGCAGGCGCTCACATGGTGGTCAGAAGAACCAATACAAGGACACTGTCAAGGTCTCTCTTAAGAACTTTGGAATTATGTAACATGGGAGACATTGGCACAGGACCGCCCAACATGGAGTGCCCTCATCAGAGAAGGTGCTAGTGTTTTATGAGCAAAGCAGAACTGAAGTAGCTCAAAAGAGACATGAGATGTGCCAATTTAGAGAATCCACTCCAAATGTTCACATAGACTATTCACGTCCAACTGTGGCAGAGCCTTCTGAGCTTGTGTTAATCTGATCCATCACTTTACTTGAGTATAGTGATGTCGTTCTGGTCCTCTGAGAAAGAAGAACACCAACCAACTGATTTCATTACATTCTTATATCATAATTCTGCTTTCCCCAATGAAGGGCAAAGACAGGTACATACTCTGTTTCCAGATTTGGGCTACTTAAAAAAAGTTCTTCTATTTTAGCAAAACAGAAGCATATAAATTAAACTCACATGTAAATCAATAATGAAATACAAGAAGAACTAATAAAAAAGGAAGTCCTGTTAAAAACAACAATAAAATTCATAAAATATCTGAGAATTATCTACCAAGACATATTAAGGACTTGTACAATTAGAAATTGGTACGATACAATACAAATACAATTAGAAAACTCTGCAAAGAAAAAGAATAATAAGAATAAGAAATAGTGGAACCATATTCAGTGCTCATAGCTGGGTAAAAAATACAATACTACTATACAGATTTAGTATTAGCTCAATCAAACTATCAAGAAGACATGTTACAGAGCTAGCCAAAATAATAAAATTCATTTTGGGGACAAATCTAAAATATCAAGGGAAATAATTTTTTAAAAGTAGAAATGAAAGGGGAATACCAGACCTTGAATTACACACTAGAGCAATAATCACAAAAGCTAATTTTTACTGCTTAAAAAATGGAAATGTTAAAAATGGTGCCAACATAATGTAGTGGATGGAGAAAGGGCCTCAAAGCAAGGAAGACTTGGGTTCAAGTTTCATCTGAGATTTTTGCTGGTTATGTGACTCTGGGCAAGTCACAACACAAAGCAATTCTCTAAGATGCCAACTTGCATTGGTAGAGGCACTTTCCTTATCTCAGAGTTCCTTATACTAACAAAATAATGCCCAGACCTCACGCCTTTTCTAAAAGATAGATGAGTACAATAGTAGGACATTTAAGACAAAAGAAGAATCAGAAAGAAAGAAAGAAAATAACTCAATAACTTCAATAAACTTGAGAATACAAATTACTTAGAACAAGAGCTCCCTAAATGCAAAGAAATGAAGGAAAAATGTAAAGAAGTCTTGCAGAAATTAGGTCAAAACCAGTATTTTATGCCAAATACCACAATAAGCTCAAGACAAACCTAATTATTAAAGGTCATACCACAAAAAAATTAGAAGAGAACCAGCTGAGGTGCTTTCCATAGCTATGGCTAGGGGGCCATTTTAAAATCAAACAAGGGACAGAAGCAACACCAAAAGATAAAACAGGTAATATTAATTACATTAAACTGAAGATATTTTGCATGAACTTGAAGAAAATGGTAAGCTGTTACTGGGAAAATAAATCTCTCCATCAAACATCTCCCATATCCTAGATAAATATAGACAACTAATACCAATATATAAAACCAAGAGTCTTTGCCCCATAGATAAATGTTCAAAGGAGAGGTACAAATAGTTCTTAAAAGAAAAATGGAAAATTGTGATTTTGTTTGTTTTTGAGATAGTCTCCCTATTTTACTCAGGCTAGAAGTGCCTGAGTGGAAGCCCCTCACAAGTCCAATCCTACTGCTGACTGGAAAGGACCTGGGCTAATGCATGCCTTCTTAGACAGTGTGGTGGCCCCCATCCTCAGTGAGGCTCACCAAATTGGTGCTTTACTTACCAAAAACATCTGATCGGTTTTGGATTACAGCAGCTCAGAATTCCTGTGCTTAAGTGATCCAGCAGCCTCAACTTCCCAGCAGAAAGAATAACAGTAAAGGAATAGTCAGAGAAGTAGATGGAGAATTAAGGGTAGTGTCATGAAATTCCAGAGAGAGAATATTCAGGATAAAGAGTGTTCAAAGGTGTCCAAAAATACAAAGAAGTCAAGAAAGAGGAGTATTTTTAAAAGGTCATCAAGTTTGGGAATTAAGAAATCATCAGCAACACTATTTCATGATTTATTCTACTTCTGTAAGCACTTGCCTTTAGTCTTATTTTTCTTTTCATTTACATTATTAAAGCCACAGATGAGAGTGAGCTTCAATAAGCCATGGCATATACAGTGCCACATGCCAGTAAAATCACCTCCTTTAGTCAGGGCTATAGCAAGTTGAAGAAGTGGAGAGGTCACAAACCTGCTGGTGAGTTAGGCGCATATATACCCCAAGCATGTGAAGACTTTCCCTGGCAGAATGGCCAGATGAGAACAATCTGTTTCAATGGCCATGAAGGAGGTGGTTGTGAAATGCTTAGAGCTTGGTCAGACATTGAAGATGCCACTGTATCCCGGGCCATTGCCAGTTGTCCCTATTTTTGTCTTACCACTGAATGCTGACTTAGGAGGAAGGAGTGGGGCTGATGACTCTGCGTGACTCTGCCTCGTTTAAATCCAATTCAAGCAAAAGTCAAGAAATCACCCATGATGTCATTGTTCCTCTTTGAACAGGCAACAATAATTCTAGTCATTGTGCATATTTTTCCTGGTTCTGCTTACTTCACTCTGAATTAGTTCACAAATCTATCCACACTTCTCTGAATTCTTCATATTGGTTATTTTTTTACCTCACAGTAATATTCCCTTACCTTCATGTACCATAATCTGTTCAATCACTTCTCAGGTAAGGAATGGGTAGAGGCAATTAATTAGAGAAGTCAGGGAGACCTGACTTCAAATCCTGTTTCAAAAACTTAACTAGCTGTTTGACCCAGGTCAAACCATTTAACCTTTTACTCAGTGTCCTTGCCTGTCAAATGAGGGTAATAACACATCTCCCAGGACACACATCCAAGTGCTTTGCAAATCTCAGAGTGCTACACAAAGGTTAGCTGTTGCTATTAACAGCACAGAGAAGTGGAGCAACGCATAAGAGTGCTGGGTCTGCAGTCTGGATGACTCCTCTTCCTAAGTTCAAATCCTCTGTGACCCTAAATAAGTCACATCATCCTCCTCTGTAAAATGAGCTGGAGAAGGAAAAGATGAACCCCTCCAGTATCTCTGCCAAGAAAACCCAGATATCACACCATTGTTACTGATACTATTACTATTAAGGACATCTAATTTGTTTTCAATTCTTTTTTTCCCCACAAAAAAATATTGCTATGAATATTTTAGATTTCATGGGACCTTTCTGTCTATGACCATCCTGGGGAACATGGCCAGCAGCAAGATCTCTGTTTTAAAAGTATGGAGGTTTGAGTCACTTTTTAGCATAGTTTCAAACAGCTTTTCCAAATGGATAGTCCAATGATTTTATAAGCCTTAGTTGTGTTCTAGGTCAACTCATTCTCTGGATTGTTCTACTGCTTCATCAGCACCCTTGCTCAACTCAAAATATCCCTAAGCCATGGCCTGCTCTCCTGCGTGGGGAATCCTTGGGTGGGAACACTGTTTCACAATGAGTTCACCTATACTTCCTTCACTGCCAGCTTCATTCATTCCCTGTAGAGATCCCCTCCCTTATCTTCACCCCACCTTCATTTTCCAGCTCCCCTTCATGTTTTGTTTTCCCCTAGAATGTAAGCTCCTTGGGAGCTTTCATTTCATAGCATTTGTATCCCCAGAACTTAGAACAGTACCTAATACATAATCACTCCATTTTTTTTAATCTATCTTGGCAAGCTAACTCCTGGATATATGTTTTTAGTTATTTTTTAGGGAACTTTCCCTTCTAACTCTAATCCGTTTTTTATTATTCCTCTATAGAATTGCTGACAATTTTTATGGATTTACTTTGTATACTGCTACTATCTAAATTAATTTCTACCCGGATTCTCTGGAATTTTGTAAGTAAATCATGCTGTTGTTATCAGGGATCTTTCTGTCTCCTCTTTACTAAAGTAGTTTAAGCCTTAATTTTTGCCTCTTGTTTTATCGTGCCCCTAGGGCAACTATCTTAAATCTTTTCTCCATAGCCAACACTTGGAAAAACTTGTTTACACAGGTTGTCTACACTTCCTCTTCTCTAACTTCTTAACCATTTCTCTCCAAAGATACTCTCTGGGATTTCCTGACACAACTCTTAGTTCTCCTCCAACTTGCCTGATAATTCCTTCCTTGGATCATCCTACATAATTAGTCCCAATAATTCTGGGTAAACACTAAAGCAAGGCTTGATTTTCTTCTCTTTTTCTTAAGTGATCTTACTAGCTCACTTGCGTTTATAATTTCTATGTAGTCAATTCTTCTATAAAACTTATTTCCAAAAGTGAATCTGTTACATTGTGGTTGATGTTGTAGGAAGTATTTTGACCACACAGCAAATTTCAAGTATGCTTATGTATAATGCCTTCTAGGAGAAGTTGAGAATGCAGAAAAACTAAACCATTTCATAATAACTCACAAGCTGCTATTCTTCCAATGCTCATTTCCACAAGTACACTTAAGATCTTTTTTTTTTTTGGCCACATTGCTTTATTACTTGTTGCAAGTCAGAAATAATTAATGCCAACCTTTGAAATATTTTTTTTGTTGAATAAAAGAATTAAAATGAATGGGGGAAACCATAAAACAAAACAATACCAAAGAAAATAGTCTGCTTCATTCTGCAAAATAAATATAAATCATCTGCATTTCTATATATTTTCTATATGTTACTAACAAAGCCCAACAGCAAGAGATAGAAAGAGAAATCCCATTTAAAGCTAAAGCAGACACTATAAAGTATCTGGCAATCTACTTGCCAAAACAAACCCAGGGACTATATGAACACAATTACAAAACACTTCTCACACAAATAAAGTCAGATCTAAGTAAGTGGAAAAACATCAGATGCTCATGGGTAGGCCAAGCCAATATAATAAAAATGACAATCTTACCTAAATTAATTTACTTATTCAGTGCCATACCAATCAGATCAGATAATTATTTTCTAGGACTAGAAAAAATAATATCAAAATTCATCTGGAAGAACAAAAGGTTCAGAATATCAAGGGAACTAATGAAAAGAAATGCTAGGGAAGGTAGCCTAGCTCTACCAGATCTCAAATTGTATTATAAAGCAGCAATTATCAAAACCACATGGTACTGACTAAGAAACAGAGGGACAGACCAGTAGAATAGGTTAGGTATTCAAGACAGTAGTCAATGAATACAGCAATCTACTGTTTGATAAACCTAGAGACCCTAGCTTCTGAGATAAGAACTCACTGTCTGACAAAAACTGCTGGAAAAACTGGGTAACAGTGTGGCTGAAACTGGGAATAGACCAATGACTGACACTGTACGCAAGAATAAAGTCCAAATGGGTGAAAGATCTAGGTATGAAGATTGATACTATAAACAAATGAGAGGAGCAAGGAATAGTATATTTGTCAGATTTATGGAGAATGGAGAAATTTTTGACTAAACAAGAGATAGAAAACATTATGAAGTGAAAAATAGATAATTTTGATTACATTAAATTGAAAAGTTTTTGCACAAACAAACCCAATGCAACCAAGATTAGGAGGGAAGCAGAAAACTGGGAAAGAATTTTGGCAACTAGTGTCTGTTAAAGGTCTCATTTCTAAAATATATAGAGAACTGGGTCAAACATATAAGAATTCAGGTCTTTTTGATGGGAAAATATATTTATTATATCTCTTTTAGTGAAGAAGGATCTATGATTGGAAGAGAGATTTTTCCCCAATTACACAACCAAACCCACTGCCCAACCCCACCTTCAGCCGTGCCTATGACTTCATGTCACTCATTCAAGATTTATCTTCTTACCTATAAATGCTGACTTTGTCAGCTTGCAGGTTCAGTAGCAGCCCATGGCCATGTATATTGCCACCAATTACTGTAGTATATATAAATTTCTTCACCACTTTAACATACATAAAATGTGCTACCTTTTAAAGTTCAGTTTCTATCGTTTCTATGCGTCACCAATGGAATTTGTGAGTTTTGTGACCCTAACCTCATTTTTCCCATACACCCTATGGTTTTTATTGCAGAGGTTTTTATTATAGCAGCACCGAGGTGGAGAACTGGACAGAGTCCGGATTCAGAAAGACCTGAGTTCACATTGATCCTCGAACACTCACTAACTGTGTAACAATGGACATGTCACTTAACCTCTGCTTGCTTCAGTTTCTTTGACTGTAAAACAGGGATTAAGGTACCTAACTTAACAGGGTTGTTGGGAGGATGAAATGAGATGTCTATAAAGTGCTTGCTACTGAGCCTAGCACATGGTAGGTGCTATATGAATATGAATATGAACTTCCTTCCCCCATTCATTGTGCAATTTTGCATAGTGCAATGATTTTCAGGAATGAACACTGTGTTTATAACTGACTGTATTCTGCTCTCACTCTTGCATCATGAACTATTTGTTAGATATTTCCAACAGGATGTTATACAGACATCTCAAACTCATCATCTTTCAACTAAAACCTATTCTTCTTTAGGATTTTATCCCTAACAATTTCTTCAATTGTTTTCCTTCCCAGTTACTGAGAATAATTTATGTAGAATAGGTAATTACTCTTAATTACTCTTCAAACATGAGAGAAACTTCACCTGCAAATCCACCTGAAACAGGGTAAATTAATAGCTTTTTTATGATTTGTTAAATTTCATTTTCTGATCATGCTCTACGATATCTGTTCCATCAACTTAGGAATTTTATATTTTTATAGATAACTCTCCTTCTTAAAATTTCATTTGTGCTAGCTTATAACTGTGTATATTAAGTTGTGAAGGTTCTTTTTATTCCTTCTCTTTTTAATGTAATTTTGCTTTATTTTTAATTTTGTCAATATGAATCTCCACACCTTTTTTGGACCCAAGTTAAATAAAAGTTAACAAGCTTTCAGTTTTACCTGTTCTACCATCTTTTTGTTTTCTATATTATTTATTTCTACTTGAGCTTTAAATGTTTTTCTTTTGTATATATTTTGGTTTTTTAATTTTCTAATTTTTAAAATTTGCATATTTATTTCATTAATGCGATTTCTGTTTTATTAATACATGCTTTTCAAAATGTAATCTTCCCTCTAAGATTACTTTAGCTGTATCCCAGAAATTGTTGGTACGACATTATCATTCTTCTTCACAGTTATTATCTTTATGTTTTGTGCATATTAAGGATACTATTATTAATTTTCCATTTTGTTCTATATATTTTGCTTTTGTTCCCTACATTTACTATTTTTTTCATAATAATATTCATTATGATTCACATACGCCGGCTCCAAACCCATAGCCCATGAATTTCCTGTAAAAAGAACTCCCAACATATTCTAGAGCAGTGGAAGCCATGCAGCAATGGCGTGAAGAAGATTTCCATTCCAGAGAGCCCTGAAAAACTGACCCCAAGGGTCCTTCAGGCACAGGATGGGAGCGGAGCCCAGTCCTTCCCTGGCTGTGCGGCACCAAGAGGAGCAGATCCGAGAAGGCTTCAGGGATGGAATCTCCAGCGGCCGCAAAGGTCCCTCCCACCCACAGGCGCACAGGTCAGTGAGAGAGACTTCTGGGCTGGCTGAGAGAGGAGCAGGGTGTCTCCATAACTTAGGCCCCCTCGGGAGGCAGCGGCAGAGGCAGCGGGTGGCCAGAGGCTCCTGGAGCAGGCAGGAGCTCGGGTCCATTACTGAAGGTCTCTGTATAAACCCCATGAGGGAACTGAGTCTGGGAGGCGGCCCTGCCCCCACCTGAGCACCAGAACTTAAGCTCACATTGAATACAGCCGGGCCATTGCTGAAAGCCCTGAGGCTGGGGAGCAGCATTTGAATTTCAGACCCCAAGAACTAGCTGGGCGGATGTAGGCAGGGGTGGAGAGGAATCTTAGAAATCAAGTAACTGGCTGGGAAAATGCCCAGAAAAGGGGGGAAAAAAAAAAGACCATAGAAGGTTACTTTCTTGGTGAACAGAAGTTTCCTCCTTTCTTTTCTGATGAGGAAGAACAATGCTTACCATCAGGTAAAGACATAGGAGTCAAGACCTCTGTATCCCAAACAATAATATTCATTATGATGTGAATAATTTTATTGGTGCTTCTAATTATTTATATGTTCTTCTCTGTGACAAACTTTTAATTATTTATATTTATATGTACTTCTCTGTGACCTAACACATGGTCAATTTTTGTAAAGGTCCCCATGTGGTACTGAAAAATTTCCTTTAATGTTCTTATTCAAAAGATATCATGTTATTCAAATCTAACATCTCCAACAATTTGTTCAGTTCTGTTTTCTTTTTTCTTTACCTTTCTGCTAAATTTATCCTGCTCTAAAAGGGAAAATTAAAGTCTCTTTAATGCTATACCATTTAGTACCTATGTTTAAAACTGATATTACCTCATTGACTGAAACAGGCAGCTGGTAGCCCAGTGAATAAGAATGATAAGCCTTGAGTCAGGAATGCCTGAATTTAAATGCAGCCTCTGGCATTTACTGTATGACCCCAGGCAAGTAAGTAAATTTTTCTGCCTCAGTTTCTTCATTTGTAAAAAGGGATCATAATAGCATCTACACCCAAGCTGTTTTGAAGATAAAATGAAATATTTTCAAGTACTTCACAAAATCCTGAATGCTGCCTAGCAGCTACTCTTTCCCCACCCAAGTGTGTAAAATTCAAAATCTGTTTACATCTATTTACCACTTAGGTTAACATTCATTTTTCTTTGTTTCATTCTCCTTATTTCTCTTTTCTTCTGTTCTGAATTCTATTGTTCACTTTATGGGCTAGATACACTTACTGGTTCCATCTTATTCTCTGTCCCTCACAAGGGTAGTTTCTGGAATACTGAATATGAATATTCTCATCTATCCCATTTCTGTGTTACTGCACTTGTAGGTCTTAGCCTACCATCCCTTTTTTCCTCTATTCCTTAGTCCTAAAAATATTAATTCATAAAGGAGACAAGTTTTTCCAAAGCTTCTAAAAAGCAAGCAATCTTTCCAGTAATAACAAATATTTACTTTAAAAATAGTACAAATTCTAAAAAGGAATATAAATTACTTTGTGTTAGAGAGAAGAAAACCAATTTTTAAGTTAGGGAATTTTAGGCTGTTGTTACAATGTCATGTAACTTTGACTATAACAGTTATAGGCATAAATGTGATGTTGTTCATTAACACATTATAAATGAAACAAAAGAGAGATATGACACAGACAAGGTTGATAACTGATAACTGAAAAAAGGAAAGAAGAAACATGTACACAAATAATTACAATAATCAGAGGAAAATAAAATAAGTTCAAAGAGAAGGTCCTAGTAATGTACTGTAAGAATCTTAGATGCAAAACAATTCTAGGGAAAAGAACTTGAGAGAGCAAATGGAGAGATGCTAGGTATGGGAAAAATTCCTATACCTAAGTTTGGGGAGGTGAGGGATAAGGAAATATGAAAAGTATTATAAAGGGAAAATTAATTAACAAGATGTACATTGGGTCAATAATTATAAGCTGGTCTAGGGGTACTATTGTGCCAAACTTGATTCTGGAAACTTCTTTTCAACTCATTCCACTGGGAGATTGGTTTTCATGGAAGCAGATTTATGATGCCATAATGTAATTAAGGGGGAAAAATAAGAACTATTTTTAAAGAAAATCATATTGTAGATACCTTTATACCCATTCTATAAAGCAAGTAATATCTATATCTACATAAGTACATATATACACATATTTATATGAAAAATGAAAGTCAATAGGATAGTCCTAAATCAAGAATCAGTAGAAGAATCCCTGTAGAAAAACAAACATGTGCATTCATGCATATATGAGAGCACATATACATTGGAAGAATTTAATTTTAATAATTTTATTAAGTTTGAAAAATAAAAAATCTTGACCATTTTTGTCCAACAGTTTTTCACATGTAAAAAAGAAATATTCTGTTTTTACTGTCATGTGTCAAGTATTAGATAAGCTTTAATGAGGAAATCTATTTCCTTTTACTAAGATTTAGCTAAAGGGTTTTATGGTAAAAAGTAAATATGATAAAGAGTATAGCAGGGAAAGGTTTTAGAAAGTGTTTTGACAATGTTGGATTAAACAAAATCCAAGTGAAAAAAAGAAGAAAATAGTATTCATTTGATGGACTACACTTGTCCTTCTTGCAATTATTCAACTCATCCCAATTTGTAATTATTAAATTTTGCCTAATTTCAAAAGTGTTTTCCTTAGCATCATTTTTACTTTCAGTAAAGCAGAATCTTGACTTAAAGCATTACTAGCAACAAACTCCCTTTCATGCATACATCAATGCAAGTCTTTGAAAGATATAACAGACAAAACCATTTTTTCTCACAGCTCTGCAGTCATTAATATAAGCTGAGAAACAAGAAGAGGGATGCTACCAAGGCTTGTTGTGAAGATCAGATGAGATAGTAATTATAAAAAGCTTCATTAGCACAGTGCCTGGCACATAGGAAGCAGTACAGTAATGTGCTGTTACCGTCATTTTTGTCAATGTCATAAAGGAAATTCAATGCAGAATTCAAGTTGAAAAATTCCTTGTAGATGGTGAAATCTTCCAGATTATCCCATTTAGAGATGGTACTGTATGGATTGCTTCAAGCCCTGGAAACACTTAATGTGTTTCTGAAATGACATCCATAAGCACTTAAAACAGAAAAAAACCAAGTAGATGATTAATGTTTATGCTATACGACAAACTGTAGAGCTCATCTGTGTGTGTGTATATGTATGTAAGTGTGTTTTCATATGTCTCAAACAGACAGTGCAAATGTAAATGTTTACCAAAGTAAACAGGAGAATAGGTTGGGCTACTTTGGGAAATTGCAAATTTCTTTAAATACTCCTAACTGAATCAACAAAGACACCAAATGAGAAAATTAATAGCTTCTGCAAAATTGCAGGCTATGAAATAAACCCTCAATAATCAACAGTATTTCTACATAATAACAACCCTTAAGAAGCAAAAATGAAAGAAAAATCCCATTCCAGGTAACTACATAATGCATAAAGTGTCTGAGGATCAATTTACCCAAGTAAACAAAAGCATAGATTCAAAGTACTCCCTAAAAAAAAAAGAACTTAAATAGCTGGAGGAATACTTAGTGCTCATGGCAAGGCCACACCAATACAATAAAAATGACAGGGCTTCCAAAATTAATTTAATCTTTTAATGCTAACCAAACAAATTACTAAAAGAATTCTTTATAGAACTTGATAAACTAACAACATAACTGATTTGTCAAAACAAAAGATTCAGAATGTAAAGGTAAACAATGAAAAGAAATAGGGATGAAGGGAGAATAGTACTTCCAGACCTCAAAGTATATTATAAAACAGCAATCCTCAAAACCATCTGTTATTGGTTAAAAAAAAAAAAGATCAATGAAACATACTAGATAAGGGAGAAGCAGAAACAATGTTTTCTTACTGTTTTCTCATCTAAATCATCAGCATTTCTATGTTACCAATAATGACCAGAAACTCTATGAACACAGTAACAAAACACTTCACACAAATAAAGTCAGACTTAAACAACTGGGAAAATATCAACTGCTCATGGGCAAGCCTAATAAAAATGACAATTCTACCTAAATTCTACTTATTCAGTGCCATATCAATCAAACTACCAAAAACTATTTTATAGAGTTAGAAAAGATAACAAAATTCATTTGAAAGAAGAAAAGGTTCAGAATATCAAGGGAATTAATGGAAAAAAAAAATGCTAAGAAAGGTGGCCTAGCTGTACCATCAAAACTATTTGGTACTGGCTAAGAAATAAAGTGGCAGATCAAGGGAATAGGTTAGTTCCACAAAACACAGTAGTAAGTAACTATGGTAATCTATTGTTTGATAAACCCAAGGACTCCAACTGCTGGGATAAGAACTCACCATTTGACAGAAACTGCTGAGAAAACCGGAGAATAGTATGGCAGAAACTAGACAGAGAACTACATTTCACACCCTATACCAAGATAATGACAGAACGGGTACATGAGTTAGACATAATGTGTTATATACCATAAGAAAATTAAGAAAGCAAGGAATAGTTTACATGTCGGATCTATGGAGAAGGGAAGAATTTATGACCAAACAAGAGAGAAGAGAATATTATGAAAAGCAAAATGGATAATTTTGATTACATTAAATTAAAAAGGTTTTGCACAAACAAAACCAATGCAACCAAGATCAGAAGGAAAGCAGAAAGATAGGAAACAATTTTTACAGTCAGCGTTTCTGATGAAGGCCTCATTTCTCAAATATATAGAGAACTGGATCAATTTATAAGAATACAAGTCACTGCTCAGATGGTAAACAGTTAAGGATGTGAGCAGGAAGTTTTCAGAGTCATCTATGGTCAGATGAAAAAATGCTCTAAATCATTACTGATTAAAGAATGCAAACTGAAACAACTCTGAGGGACCCCCTTATCCCGGTGAGACGAGCTAATATAACAGAAGAACTCTGAGGGACCCCCTTATACTGATGAGACGGGCTAATATATAACAGAAGAACTCTGAGGGACCCCCTTATCCTGGTGAGACGGGCTAATATAACAGAACAACTCTGAGGGACCCCCTTATCCCGGTGGGACGGGCTAATATAACAGAAGAACTCTGAGGGACCCCCTTATACTGATGAGACGGGCTAATATATAACAGAAGAACTCTGAGGGACCCCCTTATCCCAGTGAGACGGGCTAATATATAACAGAAGAACTCTGAGGGACCCCCTTATCCCGGTGAGACGGGCTAATATATAACAGAAGAACTCTGAGGGACCCCCTTATCCCGGTGAGACGAGCTAATATAACAGAACAACTCTGAGGGACCCCCTTATCCCGGTGGGACGGGCTAATATAACAGAAGAACTCTGAGGGACCCCCTTATCCCGGTGAGACGGGCAAATATATAACAGAAGAACTCTGAGGGACCCCCTTATCCCGGTGGGATGGGCTAATATATAACAGAAGAGGGAAATGAGATGCTGGAGAAGATGCAAGAAAATTAAAACACTCACGCATTGTTGTGGGAGCTGAACTGATCCAACCACTCCGGGGAGCGACTTGGAGCTATGCCTAAAGGGCCATAAAACCCCGCATACCCTTTAATTCATCAGTGCTACTACTTGGTCTGTATCTCAAAGAGAACATTAAAAAAGAGAAAACAATACACATGTACAAAAATATTTACAGCAGCCCTTTTTGGGATAGCAAGGAATGGCAAATTGAGGGAATGCCCATCAACTGGGGAATGACTGAACAAGTTGTGATATATGAATACAATAGAGTGCTATTGTTCTATAAGAAAGGATGAGCAGGTAGATTTAAAAAAAAACCTCGAAAGACATATATGAACTGATGCAAAGTGAAATGAGCAGAACCAGAACACTGTTTACAATACACAGCACAATGATCCAAGACAATTCCAAAAGACTTATAATGGAAAATGCTATCCATATCTAGATAAGGAACTATGGAGTCTGAATGCAGATCAAATCATACTATTTTCACTTCTTTTTCTTTCTCATGATTTTTCCCTTTTGTTCTGATTCTTCTTTCACAATATAACTAATGTGGAAATATGTTTAATATGATTGTGTATGTAAAACCTATATCAATCAGACTGCTTGCTATCCTGGGGAAAGGGGAGTGAAGGGAGAGAGGGAGAAAAATATGGAACTTAAAATCTTATAAAAATGAATTTTGAAAACTACCTTTACATGTAATTGGAAAAAGATAAAATACCATTATGCACAAAAAAACCTCTACCTTACTGTTTGATAAAGTGGAAAAGAAAACTCCTTATTTTAAAAAAACTGCTGGGAAAACTGGAAAGCAGGCTAGGAGAAATTAATCACTGGACTATTAAAAAAATGAGAAGAGAAGCAGATCATGTAACACTCACATTTATGAGTAGATGTCTTCTTACTGAAACAAGGAATGAAAGCAATTATAAAAAATAAAAAAGATAACGGATTACATGAAACTGAAAAGCTTCTATGCAGACAAAATTAATGCACCTAGGATAAGAAGAAGAGCAAGAGAATGGGGAAAGGGCTCTGTATCAAATTTCTCCAATAAGGATTTGGTATCCAAAATATATAAACAATGAATAACCAAGAAATAAATGTGTGCATATGTATATGACTAATAGCCATTTCCCAACTGAAAAGTGCTCAAAGGATATAAATAAACAGTTCTCAAAAGAAGAATTGCAAAGTATTCACCAATTAATGAACAAATGCTCCAAATCATTAATAATAAGAGAAATGTAAACAAAAGCAACCCTGAGGTATCACCTGTCATGGCAAAGATGAAAAAATTGGCAATACTCAGTGTTGGAAGGGGTTGTGGAATGTAGTTTGAAATTATGCAAATAAAGCAACTAAGATGTCCGTATCATTTGAAGCTATTGATAAGAAAAAGTTCCATCATACACCAAAATATTTATTGCAGCAGTTTTGGTGATAGGGAAGAATTGAAAACAAAGTAGGTGTCCATTGAGTAGGGAATGGTCAAACAAGTTGTGGTAAATTAATGTAATGGAATACTATTGTGCTTTAAGAAATTATGAATTGTACCCTAAGCTACCACCTCACACCTATCAGATTGGCAAATATGGAAGAAAAGAAAATGACAAATAATTGAGGGAATATGGGAAAATTGGGACACTAATGCACTGCTGGTGAGCTGTGAACAGATCCAACCATTCTGGAGAACAATGTGGAACTACATTAAAAAACTATGCATACTCTTTGACCCAGTAATACCACTACTGCATCCCAAAGGGATTTTTTAAAAAAATGTACAAAAATATTTATATCTTTTGGTGGAAATCAAGGGGATGCCCATCAATTGGGGAATGGCTGAAGAAGTTGTGGTATATGAGTGTGATGGAATACTATTGTGGTATAGGAAATGATAAAAAAGATGGTTTCAGAAAAATCTGGAAAGACGTACATGATCTACTGAAAAGTGAAATGAGCAGAACCAGGAGAACACTGTATATAGTAACAGTAATACTATACAATAATCAACCATGAATGACTTGCCTTTTCTCAGCAATACAATGATAAAAGACAGTTCTAAGAACTCATAATGAAAAATACGAACCATCTCCACAGAAAGAAATGATGGAGGCTAAGTGCAAATCACAGTATTTTTTTTAAAACTATCTTTGTTAGCCTTTTTGGGGGGAGGGGTTTGTTTTATTTTAAAACATGATTAATATGGAAATGTTTTACATGACCGCCCTTTTATAACCTATATCAAATTGCTTGCCTTCTCAGTGAGTGTGGAGGGGAAGGGAGGAAGAAGTCAATTTGGACCTCAAAATTTAAAAAAAAAGGTTAAAAATTGTTTTACATGTAATTTGAAAAAATAAAAATTAAAAAAAATTAGAATACAGAGAAGCAATGGAAACATCTATATGAACTGATACAGAATGGAGTGATAAGCAAGCCAAGAAAACAACACAAAATAATTACAACAATGAAAATGGAAAGAACAATCATAGATCAAAAGATCAAAGCTGAATGTAACAAAATTATAAAAATCAATCATAACTTGAATGAAGATATATGAGAAGACACTCCCACCTATTCCTTCATGGAAGTGGAAAGTCCACAGAAACTGAATGCTGCACATGTTTTTGGACTCTTCCAATGTACTGATCAAGTGAACTGATTTTTTTCTTTAAAAAAAAAAAACAGATTTGTCATATGCAATGGCTCTGTAGAATGCAGAAAAAAGATACTGGAGATAAATATGAAGATGTAAGAAAAAGAAAACATCAATAAAAATGTATTAAAATAAAATACTCCTAACTTCTCCCTGAAACAAAAGCCCATCTTTAATAGTAACAGTCTGTCAGGAGAGACTGAGTCATGGAACATCACAGTCTTTAAAGAATTAAAAATTATCTATGGAAGGAAGGGCAATGGAAGGAGGGAGCAACTTGAAGTCAACACTCAGGGAGGGACAGGATCAAAAGAGAGAATAGAAACAATGGGGGGCAGGATAGGATGGAGGGAAATATAGTTAGTCTTACACAACACGACTATTA
>CM053770.1:629053361-629103546 GCA_028658325.1 Potorous gilbertii
GGAAAGTATATGTCGAACCTATACAGAATTGTATGCTGTCATGGGGAGGAAGGGGGGTAGGGGGGGAAGGTGTGGGGGTATAAAATCTTAATTTTAAGGAAGTGATTGTAGAACATTTATAAGTAAATAAAATAAATTTAAAAAAAATAATAAAAAAAATGAAAGTCAAAAAAAAATTTTCTGGGATATAGCTAAAGAAGTCCTCATCCTTACAAACATACATTAATAAATAGAAAAAGAGAAGATTAATGAACTGAATATGCATTTTAAAAAATTGTCTCAACCATGTGGGAAAAAAAGGCCTGAATCACCAATAATAAGAGAAATGCACATCAAAACAGTCTTGAGGTTTCACCTTACACCCTGCAAATTGGCAAAAATAACAAAAAATGGTGACAGTCAATGTTGGTGGGATTGTAGAAAGCTTGTGGCATGCTACTGCATTGCTTGTGGAACCGTGAAATGGTACAGCCATTCTGAAAAGCAATTTGAAATCCTGCAAATGACTAAAATACCCAAATCCTTTGAGACTCCATTACTGGCTCTACACCCCAAGGAAACCACTGATAAAAAAGTCCCCTTGTGTTTCGAAATATTTACAGCATCACTTTTGGGGGGGATAATTAAGAATTAGAAACAAAGTGGATGCCCATCATTTGGGGAATACTAAGAAAATTGTGGTGCATGAATGTAATGGAATGTTACTGTGCTGTAAGAAATGATGTGTGATCCATATATATTGATACAGAATAAAGTAGGCAGAGCCAAGAAAATGGTGTACACATTAACTTCAACAATCTAAATGGAAAGAGCAGTACACCGAAAAATCAAAAATAAATCTAATGAAATTATAAAGATCTAGCAGGACTCAAATGAAGAAATATGAGAGGATACCCTCAACCCACTCCTTCATGGAGGTGGGAGGTCCATAGGTGTTACATGTTGCATGTTTTTGGACTTTTTCAATGTGTTGATCAGTTATGCTGATTTTTTTTTCCTCTCTAAAAATTCTGTTTGTTATATGGGATGGCTCTTTGGGAAGGAGGAGTGATAACATGGAATGCTGTGGAGATATAAAAAAGAAGATATCAATAAAAACGTTTTAAGTACTTAAAACAGTGTCTGGCATATAGTAGGTGCTATATAAATGGTTATTCTCTTCTTAGTAGATTCTTATAGTATATAATATGTAGTATTCATACTATATATGATTCTTAGTATAGTAGATTATCATAGTAGAGCCTTAATTATATTCACCAAACCTCTTAGTCTTTTGTATTGAAAGGTTTTTCCTGATTAACATAGATCCTTTTAACTTTAAAAAAATTTAGTTCCAAATTTTCTCCTCCCCTCCCTGCTCCCTGAGATGGGTAAGCAGTTTGATATAGATTATTCATATATAGTCATGCAAAACATTTCCATATTAGTCATGTTGTGAAAGAAAACGCAAACCAAAAAAAATAATAATAAAGTGAAAAATAGTTTGCTTTGATTCACATTCAAATGCCATCATTTCTTTCTCTGGAGATGGATACATATCTGAGTGACTTTATTTGAAAAATACAGCAGTTTCCAAATATGTTAAGATTATAATTACATACCTCGGAAAATACGTTTTCCTCAACTTTTCATGCTTTCCCAGTTGGTCTGCAGACTGAGCATTTATTGCTGTTTCATTGCTTTCAGTGGAATAAGATTCTGGAGAAACTGCTGAGGACTTACTTCAGTTATTCATTTTAAGTACATTACTTTATAGAATAGATGTGTTCTAAGTTGGCTTTTTGTACATCAAATTAGATAGCCTCATTTGCTTATAATATAAAGAATGTTTTATTCAATTAAATTCAGTTTTGGGTATTTGTATCTGCTTTTTACTTGTTAAAAGGGGCGATACAAAGAAAGGAGTTTCCATTTATCTGGGGGAGGAAGCAGCAAAATACTAGTTTACCTATAATGTGGAATGTACAAATAAGAGTAATGTAAAAAATCAATCTGGAAATGTCTATAGTCAGATTTTTTAAAAGTTTTAAATGCCAGAGGAGTATATGTCTTACTTGTAGTAATTGAGAACCATTAGAGGTTTCTCTAGTTATATGACCATACTTGTACTTTAGGAATTTCAATTTTGCACTTCTGTGGCAATCAGATTGGAGAGGGGGAAAAGACTTGAGGCAAAGGAGAATAATTAGAAAGTTACTGAAATGATCAAGTTGAGAGATAATGAGGTCTGAAATAGGCTGGTAGCATTAATAGTGCTCTCCGTATTCAGGATGTCCCAAAAGTCTTAGGGCATTTTAAAGTTCTAACAGCTGTTAAAACTAAGACTTGTGGGACATCATGTATTATCTCATTTGATCTTTACAACAACCCTGACAAGTACTATTATTACTTACATTTTAAAGTTGAGGAAATTCAGACGGTAAATGTTAGATGATTTGCCCAGAGTCATAGAGCTAGTAATGTCTGAATCTGCTTTTACACTCTGGCCTTCCTTTCTCCAAATCCAACACTTTGTGACTAACAATACTTGACAGCTGATTAGTTTTAGCAGTTGCAGGAAAGACAGACCCTGTCAATGCGTCTATCAGCTTTGCTCCCTTCCCATATTTATTTGAAGTGGAGATAGATCAAGGGCAGAATTCACATGGGAAAGAAAGTGAGGAGGTATTGATTGGATTTAGATGTGGAAACAAAAATTTTAATAAAGAAAAAAGGTAGTTTGTGGGAAACTAAGGAAGGAGTTCTGTTTCCACAGGGTTAAAAATCCTCCCCGCTTTAAGTAAGAGTAGTTAATCAGAGTTGTGACCTAGTTGTGGTCAGGTAAAAAGTCAGAAACTTGTGCTTGATGAACTGTTTGAGAGGAGAACATGAAGTCACATGGCTCATAGATGATGTGACAGGAAGTTCAACAGTATAAAAGGCTTGCATTGGTCGGAACAAATTGTAGTCTTCCTGTAGCCTTACTTGGGAGCTACCTATTCATTCAGGGGAGATGAACATAGAAAATTAATAAAAGCTTTCCTGATTTCAAAAAAAAAAAGAAGAAAGGACCGACCCTTGGATGACTGGAAGGATGATGATACCTACCCTCCGCAGGAAAAAACAGTTACTTTGTTTGGTAGTCATTGAAAAATTCCTTTCAACATTTTACTTTTTATTTCTTTATCTCTTCCACTCCTCTGCCTCATGACTTCTCTGTTAAAGCTATCAATTAATAAACAACCATTAAGCACCCTATTATGTGCCAGGTGCTATACTGAGTAGGAGATATACAAAAAAGAGGTAAAGATAATCACGGTATAATGGAGGAGGCAACAAATAGCTAATAATCCAGCATTTAAGTATACTTGTGGAACACCCTACTTAAGTTTTTTTGCGTTGTATTTATTTTTTAAATTTATTTTTAGTTTTCAACATTCCTTTCCACAAAATTTTGAGTTCCAAATTTTCTCCCCATCTTGCTCCTCCTCCCACCCCAAAACACATACATTCTGATTACCCCTTCTCCGAATCTGCCTTCTCTTCTGTCACATCCCTCCCTTCCCTTATCCCCATCTTCTCTCTTCCTTGTAGGGCAAGATAGATTTCTGTGCCCCATTACCTGTATTTCTTATTTCCCAGTTGCATGTAAAAGCAATTCTCAACATTCATTCCTAAAACTTTGAGTTCCAACTTTTCTTCTTTCCTCCCTCCCCATCCATCCCCACTGAGAGGGCAAGCAATTCAGTATAGGCTCTATATGTGTAGTTTTGCAAAAGACTTCCATAATAGTCATGTTGTGAAAGACTTAACTCTATTTCCCTCCATCCTTTCCTGTTCCCCATTTATTCTATTCTCTCTTATGACTTTGTCCCTCCCCTAAAGTGTTTACTTCTAATTACTCCCTCCTCCCATTTACCCTCCCCTCCATCATCCCCTTCTCCTCTACTTTCCTGTAGTGTAAGATAGATTTTCATACCAAATTGAGTATGCATGTTGTTTCTTCCTTAAGCCAAATGTGATGAGAGTAAGCTTCACTTCTTGCCTCTCACCACCCCCCTTTTCCCTCCATTGAAAAACTTTTTCTTGCCTCTTTCATGAGAGATATTTGCCTCATTCCATTTCTCCCTTTCTCCTCCCAATATTTTCCTCTCTCACCCTTTAATTTTATTTTTTTAGATATCATCCCTTCCTATTTAACTCACCCTGTGCCCTCTGTCTATGTGTGTGTGTGTGTGTATGTATAATTCCCTCCAATTACCCAAATACTGAGAAAAGTTGCAAAAGTTACAAATATTATCTTTCCCTGTAGGAATGTAAACAGTTCAACTTTAGTAAGTCACTTATGATTTCTCTTTCCTGTTTACCTTTTCATGCTTCTCTTGATTGTTGTGTTTGAAAGTCAGATTTTCTATTCAATTCTGGCCTTTTCATCAAGAATGCTTGAAAGTCCTCTATTTCGTTGAATGACCATTTTTCCCCTGAAGTATTATACTCATTTTTGCGGGATAGGTGATTCTTGGTTTTAATTCTAGTTCCTTTGACTTTTGGACTATCATATATCAAGTCCTTCGATCTCTTAATGGAGAAGCTGCTAGATCTTGTGTTGTCCTGATTTGATTTCCACAATACTCGAGTTATTTCTTTCTGACTGCTTGCAATATTTTCTCCTTGACTTGGGAATTCTGGAATTTGGCTACAATATTCCTAGGAGTTTCTTTTTATGGATCTCTTTCTGGAGGTGATTGGTGGATTCTTTCAATATTTATTGTACCCTCTGGTTCTAGAATATCAGGGCAGTTTTCCTTGATAATTTCATGAAAGATGATGTCTAGGCCCCTTTTTTGATCATAGCTTTCAGGTAGTCCCATAATTTTTAAATTATATCTCCTGGATCTATTTTCCAGGTCAGTTGTCTTTCCAGTGAGATATTTCACATTGCCTTCTATTTTTTCATTCTTTTGTTTTTGTTTTGTAATTTCTTGGTTTCTCATAAAATCATTAGCTTCCATCTGCTCCATTCTAATTTTTAAAGAACTATTTTCTTCAGTGAGCTTTTGAACCTCCTTTTCAATTTGGCCAATTCTGCTTTTTAAAACGTTCTCCCCTTTGCCTTTTTGGACCTCTTTTGCCATTTGGGTTAGTCTATTTTTAAAGGTGTTATTTTCTTCAGCATTTTTTGGGTCTCCTTTAGCAAACTGTTGACTTGCCTTTCATGATTTTCTTGCATTGCTCTCATTTCTTTTCCCAATTTTTCAAATCCTTTTTAATTTTCAAAATTCTTTTTGAGCTCTTCCATGGTCTGAGACCATTGCATATTTATTTTGGAGGTTTTGGATGTAGAAGCCTTGACTTTTATGTCTTCCTCTGATGGTATGCATTGTTTTTCCTCATCCAAAAGGATGGAAGAAAGTACCTGTTCACCAAGAAAGTAACCTTCTACAGTCTTACTTTTTTTCCCTTTTTTGAACATTTTCTCAGCCAGTTAACTTGACTTTTGAGTCCTTTGTCAAGAGGTGGGTATACTCTAGGGACCTGTAAGTTCTCAATTCCTCCAAGGTGGCACAATCAAGGGAGAGGAGTTTATTCTTCTCCTGGCCTATGCTCTGGTCTGGGAACAACCACAAGATTTTCTGTCCAGGATTTGCAAGTAGAATTCCCTCTCCACAGTCCCCACCAGCTCCACTAGCCAGTGCTCCTCCTCACCCCCGGATGCCACTCAGGGCTAAGATCTAGATCAGTGGCTCAGTTCCCCTAGGGTCTTTAGGCCAAGGGCTCCAAAAATGGATGCTGCAGCTGCAGCTGCCTGGGCCCACCTGGGGCTGGTGCTAGTGCGGGACCCTGCTGCCTTCTCACCCAGGTGAAAGAGCTTTCTCACTGACTTTGAAGCTGTCTTCGGCATTTGTGGAGTCTGGGAATCACAGCTGCTTCCTGTGATGCCACACCCCAGCCTGCTCTAGTCCTGTCCCTGCAGTGTGACCAAGGCTGTACTGTGCTTTGCTCCAAGTCAGGTGTGATAGTCCTTTCCTTGGCCTTCCAGGCTGTCCTGAGCTGGAAATGTCTTTCACTCTGTCGTTTTGTGGCTTCTCCTGCTCTAGAATTTGTTTAGAGTCATTTTTTTTACAGATATTTTATGAGCTGTGGGGGAAGAGCTTCTACAGGTCTGTCCTTCTACTCCACCATCTTGGCTCTGCTCCATGTATTTATTTTTTACATTCATTTGTTATCTGTCCCTATTTCCTCCTGCCCCACTCATTCTCATTAAGCAATTAAAAGAAAATAAAACCATCATAACAGATATAATGCAGCAAAACAAATTACTACATTGGCCAGGTCCAAAAATTTGTTTCTTATTCTGAATTTTAAATCTACTACCTTTCATAGGAATTGAGTAGTGTTCTTTATCTTCAGTTCTTTTACATCATGGTTTATCATTACATTGATCTGAATTACAAAGTCTTATAATTTGATATAGTGTAAGTTGTTTTTTTAGTTATTTTGTCTTCAATCTGCAACAATTCATAGAGATCTTCCCAGTTTCCTCTAAAACTGTTCATAATTTCTTATAAAACAATAATATTCTACTACATTCATAAACTATAATTTGTTTAGTCATTCTCCAGTTGGTGAGCATTACCTTAGTTTCCAGCTTTTTGTTACTAGAAAATAGTTGCTATAAATATTTTTGTACATATGGGGCATAGACCTGGCAGTGTTATTGACAGGTCAAAGGGACAATTTAGTGACTTTTTGGACATAATTCCCAAATGCTTTACAAAATGACTGGAGTAATTCACAGCTCTACCAAAAATTCATTAGTGTGTTTGTATTCCTGAAGCCCCTCTAACATTTTTCATTTTCCTCTTATTTCATTATCTGTTGGGTATAAGGTAGAACTTTAGAATTGCTTTAATTTGCATTTTTTTAAGTGTTAGTGATTTGGAGCATGTTTTCATATGGTTGATCAAAATTATTCATTTTATTTTCTATGATCCTTTCTGTCCCCTCATATATATAGAATTACTCTACATAGAATATAGAATTCTATATAGAATATGTAGTATTCATAGTATATGGTACTTCAGAGTACCAATAAGATAATGTCTTTGCTCTTAATTTGCTTATTATGACCCCTTTTTTGTCTCAGTCATATATCCATTTGTAGGTTATCTTGGTTTATTTGTAGTTTATCGGTATGAAATGTTGGTCTATACCTACTTTCTGTCAGCTACCTTTCTTGAAGTGCACTGCTGAAAAGTATAACCTTTTTATAGAAGAAAAAGTATTTTGTAATGTCAGTCTTTTACATAAATATAAAAGAATCATAGAATCTCAGAGTTTAAAGAAACCTCAGAAACTTTATAGTTTACTTGTGACTAAAAAGGAATCTTGAAATGACAGTATTAAAGTTGGAAGGAATCCCAAAGGCCATCTGATCCAATCCATTCCAAATGAACAAGAATCATTTCTATATCATAGTCAACAAATGGCCATCTGACTTTTACATGAGTGCTTCTGTTTAGGGATGGGCAGCTAGGGTGCGTCAGACTTGGATTCAAGAAGACTCATCTTCCTGAATTCAAATCTGATCTCAGGCACTTACTGGCTTTGTGACTATGGGTTAACTTAACCCTGTTTGTCTCAGTTTCCTCATCTGTAAAATGAACTGGAGAAGGAAATGGCAAACCATTCCAGTATCACTGCCAAGAAAACCCCAAGTGGGGTCATGAAGAGTCAGACGTGACTGAAATGACTGAATGACAACACTTCACAAGAAACCCACTACACAACTAGATCAGCTCATTCTACTTTTAGATCATCCTTGCTAGGAAGTTTTTCCTTATATCCAACCAATATGGTTCTCGTTGTAACTTTCACCTGTTATTCACAGTTCTGCTATCTGGAGTAAGTATTACTATTTTCTTGTAATAGTTCTTCAAATAACTCTAATACATTTACTTTTAAATTTTTCTTCAAGCTAAAAGTTCCCAATTTCTTCAGTCAAGCCTAATATAATAATGTGGTCTTGAAGCTCTACTGTCCCTAACTAGTAGTCATCCAGACAATTGTGGAAGACATTCAGTAATGGGGAACTCTCTACTATGAGAAGCCATGCATTCATGTTTGCTTACTTCTAACAGGAAACAGATGTACCTTTCTAGAATTTCTGCTCATTATTCCTCAGTTAAGCTCTCTTTTGACAAGTAGTACAATGGTAAGAAAGACCTTGTCTCTATGATATCCCATTAAATACTTAAAGTCATCTACCATTCTTTCCTCCTCTCTTCTGCCCCCAGCTTTTGGCCATAGTCATCATTTCCCCACTTTCTTCAGCTGTTCCTCATGTCGTTCATGACTTGTACTTCTGTCAGTATCCTGGTTGTCTACTTCTGGATGTGCTCATTTTTCAGTATACTTTCTAAAATATAGCACTTATATTTTACATATCAAGTTTGAGTTAAGTGGATACACATGGATAACTCGTAGCAATGAATGACAGATCTTGGAATTTTAGAAGAATGGGACCTTGGGGATCGTGTGGTTTAACACCTTCATTTCCTTGTATGAAAATTGAATCCCATAGAGGTCGAGTGATTTGCCAACCTAACAAAGCTAGTCAGTGGCAGGCTGAGCTTGAACCCAAGTTTTTAAATTCCTATTCTAATGTTTTTTCTTACATTGTGTGAGCTCTCTAATTTTAGAGCTAATCTTTCCCTTTCATTTTACAGATGAGACAAAAAAGGCAGTGTCTTCCCTCTTCATAAAGGCAGTAAATGATACAGCTAAGACACAAATCCAGGTCCTCTGACTCCAAATTCAGCCACCTTTGCTCTGCTGCCTTCTTCAACAAAAACTGTGTTGGCAAATTAATAATTAGTTCAAATAGATCAATCCTAATGGTAATTGGCTTTGAAAACAGTAATAATAGCTCAGTTTATATAGCTGTGATTTTTGAAACATTTTCTTTGAAGAAGTACAATATCCCAGAGTAACACTTGTATAAGAAGTCAACAGTTCTGTGACTTACAGAAGCAGTAAGAGGGAATGTAGCTAGGGGACCATTAAGGAGGAGCAATTTACTATACCAGGTCATAACACTTTGACGGTGTCCTATAATTCAGTTAGATGTAAAAATAAGGTGACACTGGGTGTTCTCTGAACTCAAAGTAATTTGAACTTGATTCACAATGTACTGTGAGCTAAAAGACTGCAGGTTGTTCATTCTTGCTAACAAATACTTACCTAAAGAAGTGAGTACTCAATATAAAAGTGACAAAAAAATTTAGTAAAAAATTACCCAGTTTATAAAATCTTAGTTCTCATGAAAAGGGCTTATTCAGAGGAAATGTGGGAAGAAAAAGTAGAATAGTGAAAGTTAAACTGAAGTGGTAAATTTTAAAGCCATTCCTGCATATATTAAAATGCCATTAATGAAAACTAAATGTTAAGGACATAAAAACATTGAATTCTATGTTTTCAGAATTAGATACTTGTAAATTTTAAAACTACTGAATTTTTAAAGATCTCTTCAAAATACATATCCATAATCACCTTTGTTAATCATTTTCAACCATCTTTTCCCTTGGCACTTGTCTTTCTTCTCATAGCCAAAAATATTTTGCCTGTAAAATTGTGTTGTAATTTAAACAATTCTTTGTACGAGGGGAATGCCACTAGGTTGCTTCTGAATTCTATTCCATCAGCTACTCAGCAAGCATTTGCAGAGTACCTACAAGGTCCCAGGGCCCCATAGTTTAGTACACACAAGAAATTTTAGCCACACTACCTACTTGACAAGGAATTTGTAACAGTGCAAGTTGGAAGGCAGCTTATTGACTTCCTTTTTTAGTCACTGCTAGAGAACGCTAAGTGCTACAGTTATCTGCAAAATGAGATCATTGGATTTCTCAGATTTCTTTTACCTCTGTGTTTCTACAATGGAAATACTGTTTCTTACCCAGACCAGTATTTAGCAGCAGTTGGTCATCAGTTGATATTGTTATAAGATGGCCCTTTACCTAAAGCTGGTAGATTCTAGGGAAGAATGTCTGTTGATGCATACGTAGAGGCTTATAGCCTTAAACAAGGCAAAAATGCAAACATTGCCTACTCACAATTCAAGTTACTACACAATTTTCCCTACTCTCCTTACTGGTTGCTATTTTTAACTACCTTTGGGTAGTTAAACCCTCAGTAACTTGTTAAAACTTCTATAGCCAATTGTCACCTCTTAAGAATCTTGACAATGAGTTGCTGCAAAGTGAAATGTACTGTGTACAAAGGAACAGTAGTAGTAGTGTAAGATGAGCAGTTGTGAATGACTTAGCTGTGTTAAGAGTTTGACATCACCATTCAGCCCTTCCTTAGTCTCAACAACTCCAAAGCCACATCTACCCCTCTGTGTTTTCCTCTACCTCTCATCTGTTTGACTCTCTAGCTCCCTCTAGAGTTATCAGTGATATCTTAGTTGCCAAATCCAATAGCCTTTACTCAATCCTCATTCCTCTTGGCCTCTCTACAGACTTTGTTTGACACCATTGATTACTCTCTCCACCTTTGTACTCTCTTCCCTTTAAGATTTTGGGACACCACTCTCTCTTGTTTCTTTTTTCTGCCTATCTGACCACTTCTTCTCAGTCTCCTTTGCTGGATCACTCCCTCTAAGCACAGGTATCTTTCAGGGTTCTCTAGTCTGGGCCTTCTTTCAGCCTCCTCTGTACTATTTCTCTTGATGATCTTATTGGTTTCATTTATTTAATTACCATGTCTATGCTGGTGATTCTTTTATTTTTTTAAGAAGTAGAGGGAATTCCTTTACCAGGAGTTTCCCACACAGGAAATCATTGATATTTGATTTATTCCCTTTTTTTGTTGTTTCTGAATAATTTTTCTTTATTTTTACATTTTTAATTTGTTTTTGTAATTTTTAAATTTTAAACCTAATTACTAAATGAGAAAATTAATTTCCATGTACACAGCAGACCATAAAGAGAGGATTCAGTATAAAATAATAAATTCCCATTTCAAGAAAACCTATGTCATAAATACTGTACTTTGTTTTTAAAGCTGCCTAGCTTTTCTTTGCTTCCTTGCTGGTTTTCTTTTGTTCTCTGCTTTGCACTTTTTTACTTGATTTTTTTCCCCTCTTCCCCCCCCCCAAAAAAAGGCTACAATTAAGCAAGGATATGTATATCTATAGATATCTATATCTTAGATAGCTATAAACATGCACATATATATATCATATACACTCATACACATATATGTAAGATCATACTCTGCTTATTTCCTTCTGTTGACTGTTTCTCTGAAGGTGGATGGCATCTTCCTTCATAAATCCAAGTCTTTCCATGTTTTTCTCCATCAACCAACTCAACATTTACTTCACCACAGCAATATTCCAACCCAATCACATCCTATCTGTGAGATTGTCTATGAAAGTTTTCCACCCCAATTTTCTTCATTCCTTCTATTTTCAGCTATGTAAGTTTTATTTATAAAAAAATTTTTAATTTAAAATAGTCAGAATTATCCTTTTTATACTTTAGCAATGCTTTCACCTCATAATATAGTTTAAGCTTTGATACTGCTGAATCCAGTTCCTTTACATCTTTTTTTACCTGGTTTCTTTGAAATTCCATACCTTTTTTCTTCCAGTTGAACTGTTATTTTTTTCTAACCCGGTAAAATAATTTTTTAGTAATTTAATGGAATGGTTTGAATAAGTATATTAGGTAAAATTAGCATTTTAAAAATTGTATTAACTTTTCTCACCCATAAAAAATAAACATTACTTCAGTTATTTAGATCTGAGTTTATTTGTATAAAAAGTGTTTTATGTTTATGTTCATATAGTTCCTGATACTATCTAGGTATTTTAAATGATCTAAAACAATATTGAATGATACTGTTGACACATCGTGTAGTTTCTCTATTTTTCACTTTAGATTAAATGTATTTTAACTTTATCTGAGATCATGATTACTATCCCGATTTTTTTTTTTACATACTAAATTCTACTCCTGGCCTTTATTTTGTCTTTCTGTGCTTCTCTCATTTTTTATGTTATTTCCTGAAAGCAGCATATTTTGTTGAATTAAAATTTTTAATATGCTCTCCATTTCTGTTTTATGGGTAAATTTGTCCCATTCACATTCTAAACTTCAATTACTTGTGCATTTTCCTCCTTCCTATTTTTCCTCACTTATCACCCTATTTACTCTATCCCTCCTCACTCCTCTGCTTTACTTCTGCCCACTACCTTGCCCTCCTATTCCTTATCCTATTCACCCCTCTAAGAGCCTCTCCCTTATCCTCTCCTCTCACCCTGTCCCCATGCTGTTTTATTTCTTTCTGAATTCAGATGACTTTTATACCCCCTTCTATATATACATGTTGTTCCCTCCTTAACCCATTCCAAATGAGAGTAAGGTTCCAGCACTATCCAGCCTCCTCCCCGCTGGCTTCTCCTGTATTGGTTTTTCTTTGTATGTCTTATTTGTGTGAGATAATGACTGCATTTTCCCTCTCCCTGTACAGTTTTATTTTTCAGAACCATCCCATCGTACTTAGTTCAGCTCACGCCTTTCTTTCAGACTACCCAAATAGTAACAACCGTAAGAGTGCTGGTAATATTTTAACACGTGAAACAAACAATCTGACCTTATTGAGTCCCTTATCATTGGTCTTTAATGTCTGCCTTATATTTCTCCTGGATGTTATATATTGAATTTTCCCCTAAGTTCTGGGGTTTCTTTGTCACAAAAACCTAAAAGTCTTTGTTAAATGTCCATTTTTTTCTTCATTCAGGATTATACTTTGCTGGGTAAGTTAACCTTGATCATAATGCCAGCTCTTTTGCTCTATGCAGTAGAGTATTCCAAGACCTACAGACTTCTAATGTAGTAGCTGCTAAGTCTTGTGTAATCTTTATTGTAGCTGCATTATATTTAAATTGGTTTTTTTCCTGTTGCTTCCAGTATTTTCTCCTTAATCTGGGAACTTTGAAACTTGGCTATAATATAAGTTTTCCCCCTATGATCTCTTTTAGGTGATAATTGGTAGATTTTTTTTTCTGTTTCTACTTTGCCATCTTATTCTAAAACTTCAGGTCAGTTTTCCTTGATAATTTCTTGTAATATGTATCAAGATTTTTTTTTGTCATAATTTTCAGGTAATCTGACTATTCTTATGTTATTTCTCCTTGTTTTGTTCTCCAGATCACTTGTTATGCTGATGAGATGTTTCACTCTCTTCTATTTTTTTATTTTTTTGGTTTTGTTTTGTTTTGTTTTTTATGACTGATTGGTGTATTAGAACGTCATTAGCTTCCTCTATGCTGATGATTGTTAAATCTACCTATCCTGTACCAATCTCTCTGCTGACTTCTAGTCTCATATCTCCAATGGCCTACAAGCAAGCAGAACTAATTATCTTTTCCCCAAATTCTCCCCCGTTCCACCTTCCCAGTTACTGTAGAAGGCACCACCAAGCTTATAGTCATATCCATGACTCTTCACTATCTCACCCTCCATAACTGATCTATTATGAAAACGTGTCATTTTCACCTTTGCAACATCTTTCCAATACATCTCCTCTCCTGTGGTACTGCCAGTACCCTGGTATAGGTCCTCATGCTGGATTATTGCAATAGCATGCTGGTAAATCTGCCTGCCTTGAAGCTTTTCTCACTCCAGTCCTCCATTCAGTCACCAGAATGATTTTCTAAAGTATAAGTTCAACCGTGTCACTCCCCTACTCAGTAACCTTTCAGTGGCTCCCTTTTGCCTCTAGAACTGCATACAAAATGCTCTGTTTAGCTTTCAAAATTCTTAATTTAGCTCTCTTCTACCTTTCCAGTCTCCTTATGCCTTACTCCCCAACATATACTCTTTAATCCAGGGACATTGGCTGTTCCACATACAAGACACTCTTATCTCTTGGTTCCAGGAATCTTCTCTGCCTGTGCCCTGTGCTTGGAACACTGTCTCTCCTCAACTTCATCTAGTGACTACCCTGGCTTTCTTTCAATCCCAATAAAAATCCTCTCTTTTACAAAAATCCTTTCCCAACCCCTCTTAACTCTAGTGCTTTTCTTCTATTAATTATTTCCTATTTATCTTATATATAGCCTGTTTATACATATTTGTTTACATGTTGTCTCTCCCATTAGATTCTGAGCTCCTCAAAGGCAGGGTCTGTCTTTTGCTTTTTTGTTTCCCTATTATTTGGTGCAGTCCCTGGTATATAATAAGTATTTAATAAGTGTTTATTGACTGTTCATTGATTCACTCATTTTACAAATTCCTTCTCCCCGAATTGAACCTCTGATCTCCTTTACTACTCCAAATTCTTCCAAGGAGGGGGAAGGGAAAAGGGAATATGCATTTATGTAGCGCTTATTATGAGCCATGGTCTGCACTAAGTGCTTTTTAAATATTATCTCATTTGATCCGTACAATAACCCTGGGAACTGGGTGTTACTATTATCCCCATTTTATAGTTGAGGAAACTGAGGCAAATAGAGATTAAATGCTTGTCTAGAGTCACACAGCTATTAAGTGTGTGTGACTGGTTTTGAACTCAGGTCTCTCTGACTCCAGGCCCAGCACTCTCCACTATGCTTCTTTGCTCTCTCCAAGTCACCTATGTAATTTACTTCTCCTTTTTATTTAGTTCATTTCCTTCTCCATGGAAACCAGAAATAGAGACCATTCAGTACCATGAGGGTCTTTTACCCTGTATGTCTTTAAGATCTTTCCCAAGTCATGGGAATATTTTTCTGCCTTTTTATTTTAAGAGCTGTTTTGAGATCTGTAAATCTTAAATTAGAAAAAGGAAAAAAAAAAACAATGGTGTTTCTTTGACTATCTTTCTATAGCATGTTTCCCTGAAGAGATTTTTGACAACACAACTTACTTGCATCACATGCTTTCCTTTTTCTAGACAATGAGATTAAATTCTATGGCATCACAGAAGACATTATATTAATAAAACCCTGTAAATGATAACTTTGTGCTGTAGCATTTCTTATCATAGTAATGTTCTTGTTTTGTTTGTTGAATCCTGGGTTTGTTGAATAAAACTTTGTAATAAAAGTGAATGTATAGGGTAAAATGTATATTTCCTCTTAAATTAGATTGTGATTTGAACCTATCTTTTTGTCTTTTGAGGCTTTTTTTTAAAAAAAAAAACATTCCATCTTGCTCTTTTGTTTGGTGTGAGGAATTTGGCTCTCTAATATATTAGTTGACATAGTACACCTACACAAGATGCCTCCAGATTTTTGCATATAAGAATAAATGCTTAAAGCAGGTCAGGAAATTGAGGATGGCTGGATTTCAATGACCCATTCTTACCTATGTAACAATTTAAGTATGTATAACAGCCAAGGCAAAAAAAGAAAATCTACCCTACCTAGCTAGTTCATCCCCTTCTTCTCCTCTCTATAATAGTAATTGCATATGGTTTCTCATGTGCACTGGGATATCTCAAGAGATAACATATAAGCGCTTTGAAAACTATAATGTATTAATTAGTTATTCCTGTGGTTGATAGGGACTGTGATTTTTTTTCTATCATACCAAAATAGAACTTCACAGAAGGTAATTACCATCTTAGATTTATCTTATCCCAAAAGATATTGTAGTAATATTTTTAAATGAACAGTGTCTCTTTAAAAACAAACATGATTTAGGAATAAATATTGTCATCTTTGTCAGTAGGTTCGTCCTTTTTAATTTTCTGGGCTCTTGCAGACTTAATCCCATGAGCTCACCTCTAATATCAGTAAAGGGTATGAGCTGGCTATGCCGTGGAGGCTGCCACTTGAGGCTTTCTCCCTCTTAAGAAGCTCTCTTAATGGAATTCAAGGCCCTTTCTGAGGGTGCTCATTTACAAAGCCTGCCTAGACTTCAGGAGAGAGGGAAGTGCACCATGGGTTCAAGGACACACTCCCAGTTTAATGTGCACAGACATGCTCCTCTCCTACAACTACAGGCTCTGATTGGCAAGGTTAACTCTGAGAGACTGTGGCTTTTTTAAGTGATTTGATTAGACTCACTACTTTATCCCCTTCACTTTCATCCCTCCCCCTTCCAGCACCAAACTACCACCTTCTGATCCTTTTAACGCAGCCTTTTCTTCACTAACCAGATTTTTTTTTGTTTTCCTCCTTCTATTTTCATGCTGAATGTTGATATTTTGAAAAAAAGGAATAAATTAAGGAATTCAAATGATAGAATTAGGAATTAGTAGCCAGCCTTCTGGGAAGTCTTGATATGAAAAGCTAAATTCAGTCCTTAATCATAGATTTGGAGTTTAGCAATCATGTAGTTCAGCATCTTCATCCATGAGTCATAGCTAACTGAACTTGGATACAGACCTAGTACCCCGGATTCCAGATCCAGTTCTCTTTTCACTATATTCCATTCCCTCTGTGTATCACCTCTTTCACATACTGGGAAATATTTATGCACCCACCAAAACACCTTCCTTCCATTTCAATTTACCTGGCAATTGGCTTACTTTAGCACTAGGAAAAATTGTGGTTTGAGGGTGTCATTGACGCTTTGTTAATTTTTATGTAGAGGAATATTTGTAGGTTATTTTTTTAGTAAAAAAATATGCTATCTCCAATGGGTTCTTTTGCAACAAAGAATGGAATAGTAGAGGCTCACTCTTTCACTTACCTGCCACAAGGTGACATTTCTAGGACCTTCACCATAACCATTCTTTGGTATTAAGTATAGGATCACGTCTCATGTTTCCATACTTTCTCTAAGCATCTTCTTTTACCTTTGATGATATAACACAATTTCTTGGGTTAAAAGTGGTGCCAGTTCCCCAAATATAAACAACTAATGTGGTTTTTCAAAGACCAAACTCTCAGTACTAACATAGTAGAATTTTACAGATACGTTCCATTTATTCATCCCCCTCAGAGTTAAAAAAGAAAAAAGTTATATAAAGAAAAAAGATGTTTCACTGGTGACCAGCATTTGCTTTTAAATATGCAAATAGATCTATTATTTCATTGATAGGGATGTTTCCTTCAGTGAAATGGATCACAGCCTGTCATTGCCTACGTATCCTTGTTTATGTTCTCATATGTTCACCATAAGGAATTCCCTTGAATTACCAGGGATCTCCTCAGTTTGTCTTGACATCATGAGGATACCAGTCGAGGACTTGGGCCTTTCTCTAGCCAGGTGACCAGTCATTCTTCTTTTCTGATTATGCATTTCCTTACTGATATCATCTTCTCCTGTCCTTCAGAGTTTCTAATCTGTTAACATATTACAGCCTGCTCACACCAACCATGAGGGTTCCCTGGATGATACTTGTTTACAATTTTTTATTAACCTGCCCATGGTCAAACAGCTAGGAAGTGTCTGAGGCCAAATTTGAACTTAGAGCTTCCTGACTCCAGGCCCAGTGCTCTATCCACTGAACCATGTAGCTGCCCCTATTCTCTTACATACGTCTGTCAGTTATTTGATGGTGAAGATGTAAATCTGCAGGTAGTCTCTTACAAAGTCTCCCTGTTCCCTTCTGATTCTCTCATCAAGAATGCCCTTAAAGTGTGTATAGATCAGAAAGTGAGAATCGAGGTGGAGAGTTGTTGCTTTCTCAGTTGCCCCTTTTCAATATTAATAAGGTCTGATATTTTTTATGGCAAGTAGGCAACACTAAGTAGATAGAGTGCTGGACTCTGATGCTTCCAGCCTGAGTCTCCTCCACATGCATTTGGTCCAGTCCACCTGCTTGTCCCATCTTGATTCTTTGCAGTGCCATTTTTACCTCCTCTACAAATGCATCTGAATTGGTGATGTCAAGAATTTGAATGTAGTTGCTTACATCTCAGGGAGGGAGAAAGAAAGGGAAGGAGGAAGAGAATTTGGAACTCATAATTAAAAAAAAGAATCTTAGAGAATTTGGAACTCATAATTTAAAAAAAAAGAATCTTAAAAATTGTTTTTATATGTAATCAGGGAGAAAATAATTTTTTAAAAAAATACAATGCCACATCTTCTCCATGTCATTCCAGTTGGTGACAGTCACGTTCAATGGAATACTTCAGGGTTAGAATACCTTTTTTGCTCTCAGCCTCATCCCCCACATAAGCTATATTTCTGGACCATATCCACTGTCACACCTATCTGGGGCACCCAACAATAGAAGGGAAGACACTCCTGCTAAGCCAACTTTGCACATTCTGGAGCCATTGTCAGCAACTGAGGGCAGCTATATCATCATCCACGGCAAACTGAAGTGGCAAATTTAAACCCTTAAGAGAGAGAGAGAGGAGGTGGTGGCATACTTGGAGGCAGGTGGAGGCAAGTACATGTTGGGTGGAAGATCTTACAGCTCCAGATGAGTTTATATCTAAATCTCGATTGCTTTTGGCTGGCATCTCTCTTCACTTGTCAGATAAGTCAGTTTGTTGACTAAGTTGCTTTTCAAGGCTCCTTTCATCTCCTTGTTATGGCATCTGACATATATCTATTAAACTCATATTGAATTTTTTAATTTAATGCCAGTGTCCTTTCTACTGTCTATTATATGTTCTTCATTATCAGTAACTTATTTGAATAATTTCTGAATTAAATTATTTCAATTATGTCTTTATCTTTTTCTTATTATTACTTAATTTCTTTTAGCCCTCATTCTGATTTTGATCTTTGTTTCACCAAGTCAGTTGTCCGGTTATATACAGATGGCTGACTGAGAAATAATGCCAACAGTGGTAACAAGTCTTTTTCCATCTGTTAAAATAGAATCTATTTAATTTTTTTGGTATTATTTTGTGTTCACCATGTCTAACACCTACCAGTTCTTTTCTCAAAGAAAATATTAGTGATGTATAGGCATGAGGCTTCTGCATACTTGAGATAAATCTTTGATCCTTCTCCCTCTTTACTTTTGACCCATTTTTCTCAATATATTTCTTTACTTCTTCCCACCTTTGCTATGAAATCATCAAATGTCAAAGTGCTAAAGAATTTAATTTGGAAGGTCTTAACCACATTCTTTTTAAATTCTCTGCCTCTTCATCCTTTATGACTGATGTTGATGTATAATCTACAATTTTTATGATGGTCTTTTTACAAGTATGTATCATGAGCACTGTAATATAAGATGAAACAAACATCCCATATGCTAACTCTCCACCAGTTACTTAATTTGATTTTCCAAACAATTATCTGTAAACTAGCATTCTATTTAGTGGCAGCTTCCTTCTTCTGATTTTATTATATTGAAAATGTCAAGATCAATATGATTCAGTTCCTACAATAACATGACTATTCATTAATCATTAGATAAGAATCTCCACGTTACATTGGCCAAATTAAAGTTTATAGTTAGAACACTATGTGATTCTTACTGAAGCTTATTTTGTATTTCTGTTTTTCATGGTTTGGAAAGTCAAGGTGATGGTGAAGAACCTCTCCATACTTGTGTAACCTGGTCCTCAGAAAGCAGAGTCAGTTGGTCTGCTGTAAAAACTACTAGAATCCACTGTTATAACCTTCAGAGAATCCAGACTCATCTCCATGACACAATGCAAAATCAGACTGGAACTTTGTGAAAGAGCTTTTAAATTCTGCTAAGTCGTAATTAGAGATAATCATAGAACAGAAGTTGATTTATAAGTACTCAATTCTCATACCTTTCTCTAAATCACTAGTGTCAAACTCAAATAGAAATAGTGCTACTAAACCATACATAATGATTCCTATGGAACACATATTGACTTAGTTTTAAATTGTAGTATTATTTATGTTTTATTGTATTTTTATTTTTAAAAATATTTCCTGGTGGAGCCAAGATGATGGAGTAGAAGGATGGATATGCTCTAACTCTCCCCTCATAGCCCTTTAAATACCTGTGAAAAAATTAAACAAATTCTAGAGCAACAGAAGTCACAAAATAACAGAGTGAAACAGATTTCCAGCCCAAGATAACCTGGAAGGCTGACAGGAAAGGTCTATCACACTGGGCTCAGAGAAGAGCACAGCCCACCAAGGGCTGTGCAGCATGGACAGGACTGGAATGGGCTTCAAAGCATTGAATCACAGGTAGCTGCTGTAGTTTCCAGATTTCTCAACTCACAAATGCCAAAGACAGCTTCAAAGGTCAGCAAAGAGCTCTTTCACTTGGGTGAAAGGGGAGCTTGGTCTGACCCTAGCCCCAGGGTGTCTGGACCTTTTAGTCTACAGACCCTGGGGGAATCAAGCTGATGATCTTGGTCTCAGTCCTGAGTGGTGGTCCTGGAGTGAGGAGGAGCACTGGCCATTGTGGCGGAGCTGGTGGCAGCTGTGGAGAGGGAATCCTACTCGCAGTTCTAGGGCAGAAAAGAGTGCTTTTGATTGCTTACAGACCAGAGCATAGGCCAAGAGAGGAGTAAACTCCTTTCCCTTGATTGTGCCATCTTGGAGGAACTGAGAACTTACTCCCTAGAAATATCTCAGAGAACAGCTGCACAAAACCTCTGAAGCCTAGGGTAGTATAACCCTCCATTTGACAAAATTCAAATAAGAAGCTGGAAAAATGCCCCAAAGAGGGGAAAAGTAATAAGTCTATAGAAGGTTACTTTCTTGTTGAAAAGGTATTTTCTTCCACCCTTCTGGATGAGGAAGAGCAAAGTATACAATCAGAATAAGACAGCAAGGTCAAGGCTTCTACATCCAAAGCTTCCAAAAAAAAATATGCAATCGTCTCAGGCCATGGAATTGCTCAAAAAGGATTTTGAAAATCAAGTAACAGAAGTGGAAGAAAAATTGGGAAGAGAAATGAGAGTGATGCTGGAAAAATCATGAAAAGGGAGTCATCAGCTTGCTAAAGGAGACCCAAAAAAATGCTGAAGAAAATAACACCTTTACAGATAGACTAACCCAAATGGCACAAAGAGGTCCAGAAAGCCAGTGAGGAGAAGAATGCTTTAAAAAGCAGAATTGGCAGGGACAGAGCCAAGATGGAGGAGTAGAAAGACATACATATGGTAGCTCTCCCCCCACAGCCCATAAAGTACCTATGAAGAAAGACTCTCAACAAATTCTAGAGCAGCAGAAATCACAGAAAGACAGACTGGAGGAGATTTCAAGACTAAGGGGACCTGAAAGGCCAACAAGAAATGTCTGTCGCACAGGATGCGGAGCAGAGTCCAGCCCAGCCTTGGCCCCACAGCATGGCTCGGCTCTGGGAGGACACGAGCAGACCTCGGGAGCAGAACCTCCAGTCTCAGTTGCAGTGGTTCACAGATCCATCAACCCTTGGCACCAAAGGTCAGTGATGGGTTTTTTTAGCTGGCTGAGAAGAAAGAAGGGCCTTCCCATAGCTCCAGCCTTAGGCAGTAGCCTCAGTTCCTACAGAAGCCCCTATAGCAGCCCACATCCGTGGTTGGATGGTAAAACCCCTGGGGGCACTGAGCACATGATTCTTTCCTCAGCCCTGTGTAGAGGCCCTGGGGCAACTGATCTTTAGCTCACACCGAATGATGGCCCTGCCCCCACAGCTTATCTGAATCTCAGCCCCCAGGGCTGGCTTGGCAGAACCGGAGGCCAGGTGGTTGTAAAGAGGAAACTCTGCAAAGATTCTAGTCACAAAAACCTCTTCCTGCTCCCAGACTAGTGTACCCTTGATTGTGCCACCTTGGAGGAACTGAGATCTTACAGATCCCCAGAGTATACCCTACTCTTAACAAAGGACCCAAAAGTCAAGTAACTGGTTGGAAAAATGCCCAGAAAACAGAAAAAAAATAAGACTGTAGAAGGTTACTTTCTTGGTGAACAGATATCTCCTCCCATCCTTTTGCATGATGAAGAACAATGCTTACCATCAGGGAAAGACATAAAAGTGAAGGCTTCTGTTTCCCAAACATCCAAAATAAATATTCATTGGTCTCAGGCCATGGAAGAGCTCCAAAAGGATTAAATAAGAGAGGTGGGGGGAAAATTGGGAAGAGAAATGAGAGAGATGCAAGAAAATCATGAAAAACGGGTTAACACCTTGTAAAGGAGACCCAAAAAAAAATGCTGAAGAAAATAACACCTTTAAAAATAGGTTAACTCAGTTGGCAAAAGAGGTTCAAAAAGCCAATGAGGAGAAGAATGCTTTGAAAAGCAGAATTAGCCAAATGGAAAAGGAGGTCCAAAAGCTCACTGAAGAAAATAGTTCTTTCAAAATTAGAATGGAACAGATAGAGGCTAATGACTTTATGAGAAACCAAGAAATCACAAAACAAAACCAAAAGAATGAAAAAGTGGAAGATAATGTGACATATCTCATTGGAAAAACAACTGACCTGGAAAATACATCCAGGAGAGACAATTAAAAATTATGGAACTACCTGAAAGCCATGATCAAATAAAGAGCCTTGACATCATCTTTCATGAAATTATCAAGGAAAACTGCCCTGATATTTTAGAACCAGGGGGCAAAATAAATATTGAAAGAATTCACCAATCACCTCCTGAAAGAGATCCAAAAAAAGAAACTCCTAGGAGTGGTCAAATTCCAGAGTTCCCAGGTCAAGGAGAAAATATTGCAAGCAGCTAGCAAGGAACAATTCAAGTATTGTGGAAATAAAATCAGGGTAACACAAGATCTAGCAGCTTCTACATTAAGGGATTGAAGGGCTTGGAATATGATACTCCAGAAAAGAACTAGGACTAAAACCAAGAATCACCTACCCAGCAAAACTGAGTATAATACTTCAGGGAGAAAAAAAATGGTCTTTCAATGAGATAGAGAACTTTCAAGCATTCTTGACGAAAAGACCAGAGCTGAAATGAAAATTTGACTTTCAAACACAAGACTCAAGAGAAGCATGAAAAGGTAAACAGCAAAGAGATATCATAAGGGACTTACTAAAGTTGAACTGTTTACATTCCTACATGGGAAGACAATATTTGTAACTCTTGAAACTTTTTTCAGTATCTGGTAGTTAGTGGGATTACACACACACACACACACACATACACACACACATAAATAGAGACAGAGGACACAGGTGGAGTTGAATGGGATGGAATCATATCTTAAAAAAATGAAATTAAGGGGTGAGAGAGAAATGTATTGGGAGGAGAAAGGGAAAAATGGAATGGGGCAAATTATGTCTCGTAAAAGAGGCAAGTAAAAGACTTTTCAGTGGAGGGAAAAATGGGGGAGGTGAGAGAAAAAACATGAAGTTTACTCTCATCACATTCGACTAAAGGAAGGAATAAAATGTACACTCATTTTGATATGAAAACCTATCTTACAATACAGGAAAGTAGGGGAGAAGGGGATAAGCAGGGTAGGAGGGATGATGGAAGGGAGGGCAATGGGAGGAGGGAGCAATTTGAAGTCAGAACTCTTAGGGAGGGACAGGGTCAAGAGAGAGAGTAGAAGAGGTGGGGGGCAGGATAGAATAGAGGGAAATATAGTTGGTCTTGCACAGCACGACTGTTATGGAAGCCATTTGCAAAACTACACAGATATGGCCTATATTGAATTGCTTGCCTTCTCAGTGGGGATGGGTGGGAGGGAGGGAGGAAGAGAAGTTGGAACTCAAAGTTTTAGGAACAACTGTTGAGTATTCTAATTGCATAAAACTAGGAAATGACAAATACAGGTAACGGGGCATAGAAATTTATCTTGCCCTATAGGACAAAAGAGAAGATGGGAATAAGGGAAGGGAGGGATGTTAGAAGGGAGGGCAGATTGGTGACAGGGGTAGTTAGAATGCTTGGCGTTTGGGGGTGGGGGGAGATAGAAAATTTGGAACTCAAAATTTTGTGAAATGAATGTTGAAAACTTCAATAAATAAATAAATTTTTTTTTAAAAAAAGCAGAATTGGCTAAATGGAAAAGAAGGTTCAAAAGCTCACTGAAGAAAATAGTTCTTTAAAAATTAGAATGGAGCAGATGGAAACTAATGATTTTATGAGAAACCAAGAAATTACAAAACAAAACCAGAAGAATGAAAGATAATGTGAAATATCTGACTGGAAAAACAACTGATCTGGAAAATAGATCCAGGGGAGATAATTTTAAAATTATTGGTCTACCTGAATACCACTATCAAACAAGGAGCTGAAACATCATCTTCCAAGAAATTATCAAGATAAACTGCCCTGATACTTAGAACCGGAGGATAAAATAGAAGTGGAAAGAATTCACCGATCACTTCCTGAAAGAGACCACGAAAGCAAAACTTCTAGGAATAGAAGTAGCCAAATTCCAGAGTTCTCAGGTCAAAAAGAAAATATTACAAGCAGCCAGAAGAAACAATTTAAGTATTGTGGAAATATAATCAGGACAAAACAAAATTTAGCAGCTTCTACACTAACAGATTGAAGGGCGTGGAATATGATATTCCAGACGTCAAAGGAGATAGAATTAAAACCAAGAATCACCTACTCAGCAAAACTAAGTATAATACTTAAGGGGAAAAAATGGAATTTCAATGAAATAGAGGTCTTACAAGCATTCTTGTTGAAAAGACCAGCACTGAATAGAAAATTTGACTTTCAAATACAAGAATCAAGAGAAACATGAAAAGATAAATGGAAAAGAGAAGCCTTAAGGAATTCATTAAAGTTGAACTGTTTACAAACCTACATGGAAAGATATTATTTGTAACTCATGAGACCATTTTCACTATTAAGGGAGTTAGAGGGAATATGTACGTGTGTGTGTATGGGTATGTGTGTATGATATATGTGTAGGTATGTATATGTACATCAGTGTATGTATGTATGTTTATATATACTTAGAGGGCACAGGGTGAGCTGAATATGAAGGGGTATTTTTTATACCTAAAAAATAAAATTTGCTGTTGAATGGAATGTACTAGGAGTTAGAGAAAGGGAGAGGTAGAATGTAGCAAATCATCTCACATAAAAGAGGCAAGAAAGAACATTTACAATAGAGTGGAAGTGAGGGGGGAGATGAAAGGAAATAAGTGAGCCTTACTCGCATGGGATTTGGCTTAAGTAGGGAATAACACACACTCAGTTGGATATGGAAATCTATTTTACCCTGCAGGAAGGCAGGGGAGAAGGGGATAGGAGAAGGAAGATAATAGAAGGGACTGCAAATTGGGGAAAGGGATAATCAGAAGCAAGCATTATTGAGGGAGGACAGGTCATGGGAGAAAATGGAATAAATGGAGAGCAGAATAGGACAGAGGGAAATGTGGTTAGCCTTTTCCATAACTATTATGGAAGTTCTTTGCATGACTACACATGTAAGACCTGTATTGAATTGCTTGTTTTCTCAATGAGGGTGGGTGGGGAGGGAGGAAGGAAGAGAATATAGAACTCAAAACCTTTAATAATGAAAGTTAAAAATTATTTTAGCATGCAGCTGGAAAGTAAGTTGTATAGGCAATGGGGTATAAATATGTATTTTTCCCTACAGGAAAATAGAGGGGAGGAAGATGGAAGAAAGGGGGTAATACAAGGGAGGTCAGACTGGAGGAAGGGGTGCATGGGGTGCATGCTCTCCTGGGGTGGGGGTTGGAGAGAGATGGAGAGAAAATTTTGAATTCAAATTCTTGTGGAAGTAAATGTTGAGAATGGAAAAATAAATTATAGATTTAAAAAACAACCAAATAAAGATATTTCCCAATTACATTGTAATCTGGTTCAGTTTGCACTCAAGAGTGTTTGTTGTAGGCTTACGTGAAGCCCATGGGCCACCAGTTTGATACCTTTTCCCTAAACTCACTCTGTACTTAGAGTAATCCTCACATTGGAAGTAACATCTATACCTGCAGCCTCTCTCTCTGACTAGTTCAGCTAGTTCCTCCAGGAACCTCCATCTTAAGAAATTCACTCAGGTCCAACCATGTCTTCATTCCTCTGCAGGTTGTACTCCTGACTTGACAGACTTTTTTGTATTGTTCCCTTCCATATGGTTAACGGCTTTTCTTCTCCTTCGCTTTTCATCTTCCTTTTCTGTATTGTCTTCCACCACCTCCCCACCTCTCCCACAAGGTGTATATGTAAGTTTAAGAGCAAAGACTCTCTTCCTGCTTCTTTTGGTATTCCTTGAGCTTTTACACAGTAACAGTACACAGTACCTGGCATATAATAAGCTCTTAATGAATGCTTGCTGACTTAACTAAACATTTTAAAAATATGAATATGCATGGATTTATCCTTTTACAAATATTATTCCTTCTGTGAGCATGTTGGAAGTTCATTGTGTCTGGTTTTGCAAGATTCCACCCACCTCCTCTCTCTGCCTGAGCTCCTTGAGGACTATAGTGAAGGCCTCTTCCAAGGCCATATTCCCTAAAGAACTGGTTTTTAAAATCTCAGCAATAGAAGCATCATCTGTAATGAAAATGAAAATCTTTCATTTTAAATACTTTTTAAATTTAAAATTTAAAAGTACTTTCATATGTAATGCCATCAGTATTTTTGAGATGGCATTTGTGGTACGGCTATTTGTGATTGAAGGTGAATTCACAGCTCTCCCGGGCAACCCCTGACCTCCTGTGCTGGGGACTAAGTATTCCTAACCACCTGCAATGAAATAAAAAATAGTGTTGCCTGGAATAAAAACGATCCCCCCACAATTTATTAAACCTTGACATACTGCATTACTTAAGAGTTCTCAGGGAGTATTAAAACCCTTTTGACTGGGTTTTGCAATGCAGGGGAAATTTTTAGTGACATTTAAAAGGTTTCTCTTGTGTTCCTCTAATGGGATAAATAAAAAAAAGGCTTGTTTTAGCCCAGCAAATGGGGGGACAATCCAATTTCCTTGATTCCATCAAGACACTCTTAAAGCATTAGCTTGTGCAGTTAAAAAAAAAAAAAGCACAACTGACCGCCTTTGCCTGATGGCTTCGAAAAGTGTCCTGATGTGTAGGTATTTGTCCAATGAAGCTTACTTGGTTATTGCGCTCCCTTCATGTTCGTTGATGGAGCAGCGCTCTCAGAAGCACCAATAAATGTCAGCTTATGTTATTGCACTATGCAAACAGCACAGCAGGCCATATGATAGATAGCTTGTCACTGGGAAATTATATTGCCAAGTAGTTTTAAATTTAAAACAAAATTTTAAATAACTTTGAATTTTAAAGATATTCTAGAAAACTATTTGATTTAGCAGTGTTGATATTTTCTCTAGAAGGTAAAATAAATAAACATATATATATGTACATGTATATATTTTGTGTATGTGTTAACATGTTAGCATGCAAGTAGACCTAGTTAGCAAAGGCATTGATTGATAAGAAGAGCACAGAGCCTTTTCTTCCTGGGTCACAGACTCAAAATTTGGATCATATCATTTAATCTAAAAGTCTTTAACATCAGAGAGCAGTTAACTCTAAAACGTGTTGATAGACTATAGCTCTTAATGAAGAGGCATTCATGTGATATTTGGTCTTGTTGGCAGTTTCTGAGGCCTACATTGAGGAAAGGCATGAAGATAGTTTTATCTAATTAATGATTTCCTAAAGATGATGTTTCAGAATCAAAGCTGAGAACAATTTGGATCCCTGTATGTGTGTATTCCAAAAAAAAAGTCAATTGCAAATAAGTAGAACTATAAATAAATAAAAATAAACTTTATATAACAATGGTAAAGTAAAAGCTTATTCACCTAATACATCAAAAATCTTTTTATTAACTTGCATTTCCACATTTTAGCCATGTAAGTTATGTTCATATTGATGACCCATCAATACTTCAAGATCCCAGAGTATTTTCCAAATCAAAATAAAAATCAGATTATCTAATTTAGTTTTAATGTTCAATGCTTTGTACTCTAATTCCTTGAAAACTAATAATCCATGGAAGGTATGCTCATATAATTACCAAGAATATTTGGTCACTAAGATTTACTTCATTCTTTAACACTGTAAGACAACTCTTTGTGGTATGATACCTTTGAGGTTACAGTATACCAATTCTTACCAAAAACTTACAGCTTTTTTCCTTGCAAATGTGACTTTCTAATTGGAAACTCTAACATAAAGAGACTTAAGTGGCATCTGGCCTAAATCTTGTAGCATGAGTCCTAAGTCCCAAAGCAGCAGAACTAGGACTAGTACAATTTTCATAAAATCAGAATTGGAAGTCAACCAGTTCACTAGGTCATCTACTTCAGCTCACATATAAAACTTGACATTCTCACCAGAATTTTCTGTGGCATACATGATTTAGCAGACCCAAGGGTCTGTTATGAGAACTGTATTTCAATATAAATTGGTTACTTTTCAAATACTATTTTATTTTATACATTTAAAAAATTATTCGGAGGAGTCTCTGACAAAAAAATAACCTGTGATAGCTTTAAAAAGTAAATATTTGGCTTTTTTTTGCTGTGATAGCCTTCTTTTTTCCATGACTTTCACATATATATATAGATATATATTTCATTGTAGTGATCTCTTTTCAACTTAGGTGCATTTCAAACTGGCTTCCTTTTAACTCTGCATTAAAAGATACTGAAATATCAACAGAAAAAAATATTCTGACTGTTTGAGTAGTACTCATTCAAATGCTCTTGTTTTATACAGTGCACTTGTAGTATTTTTTTTTAAAAAGAGCTGTTGAACTTGAGGCTTTCAAGAAAGAAATCTGCTTTTGTGTTAAAAAGCTGTCAGTGGTACTTTGTGTTTCTCTTGGGAGTAAGAGTGCTATCTGTATTCCTTAAAACTCAATCTGAAATAATTAAAGATGGCTTTGAAATTGGTATGGGTTAAACGTCTGAACTAGAACAATCAGCACTTTTCTAGAGGCCTCCTCCATCTCCCCAGAGCTATACATTTTGCAATCTGCTGCCAACGTACCCTTTCTCTCTCTCTCTCTCTCTCTCTCTCTCTCTCTCTCTCTCTCTCTCTCTCTCCCCCTGTCCCTGTCCCTGTCCCTCTCCCCCTCTCCCTGTCCCTCTCCCTCTCCCTGTCCCTCTCCCTCTCCCCCTCTCCCTCTTCCTCTCCCTCCCTCTCCCCATCCCCCTCCTCCCCCTCCCCCTCCCCCTCTCTCTCTCTCTCTCTCTCTTTCTCTCCCTCTCCCTCTCCCTCCCTCCCTTCTTCCCTCTCCCTCTCCCTCCCTCCCCCCATCCCCTTTCTTTTTCTCCATCTCCTTCCCTTCCATCTTTCTGTCTATATCTGTCCCATATTATCAAGTTATAGCTTCCCAAAGTTTCTCTATAATATAGTGAGCAAAGGAAACTGGAACCCAAAGAAAACAACAAAGAAGAGGCAAGTGGAGAAGTGACAGTAGTTAATCACTCTGCATCTCTTTCCCATGTGCTATTCTGATACCCGACAGCCGGTCCAGCATAGGCCTAGTGCCAGCAGTGACTTTACAAGCTTTGTGGTAGAGATTATTTAAAAGAGATTAATCCTCCTAAACCCCTTAGATTTTAATTATTCCTGTATGTATTTATAAGACATGCAGTCTGCTAGTCCAGGGGCACAACTGTCCAAACCCACAGCCTTAACCTGGTTTCCACAAGCAGCTAGTGTGTTTTCCCAGCCACAAAGAATACACATTAGAATCATAAGTCTAGATCTGGAATAAACAGCAGATACATCTTCTTCAACCTCCTCATTTTGCAAATGAAGAGACTGAGAACCAGGGAGGTCATTTGCCCAAGGTCATATAGGTAATAAGTACCAGAGAGAGGATTTATCAGGTCCTCTGCCTCCCGAGTCAGCATCCTTTCTGCCATATTATGCTTTCTCCTTTCTGTGCTGTCTTAGTTGGATTTTTCTTTGCTGTTAAGGTTAGTTCTATTAAGTTTTTGGTGTTTTTTTTCTTAATTTTCTAAATGTTTGAAGTTACTGAAATGCTTATTCATTCATGGGTTACTTTGGGATATTTGTTAAATATTCCACATTGTTCCTAATGCCATTATAGGAATGTACGTGTGTATATATGTATGTATATATACATATATGTATATGGAGGAATAAATACTTATTAAAAATGATAATCCTTTTTTTAAAGGTTGATTGGACATGGCCACAATGATTGCACCAATAGATACATATTTACCCAATCAGGGCACTTGAACCAGAGATTTCTTCCTTGTTATTTTATTAGTGAGAATCAAAAGGCCTTCTAATTCCTTCCCCCAAAGTTGGAAACTCATAGAATTTGAAGGCATAAAGCATTAGAAATCTGTAAGGGCACTCAACATTTCCAGGCCAACAGTAGGAATTTGGGCCCACCCCATTGTGGTCTCCAGATACATCCATGTAAGGTTTTTCAGTTCAGGAATGAGGTTTAGGTTCCCTAGGTGCCAGGAAGCAAGGCTGTCTGTACAGACATCTGTACCAGGCATACAAGTCACAAGTTCTCTATAGCTTATGAGATTGTCTTTAAGAGTTGCTTTGGTCAAAAATAAGTCATCACCCTAAAGGCAACTTGATGATGATGAGCCTCTCTGAACTTACTGAGGCTTAGAAAAATAGACATTCAGTTACTCACTTTCCCTATAATTGGAGCCTTTACAGCCTTGTTGGGTCCTTCCAGAATTTGTGATTTGCATAGCTTTGGACACTGTAGGATTACCTCCATGCATCTGAGTAAGACTTCAGGAAAACTAGTCTTGTCATGAACAGTTAGTTGCTTTGTATTGGTATAGAGGTGGCATCTTTGGCCAATGACTGGTTCTTTCCCCTCTCAATTATGTTTTTAAATACATAACTGTGTGAACCTTGATTACACTTTTGGGGATAGGGATAACATATTGTAGCCATATTATAAACTTCACATTTTATTAGAATGTAAATTCAATTATAATTTTTATTTGAAAAATTTTTTAAACTGAGGTAAACATTGAAATTTCAATTGAAATTGCCCCTTCAATATGTTCTTTGAAGAAAATTGTATCTAAATGTGTCCAAATCAATAAAGATTTATTATAGTAAGTCCCCTGTGCCTTTTGGGGAAGACCTAGAATAATTATTTTAAAGAATTTTAAGCCATCCTCTATTCTGTAAATAGATGTTTTAGATGACTTAGATATCTTGACATTTATCAAGCTCTTTCCCTCCTCCTTTTTAAAAAGTTACTAAAATTCAGCTTGACCCAAAAAAATTCTGCTTTTGGTAGTCATTTCCTCAGTGTCTAGTAAACTGCAAAGTCCTTTGAATTCTGCCTCTATGGCATCTCTTACAACATTCTCCTTTTTCCACTCAGTGCCACCAGATTTATTTTAGACCTCCTTCACCTCTCTCTTGGACTGTTATGACAACCTTCTCATCTTTCACCTGACCTATTGCAGTAGCTTCCAAGTTGGTCTCTCCTCCTCCAGTCTTATCTTCTTCAGTCTTCTGCACAGATGCCCAAATAATCTTCCTAAAGTTACGGGTCTTCCATTAGCACTTCCCTTCTCCAAAACCTTCAGTGGTTTCCTTTTGCCTTGAGGATAAAATACCACTCTTCACCCTGGTATTTAAGGCCACCCATAGAAGCTGTCCATTCCTCAAATATATTCCCTCCTCATCTCTGAGCTTCAACATCCTTATCTTCCTTCAAGGTTCCATTCAAGTGCCAACTCTTCTATGATATTGTACTATTTGTAGTGTTCCTTTCCTTATCAAATTACCTTTATTTAACTGTGTAGATGTTGTATTCTCACCCCCATAGAGTATATAAAGTCCATTTATGACTATTTCATTTTTGTCTTTTTATTCCCAGCTCTTAGAATAGTATCTGGCATATTGGAACCACCTAAAAATTTAAAACATTTTTAAAGTTGTGAATTACATATAACAATAATTATTATATGACAGTAGTAGGAGTAATAGTAGAAGAAGTTGTAATGACCATTTTTTAAATTTGAAATGAATTGTGTTTCACTGTATATTTTCTATGCATGACATTCATTTATGCAACTATAACAAGCAGGAAACTCCTAAATTTCAAAGAGCCTCAATTTTTATCTGATTTGAGAGGTGTTGGAAAACATTTAGGTGTTTTGAGTGGAGGAATAACATCAAGGTGTGTGGTGAAGGAGATGACTTTTAATTTCTGAGTATAGAGCAGATTTAATAGCAAAATGACTGAAAAGGAAGTTTTAGGGACATTCTCTGTGTTGAGAGGGTAGGACCTGGAATTTGAACCACAGTAACCTGTGGCTTAGAGGAATTTGAAGGAAAAATTGAGTTGACATAAATTGAGGAGAAACTAGATTTAAGGAGTGAAGCAGAGAGAAGTGTTAAAGGTGATTCTAAGACTACAGAGGAAGGATAATGAGCTTTTTGTTGTTCAACCTAGTTTTGGTAGCAGTAGGATAAACATACATACATACATACATACATACACATGTATACGTATACGTGAGAGACAAATGATGTTACAGAAGGAGAAATCTTAATATGGAAAGAAATTAGGAGATCAAGGTTCATATCATTCAAAGAAGCCATATGAGAAATTAATAAACCTAAAATTGAATTTTAATTTTAGTAGTATTATATTTTTTCCAATTCCATGTAAAGACAGTTTTCAACATTTATTTTTAAAAAGATTTTGAATTCCAAATTTTTCTCCCTCTTTCACTTCTCCCCTCCCCAGGAGAGCAGGCAGTCTAATATAGGTTATACATGTGCAATCATGTAACACATTTCCACTTGTAATTTTGTGAAAGAAGAAACAGAAATTGCACAGTGTTACATTTTGCTTCAGTTCATGTAGTTCTTTACAGGTTTTTCTAAAATCTGCCTGCTTATAGCATAATAGTATTCCATTACATTCATATACCACAACTTGAATTTTAATTTTTTAAGTAATTAACTTCTTTAATTTTTAAAAGCCTCAAAGTACTGAAGTTTTGAAATATCATTTTTTCCCCATTTCCTGCAATTATCTTAGTCATGGACTGCATCAGAGCTGGAAGGAATTCTGGAGGTCATTTAAACCAATCCCCTCATGTTATAGATGAGAAAACTGAAGCTCGGAAGGTGAAATAACTTGCCCAAAGTTATACAACTAGTAAATAGGAGGTTGGAGATTTAACTCTAGATATCCTAAACTGCCAGTCCAGCCTGTGTGTTTCCTTTCATGAAATGAATCTTTCACTTATTTATAATCTCTTATTAAATTGAATGAAGCCATCTACTATTGTCCCTACATTTTCTTTCAAATAAATAATCTTAATGTTTAGTCCTCCTTATCACACCATCTTTCCTTATTCTCCCTCACTAAAAATAAGTTTTCCTTCTCACCTTTTCATAACACTTTGTCTCGACTACTTCTTAGAACATTTCCCATCTTGAGTTTCATCACCATTTTTACATACTTCTCTTACCTAATCACCACCATTCATCATATTGTTATCTCCTTGAAGGCAAGTTCTTTGTCTTCAATTCATTTTGGCAGATAAAGGCATGAGCTCGACACTGTAAATTCAAAGACAAAAATGAAGCAACTCCATCACTCAAGGATTTTACATTCTGCTTGGGGATATAACATAGACATAGAAGTGTAAATACAAGGTCATATGCAGAAGGAGAGACTAAAAACTAGGAGACAATCAGGAAGTTCCACCATAAAGAGGCACCTGATCTGAGATTTGAAAGAATACGAAGGCAGGGAAAGTGAAACATTTCCTGATTTCCTCAAATTGTTAACATTCTCCATCTTGGAACTACTTTGTATATTGTTATGGTGTTTATATACGTGTATCCCACCAGAAAATCCAAGTACCTTAAGAGTTCTGTTTTACAAATGCCTTGCATATATCAATAAATGTGTGACAAATTGAATTACTAAATGCTCACAAATTGAATTGCATGCATTATAGGGATGGGGGGCAGTTGGTACAATGCAAGGGGGTTGGGGAGGTGGGTGGAAGAGAAGATGGAGTGCTAAGTATAGGAAACAACCAATTATATAGTTTAACTAGAATGCAGTGGATTAAATGTGAATAATGTGAGACAAGTTTGGCAAGTGGGCTGGAGCTAGACGCTGGAAGGCCTTAAATGCTAAGCTGAAGAATTTATATTATATGTTATAGACAGTAAGGGACCAATGCGGATCTTTTAGCTGAAGGGTAAAATACCTGTGCTTTAGGAATATTATTTTGCCTGGTTTGAAGATAGATGGAGAGAAGAAATGGGAGGCAAGGGTTTGGATTAGGAGACTTTTGTGATAGTCCAGGGAAAAGCTGATCAGATCCTAAACCAGGGTAGTAATTGTGTGAGTGGATAATGAAAGATGTGTTGTGGACTTGGCATCAGCAAGAATTGGCAACTGAGTGAATACTGGGAGATGAGAGAGAAAGGAGATTGACTGAGATGATGAACCTGATTGACTGGAGGAAGGGGAATGCCCTTTACACAAATGGGGAAATTTGGAATTTAGAGGGAGCGATTATGAGTTCTGCTTTCCACTTTTGCGTTTGAAGTGCTTACAATATGTCCAAGTGGAAATGTCTAGCACATAGTTTACCATGTGGTATTGGAGAGGGAGATTAGGCCTAGATTTTTATGGAAATTATCTGCATGGTTAGGATAATTCAGCCCACAGAAGCTGATGAGGTCACCAGGGGAAAACATATAATGAAAATGAAAAGGGGCACATTATAGTGAAAGGGGAGATGGCACAGAGAAGAAAGTCAAATAAACATGAGAATCGAACCAAATCAGAACCAGCCAAAGACAAAAAAGTAGTAAGAAAGGTAAGAAGAGAACAGAAAAGGGAAGAATTAAAAAGACTATGGAGAGACTATTTGGGAAGACACAATAGACATATTGTCTGTCATAGGCTCCAAGATGTCAGAAGACAGAAACTGAGCAAAGATCAATGAATGTACCTATTAAAATATATACCATTGCTAATAGTGAAAAAACATTTTCAGTAAAGTAGTGATATCAAAAGCCAAATTGTAAGGCAGCTCGCATCTTGCAGCATAACTTTTAATAATTGATTTTTATAGTGATTCATAATTCCACATAGATGCGAAATATTTTTATATAAGAAGTGCCAAATAGTTGTTTTCTATTAAAGGACACCCCTTCCCCTCACCACTATCTCTCCCCCCCCCCCCAAAAAGGATCAAGGTGAATAAGCTAACATATGAACATACAGTAGTAAGAATGCTAGATTTGTGGATTTGGAGGCAGAGGACCCAGGTTCAAATTCCAAGTCGGCCACTGCTGACTGATGTGCCCTTGGACAAATCACTTAACCTTTGAGCCTCCTTTTTTTCCTCTGGTCATTTCCAACTGTAAACCTATGATATTTTTAAATTGTCTTAAACCGCACCAGGAGCTATCTAGGTTGTGTAGAGCAAAGAAATATAGAAAATGAGAACTATTGAAAACATTTAAATAACTTACTGTGGGAGTTTAACAAATCTCATTCCCTGAAGGCCTTTCAAAATATTATACAGAAGTTACTGTAAGAAAAGTTGATAAATGGACTTAGATGACTTTTCAAGGTCCATAGAAAGCTTTTGTTCCTTCCCTTGAAAATGCTTTCTGACATCCCAGGAAAAAGCTGTCAGGGGAGAGGGAAAGGCCTATTTCATTAGTCTACTTAAGAATTAACAGTTTTTGTTTATATTTGATTTTGATTACTTCATATGATTACCATGGAAGTGCCATGGTCTGAGGGTCACTTCCTATATAATGTAAGTAACCATTTTCTGTTCTGATACTCTGCCCCTAACTACAATCATTTGTGTTAAAAATGGATTTCACTAGGTTACAGAGATGATCATCATGTATAAGGAATATCAAAGACTCAATAAAAATCAACACTAACTGGAAAAATAACCCAAAATCTAGTAATGTCTTGTAATAGTTATTTTTAAATCAAAATACTGACAAACTATTTTTGTTCTCTTTCTTCACCTCTCATTCCATGTTTGTTTTAAAAGTTATTCTAATTCATTTTTATTCTCTTTCCATTTCCAAATTATCTCCCCTCTTCATCCTTGTCCCCTACTTATTAAGAAGGCAAGGAAAACAAAAACCATTATAAAAATGTGTAGTCATACAAAACAAATTTCTGCATTAGCTATGTCCAAAAGAAAAAAAAATATGCTTCAGTCTGTCAGCTTATAGATTAAACTACGGATTCATTTATAGATCAATATTATAGAGTTACATATTGAATTATAGATTGATAGTCTATCACGTCTCTACGTAGAGGTGAATAGCATGTCCTTTGGAATGGTTGTAGGTTATTGTGTTGATCAGTTATTAAATATTATGGTTTATTATCTTTGCAGTATTGTTGTTACCATATAAATTGTTCTCTTGGTTCTGTTCACTTCATTTTACATCATTTCACACAGGTCTTCCCCAGAGTTTTCTGAAACCATCCCCTTCATTTCTGGTAGCACAAAGTATTCCATCAGGGTATCTAAATGGCACAATGGATAGAGTGCCAGGCTTAGAATCTGGAAGACTTATGTTTATGAATTAAAATCTGACCTCAGGCACTTATTAGCTGTGTGATCCTAGGCAAGTCACTTAACGTTTTTGCCTCCTTTTCCTCATTTGTAAAATGAGCTGGAGAAGGAAATGATAAACCACTCCATTACCTTTGCCAAGAAAACCTCAAATCGGATCACATAGAAAGAGCTGGATACAACTGAACAACAATCACAAAAGCCTTCTATCACATTTATAAACCACAATTTGTTTGGCTGCATTGGTTTTGTTTGTTTGTACAGAACCCTTTTAATATCATGTAATCCAAATTAGTCATTTTACCTCATGTGAATCTTTTTTCTCTTGTTTGATCATGAACTCTTCCCCTTTCCATAAATTTTACAGATAATTTCTTTTGTGTTCCTCTAATTTGCTTATGATGTCAACCTTTATATCTAAATCTTATACTCATTTTGGTGTATGGTGTGAAATATTGGTTTATGTCTAATTTGTACCATACTACTTTCTAATTTTCTCAACAATTTTTGTCAAATTGTAAGTTCTTGCCCCGGTAACTGGGATCTTTGGGTTTATCAAACAGTAGGTTGCTGTGCTCATAAGATTCTACATATTGTATTCCTAATAATAACAAACTGTTTTGACAGTTATAGCTTTGTAGTATAGTTTCAGATATGGTACTACTAGGACTCCTTTCTATTTTTTTTTCATTGATCTCTCACTATTCTTGATCTTTTGTTCATCTAGATCAATTTCATCATTTTTTTTCTAGTCCTATAAAGTAGAACTTTGGTAATTTAATTGGTATGACATTGAATTAGTAAATTCATTTCAATAACATTCTCATTTTTATTATACTGGCTTGGCCTACACATAAATAATTAATATTTCTCCCGTTAACTTAGATTCTGTAAAATTTTGTAAAATAAAAATCCTGTAAAAAAAACACAATTTTGTAATTGTGTTCATATCATTCCTCCATGTGTCTTGTCAAATAGACTCTCAAGCATTTCTTTCTGTCTCTTCCTATACAGAAATGCTGCTGATTTGTATGAGTTTATTTTATGTTGTATGGCACAGTGGATAGAGTGCAGGGCCTGGAATCAGGAAGGCCTGCATTCAAAACTGGCCTCAGACACTTACTAGCTGTGTGACCCTGGAAAAGTCATGTAACCCTATTTGCCTCTGTTTGCTCATCTGTAAAATGAGCTTGAAAAGGAAAAGGCAGATCACTCCAGTATCTTTGCCAAGAAAACCTCAAATGAAGTCATGAAGAATCAGACATGACTGAAATGACTGAAAAACATTTTATAAACTGCAACTTTGTTGAAGTCATTAATTGTTTCAATTAATGTTTTAGTTGACTCTCTCGGGTTCTCTAAGTAAACCATTATACCTTTTGCAAAAAATGATAGTTTTCTTTCCTCTTTGCTGATTATTCCTTCAGTTTCTTTTTCTTGTCTTATTGCCACAGCTGGCATTTCTAGTACAATATTGAATAGTGTTGGTGATAGTGGACTTCCTTGCTTCACCACTAATCTTATTGGAAAGGCTTCTGGTTCATCTACAATACAGAAAGTTCTGGTTTTTGGTTTTATATAGATACTATTTATCATTTTAAGGAAAGCTCTGTTTTTTCTTATGTGTTCTAGTGTTTTTAATAGGAATGAGCATTGTATTTTGTAAAGTTTATTTTTTTATATCTGTTGAAATGATCATGATATTTGTTAGTTTTGCTATTGATATGGTCAGTTATGTTTATGTTTTCCTTATATAGAATCAGCCCTCCATCCCCAGGATAAGTTGATTTTAGTCATAGTATATGAGCTTTGTGATATAGTGCTTTAGTCATCTTGCCTAATGTTTTATTTTTTATTTAAAATTTGTTTAAAATTAATAAAAAATAAAATAAATAACAATAAAAATTTATTTAAAAATTTTGCAGCAGTATTCCTTTTGGAAAAGTTTACAGCTATCTTTCTGTTTTGACTCTCTCTGGTTTAAGTATCAACATCATGTCTGTGTCATAGGAGAATAGGTAAGATCTCTTCTTTACCTGTTTTTTCAAACAGTTTTTTGCAGAATTGGAATTAATTCTTCTTTAAAATATTTGATGGAATTCAATTGTAAATCCATCTGGTCCTGCATTTTTTCCTTTGGGAGTTAATCTATGTCTTGTTTGATTTTCTTTTCTAAGGGTTCTTTCAAGCATCCTATTTCTTGTTCTTTTAATCTAGGCAGTTTATATTTTTATAAATATTCATCCATTTCATTTAGATCATCAGTTTTGTTGGTATATACTTAGGCAAAATAACTCCTAATACTTGCTTTTATCTCTGCTTCATTATGAATTCACTTTTTTCATTTTTGATACTGATATTTTGGGGTTTTTTTTCCTTTTAAATCAAAGTATCCAATGAATCATCAGTTTTATTGGGGTTTTGTTAGATTTTATATCTCTTTTATTACATCGTATGTGGTGTCTTCACATGTTGTCTCCCCCCATTAGAATGTGAATTTTCTGAGGTCAAAGACTGTATTTTGGCCATTCTTTGTATCCCCAATATTTAGCACTGGACCTGACACATAGTAAGTACTTAATAAGTATATTTGATTGACTGATTTTAACTTTTAATTTTAATTAGGTCCTCTCTGCCAAGGTAGTCCTTTACTTTTCCCTCATTGCCTGCATTCATTTCCCGTTACTACTTCTTTTCTCAGGCCTACCATATCTCTCTCCTGCCCCTCTCAGCAGAGGACCTCCCCTCTTTTCTGAGAGATGGGGCCAGTATCTCACAAGCCTTTGACATCTTCCTCCCATTTTCTTTTCTAGTCTCTGATGAATTATAACAATCCCTCATAGATAATATTTAAGTTTCTTCAAAGGAGAAACTCTCTCTTTGTTTATTTTTATATCCGCAACTAATAGTAGGCTCTTAATAAATGCTTGTAGGGGATTAATATCATGATGTTGTTGTAAGACTCAACTATGTTTCAGCATCTTTTTCTTTTTTTTAAGAAAATCCAGCCAGAAGTTGAATACATTTAACTGAGTTGTGTGTGCAGCATCATTGAAAGGGGAATTAAAGTTTTGAGTAAAGTACACTTCAAATTTCTGAAACATTTTAAAATACATTTTAAAATGTATACATCCTTAGGGACAATCCTGAAAGAAGAATGAAAGGTTTTTTGTAATATACATTGTAAGCATAGGCTAGAGTTATAGTGCATTCTAATATTATTTGTTGAATCAGATGGTTTCAATGTAGAAGGTATTTGAATTGCTCAAAATTTAAATGTTAGTGGCAAGAAAACTGAGGGTTAAATTTGAACTGTAGAAGCAGATTGTGTTTTCCTTTTGTGATCTAGGCTGACAAGACATCAGTATTCTATTCATCTGTTGGGAATTAGGCTGTTAATCCAATCAATGACTCTTGAGTGAGCTGTGGTCAGCCTCCCCCACTGGGGAACAATCGGATCAGACTGTAGATTGTTTAAGAGCACTGCGCTGTCCCTATGTCAGGTGGAATTCTCAAACGTTCCCTGGTGAATTGAGGATGAGGAAAGCTGTCTTGGCCCATTTATTCTACTCCTTAAATAACCAGGTATCTGCTCCATCCATACTAAAGCATTTGGCAATAGTGACAACAGCAGTGCAATAGAAATCCACTAACTTTATTTCACAAAACTATAGGAGGAGGGACAAAGGGAAAAACATGTAACAATCCACAAAACAGCCTCTTGAAGTAGTTTCACAAGAAACTATTAATAGTTTCTTGAAGGGGAAATATAGTTCATAGAGTCTTAATTAAATCAGATTCTAATTTTAAATGTGCTGCACTGAATATACATAATTTTGATGTCTTTCTCAGGGCAGCAAGATGACTCATTTTCCAAATTGCTAATTTATCTAGCTTTTTAAGTATATTTGGAATTTTTTTAATCATAGATGAATATGAATAGTTGCAGGGTTTGGAGGTTTTTGGTTGTTTACTGATGACCTATTAGGCAAATCTTATCCTTTTCTATCTGTTCATAAATTCTATAACAAAGGATTTCTAAGTGAAGGATATTAATCTCTATTTCAACTTATTAATGTACCTCTTTAATCTTGAAGAATTCCAATGCACTTCACAGAGTATATGCCTGATGAAGTACTTTCTGTCCTCAACACAGGGCCTCACAAATGGAGTAAGAGTCTTGTGTGAACTTATGGCCTTCCCTTTGAGGAAACACTTATAAAAGAATCTGAATTCACCAATCAGTTAAAGGAGTAATCATGTTGCAAAAGCTCACCAAAAAGATTTATTTCTTTGTCCTTTTAAAGGTGGCAGCACTCCTTGCAAATTTAAAATATGGTTTAAGTGCACACAACTTTGAGAAAACATATTGATTGTATAAAATGAGGTAAACTTCTTAAACACCAAACCATTACCAGTTTAAAATTTCCAGAGAGGTCCAAAAATAAAAACTCAAACTCAAAGCTATCACTAGTGCTGGTGAAACAGCTTTGTCTCCATTCTTAGGATCCTATTATTATGATGCTTCTTTCTAGGTCCACCTTTACCCCCAACCTCAGTGGATACATGGGTGGTTTTTGTAGGGGAATAGGCCCATCCTATTCTGGCACATGGGTACTCCATGTCAAACTGTCTACATGACCCATCATCGTTCCTGAAATTTACCTAATTATAAGACTCCTTACTATAGATAGCTCTGTCAAAATTAAAGTTAAATAGAACCGAAAGAAAATGAAGAAACAGTACAACATTCTAATGAAATTTTTGTTCATGCCCAGGAAATGGAATTATGTAGATTAAGAGAAAACAAATATAATGTCTGGTTTTAAGCACCATTGAGTAAAATTACCACAAAAAAAGGTATTACTATTTAAAGTAATTGTTGCAATGACTGGTGTTTGGAAGATTTTTTCCCCTTGTTTTTGGTTTTGAGTGTGTATGAGAGAGAGAGAAACAGAGAGAGATCCAAAGTAAAGGTAGCAGAATATGATTTTTAGCCAAGAAAAGGAGTCAGAAGCCAGGAATCCAGTGAAACAAGACTCTAGTGGATGCTACAGGACAGGCAGACACAGGGAGAAGCAGTCAAATATAATTTCCTTAGGTAGGATCACAGGTTTTAGACTTGGAAGGAACTTAGAGATAACCAATCCAGCCCATTCTTTTCATAAAAAAAGAATACTGAGGCTCAAAGAGGTAAAATCCATTAACCAAGAGTTTAATTTATGCCAGTTGTTTCTGTGAATGGTAAAGGAACTATCCCATTATCATTCTGAGAAGGTAATTTGAAATATAGTCATGAACCTTAGCTGTTCCATAGACATGACTATTAATCTCTCAGATCTGGGCATTTCTTCTGGTTGTCCTCCCATGCCTCTCTCCCTCCTCATTTCTACCTCCTGGCCTACCTGTCTCCCTTAAAGACCCAGGTAAAGTTCCATTTTCTACTGGAAATTTTACCTAATGACTTTCAATTACAGTGCCTTAAATATTCCTAATTTATCCTCCATATAACTTGTTCATACATATTTATTTGCTTCTTTTCCCCCATTGGATTGGGATTTCTTTGTGGGCAGGGACTTTCTTTTGCCTTTCTTTGTATCTCCAGTGCTTAGCACAGTGCCTGGCACATAATAGGTATACAGAATGTTTAGGAAGAACTACTGCCTCTGATGTGAGAGCCTACTGCACCTTTTTCTGGGCTGCTCATTCATCTTTGTATTCACTTGTCACTCAACCCCCACCACAGTGGACATACTCCAGTAAAACTATCACCTCAAAAAGGATGAGCACAGTTGAGGGTAACCAAAAGGCCTCAAACCCATTGATGACTTAGGGTGATGTCTATCTATCCCAAGCGTGTGAAGACTTTGCCAGTGGAATGGGTGAATGAGAACAATTTGTTCCAGTAGCCATGCAGTAGAAAACTGAAGCAGGCGCTATAGAGTGCTCAGAGCTTGGTCAGACGTCAAAGACACCAAGTTCATTTATTGCATCCCAGGCCATTGCCAGTTGTCTTGACTTTTTTTGTCTTGCCACTGAACGTTGATGACTCAGGAAGAGAGAGTGAGACTGACCACCATCACCTGTGATATCAGTGGTCCTCTTCAGAAACAAAGGATGAGCAACCACAGGTGCTAAATAAATACTGACTGACTGGAAAGTTGCAATATTCCTACACCCATATTTGTTTCATTTTAGCTGTATTTCATATACCTGAATGTAACATGGAGGCAGTGGACACAGAGTTGAAGAACTTTACAAAAACTCCTACAGATCTATAAATCTTTCCTTTTGATGATTCTTCCAGTCCACTTTTGCTTTTTCAAAGAAAAACAACTTCCACAGTGATAGCATTAGTGAGGTTATTGAAGTATAATCCTAAAGAGCTATTTGCACCCTATCTGGTTTTATGCTGCCTGATGAACTATTGATATCAGGCAAGAAGGGGTCAAGTAACTCCTTCCCATAACAGAGACAAGAAGTACTTCACAAAATACCTGAAGTTAAAGGGGGTTCTATGTCTCAAAAAGTATCAAATTATATTAATTTACTACAATGAATTTAAAAAGTTAGTGTGGACAGAGCCCTGGGCCTAGAGTCAGTTAGGAAGAACTACTGCCTCTGATGTGAGGGCCTACTGTACTTGATGAGTTCAGATTTGGCCTCAGACACTAGCTTGTGTAAATTCTTCTTGCTTCAGTTTCTTCAGCTGGAAAATGAGGGTAACAATAACACCTACTTTGAAGAGTTGTTGTGAGAACCAAATGAGAAAATACTAGTTAAAAAAATTGTAAAAAGTGCTCAGTACAGTATCGGACACATAGTATGTGCTATATAAATATATAAAGGAGATTTAGAAAAGTTGGGCTTGGGAAGATGGCCAAAGGTTAAATTTAGGGATCAGGAATTTGAGAGAAATTAAAGAAAAGAATTTGCTTCAAAATTGTTAAAATGAAAGAAATTTTAAAATACGATAAAAGTTGATAAATGGTTATATAGGTCTCAAGAAGAACTTAAAAGATAAACTGCAAACACCCAAAAGTAGTTCAGATAACAATTGAGAATCTCAATCTACACATGCACACATGTCAAGGAGAATTCTGTGGTGGCTTTGATTGAATGTGCAGTATTCATATTTCTGCCATATCCATATACTGGTCTCTGTTTTCAAAGAGAAGATGAAGGTGCTTAAGGAACACCTCAATATCCTCTTACATTATCAGGATCAGCAAAGCTTTCCTTAAGAAAAATGGAAATAGGCCTTCAATAGGGATTGGGGTGATGGTGGAGAGATCTGGAGTATCAAAAGAAAAACCGTATTCTTCTGAAAAAGGTGGAATGAAAAAATGTCACCCAGAAGAGGGGGAAGAGGGAGTAAAGCTTAAAAACCTCCAAACTTTACCTAAAGAGAAAGAAGTGGGATGCTCTTATGGAAGACACAGCCATTTGTCCTTCAAGAAATAGGCAGAACAACAGAAGCTGAAATGTCTTCCAGTCAGGATCAGAGGATGGAGAGAAGAATAGTAGGACTTGATGACTGACTTGGTAATCAAAGCAACTATGAGCTGGTCAGGTAAAAACAATTGAAGGAAACATCAGAAGATTAAGGGAAGATGACAGCACATTAGCAGCTAGAGAATATATCCCCAGTAAAGCTCAAAAAATGTACCAAAAAGAATAGTTATAAAGAAAACCAAAGAGAATCAGCTATAAAGTCTCCCACACAGTTAAACACTGCATAGAGACTTTTTCAGGATCCTTCAGAAACATTTAGTGGAAATAAACTAGAGTGTTTGTAGCAACCCAACACTGCAGCTGAAGGGCCAGACTGCACCCAGAATAATGAAGGGCAACCTCAGGGCTTTATCCCATCTAGCACAGACAGCATCTGGGCAGCCTGAGCCTGAACCACAACAGGAAGTATGATCAGTCAATTCCAACAGAATGTGGGACCTCGTTTTAACCAATGAACTCAGAAGTAAGGTCTACTCATACTGTCCAGTAACTGTGAATGGTGTATGACTGAAGCACAACCCCCAGTCTAGAAACTGAGGCTAGAGATAGGAGTAAACTGGGGGTGAAAATGCTGAACACATTAACTTACCTTAGATTGAGAAAAAGAAGAGAATAAATCCACCAGAAGTGTAAGTAATGCTGAAGAGGGCCATTTGCTTAGAGCTCCCTCTTCTTTCCTATTTGTCTCACATCATTCTGATAACTTCTTCACCATTGTTTTCACATAAAGAGTGATCCTATTCCATCACATCTTCTCCTTCAGATTGTTCCATCTATCATCCATACTCTCTCTAACTTATCTTCAGTCTCCCCCCTCTAATGGGTGCTTGCCTACTTCTTACTAACATGTCCATGTCTCCTCCATCCTCACAAAAACTTCCCTTGATCCATCTGTCCACATTAGCTCTTGTTCTTTATTTCTCCTTCTTTTGTGGCTACAATCCTTGAGGTGGTCATCTACAATTGGTGCCTTCACTTCTGTTCCTCTTACTTTCTCATTAACTCTGCATCTGACTTCCAATCTCATCATTCAGCTGAAACTACTCTCTTCAAAATGACCAGTGATCTCTTAATTACCAAATCTAATAGCCTTTTCTCAAGTCTAATTTTTCTTGAACTCTGCAGCCTTTGGGACCATTTATCATCTTCTCTTTGATACTCTCATCTTCTATCTGTCTATCACTCATTCTTCCTCTCCTTTGCTAGATTTTTATAATGGTAAGTGTCCCACTAATGCTGTATCCTGTGTCCACTTCTTACTCTATACTTACTTAGTGATCTCATTAGCTCTCTTAGATTCAATTATTATCTCTATGCTGATTATTTTCAAATCTGCTTATCCATCTTAACTTCTGTCCTATCTTCTAGTCTTATATCTCCTACTTCCTATTGGACATTCCAAACTGGATTATATTGTTGATTTCTTAAACTCAAGGTGAACAAAACTGAATTCATCATCTTTTCCCCTCACCATCCCCCCCAATCCTTCCCTTCTTTCAAACTTCACTGTTACAACTAATGGCATCACCAGTTACCCACACTCATAACCTAGACCTTATCTTTGACTTCTCACTCTCTACTGCCACCACCCTATATCTAAACTGTTATGAAGTCCTCCTGATTTTACCTTCCTAACATTTCTCACATCAATAATCTCTCAGTAAAGGGATATTTAACCGTAGAATTGCCCTACAGCATGTGTATTAGAAGAAAAGAATTCCAAATTGTGGAAGAAATGACAGAAGGAAAGTAAAAATCCAAAAGTAGTATAACTTTGAAAGCTACTGGTTAAATTATTACTTAGAAAAAGAATCTATACATACTATACACTTGCAGTTTCACGTACAACCCGCTTTTTCAGTTCTATTATTTATGTTGAAATGTCTCTTTTATTTGGCATTGAATTCAGAATTTTTTTTTAAAAAAGTTATATTCAGGTCCTTAATTTTTTTTTTAAAGATTTGTCTCATTTCAAAAGGAGTACATTGATCTCCCTAATATTACAATTTTACTGTCTGTTTCTCCTTGCAGTGTAATTTTTCCTTGAAATATTTAGATGCTGTGCCATTTTGTATATATATAGTATTTTTACTTATTGGCTATATGTCTTTAAGTATAATGTAGTTTCCCTATGGATATTCTTTAATTAAATCTCACTGCTACTTCTGATTTTTTAGTCTAACTAAAGGCAAATAGATTTTGTTTCAGACTCTTATTTTAACTGTGTGTGATTATGTTTCGAGTGAATTTCCTATAAACGTTGTTAGATTCTGCTTTCTAATCTGTTCTGCTCTCCTTTTCATTTTATGTGTAAATTAATCCCATTTACATTCAGAATTATTGTCATTAATTGCATATTTCCTTCCATTGTATTCTCTTATATCCTTTCCTCTCCTCCCAAGTCCCCCAAAGCAGGTATTAAACAAGAAAAATGTGTGCATAGACCCAATAGTCTATAGTTGATGCAGTCTATTTCCACTCCTCTGCTATTCATCCCTTCTCCCAGAGACCAATTATAAGCATATCTTTTTTTTCTTTAAGCCCCTAAATCATTTGCTTGCTTATGACTAATTTTTTTGAGTGTACTTTCTCTTTTATTCCCCCTTTCCCCACCCCAGTTTGTTCCAACTGGTCTGTAAAGTTGAATGTATTTCTATACCAAATTACATTCTACCCTCTTTTGGTAAGTTTAAATGAAAGTAAGGTTTCAGTGGACACTATTCTCACCCCTTTCTCTTTGTTTATGTCAACCTCCACTTGCTCACACAGATTATGTATGATAGCAAGTTTCCTCCCCACCATTCTTTTCTAGTGTATTACTTTTTCTCTACTTTTTATTCTTATTTTAAGGTCATTAAATCATAATAGAATAGGCTCTTTGTCTTGTTTCATTTCTTCACTAATAACATTAAGGGTATTGAAGTGCCACTTGTTTCTTCTCGCTATTAGAATGTAAAACATTTTGTCTCTTTATTGTCTCTTTTAATTCCTCAAATATATTTACATTCCTGTGTTTCAAAGTTTTTTATTAACCTTTGGATTTTTCATTGGGAATGATTTCACTTCTGCTAAGCAAGTTATTCATAGTTATAAGCCTTGATCTTTTTCCTTTAAGAATATTCTAATCTAAGAATCACCAATTCTTTTTAGTAGAAGCTGCCAAGTTTTATGTGATTTTGACTGTGGCTCCTCAGTTCTTAAACTCTGTCTTGTATTATTTTTTCTTATCTAGAAGCTCTGGGTTTAAGGTTTCTTTCAAGAAGTGACTGGAAGAATTTTTTCTATGTTCACTTTGCCCAATAGGTTTAAAAAGTTTTCATTTGTGATTTCTTATGATATGGTTTCTTTATGATATGGCTCTTTGAAAAAAAAATTTTTCTCCTTGACATGTTTTCTAAGTCACTTGTTTTTGATATTAAGTATCCTATGTTTTCTACATTGTCTTTTAGCCTTGTTATTAAAACAAGACTTATTTTCCCTGTGATATGTCATTGAGTCATTCATTTCTGTTTGGTCCATTTTAGTTTTCAGATAATCCATTACTTTACTAGGGTCTTATATGTCTACTTCTAGGTCTTTTCTTCTAATGTTCTCATTACTTTACCATTTCTATCCAAAGGATATCTTTTTTTTCACTTTTATGACTTTTAAAACTCTTCACTAATTTCTTTGGGATAATAGTGACTTTATAGCCAAGTTGTGGGTTTTTTGAGACTGCTTATAAATAATAACACCAGTATTGTGGAATTATTATTTTCTTTTTATGCCTTGAGTATTCCTGGTCCCCTAATAGCTTTTTACTGTGGATATCTTTTTATTTATTCATTCTTTCTGCATATTTCTGAAGGGAATTTTAGACCCTTATTTGGTCTTCATTTGTATTCTCTGGAATCCTAATGTTTTATTCAAGCATTAAATACTATGGTCTTCAAGAATCTCAAGAGTGGCTAAGACCTGAAAACTTTCAGCATAACCTAAGTGGTAAAATCTAGGGCTAAATCTTTAATAATTTGATAATTTGGCTACCCTCCTAAGTTTGGTCTTTGCAGACCTCTGACCCCATTTTGGGTCAGGACAACCAACATATATAGTCAGTCAGTAAATATTTATTCAGTTCTTCTTATGTGCCAGGCATTGTTAGAGCTGGGGATATGATGCAAGGCTCTAGGAGACTACTGCTAGTCCCACTTTCCATCAACTGACTGAAAAGATGCTGGGTCAGAGGGACAGAACTGCAGGTTCACCCATGATCTGATCTCCTTTCCCTGGTTATTCAGCTATAGGCCCCAGGCAGGGCCTCGGGGCTAAAATATATAACCCCAATTTGAGGTCAGAATCACAGCTACTTCTTAGACCTAGTCCACACTAATTCTGCAATTAATTCCTTCTACAGTCCTCTACAGGTCAGAATGACACAACTTCTTTCTGGTTTCTGTTCATGTTCCTTGCAGTATATTCAGTGTTATGCCCCTTCAAGGCTGTATCCTCAACTTTGCTTCTTGTCCTGTTACAAAGCCTAATAACCCTAATCCAGTTACCATGCTGTAAGGCTTTAAGCAGGCTTTCCTGGACAGATCTTCTCTCCAGGGCTCACAAGCCTCTGGCTGTATCTCTTTGCTGATAAGGGTTAGAAAAATCACTGAGGTTTCTCCTTGAATTTCCTAATCTCTGCTTAATCTAGCGGCCTTCTTTGATCTTTCTTAGAGTAATAATTGTATGAGAATTGAGATTCCTCCCACTCCATTATATTTCCCAGTATATACCCAATTATAATATTTAGCATTTATGCTCGTTAAATTTCTTATTATTAGATTCAGCCTGATATTTTAGACCAAACATGACAAACACACTCCATTATAACATGTTCATAAAATGTTCATCCAGCCTCTGTTTGGGGACCTCTAAGGTACATTGTAAAGCAGTCTATTCCATTTTTTGACAGTTTTTATTGTCAGGAAATTTTTCTTAACATCAGTCCTAATTCTGCCTCTTTACAATTTCTGTCTATTGTTCTACCTTCTGTAACCAAATAGACTAATTCCTGATCCATCCTCCACATGATAGCCCTTCAGATATTTAAAATTAGCAGCCATGATCTCCCTGATTCTTCCTCAAAATAAATATCCCATTTCCTCAAATGACATGGACTCAAGGCCCTTCATCTCACTTGCCCTTCTCTGGACACTCAGCCTTATCCATGTCCTAATTCAACTGTGGTGCCTATAACTGAACACTAACTCCAGATGAGTTCTGATGAGGGCAGAGTACAGTGTGGTCATCACCTCCCTACTCTTAGAAGCTATACCTCGGGGGGAGGACCCAAGATGACGGAGTAGAAAGACTCACCTATGCTAGCTCCGAACTCAGAGCCCATAATTACCTATCAAAAGAACTCCCAACACATTCTGGAACAGTGGGAGCCATGCAGCAACAGGCTGAAGGAGATTTTCGTTCCAGAGAGCCCTGAAAAACCGATCCCAAAGGTCCGTCACGCACCGGACGGGAGCGGAGCCCAGCCCTGCCCTGCCCTGGCCGCATGGCACGGAGAGGAGCAGATCTGAACAGGCTTCAAGGACGGAATCTCCAGCGGCCGTGAAAGTGCCTCTACCCACAGACGCACAGGTCAGTGAGAAAGACGTCTGGACAAGCTGAGAGGGTAGCGGGGTGTCTCCATGACTCAGGCGTCCTTGGGAGGCAGCAGCAGAGGCAGCAGGTGGCCAGAGGCTCCCAGAGCAGGCAGGAGCTGGGGTTCATTATTGAAGGTCTCTGCATAAATCCCCAGAGGGAACTGAGCCTGGAAGGCGGCCCTGCCCCCACCTGAGCACCAGAACTTAAGCTCCCATTGAATAGCAGCCAGGCCTGCCGCCGAAAACCCTAAGGCTGGGGAGCAGCATTTGAATCTCAGACCCCAAGCAATAGCTGGGTGGATCTAGGTGGGGGTGGAGAGGTATCTCAGAAGTCAAGTAACTGGCTGGGAAAATGCCCAGAAAAGGGAAAAAAACTAAGACCATAGAAGGTTACTTTCTTGGTGAGCAGATGTTTCCGCCCATCCTCTCTGATGAGGAAGAACAATGCTTACCATCAGGTAAAGACATAGGAGTCAAGGCCTCTGTATCCCAAACATCTGAAATAGATATCCAATGGACTCAGGCCATGGAAGAGCTCAAAAAGGATTTTGAAAATCAAGTTAGACAGGTGGAGGAAAAGCTGGGGAGAGAAATGAGAGAGATGCAAGAAAAGCATGAAAAATGGGTCAATACCTTGATAAAGGAGACCCAAAAAAATGCTGAAGAAAATAACACCTTGAAAAATA
>CM053770.1:629104046-629129096 GCA_028658325.1 Potorous gilbertii
AGAAGTCCTCTCTGTTGGTCTGTGTTAATTTCTCAGACAGAAGTCCTGTCTGTTGGTCTGGGTTAATTTCTCAAATAGAAGTCCTCTCTGTTGGTCTGTGTTAATTTCTCAGACAGAAGTCCTGTCTGTTGGTCTGGGTTAATTTCTCAGACAGAAGTCCTCTCTTCTGGTCTTTATGAGTAAATTGAGATGATGACACTGGTAATGTGTATAAAGCCCTGTTAAGCCTTGTTTTCCTAGAAACATAAGCTGTGCCCAGGAACCCCTGAACCTGCTGTCAGACAAAAGCAGGAAGAGTTTGGAGTGGAACAGGTCCCATGAGCTGAGACAAGGAGCAGGAGCAGAGAGCTGCCTATGTGTGAACTCAGACAAAAGCTGGGAGTGGTCGCCCATGGAGGAGTTGCTGTGGGGTTTGGAAGTCAGCCTTGAGTCAAAATGAGAGAGGACTTTACTTGGATGTTGTGTATTGATTAAGAAGATTGTTCTTACTTTGATCTAGATGTGGATATTGTAATATTTTGAAAAAGGACTTTACTTGATTAAGGATGTTGCTATTGTTATGAGATATATGTAGTAGATGATATGTTTTGCTTAAGGATGTTGGATGAATGTTCTGCTTTACTTTATTGAATAATGTTTAGTTTATTGCCGAATAAATAGAAAGTTCATTATGCTGTGAGATTAGACACTTGAAATCATTCACAGTGGCAGTCCTCAGGTGTGCTGCCATGATTGGTTTTACAAATAGAAAACTGAACTGTGGTTCTTGACTTCAGCAAGCAGCCTGGCATAGGGGAATCAGGGGGTCAACATTCAAATCCCACTTTGTGCCAATTATTACATGTGTTGCTGAGTTACTTTAGGCAACCTCCGTATGCCTCAATTTCTTCAAATGCAAAAATGAGGGGAGAGAATCATTGAGACATCTTTAAAAAGAAACAGAAGGTCAGGCAAGTAGAGTAGTTTTGAAAGCTGATATTTTGAAAGTTGATATTATTATTTACTTAAAAAGAAAAGCAAGCTGCGTATGATGGAGACTAGCAGTTTCATATGCAAGCCTCATTTCGGTTCTGTGTCTATGCAAATGCCTCTTTTATTTGGTGTTTGTTAAGTTCAGAATAAAAATGTAAAAATCTGTAAATTAAAGGGATCTGGTTCGAAGATCCCTTCCATTTGTTTTTCTGTGATTCTTGTATGTCTTTCTCTATGTCTGGTGTTTCTGGTCCTACCTTTTCTGTCTTTTCTCCTTATACCTCAGATAACCGGGTATCTCAAACCTCTCTGACCGTCTGCCCCTTCCTGCTTCACCTCTCTCTTCTGCCTGCTTTCTAGTCAAGAAAAAAGTTTGCTGTTCATTTGTGTTCCCTTTTTCCATTTCCGCCCTTCTCCTTTCTCCCCTTCATTCAGTCCCCAGCTTCCTGAAGGCTATCCCAGATCATCCCCACCCAGTTGAGAGAGAGAGAGAGAGAGAGAGAGAGAGAGAGAAGAGAAGAGAAGAAATAAGCCTTGGGAGTCATGAATGTCTGTAACTGAGGCAGATAAACCACTACTGTTCTTATAAGCCAGCAATGCATTAAAATAACTTAGTCTGTCTGGTGTCTTCAGCATGGAAGTTTCTCAGAGGGCAGGCACCATCTCATTTATAGTCAGTGATCAATCATATGGGGTTGATTTTCCAATTTATTAATTAATGTTTCCTTACTGCTGCTTTCTGTTCCCACTGGCTGTTTGCTCATTTGCATCTTTACCGGAGAGATAGACAAGGGAAGGAGGAGGAAAACTCAAAGGGGCCTCTAGGCCAAAACCCTCATTTTTCATAAGAGAAAACCGAGTTCCAAAGAGGACAGAGGACTTGCTCAAAGTCACCTATGAGGGAAGACGCCAGCGCCTCCGGGCTCTTAGGCCAAATGCGCCTTTTCTCTGCTTCCCATCAGATCAGGCCTTTTCTAGTTACTTAATGGGGAGGGGGGGGGCAGAGGGAGGAAGAGAAAGAGAGAGGAGAATGGGGAAGAGAGAGGAGATGAAGCTGATGAACGTGAGCTGTGACTTCTCTGTTTTTGCTTGAAGAGAGGGGAAGGAATTTAGAGCTAAAATGATCCATGCCTGGAATTACCATGAATTTCTGACAACTGACTAGATATTTTAGCATAGACACAGTGCCTCAGTGGCTCAATCATGAGTAACATTTCATCAAAAGCACTATTTGTGGGCAATATTATTCTATGCAATTCATTTGAACAAATACTTACTACATGCCTACAACATGCAAGGCACTATGCTGAGAACTCCGTGTCCCTAACACCCTCTTTTCCCTCCATTCCTTTTGGTGGTACAATGGACTTGAATTCCAGGTCTGCCATTTACCGGGCTTGGGGGACTTTGGACAAGTCTCTTTATTCTCTGGGCCTTCGTTCTCTCATCTGTCAAATGAGGGGATCGTGCAAGGTGATCTTCTAATGTCCCTTCAACTTCTAAACCTGGAATCTCTGTATCCTCCCCTGTCTTCTCACTACAGACTACTCCCTCTGGGCCCTTAATTCACAATAGCAGGAAAACCAAAAATGACCATAAGAATCAAGGTCATAATCAAGGTCATAATCAAGGTAAAAAATGACCATAAGAATCAATGTGCCTTAGAAAGGAATGAACCACATAATGTAACCTTGTGCATGTACTGATCATCTGACCTAACATTAAAAAGTTGCTTCCCTTACATAAAAAAAAAATCACACACAAACACACACACACACACACACACACACACATACACACGCACCACCTGCTAGCTGATCACTTAAATTCCTTTTAGAAAAGTCAAAATCTTTCCTTCGTTAATTGGAAGATATTTAAAATGAAAATATATCTACAAATTCATTTAAACCAAGGTATAAATGGCCTACCTCAGGATCTTTGCCAAAAACAAGAGGGATAGGAAAGCCAGGGTGGTCATAGGCACCCTAAAAGAGGTTGGGGCCTGAAAAAGAGGACAGAGAGCACCAGGAAGGGAACAGAGGTGCCAAGAAAACTAATGTCCTTACTCCAGAGTTTTGGCTAAGGCCCATCCTGATTAGAACGATTAATAACATCATATCTTTCTCCTCTGAAAGCCAGAACAAAAGAAATATTTCAGAAACACAAACTGAGGCCATGTCCCCGGGGCTTGAAAGTGCTTCAGAGTGGGACTAAGAGGACCAGGAGGAAAGTGAAAGTCTTACTTAGGCTTTGATTCCCCCTCTGGGGCTTTCCTCATGCTGTTCTGTCAGCCCAGACTGTTCCTCACCATTAATTCATGCCCATCCACCAGTTCCTTTAAGACTGAGCCCAAGATATGACTCTCGTGAGAAGAGGCGTCCCCACAACTCCTAGTACAGGACTTTTCCAAAAGTGTTTGCAGAGAGAATGGAGGGGTCTCATGTCTAGATCAACTTTCCTTTCCTCAGCATTATCACTCCAGCTTTGGAACTGAAAGGAATTACAGAGGCCATCACTTTACAGATTGAGTCAAGTGACTTGGCCAAGGTCACACAGAGAGGGTCAGAGATTTGAACTCTCTCCTCTAACTCTAGGGCCAGTGCTGCCTCTCCCTTGTAAAGTTCCTGTTCTGCTATAAGGATTGAGAGAGTCTGAAAGAGAGAGAGAGAGAGAGAAAGAGAGAGAGAGAGAAAAAGAGAGAGAGAGAGAGAGAAATGGATATATGTACACACAAATACAGATTGATGTAGATATGTACGCCACCTATCTATAGATCTATCTATATCTGTGTATGTTCTCCCTAGCCAAGTGCATATGGGAGTCAGGAATAGGAAAAAGGAGGCCAGGAGGTTTAGGAGGAACAAAAGTGACATTGATAAATGTAGAGAGGGTCAATGGTCATGTATGAGCCAAATAGAATTAGAGTGGACCTATGGGTTTTCAAGAGAAATATCAGCTGATATGCCATCCCACTTCTTTCCAAGAAAACCATCCATCACACCTTTTAAAAGATTTTTCCAAAAAGAAGTGTGCCCATAAATGAACTCTCTCCTTTCCTCATTTCCCAGATCTAAGTAATGCTCTCCTTTCTGTTTTCTTCACTTCAGGCTCTGTGTCTGCATACACACATATATACACATACAAATTTACCCAAATAATCGATTTAGGGAAATTTCCCAGTATTCAGCCACATTGATTCCTCTTTGTTCTATTTCCCCACCCCCCCCACCCCCATCATGTTACCTACTAACTACAATGGAGGGCATCCACAGATCAAAGGGTCATTGATTTCTCTCCTCAGAGTCCATCTGCTTTAATAATTTGCCCCCACAGAATGGTCTGCTCTGTGATGTCATAATCACCTTCAGAAGAACAGTATAGAAGTGTGGGCCATAAGTGAGAACAGATTAAAACAGAAAAGGTCTTTGTTAACCAGGAAATGCTCTTGTCACTAGAAGAGTCTTCCCCAGAAGTCTAGTGGCTTTAGGGAAGGTGTGAGCAGAAATCATGAAAGAGCATTGAGGGGAGGGGAGGAGGGTGGGGGGAGGAAATCCTGCTCTGGGATTAAGGGGGAATTCTATCTCATGACCCTGTTCTGAAAAGGGACTTTGCAATATTCCACATAGCAAATGATAGTTATGGGAAAAAAAAGAAAATAGCATAAATATTTCTTAAAATGCACAGAAGTAAAAGAAAACTACAGAAAGGGATACATACAGAGCAGGGTCTGTTTGGTTTTTGACTGCTTTGTTCAGTTCATGTATGTGTGCAGGTAGCTGGCACTAGGTGCACCGTAGTGCTTAGAACACTGGACTCAGAAGACCTGAGTTCATATTCCACCTCAGACACTTACTAGCTGTGTGAGGATCCAAGTCACTTAAGCTCTGTTTGCCTTAGTTCCCTCATCTGTAAAATATGGATAGTAACAGCCCCTACCTCGTAGGGTTGTTGTGAGGACCCAATGAGATGATATTTGTAAAGCCCTTAGCACAAGGCCTGGCACATAGTAGGCACCTTATAAGTGTTAGTGGTCCGCATGTTATTGCTACTACACATAGAACTCTGTATCTATGTGTGCATTCACACAAACTGAACATGGTGTACATGTGTGTCAATTTACATTTATGTATATGCTGTACAGCTCCGTTTCTTATGCAAGCCTTTCTCAGTTCATTATGAAATGTGCTTATTACATCCATTCTTGTCCTTCCTTGCATATTGAAATGCCGATGTTTGTTGATTATTATGCTTACAATAAAAAAAAAGAAAATTTAAATTAAAAAATGAAACACCAAGTCCAGTTCCCTCTTTGGCACTTCAGAAACGCCACCCTAGAGCGTACAAGTTAAGGGTACAAGCTTGGCCAAATCCTAAATCCTTACTGGGAATAGGGGTAGGTAGAATGCCCCCCCCCCCGCCCCGCTACCTAACTCCCCTTCTGCAGTGAGTCCAGAATTCTCCTTCCTTTCCTGGACTACCTGAAGCAGCCACGCACCTCACCTAGAAGCTGCTGCATAGCCAAGGTGAGCGAGAGTCCCCTGTGTCCCTCTAATCCGGGGTCTCATAAAGTTGGGTTAATGGTGCAGAATGAAAGGAAAGTCTGGAGACTAGGACCTAAAACCAAGGTTGTTCTTGCCCAGTGTAACGGGGGCAACAGCTTAGATAATGAGGCAAAGATGAAAGCAAAGAAACACAGGCTACAATGAAAGAAGGAAGAGACTCCTCAAAAATTCTGCCATATTTATGTGACTCAGCCTGATGCAAAGGGTAAGATGGGGAGAGTCCTATGGTTCTAGTCTTCTGCAGATGGGATGGAGGGGACTGCCAGCCGTCTGGTATTCAACCAGCCTGGACAGGATTTTAACTTAAAAACTGAGAGTCCTCTTACTTATATGTCCTTTTATCTCTGGACTTTTGTTGTTTGGGGAGGGGAGGGATGGTTAACGTAGTATCCCTAGATGGAGTGCTCAAGTAGAGCAAGTGAGTAAGTGTTAGTCCTGGTCTGTGGGCCAGAAACCCTCCTCTCCATCCCGGAGACCAGAGAACCCTACCATTCTGCTTGGCTGTCTCGTAGTCCTCTTTACACACCAGCCGCCCATCCTCCATGAGGTAGAACTCATCCCCTGTAGCCAGCTGGCGGTTGCAGATGATGCAGGCAAAGCAATGGAGGTGGTAAACGAAATCTTGGGCCTTCCGTACCACCTGGGTGGGGGGGATGCCCTGTTGGCAAGCTGTGCATTTTGTCCCAAAGCGCCTGTGGGAGAACCAGAAAGAGAAGAATGTTACAGGAGTGGATGGGTCTGTGCCTGACACACTGGCACCTTCAGAAGGGTCTCTACTAAGCACAGAAGGGGAACGAAAGGGAATAAGCATTTACACAGTGCTACTATGTGCCAGCACTGTTTGCACCCTTTTTACAAATATTATCTCATTTGGTCTCAAGGGGAAGCAATGCCACTGATTCAGGGCCTCCTTGGAGCCAACCACTCACAGAACAGGTCCTCTGGCTCAAGCCAGAGCAGCCAAAGCAAATCATGTAGACATAAGCAAAATAGGAAAACACCCATTTAATACCACCAGGCTGGGCCATGTTGATGTGGGCATTTGAGGACATTTCTAAGTCACTTCCAAGTCCCTTGAATAAAAACTAATCTCTACTCTTGCTATTTACAATGTGACCTCAGGAAGGCACGATCTCTGTCTTCATAAAATGAGGGACTTGGACAAGTTCAGGGGTTCTTAGATTCCATGACCTTCTTAGTTTTTTTAGTCTTATCAACTTTATTTCAATATAATTGTTTTCCTTTGTAACCTATGTATTTTACGTATTTAAAAGCATTCTTCTGAGGAGGGATTCCACAGGCTTCATGAGATTGCCTTAAGTACATCTAAGGTCCCTTCTATGTCTGTCTCTTTGGTCCAATGGTGTTTTCCAGTCCCTTAGGTGGGTCTGTGTAATGGGGAAATCAATATCGAGTGGGCTACCTATTCCCCATCCCCAAAAAATGTTTTCACGACCTTGTCATCTGCAAAGAAGAGCTGTGGGTACCAGAGGCGGTCTTGTTCCTGCCCGTGTGGTGGTGGGAACATCAGACAGGGGTATTGTTCCAAACTATTCAGGCTCAGAATGAAAGGAAGAGAGGGCCACTCACTGCAGGGCCTCTGGGAGTAAGCAGAAATCAACCCATTTTGACTAGATAGAAAACAGAGCCAGGCAAGTGACTTGGGACACCCAGAAGTGGCCAACTGGCCACGTACAGACTTAGCACCAGGCAAGATGACTGAGCAGCGTCAGGTGAGCCTTCCCAGCTTCCAGGAGGAGATAGGAGGAAATGGGAGGGGGAGGGGAGGCAGGGGCAGAGTTGAAAACAGCAATCAACCTAATTATTCATGACATTTCACACGACAGGACTTTATCTTCTTCAAGATGAAAGACTTCGCCTAATGGATCTGAGGAAGGTTTGATTTTAATGGTCCTTTTAACTAATGCTTATAGGCAGTAGGATTTCCCCTGAAAGGACAGTACATATTTCATCCACATTAATACCAAATAAATTAATTACAGTCACAGCTATCATGATGAATCCCAGATTAACTCAGAATGATAGGACTCTTATGCTATAATACCTGCTGAAGGGCCTGAAAGGGTCTGGTGGCATGTTGTATCACGTTGGTACCTAGAGAGATGATGGCCAGGGAGGGACTTACTTATCTGGGTGGGTCCTGGCATCCCAGGTCAGACAACTTCAGCTCCACCCAAAAAAGGGGTGGGAGTAGGGGAAGGTGCATGGCTGGATCACTCTGTCTTCTCTTTCAGTACTAGCCATGCACCATGGATCATTCTTCTGTCTGTTACTCTTCCGCATTAGCAAAAGAAAGCTCGGATGAGGTACAGTAGAAGTTTCTAGGAAACAGACATTACTAAGGTCACTTTTAACTTAGGGATCTCAAGCTACCAGGCTACTACAATGACTCTTCTTAAGAGGGTTCAAACTTGTCTGAACATATTTTTTAAATGGGCCTTTTTAATAACTAGCATTTATATAGCACTTTATAAATAGCATCTCACTTTGTCCTTACAACAACCCTGGGAAGTAAATTCTGTTAGTATCCCCATTTAACAGATGAGGACAGTGAGACAAACAGAGGTTAAGTGATTTGTCCAGGGTCACAGTGCCTTTTTTATAAGATATCTGTGGAAATACAGAAGAGCAAAACCAAATAGGTAAGTGGTCAGGAGACATGAATAAAGTTCTCAGGAGATGAATTTCAAACTCTTCACAATAAGGCACACTCTACACTGACAATAAGCACGACAAGGCTTCTCACAAGGCTGCCTCATGTAGAGGAACCCCTAAGGAGGCTTCTGTGGGAACCCCCAGTTCTCCTAAGTTGGCTGGTTGTTGTCCCTGGTTCTCAAAGAGGACCAAAATGACACCACTATGTTAGAATCAAGTTGCGATGTGTCCAACTCTGTCTGATCAGACAATATATCTTAGAATGCTCTGGAGGTTGGGTATAAATAGACCATGTGAACATTTGGGATGGATTCTCTAAATTTTTGCATCTTGCATTTCTTTTGAGTTACTTCAATTCTGCTTTGCTCATAGAGCACAGACCTTCTCTGAGGAGGGCATGCCTTGCTAGGCAATCCTGTGCCAGTGTCTCCTATGTCACACAATCAGTGTTTGGGAGGCTCTGAGGGAAGATGTGGGAGACAAGAGGTATTGGGCTCTCCTAAGTTGGAGGTACTCTGAGTCCCCTACCACATGGCATGGGTGTGAGTAGCTTCCTTTGATCAGCTGCCTGAGGGGAACAGTTCATGTCTTTAAATCTCTACAAACCTAAGCAATGACTCTGTCTGTCTAGCACTCCTTCTTGCTCCATCCAGAAGGTGAAGATCACCATCCACTCACAGAAGACACCATGAACTGAACTGATGAGACCTTCCTTCCCCTGTTCTCTGGAAATTTTCCCAGGCTCAGAGAAATGACCATGGGGGTACTGTTTCAGTTCTGTTATATTTCCAGATTCAGGCACTGATATAGCAATCCCCAACAGGGATCTGAGCCATGTCCACATTGGAACCAAGATTTCAGGCTGGATGGTGCAGCCGGCTAGTAGTCTAGTAGGGAAGCTATATCCAGAGAAACCAAGGTTAAGTAGGACTCAAGCCCACGGGTTTTATGGGTTTGAACATGGAACTGGGACTGTGTGCCCCATAGACACTGAGCTAAACTATGAATTTGGTCTGTCCCCTCCCTTTCACAGAAACTGAGGGGCATAAAATCGGGAAGGAGGGAGATGTTTCCCACATGTTCGATATGTTTGTATATTCGTTATTATACCTTCTGAAGCAAAGATTTCTTTATAAAAGTTCATCCAACTATTAGTGATTAAATGAAACTGAGGCACAGGAGACCATGTCCTATACTTGGAAGAACACACAGGGACTGGAGCCACTTTCAGAAAACCTATCTCTTCTCCCCATCCCCTTAAGAGCACCAGAGAACTCTGAGAGAGAGATAGAATCTAACATACCTGGCCTTCGACAAAGGGAAGACCAGAGTGGTGAGTGTCACATGAGAAAATGCAGAACAAAACAGCTCTGAGCTTTTACCTTACATGTGACAAATTAAAAAAAGATGACAAAAGATAGGCATAGTTGATGTTAGAGAGATTGTGAAAAGACAGTCACACACACATACACTGTTTGTAGAACTATGAATTGACTTAACCATCCTGGAAAGCAATTTGTAATTACATTAAGAAAGTGATGGAAGGTCTCTATCCTTTGACTCTGAAATCCCACTGCTCGGTACCCACCCCAAGGAGGTCATGTATCACACCAAATATATTTATACTAGCACTTTGTGTAGTAACAAAGAACTAGAAACAGATAGATGCCCATGGCTAAAGAATGGCTAAAGAAATAGTGACAATTGAATCTAAATAAATTTTATTGAACAGTAAGAAACAATGATCTCAAAGCATACAGACAAGCATAAGACGTCTTTTAAGAATGAATACAGAGAGATGTAAGGAGGACCAAGAAATCAATATGTGCAATGACTTCAACTATATAAATGGCAAGGTCAAAAAACAAACAAACAAATGAAAACAAAAGAAATGAAATTTGATTTCTGTCCACTTGCAGAACTGGAGGTGAGGCAACAGGGGTGTCGGGCTGTCCATGAGATGCGTAGTGCAGAGTTGCCTTTCTTTGCTTTCTTTCTTTTCTATTCTTTGTTTCCAGGGAAGTCTTTCTGGGCAGGGAAGGGATCTATTTGGAAATTAAGGCTATGTCAAATCAAAGTAGATCAATAGAAATAAAGACGTTAAAAAGATGACTGTGGAACTGTGTCCATCTCTAGGAGAAGAGCAGTGCCCATGAATCTGTAAGAAGAAACTAGAACTCTCGAGCACAGACAAAAGCTTGCTGCTTGTCACTGCGTTTCTACTAACTAATTCTGGAGAGTAGCTGTCCTATGGAGACAGGTATTGGATCGAATACATCTAACCTCTGTTGAAAGAGGAAAAACAGGGGGTCTATTGGGGGTGAGCGCTAAGATTGAATGTGTGTGCAGGAGAGAAAGATCAGAACGCAAAGGTATGATGTGCGCCTGTTTTTACCCATGCACATTTAAGTGGTTTGTTTTAAATACAAATAAAGTAGAAAATTCACTAGAAACCAAACAATTCTTTCACCTAACACACACATATACACATACCACAAATATCCAATCCTGTGGGTTTCTAAACTTGGGCAGTTGGAGCTCAGGTACTACCTTGGGTCTACATGAAAATAATCCGTTTTGAATCACTACTGTACAGTAAAGATGGAAACAAAAGGAAGAAGGAAGATATTCTCTTGAGCAGAGAAATGGTTCCCTTTTGCTGTCTTTGCTGATGACCACAAAAGGACAGGAACCATTGAATTATCTCCCTTAGTCATGAAAAAAAGGAGACACTAAATTCCAGACGGAGGAAGCCCAACTTCCCCGTAAGCACAGGAGACATGAAAGATAATGATGGGGGGGGGGGGCATAGATTTAATCCACATCCAGACAGTGATTCATGTATAGGGGTGGCAAGTGCACAAGAAAAATGAAAAATAAATGGACTTCCCCACCAGCGTTTTTTAGCGATTGAAGCAATTTTCCTGATTGTGAGATGTAAGCCTTTGGTTGAGAAGTGAAAGTCTTTCCATATTACCTTTCTTCCGGGTAACTCAGGGCACCCAGCCCTAAGCTGCTGTTCATCTACTGTCCAAAGCTCATCTCGAGGGCATCTACACACAGAAGCTGCCCAGTTTTGGAGGATGTCCCTCCCTTGCGTCGAAGCTAGGGGATTGATGCTATGCTGGCCTTTGTATGATTGTACTATTAATAATAATTAATAATACCATCTGACGTGTGTATAGTGCTTTAAGGATCACAGAATACTGAGAAGATGAGGCTAATGACACACTCATCAGAAGATGTGCGTTTTGAGGTTTTTTTTCCAGGAATGATAAGAGGTTGGCACTGAAGATCAGGGTCCTTATACCAACTCGATCAGGTAAACTGAGGCCCACAGGGATGAAAATGCTTGCTCTGTGATAAGGCTTTATGAAAGAAGTGCCCATAGTCACAGATGCCATGAGCCTTTTTTATCATCATATATGTACATGTTATCTCCCCCTAGAATATAAACTTCAAAAACTATTTTTTATTTTTCTATTTGAATCCCCAGGACCTAGCACACTGCCTAGAACAGAGCAGACATTTAATAAATGTATGTTAATCAATTGATCGATTGACCTAAATGGGGATAGAAGTCATTGCTTTATCAGCACTGGCACTGTTCCCTAACCAAGTCTCAAAGTACTCCAGAGAAGTCAGTCAGCCAAAAAATGCTCTTGGTTACAGGAACATTTCTCCCCATTAAGGAGCTCTTCCAAACCAAACACAACCACACACAAGCATTTTACCAATAAGGGATAAGATGGCTCAATTTTTTGAAGCTCTTTCAAGTTTTACTAAGCACTTTTCATGTATCTTATTTTCCTTACAATTACCCTATAACCTACAGGTAAAACATGATTAGGATCCCCATCTTAGTAAAAATGCTGTATTTACTACTTCAGTTGTTTCGTGTAACCATTCTTTCTCATCTTAACTACTTTTTTCTTTTTTTTATAAGGGAAGATTTCCTAGGGGCTGCAGTAGAGTATATTGTGAAATAACTCTGATATAAAAACAAAAAGGGTCAATACATTTTTTTAAATGAAAGATATCTTTATAAAAAAAAATGAGCTCTGTTTGGAAGGAAGTCAGACTGACTGGTGGAAATGAGCTTCTGGAATGAGCCCTGACTTGTATTTTCCACAATCTTTGACACTCATTAACATAGAATTGGAAATCTAGGTCCTGGAGAATTGATAGACTCCTTACGGTGTTTATCATCCCTGGGGGGTATGTGGCTCCCAGGTCTTTGTGGTTTATCATTGATTCTGTGGGGAGGCCATCATAGGGTTCTATGGCTTCTCAACGGAACCCCAAGAGTTGATTGCATGATAGTCACACAAATAACACCTTATTCATTCTTTCATCTGTTCATTCATTCATTTATTAAACATGTGCAGTATACTGTTCTAAATGAAATGGAAAATACAAAAATAGAGCTTACATACAATCTACCAAGGTAGAGGACACAACACACACGCACACACACACACACACACACACACACACACACACACACACATAATACCATCCAATCATCCAATAACTCTGCATTCTCACCCTGTCTCACCACATTCCATTCACAGGGCATATAAGGCCAGCCATGACTCCTGGAATGTAACAAGGGCCCAGATGACTTCTGGGAAGGGCAAACGAACAGGACAGATTCTGATGCTCTCTCTTGGTCTCCTCCTACCTGTCTGAACACTTCTCAGTCTCTTTTGCTGGTTCCTCTATCACATTCCCTAGTTCGGTGTGTACCTCAAGGGCCCTGGGCTGTTTTCTTCTCTATATATTCCCTCTATTATCTCACCAGCTCCCATTGCTTTAAAAATTATCATCTCTATGCAGAAAATTCCCAGATCCATATATCTAGTCTCTCCCCTAAGCTCAAGTTCCACATTATCTGTTGGACATTTCAAATTGGAAGTCTCCCTTCTGGTCTGTCTTCCGCTCAATGGGCAAATCAGCCTTCAGCAGCCCAAATCTGACCACGTCACCACTCCATTCCCACCCCACCTACTCAGCAAACTACAATGGCTTCTATCGCCCCCAGGATCAAATATAAAATGATCTGTTTGATATTCAAAGCCCTTCATCACCTGTTGATCACATACCTCTCTAGTTTTCTTACATAGAGTACCCTCTGCCCACCAATCAGTGGCCTCCTGGCTGGTCCTCCAACAAGATTCTTCATCTTCCTATTCTGGGCATTTTCACTGGATGTCTGTCTCACCTGGAGGGTTCTTCCTCCTCACAGCTATTCCCACCTAAGCTCTTCCTTCCTACAGAAAGTCTTTCCCTCTACTGATCATTTCCAATTTATCCTTCACAAAAATTGTTTGTGCATAGTTTTCGTGTTGTTTCCCCCATCAGATCATGAGCTACTTAAGAGCAGACACTGTCTTTTGCCTTTCTTTGTATCCCCAGTACTTTACACAATGCCTGGCATAGATTAGGTATTTAAATGTTTATTAACTGACTGACCAGAGGCATCTGGAAGTCACCATGTACAAAGCATAATTCATTCTCTTCTTCCCCCCACCCAAGCAGAACAGCCCTTCCTGTCTCCCACCTTCACAGCCTTTCCTGTCCACTCTCCCTCGTGCCCTATAGCCAGGTGGTTGCTGTCTTACTGTTATCACCCACATAATCCCTCCCACATCTAGCCCCTCCTCACTCCCCATGCAGCTACCACGCTAGTTCAGACCCTCATTGTCCATCACCTCAACTCGCACAATAGCCTCCTGACAACTCCTCTGTCTTGTCTCTTCCTTTCTCCACTCCGTCCTCTACATAATCTACCAAAAGGATTTTTCTTTAAAGCAGATCTAAGCGTATCACTCGCCTACTCAGTAAATTGCAGTAAACTCCCTATTGTCTCTCCAGTCAAATAGAAACTTCTTTGGCCTTTAAAGCTCCTCACAGACAGTCCCCAAGCTACCTTTTCAGCTTCATTGCTTATGAAGTGCATTCCTTCGTGCACTCTCTAGTCTAGCCAAAGTGACCTTCTTGTTCCTAACACATGACATTCTGACTCCTGTCTTTAGGCCTTGGCTTTACCTGGTCCCCCATCCCTGGAATGCCCTCTTTCCTCACCCCCTCCCTTACAAGCACCACTGTCTAAGAAGCCTTACCTATCTCCAGGTACCAGGATACAAAACTACCCAACATTTATTTGGCTTCTATTTTGACTTCTATTCTTACACTTGTATATATTGTCTCCCTGAAGAGACTGTAAATTCCTTGAGGTCAAGGACTGTTAGATTATTGTGTTTGTACCCTCAGAGCCTGGCATAAAGTAGGAACTGAATAAATTAAATTAAATTAATTTATTATTATTAATATTATATTAATTTTTATATTAATATTATTAATAATAATTAATAAAATAAATTAATAAATGCTTGCTGTTGGCTTGATTGATTAGGTGGGGCTCTCTTCTCTCATGGAAGGACCTCTGAGCTAGATCTCCAGGCTGCTTCTCCAGTCTTCTTTACCATTATTCTCTTTCATATATTCTGTGTTCTAGTCACAAATTCTTGCAATAGTCTCCCGAATCATCTCTCCTACTTCTAAACTAACAAAAACTGAACTATCCCTTGCTCCCTGGGTATGCTCCACAATTTCCCATGTCCATGGTTTTTGGAGTTTTTTTGCTCAGGTTCTTTCCTTCTGAGTGAAATTATCTTACCCAATGGCTTCACCTGTGCAATTCTTACCCATATTCAAAATCCAGCTCAAATACCACCTCTTCTCTTTAGCCTCCCCCATCCATATCCCCCAACAAGAAATGCTGTCTTCTACCTCTGAACCAACATGTACTTCTTTTGTCAGATCATACCTTGTATTATATGTGTGTGTGAGTGTGTGTGTGTGTGTGTGTGTGTGTGTGTGTGTGTCTTAGGTCCCCTAGAAGACTATAAAGTTGTGTGAAGATGGAGATTCTATCATTCATTGTATTCCCCCAGTGAAAAGAATAGAATGCTTGGTACATAGTAGGCTTTTAATAAATGTTGCCTGAATGGATAAATATGGTCCATAGAGGAGCGAGACTGTGCATTATTTCCAACCCTTTCTCATGCCTGGTTTCATCTCTTTGCTTTAATAAAGAGGGTTAAATAGTTTTGAGTTACTGGGAGTTGGAATGGGAAAACTGGCTGGGGAAGAACTTCAGGAGGGAATCTAGATTTAATAGAAAGGGTCTCTTATCAGCTGAGAGAAAGAAACTAATTTTCTTAAACTATGTGACCAATTTCAAGATCTTGAGGGGAGGAATCTCACCATTGATGGAAGATAGTCAATGGCCTACTGTCTCTCAGGCCAATGGGAATGCAGTTTTGACTAGGGATCAAGCCTTCAAGCTTTTTGTATGCCAGTACCACATCTCTCTTGCCACTGCTTTCCCATCCTTTGGAAACAAAATACTGCTTAACTTGATTTTATGTTTTAATTGCTTGGTGGTGATTTACTGCAAGCTATATATTTTTTCTCAGCTGACACTTCCCTCCATGTATTTCTTTTATCTATCACCACACTTGACAGATAAGTTGCTGATATTTACTGTTACTGTATGTACCAATACTTCCTCCATATATCATCTCTGGCTCAAAAGCGGTTTAATGAGTTAAGTTTGTCCACAGTAACGTCAGAACAGTGTAAACCATTCTCTGACAAAAGCCAGCCTTCTCCCATCAAGAAAAAACCATTTCCTGGTGCAGGACACAGGCTGAGGGCAAACACTTGTACCCTTAGGGTCAAAAGAATGCATGGTGGGCCAAGTCCACCACTGTCATAGGATTCACAATGAGCAGGGACTTTAGACATCATCCTATCCAGGACCTTCACCTTACATATGAGCACCATTTTCCCTAGCCCTGTGAAAAAGTCCAATTTTGTCTTTGGTGCTCTCTGATCCCCTCTTCTGTTTCCCCTTTTCCCACTCTTGTTCTCTTCTATCCTTATCCTCACTAAAATTGGACCAAGAAGATTTGGGTTCCAGTCCCAACTCTGATAATTTACCACCAGGATCATCTTGAGCAAGTCACCACTTCTCCAAGCCTCAGTTTCTCCATCTGTAAAATGGGAACAATAACAGTGCCCTACCAACCTCACATGGTTTTGTGAAGACCAAGACTAACAGTGTGTGGCAGCAGTAAAGCAGGATATAAATGCAAGTTGCTGTGATTTGACCCCCAATGATCTGACTGTGTATGTGATTTTCTGTTAATAGCCATGGAAACAGGAATGAGCCCCTTGATTCTGAAAGTGGCTAAGGAACAGTCGCCAGGTAATATTTTCCCCTGCATGTGGATGGAAACCAACCCTCCCTTCCTTCCCCTTTCCTCCCCTTTCTCATCAATCCTTCCTTTTCTCCTTTCTTCCTTCCTCTTTTCCTTTCCCTGTATCTCTTCTTTTTTCTTCCCTCCCTCCCTGGTTTCCTTAACCAAGATTTATTAAGCAGCTACCACTGCAATAAGTGCTATAGAGAATACCAGAAAAAATGGCAGGATCACTTCCCTTAATCTAGCAGGGGAGACAAGGCACATACAGAAAGGACAGGACTACTAGTCAGAAAGGAATGAGAGCCCAAGAGAGGTCCAAAGTACTCTGGGAATGTAGAAGAATGAGCACTCTGGGCTTCCAGGGGTGGGGGCAGGGCAGGAATCAAGATACACTTCTTGGAGGTGGTGGCATCTTGACCTGGTCCTTGAACAATCAGGAGGATTTTGACAAGTGGAAATGGGAGAATGGGGGAAGGGCATAAACAAAGTCACAGAGGCAGTAAATCATAGCCGTGTAAGAGAACCAGTAATATTTCAATTTGACCAGCTCATGGTATGCCTGAAGGGGAGGAATATGAAATAAACCTGAAGACACGGGTTATGATTCAATCACGGAAGGCCTTGAATGCCAGATCAAGAAGGTTCTGCTTTATTTAGGAGGGGATGAGGAGCCCCTGAAAATTTCTGAGCCATAGCACAACATGGTCAGAGTTAGGTTTGGGTAAAGATTAATCTTGTAGACGTGTGCAATAAATTAGAGAAGAAATAGCTTGGAGGAGGGAAATCAGTTAGGAGACAATTACAACTAAACAAACAAATAAACAAAAATGGAGAGGCAATCGGAATGGAAGAGGAAAAATAAGTATTTATTAAGTAACTGCTACATGCCATGGATTGGGCTGAATGCTTTACTAGGAACCCATCTGATCCTCACAACAACCACACGAAGTAGATGCTATTATGATTCCCATTTGACAGTCAAGGAAACTGAGGCAGACAGAGGTTGAATGACTGTCCCAGGGTCACACAGACAGGAAGCGTGTAAAGCTGAATTAGAACATAGACCTTTCTGACTCCAGGGACAGTGTCACCTAGCTGCTCTAAGCTCCAGGAATGGAATGGAAGAAAGAAAGACCGCAAGAGATGTTAGGTCAGTAGAATCTTCTTTTTGCTGGATGGGGGAGGTGGGGGAGAGGAGGAGTTAAAGATAATCCTTAAATGTCCTGCCATTAACAGAAACAGATGAGGGCCTTCATTGCCCTGTTCTCTTTACCCTCCCTTGTACAACCATTTGTCTCATTCACAGCTCTCAGACAGGAGGCCCACTTTCTGCCAACCTGTTTGTCTCAGGTTTCCATTGCTGTTCAGTCATTTCAGGGTTGGCCAACTCTTCATGACCGCATTTGGAGTTTTCCTGGCAAAGATACTGGAGCAGTTTGCCATTTCCTTCTCCAGCTCATTTTGCAGATGAGGAAACTGAGGCAAACAAGGTTAAGTGACTTACGCAAGGTCACACAGCTAGTAAGTATCAGAGTCCAGATTTGAACTTAGGTCTCCCTGACTCCACTATACCACTGTACCACCTAATTACCCTGTTAACCACTTCTAAATCATATATGACCAAAGCCAGAAACACCAATGAGATAAGCATTACGTAAACAACAGAAAATCTTCATCCAGAACCACTGGTCCCAAAAGACTTTAGCCAATATCGAGATCAACTGTAACATCAATACTCTCTGGTACTTAAAGAGAGAATGATTTACAAATGCACTAATTGTATTTAACTTTCTTATGTTTAACTTTATTCCCATGTGTAAGCACACAAGTAATAGCTTCTGCCTTGTTTATAGGCTTTAGTAAATGAAAGTGTATCTGCATTCCACACCCGTGTCCAACATAACAAGTCTTGCATTATTATAAGCTGAGTTTCTTCTTCCTGTCTTTATCTTCATTTTCTAACTGGGGGGAGGGGCACAGACATCCATTCATACAAGTTCTAAAACTATTTAAATCAGTAATTCCCAACCTGGAAATCTAGGAATACCAGGAGTTTTCCAAAGGATTTCCAGTCTTTTCCAGTCCAGCAAACATATTTTCTCTAGACTGAATTGATAATAAATCTCATAATACATGTGTTACCATTTTTCAAAGAATTACAGATAAGAGAGTTTGACTACTAGGTGACTTACAAGATGCCAGTAGTATAACCCGCTCATTTTACAAATGGGGAAACTGAGGTACAGAGAGGTTAAGTCACATAGGTGGTAGGATCACAGATTTAGAGCTGGAAGGAATCTTAAAAGCCATCAGATCTGACCCTCTCATTTTGAGGAAGATAAGTCCAAGAGGTTAAAGGATTTTGCCCAGGCTCATACAACTAGCACTTGTCTGAGGCAAGATTTCTAATTTCATGTCTTCCTGACTCCTACTGTAACCACTGGCTACTTCTAGGTCACTCAGGTAGTTTCAGAAGTGACATTTGAATCCAGGGCCTCTGACTCCAGAACCAATACTGGTTCCATTATATAGCTGCTATTGGGATAAGTAAGAGATGAATTCATTTGGAGATGTTAGTGAATAGATGGGCAGTCATAGATGACAGATCCTTTTGGGGTATTGAACTACTCAACCAAGGGATCCTAGTAGTATGTGAGGGTCCATAAAAGGTCTTGATATTAAAAAAGGGTCTCAGAATACACACAATGACAGAAATAAAAAGAATCCTAAAGGAAGTAAGCTTTGAGTAACGGTACCAAGTATTCCTGGTTGCAGAAAATAGATAAGGAGAGGGAAGGGACCTTAGAAGCAGAACATTGTGTGTATCGTCCACCGAGGTCTCAACTTGTGGTTGTTTTTGTGGTTGTCGTAAAGGAATATTCAATGCTGAAGTGGAGAGAAAGTGGAGGAGTAATGTGTCAAATGCAGAAGTGACCATAACACAAAACCAAAAAACATCCATAAAATTTATTTTGAAAAAAAAGGGGGAGCCCCATAGTTTTAAAGGTTGCAGGCCACTGATCTAGAACATATCTGTTGGAGGGGTGAAATGGCCTTTCAATTTTTTCTAAATGTGGAGATTGAAATATAAACTATAAGGAAGTCATGGGGGCAGCCAGGGGCTGGAGTAAGGAAGACCTGAGTTTAACTCTAACCTCAGATATTTACTAGCTGTGTGACCCTGGGCAAGTCACTTAACTCTGCCTCAGTTTCTTCATCTGAAAAATGAACTGGAGAAGGAAATGGCAAAACCACTCCAGTATCTGCCAAGGAAACCCCAAATGAAGTTAGGGTTGGACACAATTGAAACAGCTGAACAACAACAAAAACTATGTGCCAAGGACTGTGCTAAGAATTTTACAAATATTCTTTCATCTGATCCTCACAATGGTCTTGGGAGGTGTTATTACTATTTCTATTTTACTGATAGGAAACTTTGCAAAAAGAGGTTAAGTGACTTTCCCAGAGTCATACAACCAGGAAAGTGTCTGAGATTGGATTTGAACTCAAGCCTTCTTGATGCTAGACCCATAGCTCTATCCACTGTACCACCTTGGGCAAGTCCCTTAACTTCTCTGGGACTTAGTTTCTACATCTGTGAGATGAGGATGTTGCAGCAGAAGACCTATCAAGTTCTTTCTACCTCTAGATCTGTGGGTGCAAAGGCAACCATGCCATCAGAGAAATGATGATATGACTTGCACTTGACTTTGTTTTGAGTGAGGGAGGGCTATACAGGTCACCAGCCTCACTTCCCCTCCAGAGCCATCTGAATCCAGTGACCAGATATTCATCAGGATGACTGGAGATGACCCAGGATGAGGCAATTGGGGTTAAGTGACTTGTCACATAGCTAGTGAGTGCCAAGTGTCTGAGATGAGATTTGAACTCAGGTCCTCCTGACACCTGCACTGGTGCTCTCTCCACTGCACCACCTAGTTGCCCCAACCTCTAGATCTATAAGCCTATGGATGAATAATTCTAAAGTGCACCTATCCATTCTTTGCCAGTGTCTGTGGTAATTAAAAAATATAATTTATTATATATCTCACCACTGGGTAAAGATAGCCTACCAACTCCTGCCCCCTGCCTCTCTCTCCTTGGAGGTGAGAACAGACAGCAAAACAGCTCTGGTACCTTCCCAAAAACTAGACTCAACTCCAATCAATAGATTTCTCAAGACTTTTCGACAGGAAGCCAATAGCCTTCTCACTCTGAAGATGCCTCTTCCCCTATAGTCTCCCCTCCAATGGGTAAGTTCTTGTTGGGAATTCAATTTCATGAAGAAGCCCAGGTCATCCATGATCACGTCTCATAAGGCTACACCCCCAAGTCAGGACACTTTCAGATTGCCCCTGCCCAGGTACCAACCTCTCCCTTTTATGTACTTATGTGCCTACTGATATTTGTCCTTCCTATAATCAGCACAGTGTAGTACATGGTAAATACTGAATAATAATCTGTCTATCTCTTCCTATCTCTGTCTTTCTCTATCCATCTCTTTCCCTCTCTCCCTGACAGGCCTGGGGGTGGCTGGGGACAGTATGGCCAATTATTGTTCCCCAAAATATCACCATGAAGTTGAGGTTCTGACAGTTAAGTTGAATGGAAGGCTTGTAGCAAGCACCAGGCTACCCTAGGGCAAATTTACAAATAGCATTTGAAATAATATGAAACTAAGAACCAGGAGACCTATGTTCCCTTACTTTGCCACTTATTGAATTATTTTTACATAGTTATTTTTATGTTGTCTCCTTCATTAGATTGTGATCTCCTTGAAGACAGGGACTGTTTTTGCCTTTCTTTGTATCCCAAAGTGCCTGGCACATAGTAGTACTTAATAAATGTTTGATGACTTGAAAGTGTGACCTGAAGCAGATTTCTTTTATTCTCTGTGTCAATTTACTCACCATCTCTAGCATTCAGTGATATAACTATTACTAGCGGTATCTATGGGTTCCACTTAATCACCTAATGTGGTTTTATAATGTCTATTTGGAAAAGCTCAATTGAATTGGGTTTCACCAAGTCATTTCCCACTTCCAAGAGGCACTTGTAATTCACTTAGAAGCACCTCCCCATTCATGTCAATTCAGTCATCATCTTCTCAGGATCCCCCTCTTCTATTTTTACCTCTTTTCCTCCTCTTCCTCTATCTCTTTTCCTCTTTGTCTCCTCCCTTTTTCTTTCCCACTTAAAAGGCAGTTGGGGAAGGCAGAAAAGAATGCTGGCTCTGGAGCCTTTTGACCTGGGTTCAAATTCTGGCTTTGCCATTTACTGTTTTTATAAACTTAGACAAATCATTTAACCTCTCAGACATCAATTTCATCATCTATAAAATGAGGTTAACCTGGATGATCTCTGAGATCCTTTCTAGCTCTAATGCTATAAAACTAAAGGAGAGACAACTCATTGTACTAGGCACATATTCTAAGCACTATAAAGTACCTGTTCATAGATCAATCAAGTGGTTATCAGAGAAGATATTCTTCATCCTACAGTCAATCAGAAGAAGGACTGGTTGCAAAAGACATCAAGCCTGGCAGTCAGGGATTCCTGTCTTCTCTGTCACTAATTTACGATAGCCTAAGGCAAATGCTCACATTGTATCTCTGTTTCTTTTTTCCTTGGAATGGGCATTACATAGCCTGATAGGTGCAACCAGTGCAAGCCAACCAAGGTAACAATGATGAAGCAACAATGGCCAGCCTGTAGCAGGATCCTTATGGATTCTTGTGAAAAAGATCATCTAGTCTAGAGTCCTATTTCCCCTCCCTGCTCTTTTCATCTTGGCGACTTGTGGTCCAGCTTCCTTTCCTCTTACACTTTGGCTGCCAAACTGCTTTCCAGATTGATGAAACTATGGTTGCCGTCAGCCAAAGGCTCTTCAGCCAGCACTGTAAGCACTCTACGGGCCAACGCAATGTAAGTGGTCAGCACCATCACAAATTAACTAAGCAAATATCACTCTGGTTACTTTGGGAAAGTGAATACGAAGCATTACCTTAAAAATGATTCTGATAAAGAATGAAATGAACGGAACCTAGAGAACAATGTATTCAGTGACAACAACACTGTAAAAACAACCTTGAAGGCTGTGAAAATGGTGATCAATAACATGGCCGTTCATGACTCTAAAAGACCAATGATGGAATATGCTATCCATGACGGCAATAGACTTAAGATGCAGAATGAGGCATGTGTGTGAGTTCAGAATATACATTTATATGTATATTTGCATTCAACCACTGAGGGAATTTATTTTGCTTGACTATGCATGTTTGTTACAAGAAATTTTTTTTCTTTTTTTCCCAGTGGATAGGATGGGGAGAAAATAGACTTCTGTTCATTTTTTAAAAATAGGTAAGTGGGAAATGCAAAATGTGTTCACTTTTAGATGAGGGCACTGTCTTATCAGTTTTATTCAAGTGTTTTGCTTTATTATAATAGACTTCGCACAAGGTGGGAGTCATCTGTAAATATTTATAATGTGAAATCAAAACACATCAGTTAAACATGAAAAAAAAAAGAATCTTAGTGTCTGTCCAATCAGCTTCTCAATCTTGATAAGCTGACGTGAATAGAACACTAGGTCTAAAGTCAAGAAACAGCTCATCTTCCTGAGTTCACATCTGGCTTCAGATATTTACCAGTTAGGTAGCCCTAGGCAAGTCACTTAACCTCTATCTCAGTTTTCTCATCTGTAAAAATAGGGGTGATAATAGCACCTACCCTCCCAGGATAGTTTTGAGGTTGTAGCACAGTGCCTGGCACATAGTAGGTGCTATATAAATGTTAGCTATTATTATAGGTATAGATACCTGTTAGTGAGCAGACAAGGGCCAAGTTCAAAAGCAGGAGAGCAGAGGAAAATATTAAGGGTGTTCGTGGAATGAATGGAGCTTATGTCCAAGTGGAATCAAATCCAGTGTTATTAATTAATGCCTTTATTAGAAGAGATCCTCTAAGGCACGGGTTTTTAATGTTGTTTTTATCACAGACCTCACTGGCAGTCTAGTGAAGTCTTAAACCCCTTCTCTTAGACCCCTATATTCACAATTGACAAAAATACTAGATTCCAATGAAAGATTAGTAAAAATAAAAAATTTTTCAGTCCCTTTAAAAATCTATCCACAGTCTCCTGGACTCTAATTAAGAGCCCTTTTTCTAAGGGATCAAGTGAGGATATAAACTTCGCTTCCATTTTTCCCTTCCCTCCAAAAGCTGCCTTTGCTCTCACAAAAGCTGATGATCAGTGCCCCGTTTTACAGATGAGGGAACTGAGGCCTGAGTATTGAAGCAATTGATTTGGCCAAAGTTATCCCGTGAAGAAATGCTCCTTCCCTCAAAGGATGACACTAGGTGAGCCAGAGCCAGAGAGGCCGTTCCCTAGACTTGCCTGAATACAGAGCATTCTGGAACAATGAAAACACAATGTCCTGGGTTCAGAAAGAACAAATAAGCCCAGATCTGGGAGCCCTGGTAAGCACAAAGACTTCCCAGGATCTCCTGTGCTCCCAAGGACACCGGTTACCTGCCCTTTGCTGATGGCTATGTTGGCTGCCTTAACATTGACGAGGAGGAAAGATGGAAAAGTGGTAAAAGCCTGGCTTAGTTCCCAACTGGCACTATACAGCTTCCAAAGCTGGCTCCTTCAACATCCTGGGTTGCAGTTGCCCAATGATCCTTTTATGGAGGATTCCAAAGCACTATCAGCATTGGCTCCTAATCGCACCCCTTCCCCTGCTCTCTGGGATTGCAGCATCCAGAGAATCAGTGATGCAGTGGAAAGAACCATGTACTTGGGGGCCAGAGGGCCTCAGGGTGAATCCTGCTTGACTCCTCCCTACCTTCCTGTGACCTTGGGCACACCACTTAGCTTCTTAATGTCTCAGTTTCCTCCTCTGTAAAATAAGGGGGAGGGTAGACTGAAAAGTCCTTCCAGCTCTGAATCCTGTGCTGGTAGCTAATAGCAATGTAGAGGAGGAATCTAGCCCCTGGCATGGTGCCTGGCATATAGGTGCTTAATAAATGTTTGTGGCTGGATTGGCCTAGAAGCCCTGACTCTCAGCTACCAGACTGGGCTGCTAAGGGAGGAGAAGCAGATCCAACATACTTCGAGTGGCCAAGAGAAGCCACAGTGGCCGCTAGATAGGAATCTGCTCTGGGAAGGCAGACAGCAGGGAGCACAAGGTCACGGCTAGTCAGCAGTGGCAGATGGACAGGGGCCTGACCTTAGGTACCTCCGTTAAAAGCTACCCAGGGTTAAAGGCCCACTCAGCAAGCAACAATGGCTTGCTCCCAAATGACCTACCCGTAGAAGCCCTTAAACAGGAGGCAGCCGTGCTGGCTCTCCAGGGAGAGCTGGGCAGTGTGACCGGCTGTGCTTCTGCATCCTCCCTCCCCAGACAGACGGACGCATGGGATTAGCAGGGGAGCCACAGATGGTGGCGGGTTGCCAGAGACATCCGACTAGAGATTGGTTTCAAGCATGTGCCATCCATCGTGTTGGTAATGACACTTCAAACACAGGTGGTTAAGGCCTGGACAAATAGCTGTTGCTTTAA
>CM053770.1:629129196-629189337 GCA_028658325.1 Potorous gilbertii
AAGAGAGTGCAGATTGGTGATAGGGGAAATTAGAATGCTCAGTGTACTGGGGTGGGGGAAGGGGACAAATGGGGAGAAAATTTGGAACCCAAAATTTTGTGAAAATGAATGTAAAAAGTTAAATAAATAAATTTGTTAAAAAAAAAAAAAGAAGCTATACTTCTTTCAATGTAATCCCAATCACAATAGTTTTTTGACTGCCATGTCATGTTAACTCAAACTTGCAGTCCACCCAAATCCCTGGGTCTGTTTCATATAAATTACTGTCTCACCATGCCTTCCCCATCATACGCTGTTGGTTGAAGCTGATTTTTTTGTACATAAGTGCAGGATTTTACATTGTCTCTCCTAGATTTCAAGTCAACTCAATGCTTTTAGTTTTAGATTCACTGCTCTATTGTTCAGTTTGTTAGATGTCCCTCCCAGATTTGTACATAGAAAATTAAGTGGAGCAAATTGTCATGGACACTGTACTAAATTTGAACCTAAACTTATTCTCCTCATAATCAACATTTCTGCTTAATCAAAGACCAGAGGTGTCAAACATATGGCCCACAATATTCCTAAGTGTAGCCCAAACCAGATTAAAATGTAATTGAGAAATAGTTAACAAAATAAATAAAAATACAATAAAGCATAGGTAGTATAACTTTTAAAACTGTCAGTATACAGTCTGCAGGGATCCTTGTGTACTATTTAGTATCCCGTTTCTATTTGAGATTGACACCACTCCTCTAGACTGTGTTTTCATGATCTGCTTCTCAAGTTATGTTAATCATAATAATTGCTTACACTAGGTCTAAACTACACTTACTGTTTTGGGTCCATCAGCTTAATACTCAGTATCACCAGTGCCCAATCTCCAGACTGTGATTCCAGACTGTCTCTGCTCCTTACTGAGAAGGAAATTTCAATCCACTTTGTTTTTCTACTCCTCTGCCCAACTTGTACAGTTGCTCTTTATCCCCACTCTTCATTCCGTAGGAATGGAGCTGGAATATTATATAAAAGCCCTACCATTTGATCAGTTACCCAAGATACAAATAAGAGAGCATATATGGAACTAAGTGACCCCTATAATGTTTCACCTAATATATTTTACTGGAATTAACAATTTTAAGTAGGAGTTTAACACAATAACTTTTTTCTTTATTTTGTTTCAGCTAGGTTTTGTGTTTTACTTTACTGGATTGCATCTTACATAGTATAATGACTTCAATCGACCACAGGTTTTTGTTCATTTAATTTCCCTAAAGCAAGAAAACTTATATGACCTTCAGTACAGAAAGACCAATTCTTTGTATAACCCTTGGTTGTCTCCTAGTTACATAACTTCTGAATGTAAATCATTGAACTCTATTCTCTAATGAAATATTGTAGGTAAAGATTTTTCCTTGTATTGTCTCATATTTATACTATGTTCCTTGAACTATTTGGAGTAATAAATTTTTTTCTTCTTACTAACAAAAAATAAAAACAAAATGGGTAGGTGGCACAGTGGATAGAGCACCAGCCTTGAAATCAGGAGTACTTGAGTTCAAATTTAGCTTTAGACACTTAATAGCTGTGTGATCCTGGACAAGTCACTTGATCTTGATTGTCTCCCCCCAAAATTGTTTGTTACAAATGAATAAAAAGTGTTTGTTAAGCACAAGTGCCAGGTACTGTAGTAAGCACTGAGAATACAAATCCAAGCAAGACACTCCTTGTCCTGCCAGAACTTGCATTCTAATAGGCATAGACAAAACAAAGAGAAAATGGGGGAGCAGTAGTAATGGCCAGGGAACTCACCTATAACAATCCCATGAGCAGAATACAAGATAGCAGGGGAAGTGGGATGTGGAAGATGACTTGTGCACCACACTGGCATGGTTTGGAAATGTCTGGTAATAGGCCTGGTTCTATTTTAAAAGACCATATTTACCAAACTGGGGAAAATTGTGCTAAACTAAAACAAATTTTAAAAACCAATTTTAAATCAAAAATTAGCAAATACTAATTTTGAAACAAGTAAAAGTTTTCATGTGCTTATTTTTGATGTTCAATTTTATACATTCTTTTTAACGTATTTTAAAATACTTTACAAAGACATCAATATTTTGTCCCTGTACTTCATTTTAAGGTTACCCAGAAAGAATGGAAATATTTTAGTTTAGAACTACATTCATGCTTTTACATACCCTTTATCTCAGAAACATTTCATTGGAAAGAAGAAAGTAAATACTATTGTACTCAAGATTGTTTTGCTTTTTATAAAAACATATAGTTGTTTTTAGTGTTTCATCCAAGGCACTGTTGATGTAAACCTTTTTTATTAGATGTAATCCAGAATGAAGATGATAGGCAATTCAGATCCACCATTCTTCATATCCAACTCAATGAAGTCCTACCTTCAGTGATCATGTGATTTGGGCAATTCAGGGTTGATTACCATTCAGACTACTGACATATTTCAGATACTTCACTCAGAGAAGTTATCAAATAGACTGGGGACTCTGTTGTACATTTAAGTAAGTACAGATATGTGTGTTTGTGTATATACACATTTTATATACACACAATGATACAGTACTATTATTAGTAATAGTAAAGCTAACGGGTTCATGTTGGGCAATCAGAATCATCCTACATTTCTATAGAATATTTTAGAAAAGTTGATTAGTGGAAATAGTTGGTTTCATCCATGCTGTATCTCTCTCTAATATATAATGAATTAGTCAAAGGTATATCTCTCCCTTTCTTTAATTCTGTTGTAAGACACAAGATAATCAAATTAGAGTACAATCCCTTAAGCCTTTTGCTTTCTATTTGTACTTGCCGATCTTGAATTAAGTCCCCTTCTTACGTGCATGCCCCCTCCTCCAATTGGTTTTCATGCAGGAGTGCTATATATTGAAGGATATAAAGTATCTCACATCTCACCAGAACACTTTAACACACAGCACCTGAGCACATTAGTCTTGAATTAGACATGGTTCTCCTGGAATCAGATAGTAAGCAAGATAATGGGAATACTGACCCAAAACAGAACATACTCAAAGGGCGTTTTAAAGTGACTATGATTTTAACTGCTTTAATAATTATTCATAGGTCAAATGTAAATAGTAATTATTCTACCCAAAAATGGAGCATTGCAAAATAAATTTCTAAGCACAGTTGGTTAAAAAAAAAGTAAAAAAACATACACTCATAAAATGGAGATGAGTGAAAGAATGAACTAAATAGTCTTCTTCCAACCTTTCTAGTCCTCTTACACCTTCCCTTTCCCCCACTAGTCTCCCAACCCATACATCTAGTGACACAGATCGCCTTGCCGTTCCTTGCACACAGTATTCATTCTCCCAACTCCAGGCATTTTCACAAGCTATCCTCCATGCCTGGAACACTTTTCCTTCTTCATCTCTGGCTGATCTCATCTCAACTGATATTTGTTTCTTCAAAAAGCTTTCTGAGGTGTCTTCCCTCTGAAAGTATCTCCCAATCTATGTTTGCATGTTGTCTTCCCCATTAGACTGTGAATTCTGTGAAAACAGGGAACATTTGGGGGTGTTTTTTACCTCTCTATATCCCTTGCACTTAACACAATGTCTGACACATAGTAGGGGTTTAATAAATTCTTGTTGATTTGATTTTAATTAGAAAATCACAAATAAATCCAAAATGAAAATGTAAGAGAAAATCTAGAAAATGACAACATAAAAAGAAAATAGAATAAAATAAAAAACAGATAAAACAGAAAACAAAAAAGCTGTAGAATTAATAAAATTGAAAGCTAGTTCTTTGAAAAGACCAGCAAAATCAAAAAATCTTCAGCTAACCTGGCTAGAAAAAAAAGAGAGGAAAATGAACCAGATGAAATTACCTTCAGTACTCTGAGGTCCCTTATAGATCTAGATCTGTGGTGATCCAAGAGAACAAAGGTATAGTGTCCATTGCAACAAAGTTGCTAGTTCCATTATACTTGACCCTACTCAGACCACATCTGAAGTATTATTTTCAGTCCTGGGATTATATTTTAGATGGATATTGGCAAGTATAAGTTGATCCTTTTCCCTTCTCATACGGCTACTACCCTATTTCAGTCCCTTATCACTTCTTTATTGTACTACATCCCCTTCATTGGTGTCCATGCTTCTAGCCTCTCTCTCATCCTCCACAAAGATGCTAAATTGGTATTCCTAAAACATCCACCTAGACATGTCATTCCTCTTTTCAAGAAGCTTAAATGGCAACCTATTGCCATCAGGACAGAAATGCAAACTTCTCTTTTGTAGAGAAGGCAGTAGAGAAGGTGATACAGTGGATAAAGAACGTGTCTTAGAGTCAGGGAGACCTGAGTTCAAATTTGGCCTTGCTCTGTTACCTTGGGCAAGTCACTTGACCTCTATTTCAACTATAAAATGGGGTTTTATCTCCCAGGATTGTTGTGAAAATTATATGAGATAATATTTGTAAAGAACTTAAAACAGTCTTGGGTTAATAAATGTTTGTCTTTCCCTCCCACCCCTCCTTTTTCATTTAAAATAATTTACAATCTGCCCCCAACCTATCTTCAAGTACTCAATGTTCCATCCAAGCTGGCCTTTCTGCATCATTCTTTCTCCTACCCACAAAGCCTTCATAGGCTGTCCCCTATCTCTCATTTGTTGGAATACTACTTCTCCCACCTTCTACCTTGAAATCCCTGACTCTATTCAAGGATGAGCACTTGTGTAGCCTTCTTGCATGAAGCTTTTCCTGATCCCTCAGTTAGTAGCCTCCCCTGCTCAGAATTACTTTGTGTATATTTTGGTTTTATTTTACTGTGTACACGTTGTTTCTTTTTCCCCTTGTTGAATGTAAACTCAGCACAGGCAGGACTTTTGCATTTTTGTCCTTGCATTCCAAGCCCCTAGCACAGTTCCTGACATAGGAAAGGCCCTTATTAAATGCTTGTTAAATTAAATATAATTGAATAATTAGGGTCCTAAGGAATATGCCACAATAGAATTGGTTGAAAGAATTGATGGTATTTGGCCTGAAAAAGAGAAAAACATAGTTAGGACAGGATTCCTATCTTCAAATATTTGAAGGAGGGATTAGATTTATTCTGCTTAATCCCAGAGGGGAACACTAGGAGTAATGGGTGGAAGATTTAAACCTAATGTAATGAAAAATTACTCATCTATTAGAGTTAATCATATGTGGGATAGACTACCTCCCAAAATAATGGGTTCCCTATCACTGGAAAGCTATAACTCGTTGGAGATGCTAGAGAGGATTGCTATTGAGGTTACGGTTTGGGCTGTGTGCTGTGAGATCCCTTTGAACTCTTGAAATGTCTCTGATTTATTGCAGAGGAAAGTTAAGCTGTCCTGTGTAGTCCTGTAGCTATGCAGGTATAACATTGATGCCATACTATTTACATCTGGATTACTGTTTTTTTTTAAAGGCCATTTTTTTTTTGTCCCAAAAAGATTTTAGTCCATCCTGTCACAATTTTCTGTTAAAAATGCATCTCATTTTTTTTGTGATGGAAGTCAGTGGAAAATTAAGATTTTTTTTTTTTAAAAATTAGTCTTAAAGCCAGCTTTTATTTGTACATATCTCTTATGTAATCTGGGACTCCTTGTCTTTTTTCCACTCAAAGTAAAGAGCTTTAGTTTCCCTGTAATCACCAAAATTTTGAAAAGGCTACAGTACTTTGGTCAAAACATTGGCCAAAAATAGCCTAGAAACTCCTTGTCATGAAAATTGCTTTCCTGCTTACTCTCTCTCCCATGACAAGCTAGCAAAAACCTCACATGTATTATGCATTCTATATTTCCAATAACTCATTTATACTCTGCCAGGTCTACCCCAGCCTCTGCCTTTCTAGCAATTTCAGTATCTTGCTGAAGTCAATGTAGTCATCTTAACTGGAGTTTCCAGTGCCAGCCCATTCTTGAGACCCATTTGTGTGGATGTGAATCTGGTCTGTTGCCTTATTAAGGATGAACAATCGATAGACCCTGTCTTTGATTGTTTTCCTTTCAGTCAGTTCCTTGCTATACTTGCAATAGCTATTAATCCATTTACATATTATATCCTGAAGTTTGCTTTTACTCTTGCAGCCAAAATGGAAAGGCAGATATCTTTCTTATACTGAAGCAGTGGTAGCATAATGTGTAGATAAAAAATGTGTTGTCTTCCCACTCTCCACTCGAGCTATACTGCTCTAATCTTGTTTTGCTACTTTTAGAAAGAATAGAAATATAAATACTAAATGTTTTGTTTAGCTACTGAGAGAAATTCTTAGGAGTAAAACTTCTAGAAACCATGTTTCCATTACCAATTTTTACCTTGATATTTATCCAGATTGGGTCACTAAGAAAACTGGTGAGATGATATGAAGAGTTCTCAGAAGAACTGCGAACTTTCAGCAACCATATGCTTGGTCCAAGTCAGGAATAGTAAGAGAAATCCAAATTAAAACAATTTAGATCAAGTGAGATAATATTTGTAAAATGCTTAGAACAATGCCTGGCATATAGGGAATACTTAACAAATACTTATTTTCCCCTTCCCCTCAAAATTTCATTTTGCCAACTGTTAAAGATGGCAAAAGACAGAAGTAGTCAACATTGGAGGGGCATATGTTACATCAATGGGACTGTGCATGGGTCTGTTTTGGAAAATGATTTGGATTGTTGAGGCGGTAGAAGGTAGAAGGTGGGAGAAGAAATCACTATTCCTAATTTTCATTCCTATTCCATACTAGACATCTACACCAGATTGATAAATGATAGAAGGTCCTTCATACAACCAGATACTCACAGCAGTATTCCTCATGGTACTATCACATGGCATAGTGAATAGAAAGTCTACTTCAGCAGTAGGAAGAACGCCAAGGAAGCCTCAGGAATACTTTAAGGTTCTGCATTGCAAAATAAGTGTCAATCTGCCTCAGGAAGGGAGTTCCATTGAGGGTCTCCTATAATGATGAAATTACAGACCTCATTCCCTTCCCCTTTTCCCCTTTCCCCTTGTAGCAAAAAGATTTAAAAAAAAAAAAAAAGGTTGATCAGGGACCATAGTCTCTACTAGGCAAAGCCCTAGGGATAGAAATAGAAATAGTGAGATAGTCCCTGCTCTCTAAAAGTTCACACTGTAATTGGAGAAGACAACAGGAAGATTCATCAGTAGGGAATATAGAAAAGGCTGGTGGTCCTGAGGGTGCGATGGAAGGGCAGACGGCAGGACCCAAAGGTCCTTAGGATGCATCAGTAGATCAGATGATAACCCCAGGGATCTAGAGGACATAGTACAGGGCAGACTGTAAGGCCTGGTGGGCCAAAGCAGGCATAGTGGCTGGATGTAGGGTGTGTTCAGGGAAGACAAGTACCTTTGGTGTGATGTAGAAAATGTACAAAAACATCTGCAAAGATGATTCCACTCACGATTGGCACATGGAATGTGTGCACACTTATAGACAACACAAAATCCAGTAGACCTGAAAGATGAACTGCTCTTTTTGCAAGAGAACTCAACAGATATTGCATCCAAATAGCAGCCTTGAGTGAAACAAGGCTTGGCAAATGAAGGCCAACTTATTTGGAGCTGGATGCACATTTTTCTGCAGTGGCTGCAGTGAAGGGGAGCACCATGAGGCTGGTGTCACTTTTGCAATCAAAAATAATCTAGTAGGATTTCGAGTTCTGGGAGCCAAGATGGTGAAGTGATTGGTAATTGCTGTCTCCCTCCCCTTGTTGACCTTGATGAGCCCAGAGAATATCTCCCCAAGAAAAACCCTGGAACAGTGGGAGCAGAAGACGGGATAAACAGTCTCTTAGTCTGTGAGGCTAGGAAAATCTCTAAGGAGGGTCCCTCTTGCTGTGGCCAAAGGGGACAAGTGCAAGACCAGAGCTGTCCCAGATAGTCCCACCTCATCAAACTGGGAGAAGATCCTGAGCCCCAGGAATGTGAAACCTGAAACCACCAACACCAGGACCCAGGATGTCTCAGCACCCCAGGGGAATCAGGAAGACACTAGCGCAGACAGGATCACCAACCATTGAGTTTGCCTATGCTCTAGCTCAGCAGAGGACACTTCCCGTGGCCAGACACCCCTCCCCCACACTTAACATGCTAGCTCCATGGTAATTGTGGGGAAACTCAAAAAGACCCCACCTGGCCTCTGCTTTCCAACACCAGCTAGCTTAGCACCAGGTAAGCTGCAGCATTTTAGGCTTCTAGCTGAAAGAACCAGAGGCCACAACACACAAAGCCTCAAGTTTTAGGCAGAAGAACTGTGGGACAGAGCCCCCTGGACCCCAGATGCAGAGAGTTAGTTTAAAAGCCAGGAAAAGGGTGATTATCATGAGTAAGAAGTAAAGCAGAAAAGAAAAGAGCATAGAATCTTTCTGTAGGTTCAAGGACCAAAACACAAATGCCAGAGAGGTCCACATTGAGACTGTACTCCCATCTGAAACTTCAGAAGGGAACATGAACAAGTCTGAAGCACACAGAGCCTTCTTGGAAGAGCTCAGAAAGGATTTTAAAAAGCAAATTAGAGAAATAGAAGAAAAACTGACCAGTGACTTTAAAAGTCCTACATTCAGAGGGCAAAATAGTCATCCAAAGAATCCACCGTTCACCTCCTGAAAGGGATCCCAAACTAAAAACACAAAGGAAAATCGTTACCAAATTCCAGAACTATCGAATAAAGGAGAAAATACTGCAGGCAGCCAGAAAGAAGCAATTCAAATATCAAGGGGCTACGGTTAGGATCACACAGGACCTTGCAGCTTCTACATAAAAAGATCGAAGAAATTGGAATACGATATTCCATAAGGCAAAGGAGCTGGGACTATAACTAAGGATTAATTACCCAGAAAAGTCAAGCATAGTATTTCAGGCAAGGGGATGGACATTTAATGAAATTAGGGATTTCCAAATCTTCCTGATAAAAAGGCCAGAACGCAACAGAAAATTTGATCTTCAGACACAGGTCTCAAGAGAGCCTCAAAAAGGCAAATGGGGGAATAAAAACTTGTTACTCAGTATGGCCAAACTGTGTACATCCCTGTAAGGGAAAATGATACTTGTTCATCTTGAGAATTGTGTATTTATTATGATATATAAAAGGGGGATATACATAGATAGAGGGAGTGCATATAAATTAAATGGTGTATTGGTAACAAACATGATTTAAGGGTGAAAAGGGATTGTAATGGGAGATGGGAAAAGGAGGAGGCAGAAAAAAATAAATGACATCATAGGAAGAGGGACAGCAATATATTATAGCAGAGGGAAAGAGGGGAGGGAGATGAGCATTGTTTGAGAAATACTCTCACCTGATTGGATTCAAGAAGGGAACAACAAACTCAATTAAGTATAGAAATACAACCAGCTCTATAGGTAGTAGGAGGGGAAGGAGAAAAGAAAAGGGAGGGAAGAAGTAATAAGGGAAAGGGGAATTAAAAAGGAGGGGGCTGAAAGAAAGGAGGGAAGTCTGATGGAGGCAGTGGTCAAAAATTAAAACTATTTTGTGGAGGGAAAGGGAGAAAGGAGAACTAAAAGCATAAACAAGGGGAAAGGAAGGGATGGAGGGAAAGACACAGATAGTAATCATAACTGTGAATGGGATGAACTCTCCCATAAAATGGAGGTAGATAGCAGAATGGAGTAAAAACCGTAATCCAACAATAAGTTATTTACAAGAAACACATTTGAAACAGGGGCATACACACAGGGTAAAGGTAAAAGATTGGAGCAGAATATATTGTGCTTTAGCTGATGGTAAAAAAGCAGGGCTAGCAATCCTAATCTCAGACAAAGCAAAAACAGAAATAGATCTAATCAAAAGAGATAAGAAAGAAACTATATCCTGCTAAAAGGCACTATAGACAACAAAGCAATTTCATTGTTAAACATATATGCTCCAAGTGGTATAGCATCCAGATTCTTAGAGGAGAAGTTAAGGGAGTTAAAGGAAGAAATAGACAACAAAACTATGTTAGTGGCAGACCTCAACCTCCCCCTTTCTGAACCTGATAAATCTAACCTCAGAATAACAAGAAAAAAGTTAAGGAGGTGAATAAAGCTCTGGATAAGGTAGATATGATAGATCTCTGGAGAAAACTATGAATGGGGATAGAAAGAAATATACCTTTTTCTCAGCAGTACATGGCACATATACAAAAATTGACCATGTACTAGGCCATAAAAACTTCACAATCCAGTGCAGGAAGGCAGAGATAGTCAATGCATCCTCACATCATAATTCAATAAAAATAATATGTAATCAAAGTCCATGGAAATATAAACCAAAAATTAATTGGAAACTAAACAGTCTGATACTAAAGAATGAGTGGGTTAAACAACAAATTATAGAAACAATAACAACTTCATTCAAGAGAATGATAATTATGAGACAGCATACCAAATCTTGTGGGATACTGCAAAAGCAGTTCTTAGGGAAAGCTTTATGTCTTTGAATGCCTACATGAATAAAATAGAGAAAGAGGAGATCAACAAATTGGGCATGCAGCTGAAAAGCTAGAAAAAGAACAAATTGAAAATTGCCAAATAAATACCAAATTAGAAATACTGAAAACCAAAAGCGAGATTAATAAAATTGAAATTAAGAAAACTATTCAACTAATAAATAATACTGAGTTGGTTTTATGAAAAAAACAATAAAATTGATAAACTTTTAGTCAGTTTGATTTAAAATATAGAAAACCAAATTACCAGTATCACAAATGAAAAGAGTGAACTAACCTCCAATGATGAGGAAATTAAAACAGTAATTAGAAATTACTTTGCCCAACTGTATACCCATAAATTCGACAATCTAAATGAGATGGATGATTATTTTTAAAAAATATAAATTGCCCAGATTAACAGAAGAGGAAGTTGAGTACTTAAATAATTTCATCTCAGAAAAAGAAATTGAACAAGCCATTGATGAACTCCCTGGGAAAAAAATCTCCAGGGCCAAATGGATTTACATGTGAATTCTGTCAAACATTTAAAGAGCAGTTAATTCCAATACTGTATGGACTATTTGGGAAAATTGCCAAAGGAGTCCTATCAAATTCTTTTTATGATACAAATATGGTTCTGATACCTAAACCAGGAAGAGTCAAAACAGAGAAAGAAAATTATAGACTAATTTCTCTAATGAATATAGATGCAAAAATTTTAAATATTAGCAAAAAGAATACAGCAATTTATCACGAGAATAATACATTATGACCAAGTAGGATCTATACCAGGAATGCAGGACTCGTTCAGTATTAGAAAAACTATTAACATTGAACATATCAACAATAAAACTAACAGAAACCACATGATTATCTCAATAGATACAGAAAAAGCTTTTGACAAAATATAACACCCATTCCTATTGAAAACACTGGAAAGCATAGGAATAAATGGAACTTTTCCATAAAATAATAAGCAATATCTGCCTAAAACCCTCAGCAAGCATTATATGCAGTAGGCACAAGCTAGATCCATTTCCATTGAGATCAGGGGTGAAAGAAGGATTTCTATTATCTCCACTGTTATTCAATATGGTATTAGAAATGCTAGCTGTAGCAGTAAGAGAAGCAAAAGAAATTGAAAGAATTGGAATAGGTAAAGAAGAAACTAAGTTATCACTCTTTGCAGATGATATGATGATATACTTAGAGAATCCCAGAGAATCAAGTAAAAAACTACTTGAAATAATAAACAATTTTGGCAAAGTTGCAGGCTACAAAATAAACCCGGATAAATCATCTGCATTCTATATATTACTAACAAAGCCCAACAGCAAGACATAAAGAAATCCTGTTTAAAGCTATGGTAGATACCATAAAGTATCTGGGAGTCTACCTGCCAAAACAAACTCAGGGCCTATATGAACACAATTGCAAAACACTTTTCACATAAATAAAGTCAGATCTAAGTAAGTGGTAAAACATCAGTTGCTCATGGATAGGCTGAGCTAATATAATAAAAATGACAATTCTGCCTAAATTAATATACTTATTCAGTGCCATATCAAACAACCTACCAGATAATTACTTTCTAGAGCTAGAAAAGATACCAGAATTCACCTAGAAAAACAAAAGATCCAGAATATCAAGAAAGCTAATGAAAAGAAATGCTAGGAAAGATGGCCTAGCCCTACCAGATCTCAAATTGTATTATAAAGCAACAGTCATCAAAGCCACTTGGTATTGACTAAGAAACAGAGGGATAGACCAGTGGAATATGTTAGGTACTCAAGACACAGTAGTTAATGAATATAGCAATCTGTATAGCAATATAGTTTGATAAACCCAAGGACCCCAGCTTCTGGGATAAGAACTCACTGTCTGACAAAAATTGCTGGGAAAACTGAATAACAGTGTGACTGAAACTGGGTATTGACCAAAGCCTGGCACCCTGCAGAAGTATAAAGTCCAAATGGATACATGATCTTAGGTATAAAGATTGATACTATAAACAAATTAGGGGGAAAAATAATATATTTTTCAGATTTATGGAGAATGGAGAAATTTATGACCAAACAAAAACTATAAAACATTATGAAGTGAAAAATGGATAATTTCGATTACATTAAATTGAAAAGTTTTTGCACAAACCCAATTCAATCAAGATTAGGAGGGAAGCAGAAAACTGGGAAAGAATTTTTGCAGCTAGTGTCTATGATAAAGGCCTCATAGTCAAACATATAAGAATACAAGTCATTCTCCAGTTGATAAATGGTCAAAGGATATGAACAGAGAGTTTTCAGAGGAAGAAATTAAAGGTATCTACAATCATATGAAAAATGCTCTAAATCACTATTGATTAGAGAGATGCAAATCAGAACAACTCCAAGGTACCACATCACACGTGTTAGATTGGATAACATGACAGTTTGTTGCTAACATGGAGAGAAAGTTGAGTCAACATATAGTTGGCAACAGTGGAGCAGAAAAGGAGTGGGCAGCTTTCAGAGATTTGTTGTACAGCACTGCATTTGCTCATGTGGGTCAGAACACTCAAAAACACCAAGACTGGTTTGAAGAAAATGATAGAGAAATCCAGAAGCTGCTAAATGAAAAATGAAAACTCCACAGGATTTACCAGCAGGATAGTTCATCCATCTATAAGAAGGCAGCATTTAATTCCATCAAAAGTAAAGTACAAGCAAACCTTAGAGAGATGCAGGATTCCTGGCTTGGTAAGAAGGCAGATGAAATTCAGCTTTATGCTGATAGTAACTATCCAAAGCGCTTTTATGATTCCCTGAAAGTTATTTATGAACCAAAAATCTATGGTGCATCACAACTACTCAGTGCTGATGGAGCACATTGATTAGGAATAAGGACGTGATACCAGAGAGATGGGTTGAAGACTTCCATAGTGTTCTCAACAGACCATCATCAATCAGTGCTGAGGCCTTTGACCGTTTACCACAGGTTGAAGTCATTCCCTCCTTAGCTATTTCAACTGAAGAAGAGGTTTTGAGTGCCATTAGGCTCCTTTCATGTGGCGAAGCACCTGGTGCTGATTCTATTCCAACTGAGATTTACAAGTGAGGGGGACCATTACTTATTTATTGCTCATACTCAAAAGCCGACTGAAATATTCCAGGTTATATGGCAAAAGAAGGTTATCCCCCAGGAGTTCAAGGATGCCTCCTTTGTCAATCTCTATAAAGGTAAAGAGAATAGATCGTCCTACAACAATCACAGAGGGGTCTCTCTCTTAGTCATTGATGGCAAGATTCTTGCTGGAGACCTCCTTAAAAGTCTGATCCTTCACCTGAAAGATGATCATATACCTGAGAGCCAGTGTGGCTTCAGAAAGGACCAAGGAATAGTCTATAGGGTGTTTGCTGCCCAACTACTCCAGAAGAAATGCCAGGAACAGAACAGAGGTCTGTACACAAGATTTTTAGATCTGACCAAGGCCTTTGACACCTAGTCATGAGGGATTGTGGAAAATTATGTCAAAATTTGGTTGCCCAGAAAAGTTCATCAATATTGTATGTCAATTTCATGATGGCCTGTTGGCCTGCTTTCTGGATAGTGGACAATGCTCTTATGCCTTCCCAGTCACCAATGGAGTGAAACAGGGCTGTGTGCTTGCTCCCATGCTTTTTAGCATGATGTTTTCAGCCATGCTGTCAAATGCTTTCAGTGAGAATGAACAGAACTATTGTACCGATGGTAAGTTCTTCAATTTGAAAAGACTACAAGCCAAGAGCAAAATGGAGGGAGTGTTGGTTTCATGATTTTCTGTTTGCAGGTGATTGTGCACTCAGTGCATTCTCTGAAGCTGAGATGCAGCAAAGTATGGATCAGTTCTCGGCTGCCTATGCTAATTTTGGCCTAATAATTAACACCAAGAAAACATAGGCACTCCATCAGCCACCACCACACCATTCATACATGGAACCATCGGTTACAACAAATGGAGATGTTTTGAATGCTATGGATAAGTTCACTTACTTTGGTAGTGTATTTTCCAGGGATGTTTTCATTGACAATGAGGTTGACACATGCACTGCCAGAGCTAGCTCAGTGTTTAAGAGGCTCCAAAGAAGTTTGAGAGAGAAGAGGTATTGGACTGATACCAAACTGAAGGTCTACAGAGCCATTGTGCTGACCTCATTGTTTCTATGCCTGTGAAACATGGACAGTCTACCAGCGCTATGCCAGGAAACTGAATTGCTTCCATTTGAACTGTCTTAGGAAGATTCTGAAGATTACCTGGCAGGATAAGGTACCAGACACTGAGGTCCTTGCTCAAACTAAACTACCAGTCATTCAAACTGTGATTCAGAAAGTGCAGCTCTGATAGGTTGGCCACGTTGTCAAATGCAAAATGTACACTTGCCAAAAAGACTATTTTATGGAGAACTGGAATGGGGCAGGCGATCACATGGTGGTCAGAAGAAGTGATACAAGGACACTCCCAAGGTCTCTTTTAAGAACTTTAGATTTGATTGTGTGACATGGGAGACACTGGCACAGGATCACTCAGCATGGTGTACCCACATTAGAAAAGGTACTGTGCTCTGCGAGCAAAGCAGAATTGAAATAGCACAAAGGAAACATGGGATTTGCAAATTTGGAGTAATCACTTCAGATATTCACAACAGACTATTTATGCCCAATCTGTGGTAGAGCATTCTAAACTCACGTTGGTCTTATCAACCACAGTAGTACACATTGAAACTTGACTTTGTCATGGTAGTGTTATTTTGGTCCCCTTCAAGAACAAAGGACAACAACCACCACCACCAGTGGCTGGAGAGATGATAAGACTCAGTGGTCCTCCACCTCGCCAGAAATATTATAGTTGATGATTCTTTTCTCATCCAGGTGGTATAAATACCTTTGAGAGTCTTGAGAAGCCCATCCCCTGACAGTTGAGAGGTAGAGAGTAGACAGGAGTCATAGAATAAGAGAAGGAGCTCTTGAGTTACCTCCTGTAATAGTAAGGTTAGGAGGACTCCTAAAATGCCTGCTAGTCTCCCTCAGGCACCCAGATTGTCTCATCTTGGTCCCAGGACCACTTCTCATGAAAGAATAACAAAAAATTATTAATAGGGATTTGATACCTAAGAAAGAAAATTGCCCTTCATTTGGCCCTGAGGTGTTGAAAGAATTGGTGTGTGTGAATATTAAATACTGTCAGCAATATTTATTTGAAAGATGATGGAAAAGGGAAGAGGCACCACAAAACTAAGAAAGTGCAAATGTTTCTTTCCTCTCCCCCTCTCCCTAAAAAAGGAGAAAACTGAATATAAACTATAGACCAATGGACGTGGCTTTGGTTCCTCTGAAAATCCTAGAATTCATCATTAAAAAGATGTTGGGTGAACATGTACAAAAACAAGCATGGATTACAAAGATTCAGGGTGGCTTCACTAAGAAATATGTTGTTCTAGACAGCTCATATACAATCTATATAAAATTGCTTGCTTCCTCAAAAAGGGAAAGAGGGAGAGGGAGAAAATTTGGAACTCATTTTTAAAAAATAATGTTAAATTTTAAAATGTGAACTTTTAAATGTTAACTTTTTAAAAAATCAATAATAGGTTTTTCACCTTGGGGAATATACCTCACCTTCTTCTTAACATAAAAACTATTAAGAAAAATTAGAAGGGTTAGAATTTAAATGATGCTTGCATATTTGCTGTGAAGTACCTATTACATCAAAACAAAATGTATCAACATATATATATATACATATATATATATGTTATGTCAGATGGTCAAAGACTTTAATTGCTGGTGGAAGAATTATGTCCCACATGTACAAAAACATTTATAGCTGCTCTCTTTGTGGTGGCCAAAAACTGGAAATCAAGGGGATGCCCATCAATAAATGAGTTCAAATTCATTAAACTACTCAAAATCAATTGACTTTTCAAACTTAAAAAAAATTCTAGGAAAGCCTTATTTCTTTTTTTTTTTTACCATGTTATTAAACTGACAGATGGAGGATTACTGTAAAAATATTTTACCTAAACTTAGGTTTTAGGAGAATGTTTAATAAATCATTTCATATTTTTCTTATGGAAAAAGTAAAGAGATATGGACAACACTGATACATTTAGATTGATTTGGAACTGGTTGAATGACCAGACTCAAAAAAATAGTCATTATGGTTCAGTGTCAGCATGGCATGGTATGGCAGGAGATTTTCGATAAAGTACCCCAGGGATCTATGCTATTTAGAATTCTTATTACTCCCTTAAAAGGGTAGATGGCATGCTCATCAGATTTGAAGATACCACAAAGTTGGAAGGGATAGCTAAAACACTGGATGACAAAGTTAGGATCCAAATAAATTCTGACAGCCTGTAATGCTGAGCTGGCTATGATAAGATCAGTGTATCAGTAAGTATGTATTAAGCACCTACTATGTGCCAAACATCATGCCAGGTATTTGGGATACAGAGACAAAAATGAAACTGTTTCTCATTAAGGAGCTTCCATTCTTCTCTGGGAAACAACACAAAATATGTTTGCAAAATATATGCAAATAAATAAAGATAACAGTATAAGTGAGGCACCAACAGCTGGAGGTGCGAGGAAAGGACTCATTTAGGAAGTAATGTGAACTGATCTTTGAAGGGAAGCGAAGGAATCTTAAGAGGGAGAAGTGAGGAGAGAATGTGGGATAGCCTGTACAAAGGCATATGGATGGGAGATGGGGTGTCCTGTGAGAGAAACAGCAAGAAGTATAGTTTTGTTTCACTAAAAAGTGTCTGAAGTGGAATTGGACTGGAAAAGTACACGGGAGTCAGATGGTCAAAGACTTTAATTGCTGGTGGAAGAATTATGTCCCACATGTACAAAAACATTTATAGCTGCTCTCTTTGTGGTGGCCAAAAACTGGAAATCAAGGGGATGCCCATCAATTGGGGAATGGCTGAATAAATTATGGTGTATGAATGTAATGGAATACTATTGTACTATAAGAAATGATGAACAGGAAGACTTTAGAGAGGCCTGGAAAGACTTATATGATCTGATGCTAAGCGAAAGGGGTAGCACCAGGAGAACTTTGTGCACAGCAGCGACCACAGTGTGTGAGGGTTTTTTCTGGTAGACTTGGAACTTTGTAGCAATGCAAGGACTTAAAAAAAATTCCCAATGGTCTTCTAAGGCAAAATGCCTTCCACATCCAGAGAAAGAACTGTGGAATTCAATCGCAGAATGTAGCAGATCATTTTTTTTGTGTGTGTATTATGTTTTGGTTTGTTATATGATTTCTCCCATTCATTTTAATTCTGATACACAGCATGACTATAGTGAAAAAGTATTTAATAAGAATGTGTAGAACCTTTATAAAATTGTATGCTATCTCAGGGAGGAAAGAAGGAGGGAGAGAAAAATAATAATCTAAGTTATATGGTAGCGATTGTAGAACACAAAATAAATAAAATTAATTAATTTTTAAAAAAAGAATTATGGTCAGACCTATGCTTTAGAAGAGATGCTTGAGGAAGGGGAAACTATGGAAGAGCTCAAGAGGTGATGAATGATGAGCATTTGAAAGATGAAATTCAGTAGAGATAAAGTTTTATGCATGGATTTTAAAAGTCTCAACTTCACAAGCACAGGATGGAGAAGACATTGTTACAAAGCCATAACCATTTGTCTAAAAAAGATCCAGGAGATCTAGTGCTTCCTGTGCACTAAACTCAATATTAGTCATTGAGCACTGCATTTAATGGACCCAGATGGCTCCTTAGGAAAGAATGAGGCAGGTAACTGCACAGCCCTCCTTCACTTCAGTCCCATTCACTTGCATGCATGTCATGGCCTCACCTCCCTGATGTCATGGTCCTCTTCAAGAACAAAGGACAAACAATAATGGCAACGGGTACTGAAGAACTAGAAGGGAACACTCACTACCATAGCTCTTGGCACTGCCAAATGGTATCATAAACATATAATTGTTTAATTAATGAAAATATCATGGAAGGAGATGCATTACCATCTATTTTCCTGAGGCACCCTAAGAACCAAGGGCCTTTCCATCAGATTGTGCCTGAAACTTACCATTTTGTTTTCTCTCCATTAAAATGTAGAGCAAAGATTGTCTTACTTTTTTATTTATATCCCCAACATTTAGCACAGTGCTTGGCATATAGTAATCACTTAATAAAATGTTTTTTCATTCCTTCATTCAGTGTGATACAGCAGCCAAAAAAGTTAATGTGGTCTTCAGCTACGTTGAAATCGCGTTTGAAGTATTGTATTCAGTTCTGAAGGGTAGTGTTTAAGCACATTAATAAGCTGGAGAGTGCCCAGAAGAAGATAATCAGAATGGTGACAGACCTTGAGTCTTATGAGTATCATATAAAGGAATCAAAGAATGTGTAGTTTCAGCTGGAGAAGAGAAAGTGGGGGCAGGGGAAGAGACTAGATCAAAGCTAACTTTTCAAGTGTTTGAAGGACTGTCATGTGGAAGACTTGTCCTGTTTGGCTCAAGAAGGTACAATCAGGAATAGTTAGTGGATGATGCAAAGAAATATTTATATTTTTTGAAAATTCTTTTATGTTTACATGCATTTGTAGTCTGCCTTTCTTGTCAGCTCCCCATTGAACAAAGGTAGACAGTTAGACAGATCTCTAATCATCAACTTGCTTAGTCCAGAAAAACCAGTTCCCACTCTTGAAGATCTCTCTCTCTCTCTCTCTCTCTCTCTCTCTCTCTCTCTCTCTCTCTCTCTCGCTCTCTCTCTCACTCTCTCTCTCATCTGCATTTTAAATGCATCATCTTTCTGGCGAGAGGTGAGTGACGCATTTCATCGTTAGTCCTCTAGGCTCATGCTTTATCTTCCATTGATGAGTTCTAAAGTCTTTTAAAGTTTTTTTTAATAGTATGTTATAGGTTGTTCCAGTTTTTCTCACTTGACTCTGCATCATTTTATACAAATTTTTCCAGATTTCTTGGAATATCATTTCTTGTGATACAGTAGTATTCTGTCACATTCATATACCGTAACTTTTTTAGCCATTCACCAAGAGGAGGACAGTCCCTCAGTTCCCAATTTTGGATTAATATATAAAAAGAGCTGCTATAAATATTTCCATACACAGAGGTCTTTTTCCTCTTCCTTTTATCTCTTTGACATAACAACCTAGTATTGGTATAGCTGGGTCGAAAAATATAGACACAGTTTTAGTAAGTTTTGGGACATAGCTCCAAATTGCTTTCCAGAGTGACTATGCCGGTTCACATTCCCACCAGCAGTCAGCGTGTACCTATTTTCCTGCAGCCCCTTCAGCATTTGGCATCTTCCTTCTTTGAAACCTTTGCCAAGGTGTGAAGTAGAACTTTAAAGTTGCTTTAATTTACATTTTTCTAATTATTGTTGATTTGGAGCATTATTTCATATGCTTTGTTGGTAGCTTAAATTTCTTCCTTTGAAAATTACCTGCTCATATCCATTAACAGTTTATTTGTTGTGGAATTTCTCAGTTTTATAGCCATGAATCAATTCCTTATACATCGTGGATGTGAGACTTTCATCAGAGAAACTTCCTGCAAAAATTTTTTCCTACTTGCCTGTTTGCCTTCTCATTTTAAGAAGTTTATACAAGTACTTTTAAATTTTATTTAATCAAAATTTTAAATTTAATCTTGGGTGATCCTCTCTGTCACTTGTTTTTTCATGAACTCCCCCACTATTGATAAGTCTAAAAGGTAATGTACTCCTTACTTCTCTAACTTCTTTATGATGTGACATTTTTATATCTAGGTTTCATATATCCATTTGGAACTTGTCTTTGTGAAAACTATGTGGTACCATGGATATAGTGCTCTGAACTTAGAGTCAGGAAGACCTGAGTTCAAATTCAGCCTCAGATACTAACTGTGTGACCCTGGGCAAGTCACTTAACTTTATTTGCCTCAGTTTCTTATCTGTAAAAAAAAAAAAAGGAGATAAAAATAGCACTTACCTCCCGAAGTTGTGGTCAAGATAAAATGAGATAGTTTTTGTAAAGTGATTTGCAGCAAAGCCTTAATGCAATTTATCAAATGCTAGGTATTATTATTACCGTGGTGGTTGTTAGTAAATGATATGAAATATTGGTCTAAACTCAACTTGGGCACACTTCCAGTTTTCCTAGCAGTTTTTGCCAAATAGTGAGTCCTCTACTATTTGGGTCTATGGATTTATCAAAGACTATGCTACCACTACATTTCTTTCTGTGTTGCTGTATGCCTAATCTATCCCCTGATCAACTTCTTACCTTTTTAAGTAGTCTCAAATTGTTTTAATGTTTTGTTGCTTTATAGTTTTAATTTGACATCTGGTAGAGACTGACATTCCCCACTTCCACTTCAGTCCCACTTTTTTTTCATTATTACCTTTAAGATTTTTAATCTTTTGTTCCGACATAGAAATTTGCCTGCTCTTTTTCTTACCTCTTAAGATATTCCTGTGACAAAAATTGAAACTGTCCAAAAGTTAAATAGGCTTCCTTTGAAAGAGTTAGTGAGTTCCTCTCACTACATATCTTTTAATAGAGGCTGCATGCCATTTGTTGGGTGGGAATTCCCCCCACTTGTTATAATAAGAGTTCCTTTCAGAGTATGGGTTGATGACTGCTGAGATCTTTCCAGTTTTAAAATTCTGTGATTTTTTGTTTTGGCCAGAGTTTCATAGTTGCCATACATATTGGCTTCTATTTAATCTAAAGACTCAGACTCATAGGAGCACAGCTTCAGTGTTTTTAATGACCCTAAATTTCTCCCTGAATTTTACAAAGGCCCATCTTTTTTTTTAGCATGACTCCCTAACAGAAAAGCCCATCTTTTCAATGCCATTGTCCTTCCAGTGATGCTATATGGTTGTGAATTTTGGAACATATATACTTGGTCTTTGTAGTTTCTTACTCACATGTTCTAAACAATTCATTAACAGCTTAAAACAGTAAAAGGACCCATTTGTTAGTCTTTCTTTCTACAACAGGTTGGATTTTCCATTGTTAGAGATATAATTGGATCTGAAAGCAAAACTCCTCCTGGGGGGAAAAATGCCAACATAAATCACAGGTCAGCTGGATCATGAATCAGCATTTCTCATGAAATGCCAAATCCAAGGGCTAGGATGGAAATGGAAAGCAAGGGTAGGAGTTTTAAGCTTGGAGGTCTGTATAACAATCAAGCACATGCTGTAGAAGTGTTTGAAATCATTTATCTGGCAATCTGCCTCTTCAGCATTTTGGCATTCTATCATTGCAATGAATATTTCCTGTTCCCGTCTTACCTTGCTCTGATATGGGAGCACATCAGCATACCAGCATACTAGTTGGAACTTCTTATTGCCCCACCATGCTGCTAAAACTCAGATATTTTTGCTAATAACTAAGATTTTGCATGTTATTTTAGCCAACCAATAATAGTGGGGAAAGACTGGCTGAAATGTTATTTATCACTGGGCTTGCTGTGAGATTTTTTTTTTAACATTTTACTCATTTTCCTGAGTTCAAATATGGGCTTAGACACTTACTAGCTGTGTGACCCTGGGCAAGTCACTTAGTCCTTTTTGTCTCAGTTTCCTCGTATGTAAAATGAGCTGGAGAAGGAAATAGCAAACCATTTCAGTATCTTTGTCAAGAAAACCCCAAAAGGGGTCATGAAGAGACTGAAAAATGACTGAGCAACATATCACTTGCTTGGAATTCTAAAATGTGTTTTTCCTTTCTTTATAGGATAATGAAGGCCAGACAGCCCTACATTATGGTAAGCTATTGATAAATATTATGGAATTGTAATTGATACTATTCTGTGTCTTTGGAGAGACAAGATAGCATAGTGACTAGAGAGCTGGCCTTAGAGCCAGGGAGACCTGGGTTCAAGTGTTGTCACTTATATGTGCTAGCTATGTTATTGTGAACAGATTGCTTAGCCCATCAGTGCTCTAGGGAACTGTCCAAGATTATAAATTGCCAAAAAGGTGCTCTAGATTCCCTTACTCAGGAATTCCCTGTGCCAGTGAACTCACAGATCCCTCCCCTATGCTAGATATTCTCTCCTTTGACTATGGAATTAGACCTAGACTAGAAAAGAGATATTTGCATGGCCACATTAATGGATACGTTTTTCAAGTCTTAGAGGGGAAAGAATGGAAAATGTCAAATACATAAGAAAGCATGGCCTTTCTGAAGGAGCGACAGTAAAAATATTCCCATTCATCTTAGGCATTATTAATAAGAGTAACTTCTCATACCTTCTGGGGGAAATGGAGGTTGGGGTAGAGTAGGGGATCCTTGTTTGTGATTTCATCCCTGCAAATAGCTCTAATATGGAAAACCTTCCACCAATGTAGAACAATAATTATAGTCTCATTAGATATTTGCCTGAGAAACTGACAGGTTGTTGCATAGCTAGTACATTCTAGAGGCAGATGAACCCAGGTGTTCCTGATTCCAAACTGAACTTCCATACTCAAGCCTTCTTAAATCTAATTCATATTTAACCAATCACCATGAACCTAGTTTATTAATGTCCTTTGAATTTTAGATGTTCCTCTGAAGTAAATAAATATGACTACAGGTTTCTCTAAACTGCCTTATTATTTTTTATACTTTATACTATAAAATTTAATTGTTACAATTTTAGATTTCATGCCTTTAAAACTGAAACAAACAACTGACTGATTTAACATGGCCACAGTGATCATCTCTCTTATTTAACCGAACCCATTTTAAAATTTTGGCAAAACACTGAATAATTAAGATAAACCAATAACAGTGATATAGTAACGCTAACACAGCATTTTTACTTTTAGAGGGTTTCATATATATTATTTTTAATTCCCCTCTTCCCAAATCCTGGTTAGGATTTTTTCTCAGTTTATATAGATGTAAATTGAAACCAATAATCTGTAGGCCTCACTGGTAAGGAATAGGAACACTTCAATCTAAAATAGTTTAAAATAACCAGTAGAATTAGTGTTTAGCAGAGAAATTCCTAAATCCCAGAAGATGCTAGAGAAGAGGTTTTAACCCAAAATGCTCCATTAGAGTGGATCACAGAAAATCCAGTGCTGAACCATGGAAAAATAACAGTATATCTAGTTCTTGCACCTAAACTATAGAGCTTAGGGAATGTGGAGATGGATGGGGAAATGTTGTCTTTACAGGAGTTGCTTAGACGCGCAATAAATCCTCAGCTCCTGTAATTTTTTTAAATAAATAGCAGGAATGAAATCAAGGGTTCCCCTGGATGTTCAGGAAAACTTAGCACTCTGAGCAGTAGATGTGGGGGCTCCTGAAGTCCTTCACCTTTATAGTTAGAGAACGTGGGGAAAGGATGTTTCTGTAGCATAGTTTTAGCTCTGTGTGCTGCCAGTAGAAGATTCCATTTAGGTGTGACAAGGAAAGATTGCATGACCACCAATATTAAAGCCTCTGGATTAAAAACTACCAAGTCCAGGTAAAGAGACTCCCATTATAAGCACACTAGCCTGTATTGCCATTTATCTGCAACCATCACAAGGTCCCCAATTGCCCTTCCTTCGTCCACTGCCCTGACTTATCCCATCTATGTACCTCAGTCAATACATGATAGAAAAAACCAAATTTAAATGTCATTAAGTGCCTTCAAACTTCTGAGAGATGAATCAGCGTGTTTAAGATTACCATATATTTCACTATTGTAAGGATATTTGCTTTCGTCAGGGTGGTTACTCCCTCCAATAATATTATATCCATTCCCTTTCATGCCTTAAGAAATGATTTTCATGAATAGATAAAGCCAAAAAATTCACCTCTTAGTAGTGGCTACCCTTCTGGTGATGAGCTTCTCTGAATTTAGCTGGGCTAGTCCTCCAATGACAGACATATTGAGTCTCCCCAGATCAAAAATAAAGCCTATCCAATTTGGAAGGACATTGTTATTTAAAACCTGGGTTACCACAAAGCCATGAGGCATTGGGATAAGAGTTGAGTAGAGAAAAATGAGTCATTGGATCCAGCTGTCCTACCTCAAGTTTAAAAAGTAGATTCCTGTAAACCTTACAAGGAAGTCCTCCAGAGGTTTGTTTGGAGAGAGAGAAGAATATGGTTCTCATACTCCTTCCCTGTATGCTCACCCCAAAGTGTTTACTCCTCTGCAGAGTGTGTGGTGCCTCCAGGGGGAAGAGAAGGAGGACCAGCAGGGAAACATTTCTGCTGAAGACACCCCACTGCTGGCTATTGTCTACCCTAACCTGACTTCTCAGCATGCACAAAAATGATCACCTACCCTGTTTCCAAATCAGAAAAGATTTATTAAGCCCCTACTATGTGTCAGGGATTGTGCTAAGCACTGGGGATACAAATAAATAGTCCCTGCCCTCAAAGAGCTTATGATCTAGTAGGGGAGATAGCATGTAAAAAACAATGTAAAAATAAAATAAACAGGACAATCACCTCCGAGGGAAGGCACTAGCATTAACTTCCTTCTGTCACTATTAAATAAGAAATATATTAAGGATGGAAATTCCAAATGACAGCTAGTTTTAATATAATCTAACCACAATATTTCACCTCATGGTTTAGAAAATACAAAGTCATGACATTCCATTGGCGTATCCTTCCCATCTCATTGTTTTGGCACCCTTTTGTCCCATTAGGTTGGATTTCATCCTGTCATTTCTGTTCAGATTCTGAAGCAGAGAACCTTATGTTCTGTCTGATAGTGCCTGAACCTGTAGCCAGCCAGCCAAGTCCAGAGAGGATTCTGAGAACTTCTAACCTGCAAGACAGCCTTTCATTCATACATAGACTCCTACCACCAACCCCAACAGCCACATAGCAGAGATACAGGAAAGGAGAAACATCACAGGCCCTGGGAAGAAAAAAAGCCCTGGTTTCCAGTGGTGCTGATTGCCAAGTGTTTTCAGGGTAATAAGACATAAATCTAATAACTTCAGAGCATCAGAAAGGAAGAAAAAGAGAAACTCTTCTTCTGGGTTAGTGATGCCTCCAAATCCTAAATTCAGGGATACATATTTTATCATTACAGTTCTTAGAAAGTTTCACCTGCTAGAGAGCAGGGGATGCTTTTGCTTACTACCTGATTTTCACCCAGGGAATATAAGAAAGCACTTCCAAGGGGGAAAAAATCCCCTGCCAATTCAATTCAGATAATTTTTGAGCATCTCAGATGTTTCTTAAGTGACTTCTATATGTTAAGGGCATTGTGCTACATGCCAAGAATATAAATTCAGTAAAAAAAAAAAAGCATTAATCATACATGTTTAATATGAATGTATATGTAGAGTCTATATTAGATTGCATGCCTTCTTGGGGAGAGGGGAAGAAAATTTAAAACTCAATCTCATGGAAGTAAATGTTAAAAACCTTAAATAAATTATTAAAAAATAAAATAAGGCATAAAACCAAAAAACTAATAATTGATTAAGCACTTTCTCCATACCAGACCCTGGGGGCACAGAAACAGAAATGAGATAGCCTTTACCTTCAAGGAGCTAATTAATACTCCACTGAGGATACAATGGGTATAGAGATAAGTGAATACAAAATGATTTAAGGAGATGGAAGGGGATCTGTGAAGGTTTCACTGAGGAACTGGTGCTTGAGCTGATCTGTGAAGGCAGATAGACATTGAGGGAGCATCTTGTAGGCACAGAGTACACTCTGGGTGCAGTGAGTGAAGGCACGTGCCAACTTCAAGAACAAGCTCATGGCTCACTTTGGCTGGAATGTTAGGGATGGTAAAACTGGAAAGGTAGATGGGAACCAGATTTGGGAAGCCTCTGAGTGTGGGGCCTCAGGAATTGGCATTTTATAAATAGTAGAAACACAATAAAAAATTTTGAGTAGGGTAGTACCATGATGATCAGTCATACTTTCCTTAGGAACACTATTCTAACTATTTTATAGTCAGTTAACAAGCCATTTTAAAACACTTATTCCATGCCAGACAGTGTGCCAAGTTTGGAACATATAAAGAAAGAGAAAAGCATTCCATTCCCTCAAGGTGCCTCCATTTTAATGGGAAAAACTATGTAAATAGGTAAGGGCAAGATAAAAATGGAGTAAATGAAAGGTAATCTCAGAGGAAAAGGTATTAGCAGCTAGGCCAGGTTTGAAAGAGCTTCAGATGTAGAACAGAGGGCTTTGTATTTGATCCTGTAGGTAAGAGAGAACCACTGACGTTTATTGAACAGTAAGGTGACATGGATGGATGTTCACCTGAGGAAAATTCTTTTGGCAACTGAGTGGAGGATGAATTGGAGAGTACAAAAACTATAAATGAGGAAGCTAATTAGGTTTTTAAAAATAGTTCAGACACATTGAAATCGCTAGATAGTACAATGGATAGGATGCTGGGCTGGTAATCAGGAAGACAGTTCACATCCAGCCTCATACACTTACTAGCTGTGTGACCTTGGGCACATCACTTTCCCTCTGTTAGGGGAGCTAATTGTGTAGCACCTACTTTCTGAAGTTATTGTGAGGCTCACATGAGATGTTTGCAGATATCTTGCTTAGCACAGTGTCTGGTACATAGGAGGTACTCTGTAAGTGCTAACTGTTGGTATTTTTATCAGTGTTATTACAAAGGTTAATGAGGACCTCCTCTAAGGTGAATGGCCATGTTGGTGGGAGGAAGAGATATACTGGGAAACTCAATGAAACTTGGCAATTGATTGAATATGAGGAAGGAGAAAAAGGAGTCAAAAATGACCCAAGGTGGTGTCCTCATCAAAAATAGGGAAATCTAGAGGAAGAGGCTCAGTGTTTGGACTTAAGAGACATGCTTTTAGATGTGCCCCTACACTCACTGCTCCAGGTGAGAACATCCTTATGCCCTAGCTATTCACCTCCTACTTCCTGCCCAGATTACTTGGACCTTGTGAGAAAATAGTTTGCAACTCTAGAGGTGCGTCACCACACTTCAGACATGAATATGGGATCATGTAGCGTATCTGAATACAGGCAGTACTTTTTCCACTAACTCTGGCTCATAAAAAAGTTTTGTTTGGCTGGGTGCCAAATGTATATTGAGTGATGGACGAAGGAGTCAGAAAGACCTAAGTTCATGTCCTGCCTCACTCCTACTTTAAGCCTTGTGACTCCAGCCAAGTCACTTACCCTCAAAGCCTCAGTGTCTTCGTCTGTAAAATGGAGACAATAACATAACCTACCCGATAGTGGTTTGCAAAGATTAATTAAGATAAATATATGTAAAGCACTTTGAAAACTTAAAAATCCTATATAAATTCTAGCTATTCTTGAGAAGAAAGTAACAGTGATGACAGATAAAAAGTAATGTTGATAAGAATGAATAAAAAATGTTTATTTGAAGTGAAAGAAATATAAATACATTCTGTTACATGGTATGGCCATTTTCATGGAATTTTTCCATTTTTGCATGTCCATTTAGGGTGGGATCCTCCAATTTAATCCATATATATAAAGCCTATATTAATGGAATGGAGCAGTGGTAGGGATAATTCAAAACAATGGATGATTCAAATGTCATTTCTGTTTGACTTTGAAATGCATTATACGATTTTTACACATATGACCAGCCTTCTTAATTACGTTTTGTTTGGATGGATATTAAAATTAGTTTGAATTCCCTGGGCATCCACCAGCTGGACAAAGAGGGAAAGCAACTCTGGAGCCTGCTGGGTTGTAAGGGGAAGTCAGCTCAGGATTAAATATTTGCCATAGATAATCCTTGTAGTAGATAATCTTATAAGTAATACAAAAAAAACTCACCATCTCACCAATTTTTAAACATTGTAACAATAGTAAAATTAAATGCAAACCCAAATTCTTTACTACTCATTTATCACCCTGACTAAGTAATAGACATTTTTCAAGCCTGTTGGTGTGTGTGTGTGTGTGTGTGTGTGTGTTATACCTATATCTCCACACATGTACTTCTTTGCATTCTATTTCCTGTGCAGTGAAGGTGTTATCATTGTACAAAATTACTCCATTTCAATAATATTATGCCCCAAATGACTCATTGATAGATACAGCCTCTATTCTTGTCTTTTAAAGTAGTTTTATTAATCACTGAAAAGTAAACAAATGTGATAACACTAATAATCAAGATAGGTAGACACCTAAAAACAACATAATTTGTTGAATGGTTGGTAATATGGCAAACATTTTAAAGTGAACTTTTTAAAAAGTGAAAGTATTCATTTTTATAACACCTCATAAAAATTACAAAAATTATATGACTACTTTAAAAGTAATTCATTTTTCCATTAAGTTAAACTAAAACAAAATATCCTTTAATTTACTAGGTTAATATCAATATTTACTGCACCTGCCCCAGGCCCTTTTTTAGCTATTCAGTATATATTTACTGATTTAATTTTATTTCAGTATACTTAACTATTTTAGGAACTTCATTACAACTATAAATATGGTTCAATCCAGTGAGTGAGAACAGTGAGATGTTAGAGATTTCTTTAGGATCTAACCATTCTTTTTTATTATTAATTACAGTTCGGCCTGACAGCTGTCCTTGTGATGACAGTTTTTGTGATTACAGCAGGTGTCAAACTCCATCCTTAGATGGGTTGTAAATACCAGCCCCTTCCGATTACAGATGGGGTCAGAGCCAATAGAAGGGTTAAAAAGAGGCCAGTATTCTCCTATCCTATGTCCTTACCAGTTCATACCACATGGACATTGGGTAGCAACATACTACAGCACCTGTTTGCCTCCATTGCACTTTAGTATTCACTGACCTTCAGGAATTGGTGCTTCTGTTATTTTATGATTAAATATGGTCCTCATTGAAAAGTTGGTCGGTATGAATGTAGTCTTAGTCATAAATGGCCTGTTAGTCTTTCCCCCCTCCCATCTCTCCACCGGGAATACTAACATCATTGCTTCTATGTCTCCCAGAGGAAATCAAGGCTTTTCCTTGCACATGTAGTCATGTGATTTCAGAGTGGGCTGGCTTTGTATCCTCATGGGCCCTCTATCTTCCCTGTAAAGTACCATCTGTTCTGTTCCTTCCGTGCTGTTGCAGGGCAGTGGGAGGAGACATTAGAGTGAAAATAAATAAAAATTTTAAAAAAGAAAGAAAGAAATTCATCATCAAAACCCTGAGGATTAATGGAGTCAGAAGGGGAGCTGGGCTGAATGAAAATTCATCTTCACCTGTGCCGGTGTCAGGGCTGCCTCTCTGGCACTTGACAAATAGAGGTTCCCAGGGTACCATAAATTCAGCAGCTGTTCTAATCCCTAGAGACTTTTTCAAGCTTTTCCGAGATGGGCTGATGACCATTTTTGGATTTCCCAGCACAGTGTGAACACAACACATTTCCTCATTAGTTTCATACAGAATTCAACCCATTTTCCCTCTTAACACATTTCTCCTATCTTCACCTTGCCCTTTTCTGTATCTGTTTTTAGAAAGTGGAAAGTTCGTAAGTCACATCTAAAAATAGTTTGTACCCTGTGTTTAACTGAAGATGCAGATATTAGTCATCATTATTTAACGATTGCCTGCTAAATGCCCAAGACTGTGCTAAGTATTGTGGGGCATACGAAAAGCCATAAGACATGGCCTGTGCCTTCAAGGATCTTATAGTCTAAATAGAAAAATGAGACATAAACAGATGAAAAATTATGTAACGCCGAAAAGCAATATATTGTAGAGGCCAGTTGGATGGTTCCATAAGAAAGATTCTAGGGATTACCTTTCAAAGGTTTCCTTCACTCACCACTTTACCATTTCCTAGTAGAGTAATCCCACATGTGAGTTCTTCATCTTGTCAAAATACTAGACTACAGGAGCTTGACTTCTGTTCATTTTCTTTATCTCATCGCTGCAATTCACTGCTTTTCCTCTTTCTATAAACACAATTTCCTCCTTAAACACAGAGAGAATTTTTATAAAGATGACACATAGTAGGCATTCCCTGAGATTATACTATATTTCTGATGGATGACATACTGTAATGTTTATCCATATCTTAAACTCTACATCGAAATGTTTAATTGAGCTTAGATCTGACAGATTTGAGCTTATTCCTGCCAGTAGCCGTAGTATATAGAAGTTCAAATTCTATACCAGTATAAGTGTGCAAAGATCATGCCACACTTCCCATAAAGTAGTTTCATCATAATTGTATTCCTCACCCTTGGGAAGCTAGATGGGTTTTCTCTTCATCAGTAACAAACATTGATCAAATCCACTCTCAGAGTAGGGTTGAACTAAATCTGATCTGAAATGTCTTGAATATTATTATTTGGGGATTACTGATTAATATGGTAGGCACAGTCTTCCTTCACTGTTGGTGAACCCACCAGATGTCATTGAAGCATGTCCAAATGTTTCACCAAAGTAAGTAGAAATTGACAGCCAGAACATTTTCATTCCGGTAACAATAGGAAAGCCAAATGATTATTGCTCATAATACAGATTCACATGGCTATTTATATGAAGAATAAATTAGCCATTTTTTTCTTCTCATAGTGACTATCAGGCAATGTATCTTTAACTTTATTCTTTTGCATGCCAAGTGACTCCACCTAATGCCATTGGTTCCCATGACCACCACCACTATTGATGCCTTAATGCTGAGATTACCTGGTATTTACTCTGTGTATCCCATGTATGGCTATAGCTTTTTGCATGTTGTCTTCTCTGTTACAATGAGAGCTTCTTGAGGACAGCATCTCGATGACTGTGGTGGCCTAGAGAGACACAGACAGACAGACAGACCCTAACTCTGTTCTTCTTTCTCCACCATTTGAAGAATCATCAAAGCTGACTGAAGGGGGAGGGAAGTGTGTGCAGGTGGAAGATGCCCTAAATTGTGGCTTTGAAAGTCAGGTACCCCCGATAAGTAACTGCCAGGCCGTTTGAATTTGAAGATTCCAGCACCTTTGGGGAGAATTTTGAATGGTCAAGGAAATAATTTTGCTTCTAAGGCAGTGCACCAACAGAGGAAGAAAAGGGAATGTCATTTAAAATAAAAGTCCTACCATATATGCCAAGAGAGAAAATCCAGAGTTGATAAATACAAAGTGTAGTGAAAAATGTAACAGGTTTAATAACTGACATCATTAATAGTTTGTGCCTGTTAAGGTTTTTTTTCCCCCAGGTTCATAAATACATCTTTTGACAGGCACAGTTGGGAAATTTCCACATTCCACATGGTCCTTCCATATTCATTTTCCCTGCACAGAAAGAATATACCTGAAATACTGCTTTAATCCAAGTGACCATAATGATGAAACAGATTAATCAGAATTCATTAGCAAATCTAAGCTGTTTAGACACAGAACAAATAACATGAAACTTTCTAGATAAGTCATAGGCAGTCCACAAAGTCGATCCCTGAAGTAAAGTTTTTACATATATTTAACTACCAAGTTAAAATCCACATGTTCACAATTCAGTATCTTTCTCATTCCTGTTTGAATACAGGTCAGATAAATGACTTCTGAGATCCCTTACAACTGAGTGATTCTCTGAAATGTGCCAAATATGTTTATATCCCTCTCAAGGCAGTGAACAAACTAAATTTTTGTAACCCTCAAGTATTCAAACATACTATCAGAACTATGACACTGTCTTCTTTCAGCATTGTAATATTAAACATTGTAATATATTATGGTTTTTTGATTATCACTGCTAATGAGGTATTGTATTTTCCATTCATATCATACTAACCTTTTTTTCTCCTTAGCCTCTGCCTGTGAGTTCTTAGACATTGTGGAACTGCTGCTGAAGTATGGAGCTGACCCCACCCTACGAGACCAGGAGGGCTGTCTGCCTGAGGAGGTGACAGGCTGTAAAGCTGTCTCTTTAATACTGCAGCAACACACAGCTGGGAAAGCTTAACTCCACAGCTGGGAAACTGCAGCCTTTACTAGCCCAGAGCTTCAATAATGAAAGAAAACTGCAATAATAACCCTTCTCTGCCACTCTTCTTTGGTATGCATTGACCAGTGAGAAATAGGACACTCAGAGATGTTGACTGGTGGTTCAAAGCCTTGGCAATTCATTCTGTCTGCATACATTGGGGAGAATAGATGAACTGATGTGCAGTGCATAATGTGATCTAGTTCTTTTGAGCATGCTCTGATACTTATCACTGCTCAAGAGAGCGGGGAAAGGAAGTAGATCCTCTTACAAAATATTAAATGTGGCTGCTCTTTAAAATGTAGATATATAAGCAAAAAGTGACTGTTTTATACAGAAAATGAGAGCATCTATTCATGAAATACCTTATTTGGGGGTAACCAAATGGTCAGTGGCACTAACCCAACTGGACTAAGTAGACATTCCAAGTATACTCCTCGTTTGACAGACAACTTTGAGAAGGAAAGAGGAGGTAATAGTCAAAAATAATAATGAAAAATTTGTTTGCATTCTTTGAGGGATATGGAAGGCATAAAGAAAATCAACTTGTTTTATGAAAACCTCTAAACCTTGTATTTTTATAATAGAATCCAGTAAATTCTCTCAGAGGAAGAGATGTTGGTGATGAACAAAGCACCAGTTAAGCCAGTATTCTCCTAACCAACTTGGGGGGAGAAGGGAGAGGGATCTTCTCAGTACCCAACCCTCTCCCTCCATACAGAATGCCTATGTCGGAAGGATTTCAGCATGATGTTAAGAGTCTTTTTAAGGTCTAGTGTGAAATGGTGCATGATTATCTGGTTCTTTTGAGGGTGGAGTGGATACCAAGGTAACCTCCTTGTTGTAAAAGCTTGTGGATGCTTTTGAAGCAGTATGTCTGTGTCCATCCTGGGCTCTAAATTTGCCTTTTTATCCTGGCTCAGCCTAATCCAGAAAATTCTTTAGAAAGTTATTACTGTACAGAGTAAGTAGCTCATTCAGTAGGAAGCTAGGTTGAGGTTTATAATCATTATCCTCAAAATAGTAGCAACTTTGGTTGGTGTTGAAATTCTCCATCAACTGGCACATCCCAGGGAGTGCTTCCCTGGCAGAAATCGGGCATGTTGAGTAGTCCCTCTCCTGTCGGGTTGCTCTCAAGCTTACTTGAAGACTTAGGTCTTCTAGGATATTGACCAGCATCTTTCACCAGTATTCAGTTTTTTAATTGTTTAAAACTCTGTCATGCATGTTAGAGTCTCTTGAAATTTCACTGGCATTCCTAAAGAACTGTGTCATTACTTTGGAGCTCCTTTCATAGCATTCAAGCTACATCGCAGCTCACTTTGGCTTTATTCCACTGTGTATCCTTGTCTATGTAAGAATCCTCCTCTTCTTTTTGTGCCCAAAGTGTAAAAATTGTTGCATGCCCTTTTAAAATTAATGTTATTTTGTGCATATTAGTAACAGAGAAAATTTAGTAAAGTTTCTGTTCTATACAGGCTTAAAGGGCAGCTACTTGGGCCCATTGACCTCTGTTCACCTGATTCTGCAAGCATTTATTAAGTATCTGCTCTGTGCAAAACACTGTTGTCTTTTGTCAACATTTGGTAGTTCCATCTTGAGATATATATATATATATATATATGTATATTAGCCAGGCTCTTTTTTAGTTTCCTGTTCTCTCACAACAAAACAAAGTCAATGGGATTTAAATGCGAGATAGTATTTCATTTTTATTTAGTTCATTTTAAGATTTTTTTAGTTCATTTTTACAACTTTAGGGTCATTAATTAAATATAACCATCAGCTTAAAAATATCAAGTGCATTATAAAGCCAACTTCAAAATATTTAACTCTTGCATTAAGTTACCAAGATTTGAATCCAGGAAACTTTTCAAGAAGCAATTAATATTACTATCATACACAGCATCCTGTGAATTATTTCTTCGTTATCATAAGGGTTGTGTTGGCATTATCCATTATAACAGTTGAAACCTGGTTTTGACTCCCCTTTAACTCTCCTTGAGTTATTATAGAAGTAACTATGCTCCTACCTTGAGCATTTTAGATTAGGATTGCTTGAGTTTCCTTGCCAAAAGTGGAGGAGTTACTCCCAAACAAAGAATATATTTTGAGGCAGAAACTCAAGTAGTCATCCAAGAACCTTCTCATGGGGCGTACATGATGAGGTAATATTTCCATACTGCAATTGGATTTTCCAGTAGTTTGGCCTAGAGATTACAATGCCTGAAGTCAGGAAATGTAGGCTCAGCTTCTGACCCTGATAATCTTTGTGATTTGGAGTAAGTCTCTTTACCTCTTTAGGCCTCAGTTTCTTATATAAAATGAGGGGATTGAATTAGATGATTGTTCATGCCCCTTTCAGCTCTAAACCTTAAGAACAAACTGATTTGAAAGAGGAAATGTTTTAGTGTGAGTTCAACTGTGAATTCTGGGTATATTACTAACAATTCAAAAGAATCCTTTTGAAAAATACAGTAGGAAGTATTTTGAAGCTAGTTCTACTATAAGAACCAAAAAAATGTTAAAAATCACTTTTCAGATAGCACTGTTATTTGGGGGAAGGGAGGAAAGTTTGAGCTTTTATTGGTTCAGATGTCCAATTCCAGATCTTTCTTGTTTGATATTTCTAATGAAACAGAGCATTGTAAAATTTGTAGTACTTCAATCAGTTTCTGTGATGTTAGAACAATCTTTGGGTTAGAAGAATAAATCATCTGAGTGATATAACTAAAAAGTTGAGGTTATCGTTTGCATCCTTACTCTTTAACCTTAATCACTTTTTTCATTCTGATATAATTCTCAGTTCAGTACTCTACTTTAAAATGTTGTCCAAAAAGAAATAAAGTTATTCCAAGGGCCCTAATACTAGTGTCTACACATAAAACCATAGCTGACCATCTTTTTCCATTTCCCAACAAAGGTATTTAATAGGATTTCCCTTCTTAGTGAAGATATACCATCAAAATATCACTGTTGATTTTTTTTTGTACACATATGTAATAAACCTTTCAGTCTGATAACCCAAAATGTCTAATTTTTGCTAAGTATGACTAGCTTTTTAGTGTGGAAATCTTCTCCTTTAGTCTCCATTTTTAAAAACTGAATTATACTTTGAAAGAAATGCAGTCAAAGCTTTATTAGCCAAACTTTCACTGTTCTTCCCAAGCAATCCTGTGGTCCAGGTACATTATTCTGATTGACACCTCTCAAGGTTTTTATTCTCATCCTAAAACTTCCCCTCTGCAGCCTCACCGAGTTTTACTTTCTTTAAGTTCTGGATTTGCAGTAAAGGCCCTGGGTTCAAATACTAGGTCTACTACTTACTAGCTGTGTGACTTTGGGCTGGATACTTAACCACATGTTATCTCAATAGACTCCTCAGGAAAATGAGAGAGACAGAGAAATTACCTACCTTTAAGATCATCTTTAAGATTTCTTCCAACTCTATGAACCTTTATATATATGGAATTGAAAGAGATTATATAAAGTATCAAATGGGGACAAAACAGAATATCTCAGTGGATCATCCAGACTCTTTCCTGAGGCTTATTTCTTTGCATTTCCCACCATTTCAAGAGTCAGAAATTTTTTGTGGACTTGTGATGCTTTTAATAGTTTTTAGAGTCACAATCCAAATGGCTTGTCAAATAAAATACATACTCCGTGTATATATAGAGTGTGTCTACTTTCTCACCAACCTCAGCCTTCTAAACCCTGGATCTAGAGTCATAAAATCACAAAATATTAAAACTGCAGGAGACCCAGAGCTATGTAGTCCAGGCCTCTTGTTTCATAGATAAAGGAGCTAAAGGTATCTCCCAAGACCTCTCCAGGTAAATACCTTAAATAAGGGCAACAACCAAAACAAACAAACAAAAAAAGAAGTATTTAACACCAGTATTCTATGGCTATGAATTATGGAATATCAAGAATCAGATCTGCAAGTTACACAACAAGCAGTGGAGATGCTTGGTAGGATTGATGTAGATGATTGTAGCACATTACCAACAAAGAATTACAAGCAAAAAGATTGATCAAAGACATGATCAAATAGATACACTGCAGGTTAGCCATGTACCAAGAGTGGGGGATAAGAAATGTAAACTCTAGGGGGTACTAAGGATGGCAATTTCTCTTAATACTTTGTGTGAATCCCAAAGACTTGGATGAGTTGTGAGCTGCACCCCTGGTTGGAACACCCACATCTGGGAGATCACAGAGTCTTTATAGCATAAGTATCACTTTTAAGTTGAAGGGGTTGGACTAGATCAACTCTGAGGTCTCTTACAACTCTAAATCCTATAATCCCTTTAAAAACCTTAGAGAAACCTTTAAAAGGGTATAGCCAAACCCTTTGAATTTATGGAGTCAACTGCGGAGTCCTTTACCATTTAATCTCTCTAAAAATCACATCATGGCAGAAAAGAAAGCCACATACAGATTAGCTGTCATTTAAATAATAATGCCTGTTTTAACTTTTCAGAGTGCTTTACCACGCATTATTGCATTTTTTCTCCACAATAGTCCTGTAAAGTAGATAGGACAGGTGCTGTTATCCTATTTAACCAATGAGAAAACTAGGGATATGTAAAGATTCACTGGCTTACCCAAAATGACCCAACCAGCTAGTGACAGCACCACTGTTAGGACCAAATTGACATGACAAAGAGGGACAGATGCCCAAATTTTTTTTTTAGTTTGATAATCCCCAAAGCCTCATTTGGCATGGCAAATTGCAGCATAAATAATGACTCCTTAATGATAAGAATCCCTTATGGCTCCATTGTACCACCTCCCAACTCCAGCCCTGGTATTAGTCTACTCCAGACTAGAACTGAGATCTCCTAACACTCAACCCTCTCTTTTCTTTTCATTGCATTTTTCAGTGGCTAATATATCCAACAGAAATTTATTAAGCCCCTACTATGTAAATCAACTTCGTAAGTGTGAGAGGGTAGAAGCATGGTGGGTAACAGTTTGTAAGAAAAAGATCTGGGGATTTTCATGGATGTAAACTCAGTATAAGGTAGCAGTGTGGTGTGGCAGCTAAAAAAGCTAATGAAATCTTGGCCTGAATTAGAAAGACATAATTTATGGGAATAAGGAAGTGAGAGTCCTTCTCTACTCTGTCCTGGTCAGACTACATCCTTAGTATTATGTTAAGGTCTTGGCAATATGGTTTAAGGACATTGATATGCTGGAGAATGTCTAGAGGAAGGCAGCCAAAGAGTCTTGAATCCATGTCATGTATAAAGAGTGGTTACTTCAACAAGAAACGTTTGGCCTGGAAAAGACAAGATTCCAAGAGAGACATGTTAACAATGTTCAGGCATTTAAAGGCCTGTCATGTGAAAAGAAGAATCTGGGGAGCTTTGTTTTCCTGGGGGCAAAACCAGGATTCATGGGTAGAAGTTGCAAAGAAGCAAATTAAGGCTTGATTTCAGAGGAAAACTTACAGACAATCAGAACTGCCTCGAAATGCAATGAGCAGCCTTAGAAGTCAGTTCTTTCCCCCTCAGTGGAAGTCTTCAAGTAGAGTAGATGATCACTTGTCATATGTTATAGTGAGGGTTCCTTACAGTTTTAGGTTAGACTAGATGGATCACCAAGGTCCCTTCTAACTCTGAAACATAATATATGCAATAAAAATTAAGTATATACTGTATTCAGACCATGTGCAAGTTGTGGTGGGGGGGGGTGGAGAACATATAATTTGAATTAGACAAAGTCCCTTGCCCTCAAGAAATGTATCATCTTAGCATAGATTTAGAAATCACTAGACATAGCTACGTTATGCAGTTGTTTCAATAATGTCTGATTCTTGGTGACCCCATTTGGGGTTTTCGTGCAAAGATACTTACTGGAATGATTTACCATTTCCTTTTCTAGCTCATGTTACAGATGAAGAGACTAAGGCAAGCAGGGTTAAGTAACTTGCCATTGGTCACACAGCTAGTAAGTTTCTGAGGCTAGATTTGAACTCAGGTCTCCCTGACTCCAGGCTCAGTGCTTTTGTTATCCACTATTTCACCTAGCTGCCCTAGACATAGCTGTAATATATGATGTTAAAAGATAAATACATTACAATTACAAACAAGGAGGAAAAGTTAAGGTAGATTAAGGAAGATTTCAAGAAGGAAATCACATTTACCTGAGCTTTAAAGGACACCTAAGACTTAAAGTCTTAAAGGGAAGGAGGACATTCCAGATGACACAGAGTGAGAATTGTATGAATACTCCACCACCAGTACCATAGATAATTGAGAATTGGTTCCATAATGTTGTCTCAGAATGTTTCATAAGATCTCTCAAAAACAGTCTTTCTACGATACGTGAATATCAGAACGTAATTCAGAGTTAAGCCCATAATATAACCATGTCTGTAATGAAGATGTGAGAATTATAGACCATTTTCCACATATTTTAAACAAAACATCATATAATTCTGTCTGAATCCCTTAGCCAGAACTATAGCAGTAGAAGCAGAGATCTGGAATCATCTGCTAGGGGTTGTTTTTTTTTTAATGTTTCAGCATTTTCCAGCTAAAAGGTTGCTATTATCAAGTGAACCTTTTTATTAAATAGGTATTTCTTTGCTTCCTGCCAGCTTTAACTACTTGGCTGTGGCTTATTGTTACATGTCCTGGACACTGTAGCATCTTTAAGGATTAATGTACCAGGTCTAGGATAGCAGCGTAACTAAGCTTTGTTTGCTGGAAGGTTAAGTAATAGACCTCATTAAATAGCTGTTTCAATTTCACATAGACATTTTTAGGTGGGTTTTTTTTTAACTGAAATGTGCCATCTTATTTGCCCAACATCTATGTTAAATTTCAAGCTTTAGAAGTCCCCTTAGTAAATCAGAGTATGTTCTTCATAGGAGAATGTGTGAAATAGCACACTCTCCAGTTACATACCAGTACATATTAAATTCCTTTTCCAATGGTGATTTGTTGTTGTTTGAATTGTTACAATATTGATCAAAATAAAAGGAACCAAATCTCAAATTCATTTTCCAGCTGCTTTATCCTTTGCTTACCATAAAAACCTTTGCCTGATTTTTAACCTGACTTAGATTTTATATAGCAAAAGTTCATTATGGCATTTTAGTATGCCCTAAAGCCTTCATTAAGTGGTTTAAGTGGCCTACATTTGGTATCATGTTTTTCCCTGTGGTAAACTCCCATTATAAAATACCTTGCTCTTGCCTGGATGTCATCATGCTGTGGATGAGATCATGTCCCCAGGTACAAAGTGATATACAAGGAAGTGCTACTTTGCTCATAGTGTGGCCTCTTCAAAGGTGGCACCCCTTCCTCAGTTGTTTGTCCATTATAGTAAGCTTTTAATATTTTTTAAATGAGATTGGAAGATTTAGTCAACTTAAAATTTGCTCTGCTCAGAGAAACACTCCTATAATATTGTGATAGTAATAAAATTATTCATGATTATTTGAAGCATTGACTTAATTATCTTTTAATTACCATTTCATAATGGTTGAACTATAGGTTTTCACCTACAGTGTTAAAGCCTAGTTAACATATTGAGAGCTGAGAAATAGTTATCGAGCAAGATTTTAAATGAAGACAACCCCTTTCTAGAAAAACAATCTCTCAAGAATACCTGAACATACTAATTGTAATCCTTGTCTATGGTTTAATATATACAAAGAATGAGGAATCTTTAAATGATCTATTAATTGGCATTAGGCAAGGAGAAATCAGTAAGACCTAGTTCTTGCATCATACCTTGAAATATTCCTGTTATCTCTGAGACAGAGAAAATTCCAAATCATCACAAGCCTGATCCTTATGAGGAAAAACAACACATTTCAGAATTTTCCTGTTTGCAATTCTATGTTCTTACTCAAGTGAATTTCAGAATTTTGTTTTTACTATTTTATGTTACTTTTTTCAAATAAATGCCATTATTTAAAAGCTATCTGAATGCCCCTTTAATTACAAATTAGTCATTTCTGAAGACTACTAATGAGGCCTTCTGCAACAAGCTGGCTACATGAGGATATAGGAACAAGAAATACAGGTGTGGTTATCTCCAAATTTTGTGCTGGCTTATGAGATTTAGAAGTATATTTCATGGCCCATGTTGAATCTTTCTTACTGCTAGTATTGATTCTCACCATACTTATATTCCTCCTAAACAGAAAACAGTGTCTTTGTACAGCATTTTACATGTGTGTGCCTTCATATACATTATTTTATTTCAGCTTCACAACAAAATTGAGATGTAATACCAATATGCCCAATTTATACAAAAGGAAACAGACACACAGAGGTTATTACTGACCTCAAAAGCTATCTTTCACCTTTCCATACTTATATTATAAATGAGGAAACTGACACCCAGGAAAGTTAAATGCCTTGCCCAAGATCACCCCTAACATCAGGAGCGAGATATGAACCCAGGTCCTCTGACTGTAGTCGGTTCTCTGTTCACCATACCACACTGTCAGTCTCACACAACCAGTACCATGAAGTCACAGGTCATCTAGAGTTGGCTCGGTGCTTTCTTCACAACAACCCTCTGATGTCAATATTGTGTTGCATTTTTTTTCCAGGTGAGAAAAGTGAGCAAAAATGACTTGTTCAAGGTCACTTGAAAATAGTATTTCTTCTGTCAAGGCCAGATCTCTCCTAGCTCCCAACACATTTTCCACACCAACTTGGGGTCAGAGAAGTAAATAATTTGTCAAGATTAGTGGCAAACACATGACTCTAATTCCCATCTAGAGCATTTTCCTACACTGTGCTACTTACCTTCCCAACCGTCCCCAAAAGGGTAATTGTTGAGGTAATTTTTGGAGCCACCAAGGAAACAGTGAAGTTAAAAGATGGTTTAGAATCTCTGAACTAAGATCTAAGTTACATCAGAAATGGTGTCATACAGGTACCCAGAGAGCTGAGAATTCCTCCCCAGACAGAATCCCACAGGCTGTCACATATACCTAAAAAAAAACAAAAATAAAACCCTGTACAGTGGCTGTGAACTGGTAGGATGTCGGTAAGAGTGACCTTCATGCAAAGTCTAAGCAGCAGCAATACATTCATCCTTTGCACCAGGACCAGGATTTATTTCTCTCACTTACGTGGCAATCCTGGTTTACAATTTAATATTTGGAAGGTAAGTTCAGCTTGATGGACACTTTGCGTAATAAAACATTCTTTTAAAATACACACCCACACACCCACATATGGATGAAAAGTGGCCTGACCAGTGCCCACAGCTTTCATGAAGTACATTTGTGGAGCTCAAAGCTAAGTCCTGGATATGTTTATAGCACTTTAGCCCTGTTTGTGAGTTTGGAGCCCTTCCAAAAAAAGAAAAGAGAGACATATATTATTGTTTATAATCTGCTTTATTCCACCAAACCTTTACTGAACAGACTTGTGGATTGCTGTTTAAATCCCTCAGTGCCTTTAACTACCGATACCTAAAGTGGTTAATGCGCATTCTAAATGAAGCTTGGCATCCACTCTAGGAAATCACTTTAATTGAGAAGCATTAAATGTTAAAATGATTAAAAAATATAAAGCCAACGCATGCTGAGTATAAAGGGCCCTAGTTCACCAGTAATATGGTTCTTTTTTATAGTGTTCCCTCCAACTTGAATGAGCCCTAGCCATTTGCAGGTATCTACTACAAAGCAAAACTTTTCCTTCCTAGGTCACTGTCTGCAGACTGCTAGATGGTACAGCTGGGCAGTAAGCAGACAGCAGCAAGAAGGAATACCTCAGAACAACTTTCTGAGATTTAGAATATGCACAAATGGAACAACATCACCATCAGAAATTCCTTTCTTACTGAAATGAGATTTCATGTCCCAGGTTCCCGAAATACGTGACAGATTTAACCCCCACATCATTGCCTGCACTTTCCATTTCTGTATACAAAGACATCTGCCAAAACCTACGTATACTTTGGTAGCATGGTTTAACCATGCCTGTGGTTTCACCAGGGCATGGGCCAAAACCCATTTGGATTCATGTTTTAAGTAAATAATGTTCTCAATTTCCAATAGAAAACTGCTGTTAGAGAAATGGAGAACAGGTGAAGGATGGGTTGAAAAAATTCCCTTTGTTGACTGCATTTCAAAAAGTTCAGTGGGCTTATGGTCTGGTTTAATTGCATGTACTGATATAGCAAGTATATCTTTTTTTGTTCAATTTTACTCCTTTCTAGAAGTAAGTGTCCTAGGAATTTTTCCAGTCCGGACTGGAAAGTAAAGTCCTTGTTATACTTAATAACAACAGACCTTTATCAAGTATTTGCCATGTGCCATGCACCAAAAGACCCCAAGGAGCTTGAATTCTAAAAGAGGACAATCACATAAAAAAAGCTGCAAAGGGCGAACATAGAAGCATGCATGGTATAGAAAGTCTGCAGCATCAGGAATGGTTCTGGCAAGGAATGAAGAGGGCTAGCCTGAGCACTTTTATTAAAAATTGAGGTTCTGGGAAAAACTGACCACAACAAAGTGATTATACAGAGTTGGAGTGAACTTCCAGGGTGAGAAGGCTACAATGGTTAGGAGATTCATGAGCAGGTCCCAGAGAGGAATGACAGTTGCCTTGGGGTTTAGGGATATAGTAAATGCATCTTTCCTGTCTGAAATCATCCCAGAATTGTTCATGGTATAAACACAGGTCTGAGTCCTCTTTTCATTAGGGTCCAGGGAATAAGCAGAAAAGACACCAAAAATAAAAAATTCTAAGAAATGCCTTATTTTAAGAGATCTGGAGAGGAGAGCACAAAATCAGCTGGTTTTCCTATAAGCATGTGATATACTCTTTCTAGGGCAAGAGCTGATCATTTAAAAGACCTTTATTTAATAGTTCTAGTGGTATATTTTTATTACCCCTCTTAGAAGCATGAAGATAAAAATTTCCCTCTTCTTAATGATTTTGGTCCCATTTTATAAGCATTGATTTTTCCTTCCTCCTCTCTCACCCATCATATTTATTTCTGCGGCACAAAGGGCAAAACGGCAACTTAGTGTTTACTTTTCAAACTCATGTCTGGCAGTAGAAGAAATGCCCAAGCTAAATTTAGCTACTCTTTTGCCAGTCTTTTGGGACTTTGGGGGGAAAAGGGGATAGTGAATTTTGTATGCTAAATTGGAACTAAAATGACATTCTTCAAAGAGGGGAAGAATTAAAGTTACAATTTTAGAACCTAAAGTATGGTTGTTTTTAAAGGTTCAAAACTGAACTCACTGAAAGCAGCAAATATCTTTATTCCTAATAATTTTTATTCCAGTCCAAAGGAAGAGGCTCATGAAATCAGTCTCAGAATTTAAACCAACCCCCACCTGAACTATAACATCCACAGCATTCAACTTTCTCCTTGAAAATCTCCACTCATGGGGAACTGCTAGACTAAGATTGACTTTCCTGTGTGAATCACTGTGACAGGTTCTATCCTGCAATCATTTCAAACACCTACTATGTGCCAAATGCTGTGCTAGGCATCTATTAGAACAAGAGTAATCCCCGTTTTAAAGTAGAAATCACCACCACAAAAAAAGTGGGACAGGACACGGCAAGAGGACCTTCCAGTTCCTTTAATTTGCTTCTGGTCTGCCTTAGAGCTTGATTCCCCACCTGCCAACCCAATCTAGATTTCTTGGTCTAAGGAACTTCGGGTTTGGAAACTTTCCATCCATATATATGGTGATTTGCCTTTAATTTGTGGTCTTCCCTACCTAAAGCCCCGAGACACCAAGGAACTTGCTCATAGTCATTGAGCTGGTTTATATTCAGGGTAACACTTGGACCCAGGTCTTCATGACTCAAAGGATGTCCTTTTGTCTACTGTTCTAGGCTGTTCTTCCCCCCATTTTTGGCTGGGTAAATACTGAGGCAGAAGTGAAGGATTCAGGGAGAAACGGCAGAGCCGACTCAGAAACCCTCCATCTCAGTCCTGCTGCCTTCTGAGGCCCCGAGCTGGTAGAATTTTCTCTTCTGTTCCTTTCTCTAGTAACTATCCCTTTGGGGTCCCTTCTGCTTGGAAATCAAATCACTCAAGAACAAATCTCTAATAGACAAAGAAAAAAGATAACACAAAGTAGTGCCAGTGTTATTTGCAGGTGAAGAAATTGGTGATCAGAGAGGTTAAGTGATTTGTGGAAGGTCACATAGCTAAGGAGTGGCTGGGTCAAGATGGGAACAACACACTTTCCAATGCATCATTCAGCCTTTTCTACCAGATCACTGCCTGTCTGTCAGCTGAGGACATAAGACCTTCGACAAATCGTTCCTGAAGTAAATGTCATGTCCGGATGTGGAAGCTGCACACCCTAGAAAGTGAAGCAGCTATTCAGTGAGCTGTTAGTCCTTGGAGCAGTGGACCAGGTGTTGTCATCCTCAAGCCTGTATCGCTCTGTTATGTGCCAAACCACTTTGCTAAAATATGAGCGTAAAGGAAGCGATGCCCCTTAGCTGCAGTAGTACTGTCTGCTGACCTCAATTTTCAAAAAATTCTGAGGTAAAGGATTTTGGAATGGGGACTTGTCATCTGCCCTGTGACTTCTTGTGTTCAGAGGGCTTCATAGAAAGCTGGCCCTCCTTGGGAGGATAATAGGCATTGTGCTTCCTTTTATAAAGAATTGGTAGGAGAGTGGGGCAGTTAAGGTGCCCTGCTAAAGTCATACAATATATCCAGTGGCAGAGGAATTAAAACTTTATGGCCCTACATTTCTGCCTCTTGTTTAGCATCCTGAGCACAGTCACCTTTTAGAGACTGAAGCTACCTCTTTTGGAAGGTCTCTGACTATTTAGCCAGATGCTGAGGGCTGCCCTGTTGTGGACACGATGTAATCACCTTACCTTCAGGACCCTGTCTCATACTAGGACAAAATTGCAATTAAAAGGGGGAAAAGCACCCACTTATTTTTCTCAGCCTGGAGCCCAACTCTAGAGAAATGCTCCGACTTTAATCAAAAAAGATTTTATTGATGAAAGTGTCTCTGCTGCTCTTATTTCCAGCTAAACTTCAAGTCCTGCATACTAATAAAGCCTCCTTAGAGGAGGAAACCTCAGCCCTAGAGGCTTCTGGGAAAGTGTATCCAAGAGAATAGATGAGAAAAGGAGAGCTCATTTACCAAACAGCCTCCTGAAGAGCCCTGTAGACTTGGATGAGGTCTTCCTATCGCCTTTCCTGCCTCCACCCAAACATACTCCTCTCTCAAAAGGAGAAATTTTTAAGTTTGAAAGACTAAATATTCAGCAGAATCAGTTGCTAAAATCTGTGTGATTTATCAAGTTTGACCACTCTCAGTGTCCTGGGAGAGAGTTCAGAAGGACAGCTCTGCCAGAAAGCCCTTCAGTTTGACGCAAGATGGAAGTCAAGACCTACAAGCCTACCAAAGACAGGCAGTAGGATAGACTAGAACACCTCCTGGTCCAGGCTAGGCTTAGCTCAAATTCCAGCTCTGCCACATAGTAATTTGGACTGTAAGTAAAGCCTTTGATCTCCCTGAGCTTCAGTTTTTGTTTGTTTTTTCTGTAAAATAAGGAGAAAGTAAATGAGCATTCACACAGAGTCTGCTATATGCCAGGCATTTTGATAAAGAGCTTTACAGATATTATTTGATCCTTGCAACAATTCTGTGAAGTGCTGTTATCTCCATTGGACAGTTGAGGAAACTGAGGAAGAGGTTAAGTGATTTGTCCAGGTTCACAACAGCTAATGTCTTGAAATTAGCCTTGAATTTTATTTCTTCCTGATTCCAAGCCCAGTGCTATATCCATTCTTCCATCTTGCTGCCTCTAATAGGGATGAGCATACTTAAAATTTCTGTGTCACAGAGGTTATGGAAAGAATGCTTTGTAATCCACAGGTAATGTGGATATAAAAAACATTATTATTACTAAGCAGTCCTAATGTTTATGGGCATTTATTTGGTGATTTTGCTTTTTTCCAGTGACAAAAGGGTATTTTCAACTCTGATGTTTTAGTCTCTTTATTTGAACAGTGAATAAAAAGCCAGACAAATGAAATTCTTAAGAACTTTCCATATTTATTTTACATAGAGTGTTACCATACACATCTCATGCCAACGCACAGGAGGCAGATACAAACAAACTCACTGGCTTCTGTTATCCAAAGACACATGGGAATAAATAAATAAGGGTAGGCAGAGTCTTTATTTTCTTTCATTCTTTCCCCCCCAGGAAACAAGACTTTATTTCTTTTTAACTGTACAAAATTTACACTGTGAAGGGTAAGGGTGACAGTCAAGAGCTTGGGGATAGGGGAATTTGGAAGGCAAGCTCAGAGCCATCTGATATCTGGGATCCTGCAGCCCTGAACCTGCCTTTGCTCAGCTGGATGCTGCACTCAAGTGGGAAGTCCTGATAGGATCTCTGTCCATGTGGGCAACTGCAGGAGCACGGGGGTATCTTTCTTGTCCACCTGGGACACAGCAAACAGCCTGCACTCTGAAACCTGCCCAGCTTAGCTGAGTGAGTGAGTGATTGATGCCTTGGCTAACTGCCAGCTGTCTCCTTCACCAGTGCTAGAATCATAAAACGAGCTATGTGCTTTCAATTTGGTCCTACCAAGCAGGATGGGTGTGGATGGGGTGGCTTTGCTGAGCTCTCTCTTTTTTATTTTATTTTATTTTTTGTCTCAGTTGCTGTGTCAGTGCCAATGGAACAACTGCTGGGGAAAAGAAGAGCCAACTGACCAATCTGAGAGAGAGTAAGCATGTGCCAGTGATGTGCTTTTTATTTAGCTTTCAGCATGCCCAGAGCCCTTCAGCAGCAGGCAATAAAACAAAACTCATTTCCGCTTAATTGAATTCGTCTTCATCTCACAGATTCCAACTTTTAAAGTGCAATGCTTCTAAATGAGCCTCCACAGCCCTTCCAACCTGTGCTGGCTGACTTGGGGGTGGCAGCAATATCCATAGTGAGAACTGAGGTGTCAGGCATGACACGTAATCAGAACTGCAGGGACCCGATATCAGCCCAATAGATGACATTAACAGCGTTTACTAAAAATCTGAAATCTTCCATTGCTAACAAGGCAGCAAATATACGTCGAGGTTTGTACATCGCTTGAGCCTGAGAGGGGGATGTCATTTTCTTTCCTACATATATCCCTTAGTCACCCACAGTGAACCCCTGGGCCAGATCATCCTTAGATTAGTTTCCTCCATTACGGTTTGATTTTTTTTTTTTTGGCAAATAGACCTAGATAACTTCCCTGTCCCTTGGTTTGTCCCTCTCCCTTTTTTTAAAAAATAGCATATACCATTGGAAACTCCTGGATTTTTAATCGGCTTGGTCCAAGCTTTTTATCGACCATTAGCCAAGCACTGATGATGATGGGCACTAGTTAATTGCTCCCTTGGAGTGAGCAGCAGAGCCAAATGCTGTCAATATTTTTGGATGGTATCCCTTTCATTTTTTTAAATCAGTCCTGTTGTGTAAGCAAGGGAAAAAATTGCAGCAGTGCAATATCTTAGAAAGAACAAGCTGCCAGGCCATAGTTCTTCTGCCTATATTGCTTCTTCTTTTATAACTAGCCCTTTCCCCAACTTTTCCCCTTAAGCACAGGAGTTCTTAACCTAGGGTCTATGAACTGTAAAAATATTTTGATAACTACTTTGACATAATTGGCTTCCTTTTTTAATCCAAAATATTTTATTTTATGCATTCAAAAACATCCTTCTGAGAAGGTGTCCAAGTCACCAGACTGCAGCAAGGATCCATGACACAGAGAAGATTGAGAGCCCTTATCCTAGAATAACAGAAAGGGAGACGAGAATATTTGGATGGACATCAGGTGACACCTTCCTATCATTTGCAAAGGTAGCTCACCAAAAAGGCCATTTATTTTAAACAGGAAAGCAACCATGGGTATGCTTTTTTGATGGGTCACCAACATGTGCTTTAATTTCCTGAAAGACAGGATGATTTCACTCTGCAACCTAGATAAAGAAAACTGGATCAGCTCATTCATTTTCCCTCCTACTTCATGAGAATTTCTGAGCAAAGGAAGGAACAGCTATGATGAACATTTTACTCTTCCAGGAAGTGCCACAAATCAAGACAGCAGCAGGCTGCCCTGCCTGTGCCCCCTTAACTTGCACTCTCTCCTTATGGTCTTAAGGGAGGGTGAGCTGGGCAGCTGTGAAGAACCAACAAAGCCAGAGGTCTTCAACACTGAGTTTGGTGCTGCTGTGGATTTGCTACCAAAAAAAAATCACCATTTATTTTCCACGTTGTGCTAATTGGTTCTGGAAAACCTTGGTCCTTGGAGCTTTAATGGAAATCCCTGATACCAATGCTGAAGAAACATGGGCCCATAGAGCTTTGTTGTCAGCTCATTACAACCTTTACAAGCTGCTAAGGACTGTGCAAGGCATTCAGAGTTCCCCTTTTTGCTATACTCTCCTCAAAAGATGGTAGGCAAAGTTCTATCTTATAAAAAGGAGAAAAAAAACAAAAACTAAGTGTCCACTTTGCTTGCAAATTCCTGATGTAACACGTATCATGAGTGCTCATGGAATCTAAGGAATAAAGTCTTCATTTGCAGTTGCCTGTATTCCCTGACTTTCCCCCAAAAAAAAATTTGAGACAATAGCACATTGAATCCCTGACCTTAGAGAACTAGTATTCATACATAGTAATGAAGCATCTGGCCATAGGTCATGGGTAAGACCTGCTTTCAGCAGTCACAAGAGCCCTGGTAATAGAGTTTTTTAAAGAATACAGCAGCAAAGGATAAACCTGCTTATTTCTCCCTTTTAGACTAGGTATTCTTAACACGAGGTCCGTAAAATTGGGTTGTGAACTTTTTCTTAGTATTTTGATAACTCTAGTTTAATATTATTGTTTACCTTTATTATACTACATGTTTTATTTTATGCATTTAGAAAAGATTATTCTGAGGAGGGGTCCATAGGCTTCATCAAGCTGACAAAGGGGCCCATAACACCAAAAGTCATTTATTTCAACATGCTCATTTTACATTTGAGGAAATTGATGCCCAGCAAGGTTAAGTGATTTGCCCAAGGTCAAATACGTACCAAGAGGCAGGATCAGAATTCAAACTTAGGTCCTCAGACTCCCTATTAAGTACATTTTCCACAATACTGCCTTGCTTCCCAATGTCCTCAGTGAGTAATCTATCCTAGACAGTGAAAACAGAATAGCCATTTGGAGAAGAAAGAGCTCTTAGCATCCTTGGACCCTAGGTTAACATTTGGCACCTTCCTGGTTTCTTATGTCTGAAGTATGAAGCAGATAGACACATCCACATGACAGGGAGACAAAGGGGGAGCAGTGTCCCTTGCTTCCCATGTCTACAAGTAAGAAACCATTTTGTAGGATTTTAACTTACACATCAAGAGCTTTATCGTCAAAAAGCAAGTCAGGAGGCTGCCATTTCCCCACTGTGGTGTCTCCTACAGGCTGCATTCTTGTAAAGCAGGATATGAACTTCCCTTTTTCTCTTTATCTGTGCTGTACTATTGCAAGACCAGGTAATCCTAGAGGTGCTTTCACTTCTATAGTGGATGAACAGCTTTACCTAGAATGGGCCCAGATATAATCCTAATGATATACTGCATTAGCGCAACAGACCAGGGACCCCAAAAGAAATGGGTGTAATGACAAGCTAGGCTTCTTTGGGTCTCTTAGTTTTAGTTGTATGTATGATTCCTACCCCAGCCCCTGCCTCCAAGAAATGTGAGATTTAACAGATAGTTCACATTCTATCACTTTTAGGATGTCAATCTAATAGTAAGACATTGAACAAATATACATCTATGTGAAAGGTCTAGGATGGCTCTTTAGTGTTGCAAAAGGCTCTTGTTTTAAAGAGGGATATCCACAGGGATACTCTAAAAAAGCTCAACTCAAAATGCACTCAAACATAGCACTGCCTCTTTGCCTCTTTTCATGACTGTCCCTCCAAGTAAGCCTTATGCTAGTCAGTAGGGCTCAACTGACCACATGTTCGGAATCTGCATCTTCACCAACATTTATTTTCTCTGATTGTCTTTCTACATTGTTGACTCCATAGTTGAGCATTTCATCATCTTTCTAACTTGCAGCCTGATTGTAGAGGGAGGGATGTTAGTGAATAAAATTATCACAATCAAGGACCAAGAAATATCCAGATGTCAAACAGTAGGATAGCCATTTTCCATCTCCAAAGGACAAGTCTAAGGTCATGTTCATGAGTTTGTTTGTTTAAACAAAATCAAGGATACACTGACATAATCAGGTAGAGGGGAGAAGTCATCTTTTCACACCAAAAATATGAGAAGTGTTTTTGCCATCAAACAATAGCAGTCATTGTTTCCAGTGACTTTGGGAACAGATAACTGTACTTCCAAACTTAGGTTTTGGTGATGTTGGGCCAGAAAACATTTTTAATTCAAGGGAGCACTGAGTCTGCTGCTTCTACTGCAAGAAGCTCATTTCCTGGTAAAGGCAATGATTTGGGGAGCATTCAGCGAAAACACACCAGCTGAAGTGGAATTCCCAAAGCAGTCACAGTCACACGTGCTTCCAGAATAACGAAAAGCCAAAGCTTGTAAGCATGGGGCATGAGGGGAAGAACCGACAATTCAGCATTCCTTATGGCCCTAGTCATCAAGTCATGTGTTATCCATTCCCCAGGCTCCTCCAGAAGGAATCCTCTGCTCCCACCAATTCCCCCACAGAACAATATCCTATGATTATGGCATTACAACCTTGCAGGAATCAGTCAAGGACTTCCATTGAAAATAATGGAAATTCATATTGGTGCATCTGTTATCCATGAAAAGTATATTTGTCTCTTGATACTTGAATGGACTCTCAGGCCAGAAGAATAAGCGGGGTGGGGAGCAGAGTCACCTAAAAAGGAGGATGATCCATTTCATCCAGCCAGGAAGCTGGGCTGGTTGGGAAGTCCGGGTAGCCAACACTGCTTCCTGTAGATATATCTGAGGTAGGCCCCCCAGCCATCACTCTCAGTGTCTGGGTCACTCCCTGCCCACCATGTGCAATGATTCCCAAGTGATTGTCCATTGTGTAATCCAGCCCATTGAGTAACGGAGTGTGGGATGGCAGCGATGATACAGAAGATGGAGACTGGGGAATTCCATAAGGACTCCCATCCCTCAAGTCCTGATAGGATTGTCCTGTCCCATCCATGGAGAAGCTCCCATTCATTAACTGTCCGCCTGCAACGTCCCCCACATTGCCATAAATTCTATTGGTGTGGCCGAGATCTGAGAGAATCTGATCTTCTGTGGACAAAAGAACGGAGATTTAATGATGGATGCCAGTCACCCGTAGCTCCAGGCTCTTCACAAAATAGGAGAGCACACTACAGGAAGAGAAGCATAAGGACTCCAGCTGCCACACTGCCAACCACCTGCTAGCAGGCATCTGCAAAGGTCCACCATCCTACAGACTTAAATTTTGGGGAAGGAAATTAAAATACCTACATGAGACTCATCCCAAAGGCCAGAACAAACCCATCTGATTCTTACCAATTCTATATTTGTTAAGCACTTACTATGTGACCATTGCACTGGAAGGACTGTGCCCCGGTGGTCTTGTTTGTCCTCTGTGAAGCATGTTGCTAGGAGGGCTTAGGAGTTCCAAAGCCACTGAAGAGTCAGCCTAGGGTTGGGAGTGGGGGAGGGTATCCTAGTCAAATAACAGCTGTCAATGATCTATGTTCTATGACAGGATTTCCCAATAGAATGTAAGTTTCTTGAGGGTAAGAACATTGCATTTTTTCCATTTGCCCGGGCCTGACACAGAGTCTTACACATAACAAGCACTTAATAAATGTTTGTTGAATTGAGTTGGAAGCTGACATAATTTATCAGGAGAATATCCCAAGTACTGATAACAGGAGGCAGACCCCTCAGTGTGCATGGATCGCAGCTCAATCTTACACTCCATGCTCAGTTTGGAGCCTTTATTGTCACACATGCAAATAGACTCTTCATTTTCATTAAGCATGTTATTACAAAACAAATACCTAGGGGTCACTGAGAGCAGAATGTCCTGGCCCTTTTGTAAAATATAACATTCAAAAGCATCCTTGATGTTGTCCATCCCCTCCACAGGCTAGACCCCAGGTTGGGGCCTACCTTGCCTGCCCTTAGTGCTGGCTCTACTAACATTTCATTATATTTCTTCCAGAGTAAGGAAGTGTTTTGATTTCCTGGCTTTGGTTGGTTAGGCAACAGAGAGAAAACACCATTCAGGTGTAGATAGTAAAAGCAGTCCAGGACCATCGTTAGATCTCAATCAACAAGCATTTATTAAGTGCCTGTTGTCTGTCAGGCACAGTTCCAGGCACTCAGGATAAAAAGACATAAATCAAGCCGTCTCTGCTCTCAGGAGCGTACATTCTACATAGAGAGACAACAGGTAAATATAAGTAAATACAAAATATATACACAATAAATACAAGGTAATTAGTGGGATGTGGATGGGATTGAAAAAGGCCTTATGAGGTAGCCCCTCTGCTGAATTTTAAAGGAAATTAGGAATTCTAAGATGCAGAGGTGAGGAGGGAGGGCATTCCTCGCGTAGGAGGTGGCCAGTACAAAGCCACAGAGACAGGAGATGGGAAGTTATATGGGGGGGGGGGGGGGGGAATGCACAAAGACCAAGTTGACTGGACCAAAGGGTGAGTGATGAAAAGCAGCGTGTAATAAGGCTGCAGAGATCAGTGGAAGCCAGGTGGTGAAGGATTTGATTCTAGAGGTAACGGAACCACTCTCCTTTATTGAGCAGAGAAGTGAACTGTATTTTAAGAGTATCACTGTGGGAGCAGGAGGAAAGGATTCAAGATGGTAAACTGGATAAAGGGAGACCAAGTAGGATACTTTCACCATAGTCCAGGGGAGATGTGGTAAGAACGATGGCCATATGAACAAAGAGGAGGTGGAAGCAAGAGATGTGGAGATAGAGTCAAAAAGACAGCAACCGACTAGAGAGAGTGGAGAGAAAATGAGGAACTGGAGATAACTGTAATTGCAAAGCTGCCTGCCTGGAAAGGTGGTGGTACCCTCAACAACAACAAGGAAAACAGTGATAATAAGGAAGTTAGAAAGAGGGATGAGTTTAGCAAAAAGATAATGAGTTCTGCTTTGGACGCGTCGACTTTGAGGTGCCTCTGGGACATTGAGTTCAAAATGTCCTAAAGGCACTTGGTGAAAGAGAATGGGAGCTCAGGAATGAGACTGGGGCTGGATGACCATAAGAATAAATAAGTTCTCCAAGATATCTGAGAGAGAAAACAATAGCATTACTGAGATCTCAGAGAAGAGCCTCCTTCTGTTGATGTGGGTTTTGTCCTTGGGGTCAATAGGCTACTTTCTAGGAATAAAGCATAAAACTTGAGTAAGGAAAGTTATCCTCTCATTCCTTAAGTGACTTCATCTAGGGAAGCTAAGGGGCACCTTTATTCCCTACAAAAGGTCATTTATCTCTGGAATTACCTCATCTTAGGATCAGGCCAATGAAAAACTAAGCTGAGATTCCTTATGAGGGTAGAATAATTCCCTCAGAAGGTCCATTGATGCCTTCTTCTTGGGGTCCCTCTTTCATTGTACAGAGATGAGTCACGAAGCAAAGTCACAAAATTCTTGGAGTTTGTTTTCAAATACACTAGCAGCGTTTATTCATATTTAGTACATATTCATGCTAGTGAACAAGTGACTTTCCTTAAGTCCCTGAGAGACCTGGGATGGAGGGTGGGTGGGTGAACATGAACTCCCAACTCTCCTAACATCACTAGCACTACTCCTAAACTACATTGCCCTTTTAACTCCAAGACCATGTGGTCATATCCATGGTTCCCCTCCTTCAACCCTTCTTCCATCATTCTTGAATATGCAAGACATTATCCATAGAATGACTCCCCTTTCTTCCTTCATGATTTGTCTTCTGACCACACCTACTCCCCTGCCTATCTAAACAGTGAATGCATGCTTCTTAAAAGGAAGCAAGAATCTACAGCATCATCTCTGCTGAGAATGAGTCAGGTATTGTTTTATTCCATGTGACCCTCAATGTAGCTGTATCCAAACAGGAAGCAAGGACTTTGCCACCACAGAAGGCATATCTTCCATGTGCATGATGCTTCGAACAGTTTCAAAGCAAATTCACCTCTGTTGTCTTATTGGATCCTAACCATGATCCTGTGAGCTAGGTAGGGCTGGAATTATGTCCCTTCATCACTAAATAAATAAATGCTCCGCCCCCACACCAAGTGACTGAATGACTTGGTTAACTTCACAGCTAGATATAGACTAGAACTCAGGTCTCCTGACTCCCAGGCCAGTGTGGTTTCTCTTGTTACACCAGGAAGCCTCCCTAACCCCATGGACCTTGACATGGTGGCCCTGCTCACCTCTGAAACTCAGCTCACTGTCACTAACCCCACAGTCCTCTGCAGAGCTCTCTTTCTCATGCTTACTGCCTCCCCGGTTCCTCTTGACACTCTTGTAGAATTGGCCCCAACGGTGACGTCCAGCATCCTTCTTCAACCGTTTCTCTTTAGCCCTCCGGTTCTGGAACCAGACCTAGAATGCAAGATCAGAGGAGACAAAGATTACCTATTGACTCCACTGTCACTAAGAGACTCAGAGGAAATTGCAAAGCAAGGATCCTGAAAAGTAGAGAAGAATATAAAAAATGAGTTTAGTCATCTCCAAGAAGACACCTCCCTCCTACCCTTTGTGGAGGCCAGGGTTCACAGGTATGGAACACTGCATATAAAGCTTCACTGTGTTGATTGGTTTTACTGATTTTTTTCTTCCTCTTTTTTCTTTTAATTCCTTATTATAAGAGGTAGTTCTCTGGGTGAGGGAAGGGGTGGGATATAGAGAGAGATCTAGGTAATATAGAAACAAGATGTTTTTAAGAGAATAAAGCAGAGGAGGATTTGAAAGTACCTAAGAGGCCTGGTATGATGCACAGTTTCTTGGCCAGAGTCACCTCTCTCCCATTGTCCAAGCCTAGTACAATCCCATGGCAGATTGCCATGACTGCCCTGAGGATCAGTGACTCTGTATTTGATGGAGGGGAGAGGCTCAAGGTGGGGGAGATGGTTTTCACTTTAGAGTTCATGTTAATTTCATTGCTCTGCCTTCAGGAAGAGTGTGAAGTGAGGGGTGAAATACGATTGAGACAGCTGGGTAAAGATCAAAGGAGGGCCAAACAAAAGCAATGTTATAATGGGAAAACATTACAGACTAACCAACCATGAGGAAAAAGGAATAAGGAATCTCTCCACACTGCCTGGCACATAGTGAGTGCTTAATAAAGGCCTTATCTCTCTGTCCTCTCCCAGATCCCAAAGGTGACAGGCTCACCTATTCTGACATGTGCTGCACAGTGGACAAAGTCTTGACATGCACTGGCTTTCATCTGTCGTAAAATAGAGGAAGTAATCAAGGGGAGCCATAATGAGAAATTTAACAAAGCAAAAACAGCAGAGACCTTGAGAGGGGGAGATCATGCCATATTAGATAGAGGTCATCCTTGGGCAGAGACAAATTGAAGCATCCTGAACTTTAAGAGAATGGATTTCAAAGATTTTAGAGAAATCATTGGTAGAACCCAGTGGGCTAAGTTTCTACCAGGGAAGTCAGCTCAATAGTGGTGGGAGGCTCTCAAGGGTGAAATTCTGACAGTACAGGTAAAAAATGACCCTGGTGAGGAAAAGGGTGACATGTGCACATGAAACTCATCGACAAACTCAGGTTTTAAAAAAGTGTACTCAGAAGAAGTGAGGTGTATGAGTATGAATTCAGAAGAGATGCTACAGTTCTGCAGATGAAAGAAAACTAGTTGAATTCAACAAACATTATGTCTCTATTATATGCAGGATACCACAACCTCAGATAGATAAGTGAGAACCGCAGGTTACCCAACCAACAACAATGGAGGCAGAAATGCTGCCTCATAACACTAAAGAAGGTGATTGATGTGCAAGAAATTGTTTAAAAATAAACTAGCATTTATATATCACTTTAGGTTTGCAAATATTATCTCATTTGATCTCAATAACTCTAGAAAGTAGGTGCTACTGAGGCAACTGAGGCAAACAGAGGCTCAGAGTCTTGCCCAAGATCGCACAGCTATTAGGTGCCTGAGGTGAGATTTGAATTCAAGTTTTTCTGGTTCCCTATTCCACAAAAATAGAGGTGGGCTGGTGAGAACAAAGATGGACAAATGCTACACTGGTACCCAAGGAATGTGAAAAGAGTCATGAAAAAGCAAATTCTTTTTCAAAGATTTGTGGGAGGACATGGACAGGAATCACAGAAAATGAAGGCATGAATGTTTAATTATCTATGATCTTCACCACTGGATGGGGTACCCATGTTGATATTGTCTACAAAAGAAGGAATCTGAAAAGACTATGATGAGGTATATAAAAAGTAAGTGCCAAGAAATGGAGGGGGGAAGCTCAACTTTTTGGTTCTATTTTCTCTACCTTGGAGAATGATCTTCAAACTGGGAAGAACAGAAGGGGGTGGGGTGGAAAGACTCAAGATAAATGAAAGGTTAGTAAGAGTTCATCCAGCCATCCTTACTGAAGTCCATTGATCTGGCATAGACCGGCTACATACCAGGACACCAAAAGTATGTGACTGAACCACTCTTGGGGATCTTTGAGAAATCATGGAGAATAAGAGAGATACCACAAGTCAGAAGATAGAGCAATATCCTTTAAAAAAAAAAAAAGAAGAATGGTAGAGTCTTCAAACCAGAAACCAGTGAGCCTAAAATCAGTTCCTAGAAAAAAATCTAGAATGTACCATCAGTAGATGATTTGTAAATACTTAGAAAGACATAGGACATTCACACACCCCGGTGACTCAGTATTTGACAGTTTCTCAAATGTAGAGGCAGTATAGAGTAGAAGATGGAGAGCCAATCTTGGAACCATAAAGACTTGCATTCAAGTCCTGTCTCTGACACATGTTGGTTTTGTGAGTCCGGGAAAGTTATTTAACTTCTCAATGCTCTAAGGTACTCTCTAAAACTACTAGTTACAGAGAAGATGCTAACCCAAGTGGGTAGAGGGAATTTCCTCACCTGAGAGTTCCCTATAATGATGAAATCGCAGATCTAATTCCTATCCCCTCCCTATCCCTACTAGACTGACAGATGAAGACAGTGCCACAGATATCATGGTGCCAGTATTTCAGCTAAGAACTAGACTCTAGCAGTATCTCTTTGGACAAGATGAGGGAGTGTACGCTAGATGTTAGCACACCTAGATGAATTTGGAGTTTGATGACTGTCCCAACCTAATGAGTGGTGATTAACATGTAACATCTCCAGTAGAGGGGCATTCAGGCTTTTTTCTTGACCTATTTTTTCCCAGCATTCTTATCACTGATTTGGATGAAGGTACAGATGGATGAATGAATGAATGAATAAATGAACATATTAAGCATTAAATATACTCCAAGCATTGTAATAGGTGCTGTTAATATAAGTAAAAAAAAATAGTCCCTGCCTTTAAGAAAGTTATAGTCTAAGAGAAGACAATGTGTATAGTGACTAGGGAGCAACATTTTGGTTTAGAAAGTTAGAAAGTTGAAGGGATAAATGAGTAGATCTGTAGGAGAGCAGGTTGACACACCCTTCTCAAGAACAATGACAAATCAACAAAATTGATTTGATTCCCCAAAGATTATTGAGGACCTCCTAGAACTCTTTTTTATGTGGGTCATATCTATTGATGTTTACCATATTAGAAACTCAGCATCTTGGTATAGTTATGAAAATAATTTTAATCTCATGGACCCCCTGAAAGGGCCTCATGAATTCCCAAGGGTACCCAGACCATATTTGGTAAACTCTTGTTTCTAGAGAATAAATGATTTACAAAAACATGATTGGCATCTTCAGACATTTGAAAGTCTGTCTTGTGAAATAGAATTAGACTTGTTTGTTGATTCCGGAGTTGAAGGAAGGCCAATTTTTAGTTTGATACAAGGAAAATGTTGCTCACAATTATAGCTGTCCCAAAACAGATTGAACAACTGCTCTAGGAGGCTCAGCATTTCCATCACTGGAAGTCTTCAAGCCAAAAATGAATGAATACAAGTCAGGGGCACCATAAATGGGCATCCTTCTGTATTCAGATAGCCTCCCTTTGACTTCCTAAGAGATTCTACACAGACTGCAGCACCATCTTCCAGGCAAATGCTATGCCTGGCTGTTCACTGGAGTTTATCAGGCTTGTGCTCAAGACTCTTTCATTTCTTATTCCCTGGGTCTCCCTAAAACTCAGGCCATTAGCTACAATGAGAAAGGAGCAGAAGTTTTCCTGACTACCCTCGTCAACTTGGTATGAAGGAAAACTTGGGCTTTGCCTGCAGTGTGACAGATTCCAGACTACCTTCTTGCCTGCTTCGGGTCCTTGGTCATTGGAAAATGAAGCCTGACCAAGACTGACAGGCTGTTAGAGAGGGAAGTGATTAGGGGAGTGTCTCTCTCACCTGCACAACCCTCATGTCCAGCCCTGTCTCAGAAGACAGCTGCTCCCTCACATGCCGGGCTGGTTTGGGGGAATTCTTGTAGGCATTCTTTAGAGTTTCCAGCTGTTTGGCTGTGATAGTGGTCCGAGGTCGCTTAGCTCCAGCTTCTGAGTCATCTGCAATTAAAAAAAAAATTTCTTGACCTGAATAAAAGGTTCTGTGCATAACATTTGGGCAGCTAGGCGGTGCAGTGGATAGAGTACTGGACCAGGACTCATGAAGACTCCTCTTCCTTAGTTCAAATCTGGCCTCACTTACTATTCATGTGACCCTGGGCAAATCACTTAACCTGGTTGCCTCAGTTTCTTCATCTATCAAATGAGCTGGAGAAGAAAATGGCAAACCACTCCAGTATCTTTGCCAAGAAAACCCCCAAAGGAATCACAAAGAGTCAGACATGATTGAACAACAACATAGCCTGCCTAGAAGCTAATCTTTTACCTTACCATATCTTTGTCTATATAATAGCTAACATTTATATAGGATCAGGATGTGTCAGGCATCATGCTAAGTGCTTTAAAATTATTAATTCATTTGATCCCCCAACAACCCTTGGAGATAGGTGTTATTTTTATCCTCATTTTACGATGAGCAAACTGAGGCAAACAAGTGAAGTAACTTCCCCAGGGTCATACAGCTGGTAGGCATCTGAAGTTAAATTTAAACTCAGGTCTTCCTGACTCCAGACCCAGCACTATCCACTGAGCCACCTTGCTGCCTCCTTTAAGGTTCAAATGACATCATAAAATTTTAAAACACTTTTTAAGCTTTAAAGCATTAAATAAATGCCAACTATTACTAGGATACTGTAACAGCAAGCAAAGTAGGATCTTTTGCTGTTTGAGTTTTAGCCAATCAAGTGCCTTTGACTGGTTTTGCCTTTGAACAAATCAAGTCTTTAATTAGAAACAGTATATATCTTGTAGAGAGAGCAGTCAGAAGTAGAGCTGAGAGAAGTTACCACGAGCAGACTAGGGGAACTCGCTTGAGGGAAGGCCTAATAGAAAGAATGTTTGTAATGTCAGTACTCTGTCTATTGATCTATGTTAATTTCTCAGACAAGAAGTCCTCTCTGTTGGTCTGTGTTAATTTCTCAGACAGAAGTCCTGTCTGTTGGTCTGGGTTAATTTCTCAAATAGAAGTCCTCTCTGTTGGTCTGTGTTAATTTCTCAGATAGAAACCCTGTCTGTTGGTCTGTGTTAATTTCTCAGACAGAAGTCCTGTCTGTTGGTCTGGGTTAATTT
>CM053770.1:629189837-629273895 GCA_028658325.1 Potorous gilbertii
AAGAGAGGGAGGGAGAGAGAGAGGGAAAGAGAGGGAGAGAGAGAGGGGGGAGAGAGAGATGGAGAGACAGAGAGAGGGACAGAGAAGGAGAGAGAGGGAGAGAGAGGGGGAGAGAGAGAGGGAGAGGGAGGGAGGGACAGAGAAAGAGGGAGAGAGAGAGGGAGATAGGGGGAGAGAGAGGGAGATAGGGAGAGAGAGAGAGAGAGAGAGAGAGAGAGAGAGAGAGAGAGAGAGAGAGAGAGTGTGTTCATGGTGGCAGGGGTATTCGAGGTGAGTAGAGCAGGAAAAATGGTTGGTGTGGGCAACAGTCTCATGGTGGGGCAAAGTCACAATGAGAAGATGACCAGTTGTGGAATTCTGTTTTGAGGGGAGGTGGGGAACAAAGTTTGAAAAGAAAAAGTTGAAGGGGTTTAGTAGGGGCCAAAGGCAAAGCCAAAATGACAGGGCTGGTCTAAATGATCTCTGACTCCTTCCAGCTTTTATCTTCGATTATCTGACGACCTCTCAGGGAGAGCTTTCAGGATCTGCCAGCAGTATCTCTGCTACTGAAATCTCTAACAGAGCATGAAGTCCCTCCATAAGCAAAATTATACATGTATATACACACACATGCACACATACATGTAGAACACCTGTGTATGTGTGTATGTACACATATGTGTAAGTATACATAAACATACATATGAATATTGTATATATTCCTGTATGTGTGTGCATTTTATTCCTGAGAAGTGATTTTTTATGAAGTATCTTTTGCATTCACATCACCCTCATTTTCAGGCATCCCCTCCACTTTTCCTGCCTTGCAAACTATCCATTATAACAAAGAATAAAAAAGAGAAATGAAATAGCTCAGCAAAACTGATCAACACATTGCCTCTGTCTAACCATACATGCAAAAGACCAAATCTATAGTCTCCCTTCTCTACAAAGATGGGAGGGAAGCACTTTAACAAAGTAAGAAGTATATACTCCTACGGCTCCTCAAGTCTCCTCCCTCCATCACCACCCCACCCCATAGTCAGGGTTTAGACTAGAGACATTAGAATCTGCTGGAACAGTCTAAGTACAAATGCTGACTTGATATCCATAATAAGCTTGAGCCTCTGGATGAGACAGGGGTAACAAAAATTCTCCCTATGAGCACAGCCCTCCCCCAGATGGATGAATTAACTCTTTGGGGGCATCCCTAAGTGCCCTGGGAAGGGTAATTTACTAAATGGCCCCTTGGTGCCCTGGAAGAGTTAATTACTCACCCTGGTTCACCAAGGGAACAGGGCCACTCTCCCAACATAACTTCCTGACAAGGGAATACTCAAATCCAGCATATATACATACATAATTGTTGCTATTTTGCTTCTTCTCCAAGGCAGAGATTTAGTAATATTCCTCTTCGAATATCCAAATGCATGGGGGTAAGTACCTAGGATGTATGCACATAAAATTTATTTCAAGGAAGGTATCTACCAGGAGTCTTAATATGATGAGTATTCAAGAGAGAATACATTAGCACTAATGTATGCAGAGAATGTCCCCGTCAGGGGAGTTTTTAGAGGCCTGTACATGGAGAGCAACATAACATTAAGGGAGAGACACAAAAGAAGACAGGCTGCAGCCCTATCCAGATGGAGAAGGGGGATGGTTCCTCCCAGGCTGGGCTGTTGGAATCGATGGCTCTCTAAATGGGTCTTTAGACCTCACCCTCAGCCCTTCAAGTGGTCCTCAGAGTGGTCCAAAATGCAAGTTAAAACCCACTGCGTGTTTAGGTGAGGGCTATCTAAAAGTACATTTTAATCAATCTATCCATCAACAAGCTTTTATTAAACACCTACTATGTGCTAGATGCTTAGCTAGGCTATAAGGATACAAAAATAACAGCTGAAACAATCCCTAGTCGGAAGGAGCTTATATTTCCCACTAAAGATTTGAAATGAAATTTTAAAAGAACATTAGGTAAGGGGAAGTCATGAATTTCCTCTGGAAAGATCTCGCTGATCTCCTTGGATGCTGGTGCTCTCTTCTTGTCTCCTTAAATTATGACATATATATATATATATATATATATGTTACATATCTATATCTGTATCTATCTATCCATTTGTCTAGATGTTGTACCTGTCCCTTGTTCTTCTGTCATTTTTTAGTCGTATCCTCCAACTCTTCATGACCTCATTTGGAGTTTTCTTGGCAAAACCACTGAAGTGGTTTGCCATTTCCTTCTCCAGCTCATTTTGCACATGGGAAAACTGAGGCAAACAGGGTTCAGTGACTTGCCCCGGGTCACACTGCTAGTAAGTGTCTGAAGCAAGATTTGAACTCAGGAAGATGAGTCTGGCACTCTATCCACTGCACTACCTCCCTACCCCCAACCCTATACATAACATAAATACTTGAGAGCAGGGAATGGTTTTTGATTGTTTATCCTGGATCCCCAGCACTGTGCCTGGCACACAGCATACCTTAAATGCTTGTTGAATGGCAGTGGATCAGGGCAATACTGATTGCATTATTGACATCACAATGTTGTTGTGGAAAGGGGGCTTTGTAAACCTGAAAGCTGCTGAAAGGCCATCTGGTGTTTCAGAGAGCTGACCTTGGAGAAGACCTGGGTTTGAGCAGTCACCACGCTTACATATACACATGAACAACTGTGGGATCCTTGACAACTCACTTAACTCCTCTGCTCCCCAGGCAGCATCCTGAGATGATAAGCTGCTGAGCAGGTGCCAACCTGCATCAGTGCAGGGAGTCCTCTCACTGGGAATATCCAACACCAATTTTTATTAAACATCTACTGTGTGCTAGACACTGAGCTAGGCTATAAGGATACAAAAATAACGGCTGAAACAATCCCTAGTTGGAAGGAGCTTATGTTTCCCACTAAAGATCTGAAATGAAATTTTAAAAGAACATTAGGTAAGGGGGAGCCATGAATTTCCCCTGGAAAGATCTTCCTGATATCCTTGAATGTTGGTGCTCTCTCTTGTCTCCTTAAACGATGACATATACATATATATGTTGGGACATATCAAAAAAAGCAAAACACTTTAAAGTCTATTAAGTCTTAAAATGTTTGAGGAATCTATATATGATGTAGATCTCCATTACAGCATGAAACAGGTCAGATGGTTCAAGTCAGGGGTGTCAAATTCAAGTAGAAGCAAGGGCTGCAAAACCATTCATAAGGATCCTTGCCAGGTGCATATTGACTTCGTTAGAAATGTCAGTATTATCTATGTTTTATTGTATTTTTATTTCTTTTGTTAAATATTTCCCAATTACATTTTGATCTGGTTCCCATACCATGCAGGAGTGTTGCAGACCACATGTAGCCCCATGTTGGACACCTTTGGTTTAAGTGATCCAAAGGAGCTTTGGTCCTCCCTGAAGTGTTCTGCAGACTCGGTGCTAGATCTCCTCCCCTTAGCAAAGCAGCTGAGGCAATGTCTCAGTGCCCATGAGACGACACCCCAGCGCTAGCCATTGATTTCCAACAACTCAACCTGAGAGGGACCACTCCCCTTCTCCCTTGTCTGCTTTTGTATCTCTCCCCCTTCATGTATGTTGCTCTCCATTTACAGGCTTATAAAAACTCCGAGGACTAGGCTTTGAAGCACAGAATTCTCTCAGTACAGGAGCAAAGACTCAAGCTGCCTTGGGAAAGCTCAGCAAATCAAACCACATCCACTTGTTTTCCTCCATCCCCTGGTTAAGGGTTGGGGGAAATATTTCACACCAGCTTTAGGGCTAGAAACCACCTTAGAAGGGACTAGACCAACCTTCTCACTTTCCAGAGGAAGAAACTGAAACCAAGAGAGGGTGTAGCTTGCCCAGGGTCATATGGCCAGTTGGGTTGCATAGATCTTGCGCCCCAGCTGCCTCTTTCATATGTCCCTTCTGTATATATCTGTGTAAACAACTGACGTAACTCTTCAGGCCACTATATATGTCAGGATGTAAACCCTTGGATGCATGGTCTTTTATTGCATTATACAATGTGTTAAATTCTCAATGCAGACAACATGGGATCATAATTGTAGGCCTATAATGAATTTCTTATTCTTTAATGGGTACAGCCTTGATTTGGACAGGGCTCAAGTGAAGGCCCATCACCATAAACATTATACAATTTCTATGTGACAAGAATATTGCCAAGCCCCAGCTAGTAACTCACGTATTATTTTTGTTTGATTTTTTTTTTACTGGACCTGTTATTTCACTGGTGTAGGGAATGCCTGATTAGAAACATCCTCCACTCTGCAATGTATTGTCCTGGAAAGTGGCCTGAGACACTGAGGGGTGATGGCTTCCCACTACGCTTCCTGCCTCTCTTGGCTCATTTGGCCTCTGATACCTCACAATGACAGTAGAGTCTTTGTGGGACTGGTCCCCAGGGCCTGGGATGTCCTCTGCTCTCCTACCTGCCTGTTAGAAACCTTGACTTCCTTCAAGGCTCAGGTCCCCTCCTATTGGAAGCCTATCCTTTCCTAACCTTTTCCATGTTGCATCCCCCCAGGAGAATAGATAGTATGTTCCTTGAGGACAGGAATTGCTTTCCATTTTGTCTTTATATCCAAAACTCCCAGTAAGAAGGGAATCTATTCAGCACCTTATAAGTGCCAGAAATTATGCTAAATACTTTTTTTAAATAAATATTATCTCATCCATAGCAAGGACAGACAGAGGGTGTTTTCCATTTTGTTTTTACATCTGCAGCTCCTGATATGGTAGGAAGACTAAAGATACATACGTATTAAGTACCTACCATGTGCCAAGCACTGTTAAGCCTTTTTGATTTTTTTTTACAAATATTATGTCGTTACATCCTTCCAACCACCCTAGGAATTATCCTTAACTTACATTTGAATAACTGAGGCAGATAATGATAAAGTGGCTTGTGGAGGTTCACACATGGCCTGGATTTGAAATCTGATCTTTCTATCTATGGTGCCACTTAGCTTCCTCTGGTGCTTTGCCCATTGCTTTTTATTGGAGTTACAGTTTCATTGGTGTTAGGGACCCCTAAGAGAAAACTCCCTCTTACCAATACATTTTGGAACTGGCTCTGCAGTTTAGGACCTTAGACACATGCCTGGGGATACTGAGAAACTAAGTGATTACCCAGGTTGCCTAGATTCACTTGACCAGCCAGCATAAGTGTGAGCTTGAACCTAGAAAATGGCTCTCTACTAGGCCATTCTACCTTGCACATAATGGGCTCTTCATGAACACTTGTTGGATGGGACTGGATTAGAGTGGGTTGGATAGCATACGCAGTCCTGTGCGACTTTGGGAACTTGGATCTCCTGTTTAGTTATTGGGATATGGGGTGCTGATCATTTTACTTAAATTAATAGTGACTTTTAAAAGCTTGGCCGTGATGAAAGCCCTCTGAAGAGTCTATGGATTGTTCTCTCCAGGCATAGAATGTAAGGGCCATGTTACACAGAACATAATGTCTAAAAGGGACCTGGCCAGCAGTTTTCTCCAATCTGGATTGGCATTGTGAGTTATGCAAGGAAAAGGTCCTTCCTTCTAGTTACAATGTACCCTCCATAGTACCTAGTACAGTGCTCAGCATGAAAGTCCCAATCAGCCCTTAAAGTCAGTTTAAGAGGAAAATACAATGGAATCTTGGAGAGATGAAGTTGGGGATGGGGCAAGGGAAGAAATGGGAAAATTGGGAGAAAGAACATGAGAACTTTGGGGGAAATTGAGGAAAGAACATGAGAAAGTTCAGAGGACTTTTTTAGGGTTTGTTATTAGCAATATTGAACTTACATACATACACACACTTATATTTTATATATTAGTAATATATGCATAATAATATGCATATATATGTTGCTATTCAGTTGTTTCTGAATTCATGTCCCCATTTAGGGTTTTCTTGGCAAAGATACTGGAGTGGTTTTCCATTTCCTTCTCCAGCTCATTTTACAGATGAGGAGACTGAGGCAAACATGGTTAAGTGACTTGCCCAGGGTCATACAGTCAGTAAATATATGAGACTGAATTTAATCAGATCTCCCTGACTCCAGGCCCAGGGCTCTCTCTACTAAGTTACCTAACTACCCTATCTATCTATCTGTCTATCTGTCTTCTATCTATTTATCTATCTATCTATCTGTTTTATTATTCCCTCCCCGGATTTTCCAGTTTATTCCAGACTTTCACATCTCTAAAAATGTACTTGACTTTATGAGCAAACCAGGTTGTTTTGAGCTCCTAAAGTGACTTTAAATTTGTAAAAGAGAATCCCAAATTGTACTGTTTCTTGGCACATAAGCGATACTCAATAAATGCTTGTTTCCTTCTTTCCTATTCACCTAATCTCCTCCTTTGGAAATTTGGGGTTCTCTTTGACTCTCCGTCACCTCCCACATCTGCCTGTCAGATACATCCCTCTTCTCAATCCTTGCTTCCAGCACCCTGGAGAAACTCTTACTATCATCAATCTGAACTATTGTAATAGTCTCTTACCGGGTGGTCCCATCTCCCCACTCTCCCCTCTCCAATACTTCCTGCACACTACTGCCAGACTGCTTCCCTTTATATAAACTTGGTCTTGTCACTCTTCTCCTCAAAATTCTTTAATGGTCCCTATTGCCTATGAAATAAAGCTCAAAACCCTATATAATCTGGTACCAGCCTACTTTCCTAATCTTATCTAACGCTCAGATCCCACATACGTTCTATCCTGCAGCCAACCTGGACTCTTCACCATCCCCAGAAGTGCTTTGTTTATATTATTCTCATCATCTGGGAACCCCACTATCCATTGCTTTAAAGTTCAAATCAAATGCTGCCTCCTCACGAAGCCCTCACTAAAAGGTGATCCTGCCTGGATCACAAAAGGAACTTTGCTTCATCTTCTTTTATGCCTTTCTATGTATTATAATTACTTGTGAGTATGATACATTCTACTAGACTACAAATCTCCATGAAGGCAGGAACATTGTTTTATCTAAAAATTCTGTCTCTGATACTTAGCACAATGCTCTGCACAGTTTAGGCAGTCAGCAAATATTTAATGAATTTAATTCAATTGAGGGAGAATATTCTATATGGGGGGGGCAAAGTAGTCTCTTGTCATGTGAATTTCTCATTTAAGAAAAAGATGTCTTAGAAATGTCTAATTAATCTTAACTTTACAAGCACAATTTTCCATAACTCCCTAATCCCTGAACCAGTGGACCAACTGTCCCCCTCTGTCTGCCAAACTCAGATCGACCCTCTTCATAATGCAGCCGGATATCTCAAAATTCTCCCTCCATTGAAAGCTAGGAGCATTATTGAATTTCCATGGTTTTCTGCTCGAAAAAACAGAAACAATAATAATTATGTTCCATCCTACTTCCTCTCTGTTTAGAGCTTTTAACTCTTTCAACATGCTTCTTCTTCCTCAATTTCATTTGATCTTTCTGACAGCCCGGTGAGGCAGATAGTATTTCTGTTCAACAAACGAAAAAACTGAGGCACCAGAGTTGAGTGGTTTGCCTAAGTCTCATCAGGGAAGTTAGTGGCACAACCAAGACTTTACATGCTTCTCAGTTGTTCTATGTTCTTTCTCATCACCTAACAGTTCCTAGACTATAAGGCTCTGAACCTGAGAAGCACCCTCCTACCAACTTTTCTTGCAAAAGTATCTTGGACACATTGTTCTCTACCAGCGCTGTTGATTCACCTTGTTATTGTCCATTTCCTTCTAGGAAGCTAGGGGTTTATCCAGTTAATTCACTTCGCTTCAATTCTACCGATGCTTATTAAATGCTCCTCTGTCAAAGCAATCTCATGCTAAAAGTAGGTAATATATTCCTAGACAATGCTTAGACTGATCCTCTTACCTTGCTCCTGATTGAAAGGGGCAACCTCACAGGCCCTTTTGAGTCTCATTTCCCACCGTACTCTTTTTTAATGCACATAAGGAAAATCTCAAATTTTATTTTTTTTCTTACATTTCAGTGGTTTTTTTCATACAGCGAAAGAAATAAATCCATGTCTTGGCTGACTGAGGAATATAGAAAATAAAATTTGTGATTTCAAGAAGCAGGTAGGAAAATATTCTTGGTGGTAAACACATAGATTCATGCTGGGATGAGAACAGGGAAGGGATTGAATTCTAAAATGTATCTATGACCTCCCAGAGGATATTTCTGGGTAGGGTATCTTCCTGTGACTGAAGATATTCTGCAACATTCACACTGAAGAATTTTAATCACAGATGAAAAGTGATCAGGATGCATCTGGCCATAAGATGACTTAAAATTGAGGGAAAACAAAACAAAACTTGGCCACTCCATTGTCCCAAATCATATATTTTCATTTCCATTAAGGAACAGGAATTTTAAAAATTACGTTTTCAAATGCAGATTTGCAGCCCCTCATCACCAATAAGACACACATAATATTTCCTAAAACCACCAAACTTCCTTCCTTGCTTTTAATTAAGATTTTCTGCATATCTGGGATAAGTAATGGCCATGAGTCCCTATGGTTTGTGTACTCTTTTAAAGGTACATTTCACTTCACAAGTAAGAACCATGTTTAAAAGGAGTTAATACATCCATTTCTCTATCAGAGACATTTCATTTTTTATTCTCCAACATCTAAGATTTGACTGTCTCTCCTCCCCATCTCACACTCTTTCTACCTCTCTCCCTGCCCCATTTTAAGTTGGTTTATCTTGAAGAAGCAGTAACACAGCCTCTCAAGATGCTCATAATAAACTGATTGTTTGGTTTCAGAAAGGTCAAGAAATCATTTCCTGAAAGAATAGTGAAAAAAAAATTATTTCAACCCCAAATTGGTATACATTTGTTTTTAAGAACAGAATATTTTATGCATAAATATACACATTTAAAATATTTATATACACAATGTACTGCTAAATTTCTGTGCTTTTTTCCTTGAAAAAAAATGACTGTCCTATAGGAAAAACACAACAAAATATGTAAAGCCTTCTCTTACCAAGGTCAACCACCACCTAACACAGTCCCCTGGACTCTCTGCTACCATCGTCTTACAATCTCTCCTTCTAACATTGATCTCTGTGTGATCATACAGTGGTTTGAACTGCTTTGGAAAGCATACACATACAAAGAACACATTTGAAATCAAATTCAGAGGTATACCTCAAAGGACTTTCTACAATATGATACTTGGGCTGTGGCTTAGAAGGGTTTTCCTGGACATAAAAATTCATTCCATGAACATCTCTCCAAAGGTCCAATTTTTAAAATACTTTATCAATATTCTTCACTGGACATTCTCAGTTAAAACAAAAAACAACCAAAAATCACATTAATGAACCCATAATGTAACTTTTCAAATGCTTTGGGCCAATTCTCAATTTCCACTTTACTAAGAATACATAATAATGAATTGCTCCAGTTAATTTCTGATATTTTATTTTAATTTTTTTTGTTTTTATATTACATTTGTTTTCATTTTTTTCTCACCCTTCAAACCATCCCTTATAACAAAGATTTAGAAATGAGGAGGAAAAAAGTAGTTTAACCAAACTAATCAATATATGAACCTTCAAAATTCCACCTGGAATTTCCCATCTCTTCAGTGAAAGGAAGATTTTAAATTTTCTCTATTGTTCTCTACTGCCAACCTTGGATACTCTCCATTTCTAAAGTAATATTCCACATGTTTGTCCATCCATACCTCACATAGATAAAACTTTTAGTTAAGATGACTGCAGGTTTTGTCTCTATTAGGTTATCTTCAGAACTAAATTCCCTTAAAATTTCCTTGCATCATGATTAAAGTAAATTGGACTTTATGGACTCATACTGACTAGGCAACAAGACAAAGAGATTTGAACAAAAATATACCAAAATAACTAGAGAAGTGTAATCATTTCATGAACCCAATCTCTAGTGTAGTTAGCTCAAGGAACATTTTTCAATTTCAATAGGCAATCTGCAATCAATTTCACTATTGACCACTCAATCCATCTCCATCCTCTCCTTCTCTTAAAAGAACATTTCATAAAATGTCATTTTGCATTCCAGATCTGGATCAAGACACCCATAAATATGCTGAGGTGAAAAGCACAACTTTACATTTGAGTCTCTTTTTAAGCTAGTCCCCAGTGTTAGAAACAATAAAGGAGTTTCTCTCTCCAGGAGACTACTGATAGCACTAACCACCTGTGCCTCATTCTCAACACTCCTAAAAGCACATATTATATGTGCATAAGAGCATATTTTACATAGTCTAGGAAGACTATAAAACATCCTAACATATATGGTCACTCATAATGAAATCTCATTACAAATGAAACAAAATTTTGCGGACAAACCAATTTTCCTTTCCAGCTGAGTTTCACTAGGCTGAGAATAACAAAGTGCACATTTTAATACACTGAACCAGACCTTTTTGAAGACATTCGTGCTACATAAATTGGAACCTGCCCATATCTCCATTTGCTAAATTCAGAAGTTTTAGTCAGTCAATGGGGATCGTCGGAACGCATGTTTTTGGTTGTGTTTATCGCCCAAAGAAGGCAGGAAGACAGTGGGACATCTATTGTAATGAGAACAATGACTGATTCTAATACAAGTAAGTTCTAGGATTCTTTGAAGTGCTAAAGCACAGTCCCCTAATCCACTTCAGTCAGCATAAAACACTCCCTAGTGCTGGAATCCTCAAGGCACCTTATTGGATGGAGGAGAGGGGAAGGGAGAGCTTTCAAATCTTGGATATAGAGAATGTCCAAAAACGAGGTCATCCTTCTCAGCTAGACTGATCCCTAGTCATCTGCCAACCTCAACACTGACAAATTTCTCAGCAATGGAAGGAGAAAGACAACAGATTGTCCTCGCTCCTCTCCATCCCATCCCCCAGAAAGCACGCTACAATTTCCACAAGGTGATAGATACATTTTGATGACTCAGTTGTCCATTCTACATCATAAACATTGTTTCAGAAATTTTCTTAAAATTGTATGAAAAAACCCAACAACAACAAAACTATTTAACTCTGAATTCTCATTCCTCCTATATCTGTTCGTAAGTAGGTAGGTAAGAGAACTCTCCTGACGGTGGTTTTCCTGGGTTAGGTCTGCTTCCAGCGTTGCTAGCTATCATGGGTGCTAAATGATCCTCAGACAATAGTTTGCATAGAGCTGGGGCACTGCTCCGTGTTAGAGTCTAAAAGAAATAGATAAAAAGCAGTAAAGTATTTTAATACTTTTAACCCTGTGGGCCAAATAAGGTTTGACAACAATGCCTTCAAATAAGGTTGGCTCAAAATAGAAAAAAAAAATGCACTCAGTCATCCTTGCTTTGTCTTCCTGATGGCAAAACAATTGATATTTTTAACCCCAGCACTGCCTGGATTCTTGGGGGGGGGGGAGAAGAGGAATGAATTGATCAGATGTTTTTGCAGTAGTGTAGACAGACTTTAAGTACTTATTCATATAACTTTGGGACTGGTGTATTGCTCTAGTCCTACATTTCCTGATGTTTTCATTCTATCTTCCTTGATTTTTGAGTCTACGAAGGGTAGCCCTCATCATCTCCAATGTACTTTTCATTGTAGACTTCTCATCGCTTCTAGGTGTATCCTGCTGAGCTCTGCTAAATAATTCCTCTCCTTCCTGGAGAGTCTCACCATTTAGACCCTTTTAGACAGCTATCCCAGCCTCTTTAAAATTCTCCCGTCCTGGAGAGAGTCAATAGATCATTGCGTCAGAATAAAGTTCATATATTAGGCTTAATATCGTTACTACAGTCGTCTTCCGTGCACAAAACGACTATCATTGTGTCGTTTCTTTCCTTTGCCCACATTTGTGTCTTGCCTGTCTAATTTACATGATCAGCACCTTGGGTAGGGACCTTGTCTAATTCTCTCCTAAACCTGCCACATTATTAGCACTCTCAGTAAGGTCTGAATAATAACTACGATAATCGCATAACCACCGTTTAATGGAGCGGTTAGTCAATACAATGATGATAGCATAGAGTGCAGTTGACTCTAGAGAAACAGACTGACTTGCCTTTCAGGTCTGCTAGGGAAGAGACTTGAGGACACGGAAGTGGACGGGGGTGGAGAGAGAGAATCCACTTGTAAATGCTTAAAAATCTGGGAATGCCGGAGCCACTAACGTCCCGTTCCGGTCTTGTTTTGTCCTTGCGTAAGATTTGACCTAAAATCTGGGGAGCGTCAGGGGAGGTGGGGGGGGGGGGGCGGGGCGGGGTTGGAGGCTAGCGTAACTGATGATCTTGGGGGAAAAGATCCTCACTGCCTTGACTGGGCTCTGAAGGCCAGAGATGCCGCCAGCGCGGGACACTTTCCCGTCTCCTCACCACTGCAACCTGTGCCCCTGCCGGTCGTGCCCACTTCACAGCACTAAAGTAGTCTCTCACTAAAGCGCAGTCTTTTTTCGGCGCTTCCGAGAGGGTAGGGGTGAGAGGATCGGACGGTGGTTCCTTTTGGGGAGCTACAAAATCCGAGATTTTGTTGACGCACTCCACAGTCCTCGCTGCTGTCCCCATCTCCGCGGCGGAATTTGGAATCACGGGTACCAGTATATAGGCTGTCTGAAGAAGGAGATGGTAGTTTTCTGCGCACCACCACTCTGCCCCTTCGTCGAGAGAAACACAAAGAGGAGATCCACTGAGAATCAGACCAAGCGCTCCACTGAGAAGAGGGCCAAGCGTTCTAAAGGTGGCACCTCTCCCTGTTCACCCCGCACTGTCCAGTCGCCCAGTCAGCCGGGAATGCTGCCTTGCTCCGCCTCCTTCCACCCTCCCCTAGTCTCCTCCTAGACCTCGGCAATAGTCCTTGGGGTCAAGAGGAGGTCGCAGGGGGCTTGGCCTCCAAGGCCATAAGGCACTGAAGCGCCAGGTTTCTCCTAAGCAGAACCCCCACAGCCCCAAGGGCTGATGTCGGGGCTTAGATTGCCACCCAACTAGGGACCAACTCTTCACTTGTACCTTTAGATCCCTATTGGTGAACGTCTCCCTAAACCTTGAGTCCTCAGTAAACACCACAAAGCAACTCCATCCGGTAACCTACTAGGATAACACTTCCATCCCTCACATTGATCTTAAGGTTAAGCACCGCGCTACATTGGCATACTAGCATTTTCAGAGGCCAGAGCCCTCAGGTCCGCCAATATACTCCTGGGTCCCTCCCAGTCCCCATCCTCAAACCTGAGCTCCCCTCTGTCTACGCCACAGCGACCTGGGGTCCAGAACCAGTCCGTGAGGCTCAGGTTTTTGCAAAAACTTTCTGCCCCAGAGACCACAATCCGGGGCTTCAGAAAAGTTAGGATCCTAGTCCTGACCCCGGATGGCACGAACACAGCTAGAGTTTCCAGGTCAGACAGACGCAGGTAGGGGTTCAGGCTACTTTTATATTGGCCGGGGAAGTTATGGGGGACCGGCGGGGGGTGGACCGAGGATTGCTTTAGTAAGAACTTCACACATGACTGTTGACTGGTTGGCAAGCAGGATCTCTGCCCTTAGGCTTCTTTGACTTAGGGTTAGGGTTTGATTTGATTTTCACTGTAAGGAAATGTGGTAGAAATTCAAACATCTATTTCCATTCTCCACCTTCCGAACCTCCACAAGAAGGAAAAGAGAAGAGACAGACCCTAGAGACTATTTTCCTCTAAACACATAAGAAATGATTCAGGGGAGATTGTAAATGATGTCCATTCATCAACAGTTCAGGAAAGGGGGGTTGGTGGAGAAGAGACAAAGATTTATAGCGACAATGCCCTTGAGGGATAGAAGGGGGGCTGCCTTAGATGGAGCCAAGGCTCAAAGACCTGAGGCAGAGAATCGTTTCCCGGTGGAGGAGGCCACGAATCCTTTTCCCTCTCCTCGCGTGACCCAGATCCGATTAAAAATGAAATCAAATTTATGCTTTCCACTTGATGTTAATTTTTGGAACAGTTTTAATTCTTCTAGGAGATTGGGTGGTGGGGAGGGGTTCAAAAGAGAGAAAGGTGAAGTGAGAGATGGTAAAAGGAGTATCCATTCAGTCTTAGTCTTTCACCCCTACTCAGATCCCCAAACTGTCCCTCTTCCCTTTCCAACACACAGAGAAACATCAGATTGCAGAATTTAAAAGCCTTAAGAAGAAGGGGCCCCCTTAAGAAGATGTACTTTCTTATGTCTCTTTATTTCTAATTTTAACTGCAAAAGGGAGGAAAGGATCCAAATTTCACCCCTCCAGAGTGTTACTGGATAGGGGCAAGTCAATAAATCATGCTCCCTCCCTTTCCCCATAGTCTTCCATTCTCCCTAGACCTTTTGGGCCAAGTGGAAGGAGGAATTAAACAAGAATCAAATACACATGTGTGGTATATATGAATGTATTGGTGGTGACCAGAGAGCTTAGGAATTTAGTGAGGTACTGGTAAGTGAAGTAAGAATGCCAAAAAGGCTTTGCTTCTCTTCTTTCTAAGTGTGAGCAAAGAAAAGGATGATTGGCTTGCCAGTTTCACATCCCCGATTATCTCTGTCCCCAAATGAAGGATCCCTTGCACTGACCAGACTTTCCCAGAGCTCCAGAGGAATATGGTATGTGAGCTAAAACAGCTTACTTCAGAGTCAAAATGGATGGCCAAACATTCCTCTTGGCAAGCAACAAAGAATTCGTTGGGAATAAGGGTTGAAGGGGAGGACGGACAGGGGTAACAATTAGACACAAAGAAAAGTAACCTGCAGTGTCCCAACACACTGATAATGGAGAGCCAAAACCTCACTCATCCTCTATTACTCCAAGTCGGAGCAGCTACAGGTCCGACCATTCTAAGGAAGCTCCTAGCAGCCCTTTCTCTAAAAAGCAGACCTTTAGACCTACAAGAGGGTATGTCAAATAACCCTAAGTAAAGGAGAGAATAACAAGCCCTTTGTCTTTAGACCTAGCGTTTTGTTTTGGAGCCTGGCAGATCATGGATTCTCCAAACCATAGGATCATAGATTTAGAGCTAAAAGTGACGTTAGACGTTAACTCTGGAAGTGACTTGCTGCTTACATTAGTTTATGCAAAAACACCATTAAAAGGTTAAAAGTAGTTGAACTGGGACCTCGGCAGAGCCTAACCCTGGAGTTAGATGGGCATAAAAGCAGGTGGAATTTGTTTGAGAAACGGGAATTCAGTCTTGCTCACTCCAACGACCCGCTCTTCCAGGGACTGAACTTTTCACACGCTCTATAAAAACCCCGAACCATGGCGCTTTGCCTGGGTATGACGGGGCGGGGGGTAGAGGGTGGGGTGGGGGTGAAATAGGGCAGGTCAAGGACCTAGGGAGACACAGGGACCTTTGCTTTCCTCCGATGAGTTCAAGAGCGCTTGCCTACGGAACTGCGCAAAAAGGAGTTCTAGGGGAGGTAAGGGGATGGTGAGAACAGAGTGAAAGCAGCCCTTGGCGCCACCTTTCCCAAAGGAACAGCAGTTACCAGCCAGCGATTTCAACTCTTAGGTCTAGTCACCCAGATCATTTCCCAGAAAAGAAGGTTCCCAGATGTAGTGTTAAGACCAGGAAACGAAGGGACTCAGCACCCCCGCCCCGTAGGGTCGTAAGGGTCAGCTATCCCTCATGGCTCTCTGCCCTGGGCCGCAGGAGCACAAACTGGAGCCTTGGTTGGTGGCTGAGGCTACAGGGGGATCCAAAGGGTGGCAAAGAGTACGAGAGGGACTGGAAGATCGGCAGTGGAGAAATGGGGAAGATGTAGCCTCTTCACTGTGCAAAACATGCAAGGGGGCTCTGAAGACGCCGAGCTTTGCAAACTAAGGAAACTGGCCTTTTGTGAAGGCTCTTTCTTCGCTGAAGAACTGATCGGGTCTCTGCAGTCCAGGCAGGAGAAAAAAGGGAGATAAGATAGGTGGAGAAAAGATGGAGAAAGATAAATTATTATTCCTTGAACTCAAAAAACTTTTCTAAAAGGAGAAACAAGTGAACTTCCGACTCCCGCCGAAACAACCTAGTTTAGCCAACCTTCTCCACGAAGAAATAGCCCCGGCGGTTCCGGACCAGTTTGGTTTCCACCCCCCAAACCACTGATTTTCCCTGAATAACATTACCCTTGCACCTGGCAAACGGAGCTGTCTCCCTTGGGTCCCGGGATTGAATGTCCCTCATCTTCCCCCACCCCATCCTCGCTCATCCTCCGAAACCCTCAAATACTGGGGAGGTGTTTTAAAGCTACATGAAAACTGTCCGAAATGATAGAACTGAATTCTCCCTCTCCTCTCCCTCCCCGTACAAACCACGCTATGAGTTAACGGTGTCACCCAGGGGAAAGGAAATGTGAGGATAGGGGTGCAGAGGGAAGAAAAAACCTGACATTTGAGGTCCTAAATGATCCGTTTCGGCACGTCCTGACCTTTCCCTTGCCCTTTCCCCTCCCATCCCCTTCTGCCTGACAGCTACAAAGCTGGAATGAAAGACTAGATGAAGACCCAAAAGCTTTATCTATAGGGGAGCTGATACCGAGGGAAGGAGCAACCAGGACTCCCTCCTTGTCACTAAGGACAAACAGTAAAAGTGATACAGACAGGCTGACGGACAGACAGATATCAGATAAATCAGACTTCTTTGGTCTAGTAGCCCCCGGGCAATTGAGCCTCGAATGTGTGAAGACAGAAGTTCCTTTCCCTCCGGCTTCTTGTTGCCTCCACCCATCCTGACTTCCCACCTTTAAACAACATGGGCATCGAAGTTAGTATCTCATAGTGCGTTCCGGGAGCTTTAGGTGACCAGAATCCCAAAACAACAGGAATTCTCGGACAGTGGACTGAGAGAGGAAACTTACTGAGTATCTGAAAATACACGAAATTCAGACATGTTCAAGCATACACAACTTGTGGACACAAGACGACAACTATTCCCCCAGCCACCGTCACCACTGCCACCACCACCATCACCATTCACATGCACACAAGCACACCAGCGGAGAACATACGCACTACAACACAGTCGGGAAGGACAAACTGTCCCCTTCCCAAACACACTCACATGCTGAGAAATCGTCAGTCCCAACTCCAAACACTTGGAGGGAGAGTGAAGGAGATAGGAAATATATGGGTGGGGGAGGGGCTAAGGAAGAAGTAGAAGGATGGGGGGAAGAAAGGAAGGAAGGAAGAGAGAAAGAAAGAAATAAAGAAAGATGGCAATTTCAGCATACATACTTCTAGCCAAAAGCAAACTCCTAAAGGTGTGACAGAAGAGGTGTTTGCAGATAGGTGCCTACTAGAAGGAAGACCAATAACTGCCATCAGCAGTAAAAGAATAATAAATAGTGATTTCTTCTTTCTTTTTCTTTCTTTCTCTCCCTTTCTCTCTTGTTTTCTTTCTTTCAACGCCAAGGTCCTCTACCCCTACTCTTCAAAAACTCCGGAGAAAGAGGGAAAAGCAGACTGCCTCATTGGCAAGGTGTGCCCTCAAGCTAACTCTCCAGAGTTAGAAACCCAAACCAGACCCAAAGAGGTTACACTTAGCAGGTGCAAGTCCTGAGTGTCAGGTAAAAGAAGACAGGTCGGTTGGCGGGTTGGTCTTTAGCTAAAGTAAACCGCCAGAGAGTAGACGACATTGATATATATCTCGCGGGCATAAGCACAGTTCTGTAGCGAGAGAAGCCATTTGTCTCTCTGCACAGACGTGTAAGCGACCTGTGTGTGAACCTCACCTAGAGAACGTTTATACTGCATCAACAAAACGTGGGAGAGGGAAGCCAGCTTCTCCCGGGCGCACGGTTACAGAGCCCCAATTAACGGTCCAGGCACTTTTGCTGTCGGAGTGTCAGCACTCGGTACCACATTACGTGTACACTTTTGAGTACCGGCTCCAGAGCATTAGAAACATAGACTGAATCAAGTTAATCGTAAAAACCAACAAATTTATATACCCCTGTGCTATCTATCTCGCAAAGCTTGATCCAGCAGGAAAAGAACTGGATAGGGTCAGGAGACCTAGATTTGAATTTTGGCTCGGCCACTTAATACTTCTGTAACCTTGGGCAAAACACTCCGCTTCTCTTGGACTCAGTTTCTTCATCTGTAAAATGAGTAGATTGGACTAGACGGTGTTTAAGGTCCCTTTCAGATCTAAATCCTACGAGATCTACCTAGAACTAACGTTCCTGTGCTCACAGGCAGAAGCCCTAACTCGCAACTTCACGCTTCAGACTCTCCCTCCCCTGCATTCCTTGGTGGATAGGAATGTGACTGACAGATTCCCTAACGCTGAGGAGTCTCCAGCGGCTCAGGCTGCAGGCATCGCAGCCAAACAGCCTGAGAGAGATCGCTTTCTGTTTCCAGCCCCTTGCCTGGGACCCTTCCTGGGGTCAGCTCCCGGCCTCCCCAGAGGGCCACGGGAACCTCTTGGGAGTTGCGCTGGGAGGAGGGGAAGAAGGAAGTCTTCCAACTTCTCGCCAGCCGGGGTGAAGTTGCACAAACTGGCTCCTGGAAGCTCCGCATCTCGCCTCTTTAGGGGAGATACAAGGCGAAGGCATTCTTCCCCGCCACCCACCCTTGGCCTTGTTTGGCTCTCCCTCCCCAGGTATCCCCAAACAGCACCTTCTCCACTGGCCTCTGAAAAACTGCGAGCTAGCTGGGATTCCACCGCCTGTCCCCAGCTCAGACCAAGGACAGAGCTTTCTTGTTTGGCCTCTAGCTCCCAAAGCCGGAGGAAAGGACCCCTCACCCCACTTTCCCCCATCTGCCACTTCCCCTCCATAATGTCATCCCCAGACTCCTCCCTCTCTCCATTCTGCCTCAACCTTCCCCAACCCTTAGCTCCCACCCGGATCCCTCCATCCCGAGCTCCTCTCCTATCCGTGGCTGCTCGTTCCCTCCCTGCACCATGCAGCCTCCGAGGTTGCCAGCTTTCTTTATTATTAAATCAATGAGGGGAGAAAAGGGGGGGGTGGTCTTACGTTGCATCGGTACACCGAGGATGTCCGGGAGCCCCTTGACAGACCCTTCCGTGGTGACGGTCGAGCTCTGCATCATCTTGGGCAGAGATGGGAAATAGCTGTCTATGGAAATCTCCCTCCCCTCTCACTCTTTCTCTCTGACTAGATTCAGAAATTTCAAAATTAAAAAAAAAAGAAAAGAAAAATAAACCCCAAACGAAATAAGCAAAGTCACAATCGAAAACCGGTCTCTTCACCCCTCCAGAAGGACTTGTAGACTGGCACTCCCCCCACTACCCCTCCTTCCACCCTTTAGACTGTTTCAAATCCCTTTGATCCTGATCTCCCGGGTTAGTGTGTATCCCGGGTTAAGGCGACGCTGTTGCTGCAGCTCTGGCTCTTTTTTTCCCTCCCCCTCCTTCTTCTTTCCTCCCTCCTCCTTCTTCCCCCTTCCTCTCTCCCTCCCCCCTCCTCCTTCTCCACTCCCTCCATCTCCCGCCCCCCCCTCCCTTTTCCCAGCTCAGCTGCTGGTCCCTAGAGGCAGTTTTGATTCATTCACACTGCAGGAGCCGGCGTGACGTAGATATCCGCAGGGAGGCCCCGCCCTTCAGCCAATCCCCTTACATCATGTGGGCAACCTGAGGCCGAGAAGGAACGTCCAAAGGGACCCAGGTAAACCAGGCCGAGACTGGGGCTCGGGCTAGGGCGGGGCCTCTGGGGCTTGGAGGGGTGGAGCCTCGGAGGGCTTCTCTGGAATGCTCCCTGGGAACCCCGCCTCCCTGGTCCGGCCTGGGTTCCTGGCCCAAGCCTTGTTCTATAAATATTGCAGTCCTCGCTGCTGCGGCATCAGGTGTTTCAGAAATGGAAGATAGTTTTTATTTTATTGGATTGGGTTGGAATTTTTTGGTCCTAGCGGCTGAAGGACGCCAGAAGGGAAGGGTTGGTTGGTTGCGAGGACCCTCCAGTTTTATGAGCCCAGGTAGACCAATCTATGATCCCCTCCATTTCTCTGGGAAGCCCTTTCTATAAAGTGATCAGTGTGGCCCAGCATCCCGACGATGGCCTTTCTTTCACCCACTTATCCCTGCAGGAGCCTTCTCGGAAGAGGTTTCACATTGTCCATCCTTCACTTCTTGCCCCCCTCCTCTTGGTCCATTCATTTACCAGTGGTTTCCCCATCCCCAGACCTAGATCTTCCCTGTGTCTCGTCGTTTCTTCCTTCCTGTCTGGGGTCTGGCTGCGGCTGGCCCAGGGACCCAGCGGAGGGTGCCAGGCTCAGAACTCCGTAGTCACGCCGTTGGCGGTCGAGCTGGCTGGTGGCGGCCGGGTCTTGGAGAATGGCAGCTAGAGACTGTGGGTCCTTGAGGACAGGGTGGGACGAGGTAGGTAAGCTCCTGTTCCTACCCTTTCCTCCTATTCACACCCCTCCCACGATTTAAAAGGAGGTAGATAGTCTTGGGCCTGCCGCAATCTGCCTCCCAGCAGCAGCTCCGGACCGGGCGCCTTCCCCTCCGCGGACCACTAGACTCGCTATGGGCTGCCCCGCCCCCGCCCTCTCTCCAGTCTACCCTCTCCTATCCCAGCCTGGTTTCCCCTTCTTTCTCCGGACCGGGACACGTCTATCTTTTTTTTTCCTTTTGTATCTGAGAATCGCAGCTGCTTACTTTGTAAACTGGAACTCGAACCAGGGTTTAAAAATGAATGTTCTTTCATGTATGTTTCTGCCTCTGGGTATAACACAAATCTACGTATAAATATATGTACAGCTAAAAAATTGTAAAGGAAAAACGACCATATTGATAAGCACGTGGATTTCTATTTTTATTTACCTTATATATACTAACACATTAAAAACAAATTCCTCATAAGGCGGATTCGGAAAGTAAATAAGATAAAACGCGACGCAACATAATTAATTCTACTCTAATATCATTACGAGACAATCGAAGATACTTCATCTAGTGCCCTGCAATCGATGTAAAATGCGCTATAACTCAGCGAGGGCTGATTCTAACACAATACTCCCCAAAGCTCTCCTTCGGTCTGTTCAGTGGTCAGTCCTTACACCGCTAGGATCCTAGCTGAAGGGTGACGAGAGTTTCACCTAGGGCTCTGGGAGCTGACCAAGGACCAGGTTCTTCCAGATGCCTGCGTTCCGTGAACTTCAATCTCATTTGGCCAAAGTGTCCAAGCTGGGGGCGTCCCTTAAAGCCCTAGTGCATCCAGTCCTCTCTGCCACTTCACTACCCGCACGCGACTGCCCACGACCAACTACAAAAGGGAGGTGAGACCTCCCACTTCGTTTTCTGTCCAAACCCCCAAATCCTCACTCCGAGAGCAGGAATTCTTAACCTTTTAGTCTGGGGAAGCCTACGGACTGCTACTCAGAAGTTTGTTAAATACAGAAAATAAAAGATTTACAAAGGACACAAGTTACACGGAAATTTTTTAAGAAAGAAAAACCAAGTCCCTGGGTCCGAGGTTAAGAACTTCTGCCCTTGTCTCTCTCCAGGCTTGATGGCAGCAGTGATGTAGGGAGTTAAACATCTTTGAATCCAAGGTAAATTTCCCTCTCTGTAGGCGAAAAAATCATCACCTGCTCTTGAAAGAACTCAGCTGCCGGCCACACCCTCTCAGTTTGCCTGGGTTTGCCTGGGGCAGCCCTTTCACCAGGTATTTCACCTGAGTAAACAAAACACCCGCACCTACCCCATATCTTGTCTCTTATCCTTTGCCTCATTCTAGCATCAAAGAATGCCTTCCTACCGCTTCCTTTATGTAGACCTCCCATGGCGAGGGACAGCCCTGGAAAGGCGCCTCCTACAGACTAATTCTGTCATCTTTTTTAGACTAGTCTGAGGGAGGCACCAAATATTTACCTGGACGTAAAAACAAACTACACACAACTAATGCGGCCAGGATCCCTTCTTCGACCTTTGCCCGTGTCATGACCTCAAGCTTCTGATGGTAGGCTAGTATCACTGACTTGAAGAAAGAGATTATTAGTTGTATTTTCAATTTTTATTATAATAATTTCTACAGTCTTTGCTCTGGTTGGGATTGCCATAGATTTAGAGACGAAAGTGACTTCAGACACCACTGAGTCCAACTCTGTTATTTATCAAATGAGGAATTGAGATTGGCTAGTGACTTGCACAGGGTCATACAGCTATTAAGTATCTAAGGACTAAATTCAAACCCAGGTCTTCCAGATTCCAAGCCCAGTGTCCCACGTACTACATGAAAGGGTTTCTTTTTAACTCTTCACCTGTTATCCCCATTTTTTGATGATTCAGTGAGAAGAAATGTGCAACTAGGTGGCTCAGTGGATAGAGAGCCAGGCCTGGAGTCAGGAAAACTCATCTTTATGAGTTCCTATCTGGTTTCAGAAACTTACTAGCTGTGTGACCCTGGGCAAGTGACTTCACGTTGTTTGCCTCAGTTTCCTCATCTGTAAAATAGCCTAGAGAAGGAAATGGCTAACCACTTTGGTATCTTTACCAAGCAAAGCCCATATGGGGTTATGAAGAGTTGGATAATGACTAAACCAATAGTTTTGCAGGCAGTTTGACAACTAGAGATTGAAAGTCTGTCTTCCACAGTGATTTGTTCTCTTAGCAAGTGAACTAGGTTATTAATTTTGATCTCCCAAATTATCCACACCCATTCAGGACTGGAGGACAATGTAAGAAGATCATTAACATCCAGCCTCCATAGATAATCATAGAAATTAATTTCCTGATAAACTCTCATTTATATGGCTACCATATATTTTTCTTTTGAGCCTTTGCAACAACCTAAAGAAGTAGGTGGTACAGAGGTAACCATGTTACAGAGGTTCAATGACTTGCCCAAGGCAGTCAGAGTCTCTTTGTTGGCTCCATTCTTCTGACTCTAAACTCAATGTTCCTTGCTTTCCAATGTATAATAGTGGGAGCAGAAAAGGGAGGACAGGGAGTGATTGTGCATATCAATACCCCATTATATAAAATTTTCAAGTTTATCCCCAAAAAGCTATTACTGTAATCCTTTTCTGGAAACAGGTTGATTTTTTTTTTTTTATAGATTGGCAGTGGCAGAGGAAAGAAAGGATGAAAGGACGGAAGAAATAGCTTGAGACAATTGCTAATATAATCTTCCAGAGGCAACCAAAGGTGCAATGGATAGAGTTCTGGGTCTGGAGTCAGGAAAACCTCAGATCAGATCTGAGGCTCAGACACCTTACTGTGTGACCCTAGGCAAGTCACTTAACCTCTCCTTGCCTCAGCGTCTTTATCTGTAAAATGGAAGTTATAATAGCACCTATCTCTCAGGATTGTTGTGAGGAGCAAATAAGATAATATTTGTGAAAAGTACTTAGCACAGTGCTTGGTATAGTAAGTAATAAATAAATACCTATTCCCTCCTCATTTGATCTTAAGCTTCTTAAGACCCAACATGATTTACTGCAGGGCTTTTAAAAATCTTTTTAATATTTTGATAAAGGTTTCAACATAATTAGTCTTCTTGGAGTCGTATTTACTCTTCTCTACTCATTTAAAAATATGATTCTGAAAAGAGGTCCGTAAGCATCACCAGACTGTCAAAGGGATCCATGACACCAAAAAATGTTAAGAACTCCCTGGTTTAGATGATAGTGGTCCAGACTCCACCCAAGGAAAACCTAAATTCCAATCCAACCTCCGTCACATCCTGGCTGTTTAGCCCTGGACAAAGTCACTTAACTTCTCAGGATCCCAGGTTATAAGACTACAAGTGCCTGGCTATTGTCAATGTGACTGGGTAAAGGGAGGATCCTCACCAGGAATTCTCAATTTCTACAAAATCACAAAGCTGATTTTATTTTTTTAGTACTGAGGAGGCTGGATTTGAAGCTGGAGAATGTAAGTTTAAATGAAGTTTCTATTACTTCTGTGATCTTAGGCAAATCATTTAACTACTTTGAGTTTTAGTTTCCTCAATTGTTAAGTGAAGGGAGAGGAAAATTTGGATCAGAATGCTCTCTAAGGTCTCAAGTCAGTGATACCGTGACCTACAGCAATAGACAACAATCCCGAGTAAACTGGCAAGGCACAGTTGTTCTCACCTTGAATAAAAATAGCCAGCCTTTATAGAGTGATCTAATCTTTGCAAAGTGCTTTGAAAACATCATCTCATTTTATCTTCAAACAATCCTTGGAGTTAGATGCCATTAGTATCCCCATTTTACTGGGAGAAAATTGAGGCAAAAAAAAAACCGAAACGTTAAAAGATTTGCTCAGGGTCATACAACTGGTAAGAGTCTAAGATTTTGAAATCAGGTCTTCCTGATACCAGACTCGGTACTCTGTTACAATAACATACATACAGCACGTAAGGATGAGGAGTGAGAACATTCCAGGTATAGGGAAGCTTATAGAAATGTCTTAACTTGGTCTGAAAATAACAGGGCTCAAAGTTGGGGTTAGGGGATTGGGCACTGGCTGCCCAATACAACAATATAATACTTAGGGGTAGAAGGGATCTTAGAGATGCCTGGTGCACCTTTTACATTATATGGATGAGAAAAGTGAGAAGCAGCATTTGTCTATGGTCATGGTAATCATCTAATGTGAGATTTGAGCACTATCCTTCTAGGTATGGAATCAATGCTTTTCCCATTGGACTGTTCATGATCAGGACTGTTATGAAGGACCCTGGAGCAACTAATGTATTTCTGAGTTGGAATTTCTTTACAAGGCCACTTCTGTGTGGAGCTGGAATGATCAGGGAAGGAAAGAGGAAGGCTGATCCCCCCCGCCACCTCCCCTGCCCAAGAAACTGTTAATGGCAGGATCCCCAAATCTTGGCTTCTAGCCAGAGAAGGAAGATTTCTTGGACAGCACTTGTCTTGGGAACTGTCTCACAAGTAAATGTCACATCTCAAGGATCTGATTTTCTATCTAGAAAAAGAAAATATCCTTAATACTATAACTCATCAAGAGAATCTGATTGTACATGTGGCTCCCAATGTTGGGCAGAGTAAAAGGGAGCAAGGAGCCATTCTGCCATTTATAGTGAATTATTCAGAGGGTACACCTTGGCAGAGAAGGAAGATGGAAGCCTATCCCAAATATGTATCCCTTCTTGGGGAATCCAAAGCCTCACAAGAGTATCTGTAGAGTGGGAGAGGGACAAAAAAAAGAATGATGGATCTAATGGGCCCCAAAGTTTAATTCCTTTCAGAGGGAAGTACAAAGCAGGAGGTTGTGGTATATATGGAGAACTTTAGAACTCTATAGGAAAGTGGGACCCACTTAAAAGGGAGGAAAATTGCAACAATTATTTATAGACTAATGTGAGTGCCTTATTTTCTACATTTGCTTGTGGACTATGGGGCTAAATAAAGGCTTTTTGGTAGGCAATAAGTGTAATTGTTACCTCAGTGCTTGTACTAAAGCTAGGAATCCCCCTTATCCACCACTGTAGAATCCTAGAGGTAAGCTGTATTCAGGAATTTCTCAAAACAACCCTCTATAGGGTAGGAATCAAGAAAAAAGTAATATTTTAGGTCCGCCCCAAGTTTGAAGGAGGTTCAAATAAACACAGAATGTGAGGTCCCAAGGCCCCAGGTTATATATGTATTTAGTTTGTATATTTTGAATTTATTTGTGTTCAAGTGGTTTTCCCTCAATAAAATGTAAATCCCTTGAAGACAGTGACTGTTTCTTTTTTGGTTTCTCTTTCTTTTCTTTTTGTCACCACTGCCTAGGCACAATACACATAAAAAGTAATTATTAATATGTATTTAATAGAATTGAAATGTATAGGGTGTGGCACCTGGTGACTGACCTTCTATCAAAGGAGATGCTAAAAGCAGGTGTCAAACAAAGGGCCCCCAAAGTAAAATGTAAAACTTTTTGTTTTTTTTTCAGAAGCAAAATTTTAAAATATTAATAAGTGCCTGTATGTTGAATCCTGGAAAATTCCACTCTCCATGCTTCCTAGATATTATTTTGGGATAAGATAAATTCATGGAAAACTACATCAGAGGGAGCACAGCATTGAAGGGAAACTGAGACAGAGTTCTTCAGTCAAGTCAATGTTTCTGTGAGCTACGATTTATTGTACATTTTGTGTGTGGAAGGAAAAAAGAGATACCCTGTTTTTCTTTCTAGTTGTATGTTGCCTTAATTGGGTGTATGTGTGTAAATTTCTTGCTTAAATCTTCTTGATGTCTGGTCTCCATTGTGAACTGGTCTTATACTCCAGAAAGTTCATTGAGGGCAGTAATCACATCTTTCATGTACCAGGCACCCTGCCGAACACTCTCTGGAGACTTCAATAAATAATCACACACCTGGGAATCCAACCAGCGCTCCCAGAGGGCTAGAGATCGAACTCCGAGGGCAGATCTCCAGAAACCCAATCTAGGAAGGACTTGTGTGTTCAGATCTATAAATTCTAGGAGCAATTGGCTTCCTGGAGGGGAAGCGCTCCTAGTTCCTAGGGAGAGCTAAACCACAGCATCATTGAACCAGGGGATGCATCGCCTTCACGGCTTTTTTCATTCCCTCTCCTTCCCAGCTCTAATCATCCTTCCATCGCCTCGTGTCAACCTCACCCCCAACCCATCCCAGTCCAACATTTGCATTTCGAAACTGTTTCCTTAATTATTCTGCAGCTATCGGAAGCGTGCTCTTCTCCTGCCTCTGAGGCATCCTTTGATTTATCTCTGTCTGGATAACAGCTCCCCCCACTCTCCTTGGGGAATTCAATTTTCATTCATTTTTCTGCTGGGCTAGATTGATATAGACCCTCTGCCCTGGTCCATATTACTCATCCCAGCAAAGAGAACCAAAGAGACCAATCCCGAGCAAACCCCCTAGGGAGCCACTGTCTTGCTTCAGGGAGCCACACGGAGTTTTCCAATAAAAGAACAGTATCCTTTGCTCTTTTCCATCTGTCCACCCAGGCCTTTCCAGTAATCTGTCATAGGCTCCTCTTTCCTCCCGCTCTATCTTTTGTCTTCATTTCTTCCTCTCGCCTCCTACGAGAAATCTTCTCCCTAGGCTGCTTATCAGGGGGGACTTCCATCAGGGGGCAAATGGAAAGCATGCCAAACTCCGAGTCAGGAGACCTGGGCTGGAGTTCTCGACTCTGACACTGCTAGCCATATGACCATGGGCATATCCCCTAACCTCTCAGAGACTTTTCCCTCATCTATAAAGCAGGGGTAATAATGGTACTTGCCTTCCCTCTCTCCCTCCCTATTGGGAGGAAAGCAATTTGTCAAGTGCTGGGAGCTATTATTATTTCAGGGACCCAGTTCCAGGGATATTTACAGCCTGGCTCCCAGGGGCATATGGCATGTGGTAACCAGTGGAGTTTCCTGTCTTAGCACAGGGATTGGGAGAAGACATGGAGAAGAAACAGTGATAGAGTTGGGCATCAGATTCTCAAGGCAGCATAACCTTGTTGGATAACTGGAATAAGGATTAAGAGCATTACTGATGGGCTCTGGGTGCGTAGCGGGGCGGGGGGGGGGGGAATGTTTATTTGTTTTAGTGAATGGAGTTCCTTATGAGAAAACAAGAATATCGAATTTTTCTAAAGCTTTGCGTTGCAAACACCATTGTCATCTTTACCCTTGAATAACACTTATTAGGAGCCCATCTGTCCCTAGCCATGTGGTAGGTCTCCCACAGATAATATTAGACAGGAAAGGCCCCTGCTTTCTAGGAACTTTGCACTCTAAAATAAAACAGTTTTTCCAAAGTCTATCTCATATCCCCATGGAATTGGTAGGAGCTGAATTTGGGGGTGGATTATAGTCTTTGAGAACTACACAAATTCTACTTGTTACTGAACTGGTCTCCAGAGGGCAGATGGCCACAGAAGGGAAGGGAGATATGATTTATTTTCCCCAATTAGTTGATATAGTCACAGAATGTCCTTGGTGTTGATGAGGTTTTGATGTGTTCACTTTCTGTGCTCTCTTTTTAAGGTATAATTGTTAGGAGGAGCAACATGATTGAGCAGAGAGTCAGCCACAATTCTGAGAGCCATTAAAAGGCCAAGTTCCTAGCTCTGCAAAGTCCAATAATTGAAGTGAGTTGTGGAGGAGACCCCTGGGCAGTGAGGGGGAGGGGATGTTCTCTCCTTACCTTCTGTATCCCCAAATCAGTGACATAGTCTTGAATTGGAGTTACTTAATCAATAAGGAGATACCACATCCAGCAGGGAGCACCAGACATGCATTAAAGGAGTATGACCCTTGGCAGTAGAGAAGAGAGCCAGTTTTGGACCCAAGAGAGAAGCAGACTCTGGGATCCCAATTTAGTAACCTGCTGGTGCACCCAAGGTAAAACTTTGAGAGGATTATATGAGGAGAGAAAAGACTCCCAGGTACAGCAGTTGCAGATTTGTAAACTGCCTTGGTATTCTTGCTTTCCGTACATTTGTGCCTTATTACCTCTGTAGTGGGCTTGGGACCACTTTTCCTAGAGTTCTGTGTAATTGTAGACTAGAGTACCCCAGGATTATGGGGGGATGTTTTATGACCACTACTATTTTGTTGTTTTTTCATTGTGTCTGACTCTTCCTGACCCCATTTGGGGTATTCTTGGCAAAGATACTGGAGTGGTTTGCCATTTCCTGCTCCTGTCCATTTTACAGATGAGGAAACTGAGGCAAGAAAGGTTAAGTGACTTGCACAGGGTCACCTCACTAATAAGTATCTGAGGCTAGATTTGAACTCAGGAAGATGAGTTTTCCTGATTGCAAGCTCAGCACTCCATCCATTGCACAACCTAGCTGCCTCTACTGCTCTTATTATGCCATTTTAGTAAATGCCTTTGCTAAGAGCCAGATGCATCTGTTATCTGGTTGGTAAGGGGAAGCACAATAGGTAGTAGTTTGTGAATTATTGTTTTAGGAATAACCACCCACAGTAGAAGGAGAGTGGGTATTTATATTTACAGCCAAGCACTTAATTCATTCTCTTTCTCAGCAAAGAAGTGCTCAGATGGACAGAGCACTTTAAGAATGCCTTAGTCCTTTATTATATTTATTATGCTATATTCTTTTTGTCATACTGTATTATTTCTTTGTTTTTAATAATAAAGCAAAAGAGAAGTTAAGAAACTCATTCAGGTTGAAGGGAAAGGAATCTCTTTTTTCTTTTAAAGCTGGAACTTAACTTGAGAATGTTTGATCACTAGATGTGCAACTGGAACTGGACAAGAAAGAGAGTTCATGTTTTGAAGCATTGGGGAGCATATTGGTTTTTCTTCTTTGGGCACCCTGGGATAAAACTCAGGCTCTTACAGAAACTTCCTTTCAAGTGCCCATTCTTTTTTTTAACTCCCAAGAACATTTCAAGCCCAGCAAGATCTTGACTTCCTCTTGTTCCCCTTCCTCCCCCTGCCCGCTCCCCCAGCTTCCATTCCATGATCTCTGAGGTCTTCCAGCCTTAACACTCTCTGTCCAATAACATGTCTCCCTGCCACCCCTCTTCATTGTCTACCCCTGACCCAGGCCTCTACTCCAACCAGGGACTATTCTGTTAACAACATCCCAGGAATAAATTAAACATACAAAAATAAAGAGAGGAAAACCAGAAGATCTGAATAAATAAAAATAGTTACTAGATTAAAAATTGGTCTATAATAATTATCTGTGAGTATGTGACTCACTAGGTTTCACGCATCAGCAGGAGTGTCATCACTAACATTTGTAAAGGTTTGCAAAGTGTTTTATATATATTATCTTATCTTATCTCATCCCCAACCACAACCTTGGGAGGTAGGTGCTGTTATCATCCCCATCTTACAGAGGATAGAACTAAGGCGTAACAACTTGTCCAGGGGCACAGAGCTAGTAAGTGTCTGAGGTTGGATATGAGCTCAGGCCTTCTTGACTTCAATAGAGATGCCTTCTTCACTCCATTCCCTTTGCCTCTTAGCTATAGAAATTATGTCTTATTTACAGCATCTTTGTATTTCTCTACGTCTGGCACATCTGGACAGTAGGGTATGGTAGAAGGAATATTGGACTTGGAGTCAGGTGAGGCCCGTGTTCAAATCCTGCCTCTGATGCCTTCTTGTTTTGTGACCCTGGGAAAGTCACCTAACATATCTGAGTCTTAGTCTCTTGATTTTTTTTTTTTTGGAGACAGTTGGGGTTAAGTGACTTGTCCAGGATGATACAGTTAGTAAGTATCTGAGGCTGGATTTTAATTTGGGTCATGCCGACTCCAGGGCCAGTGCTGTATCCATTGGGCCACCTAGCTGCCTCCTCCCTTTTTATTTTGAGATAATCAGGTCAAGTGACTTGTCCAGGGTCACTCAGCTAAGTCACTGAGGCTAGATTCTCCTGATTTTTAAAATAGAAGTAATATGTTCAGTATATTACCTTTTAGGGATCAAATCAGTAAAAGTGTTTAGCAAATCTTAAACCTCTATTCCAAATGTTGTTGCTATTATGTCATGGAAGACCATAAATACTTGGCAAATTAAATCTAGAACACAATTCACTCACCCTCTTGCCAAGTCCCTTTGAACAGAGCTTAAATTAGATCCTCCTCTAAAGTTCCGCTTTGGTGTCCCAGTGTTTCTGAAGATGAGGTCAAAGAAGTACAAACTCTAGTTGGTCCCCCAACATGGACCCACTACAGAGGGGTCTACTATCTTAGTACTAGGAGCAGGACTATTGGGGGAGTGGGGGTCAGGTAGAGAGCACTCATCTAATGAAATCTCAAAGTTTTTGGAGTATTGAGTGAGGTGAGCAAAATCTCTTCATAGGAACTCATATGAGACACTTGGAATAAAAAATTTGTGAAAGTTAAATTTGGGGAAAATAAAGATCAAAAGTAGAGAGTGGATGCTCAAAGGGCTATAAAACTGTGCATATTCTCTAAACTAGTAATGCCACTGCTAGGTCTATATCCCAAAGAGATCATAAAAATGGGAAAAGGACACATACAAAAAGATTGATAGCAGCTCCTTTTGTGGTGGCTATGAATTGAAAATCAAAGGAAAGCCCATTAATTGGGAAATGGTTGAACAAGTTGTGGTATATGAATGTAATGGAATATTGTGGTGCTATAAGAAATGAGAAACAGGATGATTTCAGAAAAACCTGGAAAGCTTTACATGAAATGATGCTGAGTGAAGTGAACAGAACCAGGAGAACATTGTACACAGTAACAGCAGTACTGTTCAGTGAAGAACTATGAATGACTTAGCTATTCTCAGCAATGCAATGATCTGAGACAATCCCAAAGGGCACATGATGAAGCCTACTATCTACCTACAGAGAAAGGATTGATATTATCTGAATATGTATGAAAGCATGCTATTTTTCACTTTCTTTATTTCATTCTTTTTCTTTTATTTAAGTCTTCTTGTACAAAATGGTTAATATGGAAATATTTTACATTTTTTTTAAAAAAATAGAGAGTAGGAAGTTTTTCAACAGCTAGATTAAGGGGACTAGAGAGCCTGGTCCTTTTCCAGTTTAAAGTTCCCCTGCTGTTGGTAAATTCTAAATGTTTTTCTTTCTAGATTTCTTCCTCTTCATCCCAGCCTTGGGTCACTGTAGGGAGTATTTGTACTTGGGTCTTCTGTTCAAGATACTGATCCACAGAGAAGAATTCCGACCACCAGGACTGAGGCTATCCTAGTGATCACAAATGAAACCCTTTAAGGCAAAGACTTTTCCAAGTTTTACCCTGTCTCTCCCTTTATCTCAACTGCTAGATATTCTTGAGTGGTAGTTCTCTGAGTCATAGGTATCTGAATATACGTTCTACCCACACAACCAAGCATAGGCATATAGATTGTAAGTCACTTGAGGGCAGAGTACTTTATTAATTTCTGTATTTTATATAGTGCCTTGCACATAATGATGCCCAATAAAAGTTTGTAAATAAAAGTAAGTGTACAATAATTTTACATATATATAGATATATATATATATAATATATACCAATTAGTGTCTAATGGAAACCATTTCCAGGGTTGGGGTGGGGATGGGGAGGAAAGAAGAAAAAGAAATTTAAATAGTAACTTTATTTATTTAAAAGGAATAGTGAGATGTACATAACAGATTTGCAGTTTCACGTGCAATCATCTTTTTTATTATACTATGTTTCGGAAATGCTTGTTTTATTCCATAAGTTAAAGATAAAATAAATTAGAGAATTGTTGATAGGTTCAAATTCCTGATGCTACTGTGTGACCTTGGGCAAGTCACTTAACTTCCTGGAGCCTCAGCTGTAAAATGAAGGTGGTTGGACTATGATGCTTTGAGATCCCTTCCGGTCCAAGGTACATGATCCCACAAGTGGATGAATGTACAGTAACAATAACAGTAGCTAGTATTCATATTCAGGGTCATAAAGTGCTCTGCATTTTATCCTAACAAAAACCCTAGGAAAGTGGTAGCATGGTGTAATGGTTAGAGAGCTGATTCAGAGCCAGGAATGTCTGAGTTCAAGCTCCACCTGTCACTAGGTGACTCTGGACAAGTCACAAAATCTGCAAAGAAAGTGGTGATTTGACTTCCTCATCCTGAGAATTCTCTATACCAGTGAAATCTCAGGTCCAAACCCTATCCCTAATAGCTTTGTGAGTAATTCTTATTATCCTGTTTTACAGACGGAAACTAAGGATCAGTTAAGTGACCTGCCTAATTCACAGAGCTGAGAAGTGTTGAGACAAGATTCGAACCCAAGTCTCTCCTGACTCCAAATCCAAACTTCCTTCTGTTGTACTGCTCTGCCTTGACAAACACCTAGCTAAGTCCACATCTGTACAAATGCACATACTCAGCAAGCAAGTCCAAGGACTAGAGGGTGGCTGTGGTGCCCTAAATGGACATCTCTATCTTCTTGCATTAGACCCCAGCCTGACACCCATCCATCCTCTGGCTTCTCTCTCTCCAACCCTCTCTTCCTCCCATCTCAAGACTTGGATAGCAAAGAAAAAGATACTTTCCAGAATTCCTTTCCTTGTGCTCACTAAAGAAAAGGGCCTCCAGATGTGTAGGAGCCAGGCCATTTTTTATCACTGTCTCACTCCACACATTGGGGGAATGGTCCTCTAACCCTCCAGGCCACATCAGCTTTCCTGCTTTCCCCTCACCTCAGTTGGATCTCTCATTAATCTTGCTGTTTCCCAGTCTTCCCTTTTCCTCCTAATTCCTTTGGATACAATTCTCTCTCTCCTTCTCTCTCTTTCTCTCTCTCTCTCTCCGTCTCTCCGTCTCTCTCTCTCCCTCTCTCTCTCCGTCTCTCTGTCTCTCTCTCCCTCTCTCTCTGTTTCTCTCTCTCCCTCTCTCCTTCTCTCTTTCTTTCTCTGTCTCTCTCTGTCTCTCTCTCTCTGTCTGTCTCTCTGTCTCTCTCTCTCTCTGTCTCTGTCTCTGTCTCTCTCTCCCTCTCCCTCTCTGTGTCTTTCCCTCCCCTTCTCTGTCCTCCATTTCTTGTTCTACCGTGAAGCAGCAATATCATAAGACCCATACTTGATCCTACCCAAAACTCCCTTGGCCCAAATCATGCAGAACTCAGTAATTAGGGGAGAAGGTTGCTAACAGACAGCCTGAGGGGATTCTCAGGGAAAGGAATGAAAAGCAGCTTCCACAGGAGATCCCCATCTGAGAGTCCAAGGAAGAGAAAGAAAGATGCTTCAAAGCACCAGCACTCCCAGCCATGCCATTCTCAGCCCACTACCAGAAGAGGACAAAGCCCCCAGTTTGTCCTTCTGACCCTCCCATCTACCAAAGTCAAGTTCAAGAGCTTCACAAGCCACACTCTTGGGGGGAGGAAGCAGCTGAAGGCCTCTGTTGAAGAAGGGATCCAGAGCTGCTAAGAAGTCTGACTGCCTTGAAAATCTCAGAGCTTTGTCCTGACCCCTTTGTGCTCCCAGAGCATGAAAGAAGTTTATGGAGATCCACTAACAAGACTCGCAGAAGACACTGCTTCACCACCACCTCCTCCAAGATCTAGCTCCCCCTTTCCATTCCCCACCCCCACCTCCATTACCCTGTACGTTCAAATTAAAGAATGCAGAAGGCGCTGTACTTACCAGAGGTCAGGAGGACAAATTCACCTTCATTTGGAAGATTTGGAGCCTGGGAAGGTTTACTTTAAATTGAGCCCAGCTTTAGTTACAAAGCCAAAGTGTTCATAAGGGACAGCATCCAGGGCACACCAAGTCCCCTCCAAAGAAGAATGCCAGAGAGTCACCTAAAAGAGAAAGGGACGCTAGGGCAGGTGCCTGGGCCATGAGGAGAAGGGGTCGTTCAGGGGGAGGACAAAGGTAGTAAGGAGATCAGGGGAAAGGGGAGAGTAGGGTGGCAGGTTTCCCTGAAGAGAAGGTGCTTTGATCCCACTCTGAAGCTGGGGAAACACTGGTGTCTAGGGGGAGGGGAGGGGGTAGGGGTTGGAAAACAACCTCGGAGAAAATTAAATTGCACTTGAGGGCAAATTCTATTAGGGAATAGTGACTGTCTCTCAACAGCCTGTGTCCATTTAAGTAATTAGTTACAGGACAGAAATCTCCATCCCGGAGCTGAATGAGGCCTAAGCAGGGTCCTGGAGCAGGGAAATCAGAGGCTCAGCTGACCTTTGTGGACCTGGATGCCAACTCTGCCTCCTTCCATCCCACTCTCAGCTCTGAACAGGACTGACTTTGGCTTTTCTCCTTTCTTGTTGGGCTCTTCTCTGTTCTCTTCTGGCCCAGTGAAAGGCAAATCATGGGAATAAATATTTATCGAGTGCTGTCTGTGCTGGGCTTTGTGTTGGGTGGAGTAAGGGGAGAAGGGATGGGGCATAAAGTAGGACACCCAGCCCCTTCCCCCCACCCCCAAGAAACTCACTGTCATAGACTTAAAGCTGCAAGATAGCAGGAGTAACTGAGTGGTTCAGTGGATAGAGCACTGGCCCTGGAGTCAGGAGGACCTGAGTTCAAATCCAGCTTCAGGCATTTGACACTCACTAGCTGCATGACCTTGCCAAGTCATTTAAACCAGACTGCCTCTCAAGAGACCTCAGAAGCTGCCTGAAGTCTAAACACTTCATCGTGATAGGTCAGGAATCTGAGGCCCAGAGAGGCTTAGCATGCATCCAAACTCACAACTTGTCATTTGAATTCAGGAGTTTATCTATGAAGTATAGAGAGAGGAAAGCAGAAGTCTAGGAGAAATTATGGTGGTATGTGATGCTCTCCTGCCCTCCAAAAAAGCTATTCTCCCCAACACTCAATTGTTTGAACTTTTCATTGGAGAGGTCATCTTTGATCTATAATGGGTATGTCCTTCATCAGAGAAGGTCGCTATCTATCCAAGTCCCTTCATCTTTGACAAATCTTACGCACATCCTTCCATAAATCCTAAAGTGCCACTCAATGCACTGGATACCTTCCCCTAAGTCTTAGTTTTAATCTACTAAAGTTTATCATCATCATTATCATTAAATTTTTGCTAAGACTTTCAGAATACCTTGTACTTGGGGGTCTCCAGAAAGCACTCAGGAGAGGTGCCCATCTGTTATTCTCTCTCGTTACAGGCTATGCCCACCTCCTCTTCTGTCCATACAGGCCCCTGATTATGTCTTTTATAGAAATTGTTTTCATAGATAAGTCATCATAGATAATAAACTGTAGTCCAATGAAATACAGTTGTCTTTTCTTTAACTTTTAAATCACCTGCAATTTTGATTCTTTTAAAAAGTTTCATTACTGTCTTTTGTTTCTATACCCTGGGCAGGTAGATGGTACACTAAATAGAGCCCTGGGCCTGGAATTAGGAAGACTTGAGTTCAAATTCAACTTAGATATATACTAGTTGTGTAACTCTCAGGGAAAAAAAAAATCACTGCTTGCCTCAGTTTCCCCATCTGTAGGATGAGTATAGTAATAGTACCATAGGATGATAGAATCATAGACCTACAGCTGGAGAGCACCTTAGAAATCATAGTCTGACCCCTTTAATTTTTTAACTAATCTAGTTTTTGTTTACATTGCCTTTATTTCTAAATAGAAGAGTACTGAATCTCAGGACAATTCAGATCTTGGCTCTGCCTGTTACTTCATGGATGACTTTGGGCAAGTCCTATGTGTGTGTTTCTCCTTCCTTGCCAGAAAAGACCATGCCATCAGAGAAATGATGACATGACTTGCACTTGACTTTGTCTTGCGTGAGGGAGGGCTGTGCAGCCTCACTTCTCCTCCAGAGTCATCTGAATCCAGTGACCAGATATTCATCAGGATGACTGGAGATGACCCAGGATGAGGCAGTTGGGGTTAAGTGACTTGCCCAAGGTCACACAGCTAGTGAGTGTTAAATGTCTGAGGTGAGATTTGAACTCAGGTCCTCCTGACTCCTGCACTGGTGCTCTATCCACTGTACCACTTAGTCTTTTGCTGGGTCCACTTTTCTCATCTGTAAAATGAGGAGACTGGATGACAAAAGTGGAAATATGTTTAATATGATTGTACATGTATAATCTATATCAGATTGCTTGCCTATCTTGGGGAGTGGGCAGGGAATGGAGGGAGGAAGAAAAAAAATTGGAACTCAAAATCTTATAAAAGTGAATGTTGAAAACTGAAAAGCAATGAGGAGGCTGAACTAGTTTACCTCTGAAGTTCCATATGATCTGTATCTATGATGCTATGATTGTCTCCCTCTTCTCTATCCCATGAACCATCTGTTAACGTAGAACAAAAAAAAGGTAAGGAAGGGAGGAAAGCAGTTGGCAAAACTAATCAACCAAATCTGACAATATATACAATATTCCACCTCCACAATCTTCTACCTCTGCAAAAGAAGGGAGAAAGGTACCTTTTCTCATCTCTTTACCAAGGCTAGAATTTTACCTCAAAAACAAACAAATTGGATTAGAGCATGATCTTAAATTTCAATTGATACAGAAGACAAGGGGTCTTTGTACTGTACCCAGCACTCAGGATGAGGTAGGCACAAAGAACAAGATAGCAGTGTCAGTCAGAATATGGGTCCTGGAAACATCCCCTGCAAAAGACTCCAAAGGCTCATTTGGATCATGGAGCGATAAAGCAGAGGAGAGGGAGGCAAGGATTCGGCAGCCCTTCATAGGCAATGACTGGAGTGTTATCCTAATTGCATCTCATGTCTGCCCTGTAACTTTGTGCTCCTCCTAGTTCACCACACTGCATCCAGCTAAAGGCCTTGGTTCCGGGAAGATTTTTGAATTTGTTCTTCATTGAAATTAATGTTTCAGGCTGTGGTTTCCTGTGGCTCTCTTATCTTACCTCTAAGTTTCTTAGCAACCACAGCTTTGTGAGTGATGCTTTGATGGAGAACATACACCTTTACTAATATGAGTGGTATCTATGGGACTTGCCAAACTCTTGGCTTGTAAATACTGTTTGGACCCATAAGATATTGACCTTATAATAATAACAACTGATCCGTATATAACGCTTTAAGATTTGCTAAGCCCTTAACATTCATTAGGTCATTTGATCTTTATAGTTTTGCAGGCTAAGTACCACACAAATCAATTACACATTCCTAGCCCTGTTATATAGCTGAAGAAATAGACTCAGAGAGGTTTAGGAACAGCTAGCAAGTGCCAGAGGCAGGATTTGAACTTAGTTTTTCCTGACTCCATATCCATTTTGTTCTCCACTACAATACACATCTGGGCCTTTGAAAAGCTTTTGGTCTTATAGGGTTTCTTACGTTGCTAAAATGAAATTCATGAGCTTGTTGAGGTAGGAAGAAAAGGAACTGGAACATGAGACTAAAAATTCTAACATTTTACATTGATTTAGCATTTTAGAATTTACAAATTATTCTATATTCATGGTCTCATTTGCTTTTCACAAAAACCCTCAGGATGAAAATATTAGAGAAGTTGGTGAAAACTAGATTAACTGATATGCAGTTAGTAGAACTGAGAACTGGTCCAACCATTCTGGAAAGCAACTTGGAATTATGCTTTTAAAAGAGATAGAAGGGGAAATGAGAAAATATCCATACTCTTTTACCTAAATACATCACTTGGGGCATGAATTCCAAAGAGATCGAAGACTGAAAGAAAGGTCCCATATATACTAAAATATTCATCACAGCACTCTTATTAGAGCAAAACTAAGTTTTGAAAGAAAAGTAGATTGCTTATTAAGGAAACAAATTGCACTACATGCGAGTAACAATATTACTATGCCGTAACAAATGATGAATGTAACCAATTCAACAAAACATAAGAAAACTAATGTGAACTGATGCACAGTGAAGTAAGCAGAACCAGGAAAACAACATATTCAGCAACTCCAATAACGAACTTAGAGTCTGTGCACTATCACTTGGGAAAAGAGCCTAATGATTGGAGCCTCCAGCCCCCAGGATCCTGATGACTGAACTCACTTTGGGGTGGCAATATCCCTTTCTGTGCTTGGGGATTCCAAATATTAGAGAACTCAAGGTTTTAGTGACATGTGGAAGCAGCAGGGAGTTGTCTAAGCATCTAGGTTCTACTCTTCAGTGTATCCTGAAGTCATATATTTAGTACCAGGACTAAAGCTTGATCCCAATGTTATATGATATGAGATATACCCAGAAGGTACTCCACTGCATGGTACAAATATTTGATATCTGGAAGCACAATTCTCTCCCCTGTTCCATTCATAGCTATAACTAGCAATTTTGGTATCCAGGGTAAGCAGCAGTAAAGGTGTTCTCCAGTCTCATCTGTTTGAGAGGTCTGGTGTCCTTGAATGGGAGAAAGCCCAATGGGAGGTGTCATTTGCATCTACATATAGCCTTCTCAGAGGAAGGATGAGTCATGTTCTGACTGGCCAGGATATTTAAACTTAGGTTTTTGATCTAATTCTTGGACAGTGAATTCGACAGCCTTGTCGAAGGTGAATGACTCATTAATAGAGCCACAAGTCTCATGTAGTCTACCCTACCTCCTGAAAGAGTGTAATAGATGTAATAGATAATTTATGTTTTACACATATGATCGTGTGTAGTTATGAGTCTTGTGTTTTCAGCAGTTCTTTTGACAGGGAGGAAATTAGCTGTCCTTTCCTGGTATCTATTCCTTTGTTTATTGAGTAACTTTTCTATCAGGTTCTGTTTTGAGGACACCCGACTTGAGCCAAACATAAGCTTTATTTTAGAGATTTTTCCCTGAAGGCATGAGAGCATAATCAATCAGAAAATGGAAGGTGTTTAGGGCCAGGCTCCTTAAGGATTAAACTTAACCTTGATTGAGCTCCTGTGTAAGACATCCTTTGGGCTACAGGTAACATCGTTCACCACTCTTTGGTTTCCTAGTAACTTTGATTTCCTGAGACTCGGCAACACTTATAGAAGAGATAAGAGTACTTCACTGTAGGTATTGGCCCCAGGACCCAAAGATTCAGAATCTCTGATGGACAGGTCATCCCACCAAAGCAGGTCCCCTCCTGCCTCTGATACCCTGAGATCCTGTGTCTGTAATAGATGTGAGTCTTCTTCAGAGCTCATTGGCCACCATGATATCCAGACTCTTGGTAAATAAATGAACCCGTCATCCTCTGTGTCAAGCCAAGTCCAAGAACAAATTCATGTTCCATCCTAGTTGCTTGCAGGCCAAGTTTATTCACTGTTCCCTCATACTGGAAGGGCACATCCTGGGGCATTCTTTGGAGGAAAGTGTGACAGGGTGTGAACTAGAATAATGGCTATTGCTTCTGGTTAAAAACAAGGACAGGGCCTATGAGTCCTGCTACTGTGGGAGGTTGAAGCCAGTGGGTTGCTTCAGTTAAATCCTGAGATTTAGTATCCAGATTAATTCCACGGCACCAATATGGTGAGCCCTGAGAATGGGACACACCAAGTTGCCTAACAAGGGGGTAAAAACCAGCCTAGGTCAGAAATGGAGCAAGTTAAAACGTCTGTTCCCAATGAGTATCATTGCTATTTGAACCAGTGAGTGACCACTGCATTTCTAGCCTGGGCAAAATAAGAAGACCCAGTGTTGAAAATAAATAAATAAAGAGGAAAGAGGAAAGGAAGCAAATTTCACCACTTGCCAACGGAGAGAGAGGAAGCAGTTTCACTGTGTGAGCATCTGCTCCCCAGAGACAGTGATGCTGCCAAACATCGTTATGTCAGGCCCAGTTACCTTACTTGACATGTTATTGGTACGGTCAGCTGGTTAGATTCTAATAATAATGAAGTCTGTCAGTGTCCCTGCTGACTTTAGATCTATAATAATCTCAAGCTTTTAATGTAGTGTCTCTTTTCTTGGTAACTCCAAGCCCTTTACAAACATTATCATAGGAGCCGTCCAGAGAGCTCTCTGTGAGCTAAGGAGGTTTGAGGCGGGCTTGAGAAAGTAATTAAGAGAAATGGGGCATGGAACCACACCCAGAGAGGGTGGTCTACTCTACCTAGGCAACTTTTTAAGATGTGAAGCAGTTACTGATGTATGCTGGTAGAGGGTGGGTCCTTGTTGGGAATTCCCTAGGGGCTGCAGTGGATAGAGCTCTGAGTCTGGTGTCAGGAATTCAAATTCAGCCTCAGACACTTCCTAGCGGTGCAAGTCACATAACCCTGTTTGCTTTTTCCTCATCTGCCAAATGGTCTGGAGAAGGAAATGGAAAATCATTCCAGTATCTTTACCAAGAAAACTTCAAATGGAGCACAGAGTCAGACATGACTGAACAACACCAGTTCATTAAGGAAATCACAAGTCTGAGATTAAGTAGGGGACTGTCTGAGGAACCAGGGTAAGGCTTATGCCTCAGTTTCCCTGGGGTCATTATCTGTAAAACGGACTGTAATAATGGTAGGGTTTACACACAACATAGGGTTATTGCGAAGATCAGAGTAGATAATTTATGGAAAGAGTCTTGAAACCTTTAAAACAAGAAAAGCAATGAGTGGACAGAAGGGTAAGTAGAGGGGAATATAGTATAAGAAGACAGGAAAACAAATTCTTGTTAAATTGAAAAGCCCACTACATATTTCAGCAGCAGCTGACTTGACAACACTGAGATGAGGGGCCTCCCTGGGAGCACTATTGTTAGAAATTGCCTAGTACTCACTGGTTGTCAGATTTCAGGACAGGAAACACTCATCTATTCTAAATTACAGGATCATAGAATTTAGAACTAGAGAATTTAATTTCTCATTTTACAGATGACGAAACTGAGTCCCATAAATGTTCAGAGTCTCACCCAACGTTACACAGATATTAAATAGAACATCTGGAATATTGCCTTCCCCTACAGAATGTAAGCTTTTTCAGGGCAGAGATTGTTTCATTTGTGTGAAATTTCACTCTAGGCAACTAGATGGTCCAGAACATAGATTGTTAGACCTGGAATCAGGAAGATTTGCGGTGGAACCTCAGACATTTCCTAGCTGTGTGACCCTGAGAAAGTCATTTTAACTCTATTTCAATTTCCTCATCTCTAAAATGGGGAGGATTATAGTACCTCTCCCTCTCACCCCAGAACTGTTGTGAGGATCAATGAGATGTATAAAGAGTTTTGGAAACTTTAAACTTTAAAACTAACTATTGTTATTTTCTCCATGTCTCCAATATCTTCCACAGTGTCTGGCACATAGTAGATCATTAATAAATGCTTGTTGATTGATTACTTTGAGAAGCAAGGGAGGAAGGAAACAAGCATTTATAAAAGATCTTCTCTGTGTTAAGTAGGCACTTTACAAATATTTTCTCATTTTATCCTCACAGCCATGCTATGAGGTAGGTGTTATCAAGCCCATTTTAGAGATGGAGATAACTGATGCCCGTGAAGGTTAAGTGACTCGCCCAGAATCACACAGCTGTTAAATTTGCATTCAGATCCTCCTGACTTCAGGTCCAGTAATCTAGCCAGGAAATCACCTAGTTGCCTCTAGGCAAAGAGGTCATAGATGGGTCACTATTTGCACCACTGGAGAAGTCATGGGATCACAGATTCATCATTTTACAGATGAAGAAATTAGAGACATGAAGTAATTTATTCAAAGTCATGACAAGTGATAAGTGATAGTAACAGGATTTGAACCCAGGTTCTCTGACTCTCCACTTTACCATGGTGTCCTGAGAGCACCATCTTAGGTGAGATCACTGACCTAAGTATCATCCAATTTGCTCCAAATAGTGCAACTTCCATCCTTGTAGCTGTTGAGTTTCTCAAAGTTAAATGAATGCATTGTAGTTTTTGTTTTCAGGCATGACTCAAGACTTTCAACCTTCCATAGACTTCTTGAACTACTTTCTTATGAAATACAATCAACAATTCTCCAACATTTCTCTGAAGCCAGGAATTCATGCTTGCCTGTTAATGAGATGAATCATCATACAGGTACAGACTCATTCTTTTATTTGAGCTAAACGAGTATCCTGGATAGACTTTAAGAGCTGCTCACAGCTCCCAAGGGCTGGTTGCCAACCCCTGCCACAAACTATTGAAATGTCCCGGAAATGCCAATATTTCAGCAAATAGTAACTGAATGAATCAATTCAGTAAGCATTACAATTAAGATGGACATATCATAAAACTTTGAGAGATAGAAAGAGACAGATGATTGCTGGCCAAAGAAATGTCAAGTATTCATGGAAACATTCATATAATATGTGTTACATGTTCTTGGTGCTACATTTGTGGTACTCATGCCTATGGTCATTGGAGGTACATGGTCTGGTTTGACCTTTCAACTCATGGAGATGACTGGCAGCAAAGCAATTTGGGATGGCTAGGGGACAGCAGATAATCATGGCAGCAAATATTTTCAGATGCCAGGGTCCGTAGCTTCCTTCCAAAAGCCCTAGTTGGGTATCATATTGTAACATGGACACATCCTGATTCTTGAAGGCTAAGCTCAAAGAGTATAAGCCTTAGAGAGTATTGTCATGATGGAAATGCCTTGCACTGCAACTATGGTCCTGATAACTCTGTTTCAAGCTTGGGAGATCAGATTGGATAAGGACAGAGAAGCATATTAATAAAAGATTGGCCACTAGGTGATGAAGGCTTCATCCATGATGATCCATAAAACAGATAAGCATGCCAAACTGTGCCTAGCCTCATGGGATTGGACCATTGCCAGTCATCTTGACTTATGTCTTGCACTGGACTTAGATGACTCTGGTGGAGAAAATGAGGCTAACGACTTCTCAAAGCTCTATCTCAGTTAAATCCAATCCACAAGGGTGGTGTCACTGGTGCTTTCTGAAAATGAAAGATCAACAATAATTCTCGTGGGACTCCCTCCCACTTGCTCAGTAACAGTGGCTAAAAGGATACTAAGCATCACAAAGTCCTTCATACTTTCATGTAGTTGTTGGTATTCATAATCAATCAATAAAGCAATGTTTATTAAGCACCTACTATGTTTCAGACACTGTACAAAGAGCATGGCAAAGTGACAGACAGGGAGTCAGGAAGACTTGGGCTCAAATTCCCAATCATCTAACTCTAACCCTAAATTTGTACTGACTGTGTGATTCTGAGCAAGTTATATGTCTTCATATGTCAATGTCCTCAGACAACTCTAAGTTACAGGTCAGGTAACATTCTGCATTGGTAGAGGTGGGAGATTCCTCACTAAGGGTCCTGAATACCAAAGAAATTATAAGTCTAGTCCAAAGCATCTATCTATATTATATATATATATATATATATATATATACATATATATATATATATGTATATATATATATATATATATATATATATATATATATATCATAGATCTAGAAACTATAGGTCTAGTCTAAAACATGGAACTACAACATCTATGATTATTAACCCTGTCAACAAAAGAAATATAGTTAGTCTGGCAGGACTTGTTGTTGATGAAGTCATGATGGTTCTTTGTGATCACTTCTTTCTTTTCTAAATATTCATTAACCATCACTCTAATGATACATTTTAGAACTTTTTTAGTAATTAAAGTAAAGTTTGTCAGTCCAAAGATGGCAGACTCCATACTTCTCCCTTTTATGACAATTGAGCCACCTGAATCACCTTTCTTCTGCTCTGTAGTCTTTTAGAGGTCACTAATCATGACCCAGTGGTAACATTAACCAGTTATTACAATAAAACTATCTGGCAGTGAGGTCAGTACCATATTGGTTACCGGAGAATGTGTTCATCCGAACCCTGTGACTTTATCTCAATAAGGACAGTTTTTTGCTTTCTTAGTATCTGCCTCCTTACTCTTCTTGGGTATCAGGCCCCTTTTAGCAATGTTTCTTCTGCCATTTCCAGTGCAACGAAACAAAAAAATGTAAACTGTTCAGTTCTAGCTTTCTCCTGTTGTCAGTTATCATTGTTTAATACAAACCAAATAGCCCTCTTATTTCTTTTTTGAGCTTCCTCTTTTCCTCAACAAAATGAAAAATAAATCAAACCCTCACAGTTGCTGTTGTTTTTTAGTTGCCCTTACCGGGCTCATGGCAGCTAGGAGGCCCAGTAGATAGAGTACCCAGCCTGGAATGTGGAGGATTCATTTTCTTGAGTTTAAATCTGGTCTCAGATATTTACTAGCTGTGTGACTCTGTGTGACAGTCAACGCTGTTTGCGTTAGTTCCTCATCTGTAAAATGAGCTGGCAAAAACTTCTGCAATATCTTTGCCAAGAAAACCCCAAATGGGGTCTTGAAGAGTCAGACAGGACTGAAAATGACTGAACAACAACCAGTCCTATCTCATTTCCAGCATCAGTACCCCTGAGACTGTTCTTACAGGACTCTGCTATACTTTTCCATTCACCCCATAGAATATAAGTTTCTGGAGTGCAGGAATTGTTTCCTTTTAGGAAAATAGTAGGCAGCTAATAAATGTTTATTGATGATAGAGCTCCATTTATTTATGCTATATAACTGGTAAATTCTTCCACCTTCTGTTCATGTTTTTATTTTTACATCCACAGTCCCTTCTAGATATACCCACTCCTTATCACCACCCTAGAACTGAACCTTCCCAACTCTAGGGGGGAATAGAGAAAATAATTAAAGGAAACTGACATATCAATTTAATGTTCCACCACAGGGAGACTTCTGTCAGAATGAGATGTGTTCCTTTTTCATTTATCTAATTATTTATTCCTTTATTTATTTGTGCATTCATTTATTCATTCATTTACCTATCCATCTATTTATTCATTCATTCATTTATCTAGCTATTTATTTTCAACATGCATTTTATAAAATTTGGAGTTCCAAATTATCTCCCTACCTCCAGTCCCTCCCCAAACTCAGTGAGAATGCCACCAAAATGATACTAGAATGAGGAATGTGCTATTATCTGTCTTCTGGGACCATTACTACTTTTTCAATCACTCAGCATTAGATCTTTTCTTAGAGATCTTTTCCTTAAAACTGCTGTAGTAATTATTTACATTGCTCTAATTCTGCTTGTTTCATTTCACAACAGTTCAAAGAAATTTTCTCTCCTCTCTATTTTAACCTATGTATGTTCTGGCCTCACTCTCTCAAGGTCACAGATATTACATCACCTCCCAGGGTTCTAGAGGTCACCTTGAACACTTGGGAAGGAGAGTGGTGCTCTTCTCTATTTCTGTTATCTCCAGCCCTCTTATTGTTAGGGGCCTGCAATTAGCACTTCAATTCCATTTGAGCACTTAATATTAAGGAGTTTACACAAAGGGGATATTTACTGCAAAGGTTTGCTGCTATTGAGTCATTTTCAGTCTTGTCCAACCCTTCATGACCCCATTTGGGGTTGTCTTGGCAAAGATATGAGTGGTTTGCCATTTTCTTCTCCAGCTCATTTTACAGATGAGGAAACCAAGGCAAACAGGGTTAAGTGACTTGTCCAGAGTCACATAGCTAGTAAGTGTCTGAGTCCAGATTTGAACTCAGGAAGAAGAGTCTTTCTAACTCCAGGCCCTGCACTCCATCCACTGTACCACCACCTGCCCTTTACTTCAAAGATAAGTAAAAACAAACCTATTAACACTTTTCCCATTGCCTTTGAGCATCCTGTCCCTTATGTTACTTCAGTCTTTATAGGGTTGATTCAGAATTTAAGCTCCTTTCCTACATAGCATCAATCCCACCAAGTTGTGTCCAAATTCAGCGTCTTAGACCAATAGGCTAGAGCCCTGAAAGTCACCCCAAAAGTTTGTTCTTTGTTCTTCATGGTCTCAGCTGGCTCTGGAACTGCAGGAGCAGCCTCCTGATGACCTTTCACATTCACTCAGTAACGAAGTTCGATCCTTGTCACCCCAGAAAGTAAAAGAACGAATGAAAGGGTCAAGAACTGATACCTGTCCAGGAAACATGTGGTCACGATGGGCATCCACTGTTTTTGTTTTCAGCTTTGTTTTCAGCCGTGTACTACTTACCCAACATGCTGTTCATTCAACGGATACTTACGAAGCATTCCTGAGTCTAAGGCCCTGTGCTTGGTACCAGAGATAAACAGAGCAATCCCTGCTCTTGAGCTAATGTTCCGCTGGGAAAAATCACAACAGTCCTAAGAGCTACCATCCATTTTATGCCCCGTGTGCCAGGCACTGTGCTAAGTGCTTTGCAAATGTTATCTCATTTGATTCTCACAACCCTGGGAGATAGGGACAAGGTAACAAAGAAGTAGAAAACGAGGCAAAGGACCGCCCCCCCCTCCTGCTCCTTTCTAGAATTTTGGGGACAAAGGGACAAAGCAATGGCTCATATTGTAAGCTTCTGTCACAGCAACCCAGAAAGGTAGATAAAGATGATTATCCCCATTTCACAGAAGCAGAAATAGAGGTTCAGATGAGTCAAGAGAATTGCCTAGGATCTGATAGGAATTAAGTTCATAGATGGCTTTTGAACTCATCTTTCTTAACTCCCAAGTCCAGTCAGTGCCTTTCCTATTTCTGACAATAACTTGAGAGGATAGTGTCGTCAAAGGGAGTTTCTAAATGGGAGATTCCAATAAGGCTCCCAGGGCACAGTCTGATGCTCATATGGAATGGGAATTTGGGAATTTGGGACGATGCTGATGTCTTTCAAAGGAAATTCTGTCACTTGACTTAGTCGAAATAAATACTTGTGTCATGGAGAACCAAGATTCCCAGGACTAAAAATGAGTGTTTTTATAAAAAGCAACATTATAAATTACACTTTATCACATCCCTTTTAATATGGGGGCCTAGGCAGTTAATTGCCTCTCTTACCTACCTCAGCTCTTAATAAACATTTGTTGACTTGGTTTGACTTCTTTAATAATAATCAATTATACAGTTTGACTCATAACTTTATGATGTCAGCCTTGTGTCTGGCACTTGGTATGGCCTTCATAAATGTATAATGACTGATCAATGTATGGGATGATACATTTTGCTTGATTCTTCTTGGATAAGGAATTGGGGGGTTGAGGGCTTATCCCATACTAGAAAAAATATGACCAAGAAGTCCTTGTACCTTTGCTCAATCAGCCTCTCCCTCCCAATATCACTTAGAGAATCCCAAGCCTGTCCTTCCTGGTGCCCTCTATCACCATTACCCCACCCTAAGACTTCAGAAACCCCCCCACTCCATAGAAAGTGCATGAAAGGAAGGACACCCTGCATGCACAGCAATTTAATGTTGCTTCCCTCAACCCAGGAACTAAAGAGACTAGGAAACAACAAAAATTAAACAATGTTCCCAGGATGCTGTTGCTTAGGTTGCATTCTAGACACAGAGAGGAATTCCTCCAGAAAAAATAGAAGCTGTCAGATTAACTTTTTAGTACCACCCCCAGGCCCCGCATTGAAAGCTTCCAGGGAACTGGTACTCTACCATAGAGAATGCATTTCACACTCTCCAGCTATACTTTGAGGGCGTGAAAATTGGAACACTTCCGGCTTTTCCATCCCCAAGACAGGGTCAGAGATGAGGCTCCTAGCCAGGTCTCAGAAACCTGTCACGGTCGGGGAGATGAGGAGAGGGAGCAGGAATCAGGTCATCATTCCCTTATCCTGGACAACATAGCGTTTTGTCAGAAAAAAAACCAAAACAACATGGGACTTCTAGAGACTCAGTACTAATTCTGGCTCTGACATTCGTTTGTTTGTGACTTTGGGCAAGTCATTTAATCTCTTTATACTTTCCCCCTATTTGTAAAACTGAGACAATTCAACAATAATAGTTCTATCTGTGGCACAGGAGTGTTATGAATATCACATGAAAGAATGTAAAACCAACATTATTAAACATATTTTAGTATTAACATATTTTATTAAACATATATTTAGTGATGGTATTTCCTCTATTATAGCTACTATTTCCACTATAAAATCTCAGAATTAAAAGGGATCTAAGAGGTCATCTAAACCACTTTCTCTCGGAAACTACATCTCTCCTCCACCTTAGCTGCATGCAGAAATAGCTGTGCCTTCGATCTTCCCATCACTGACCAGTGTTCTACTTCCATGCTCATGTTTCTGAATCATAACCATTTATCATTCCTTATTCTCCTCTACCTAATGGCTCCCTAGACCTGCTCTTTTCTTCTTCATCACCTCCAATCCCTCAGTTCTTTCCTAGGCTATCACCCTTCTTATAGTCTCCTCCCTTCTCTAACTTGACCCCTTGAACTGGCAAACCACTTTGACTCCATACTTTCCTCTCCACTTGAGAGTTTCCACTCCCATTGTCTTCTTATCTTCTCACAGGTCATGTGTCACAAAGTCACAAGCCCTAACCTTGGATTGCCTCTATCACCCACCATCTTCACTCTTATTCACATGCTGCTGTTTTGCTGAACAAAGCTAGAGAACTTCACAAAACTGCTGATGTGGGTTCATTACAAATTTATGCTACAAAATCTCAACCCCTGCTATAAGGAAATTCTTTTACACCTCCCTGATTCAAATCTGGCCTCAGACTCTAGCTGTGTGATCCTGGGCAACTCATTCAATCCCTATTTGCTTCAGTTCCTCATCTATATAATGAGCTCAGGAAGAAAATGACAGACCAAAGTATCTTGGCCAAGAAAACCCAATGGACAAAAGTCCATGGAGTCACATAGGGCCAAACACAACTGAACAACTGAACAATGACAAATGAATTCATCATTCTACTCGATTCAATGGCTTTCCAGACTTTCTCCCCCTTCTATTCTATGCTCCATGACCATACTACTTCACAAATATATTGGGTGCTCAGGGAGGCCAAGCTCTTCTGTTGCTGAGCCCTTTGCAGGGTTGTTCATACACCTTCGGTGTCCACCTTCTCCCTACTCTCACTTATCTCTTCAAGAAGTTGCAGCATGTCCAGCAGCCACATCCCAGTAAAAGCCCCTCAGTAACAAGTTAAACCAGGCTGAGGATGCAGTAAATTAAGAGAATGTCTACCCCAAATATACAAAGACTTCCTTCAGAGCAATGGGCAGATGAGAACAATTTACTCCACTGGTCATGAAGGGGGCTGAAGCAAGTGTTCTTCATCCAGTTGCACCCACAAACTGTGGGTATCCCCCAGGGCTCTGTCCTGAGCCTTCTCTTCTTCTCCCTCTATACTATTTTTCTTGGTGATGTCCTCACCAATCAAAAATTCAATGATTATGCTGATAATTCTTGGATCTATTTATCTAGCCTGAATCCACTCTCCTGACCTCCAATCTTGCATCTCCAACTATTGGATAGTTTGAATTAGATATCCCATAGAGCCTACAAATATCTCATAGGTCCCATAGAATTAGATATTCCATAGACTCTATGTCTCTGAAACTGAATTCATTATTTCCCCTCTCCCAGGCTCTCCCTACACAATTCTCTTAGTCACCCATGTTAGCAATCTTCATGTCACTCTTGATTTCTCATTTTCCCTTACTCTTCATATCCAATAAGCTGTCAAGTCCTGTTGTTTTCCTCTTCTTACATCCTCACTTCAAGGATATAGAGTGGAAACCACTTGAGGAAAAGATCTTTTTCATTTCTCTCTGTCCCCCTGTCTCTGTCTTTGTTTCTCTGTCTGTCTGTCTTCCCAGACTTTGTAACACTGGCTGCTCTGTCTGAATCAATCCAGGTTTGCTTTTTCACTGGTATTGAAATTGACTTTCTTGGCATAAAGCCCTCGCCTTTCTCTAGGCTCAGTGTGGCTTCCAGTACAGCCCCTCCTCCAAAATCAGTCTTCCTTTGCATCCTGAACCTGTACACTCCATTAGGCCCACTTCAGAGCTGAGCTGACAGGCACAACCGAGATCCAGGAATACTCAACATCTCTCTCATCTACTGGTTCTACCTACCTCAAGATGATGCATTATTGGCTTATGTTTGGGTCCTTTCCTTTGGATAGAAGATTCCAAAGATCAAGTGGTATGTGGGCTTTTGTTTGTTTGTTTGTTTACAATATTTACAAATGAAAAAGGACATGGACATTTTCAACTGCGACCCCCCCCCCTCTTCTATTCTATACTCAACCAAGGTCATCTCATCACTGGCACCTAAGCTGAAGGTCCAAGGCCATTTCTTTCCAAAGGACTGCTTTGGCTGAAAGTAGCAGGTACCTGGGTATCCAATAGGGTCTCTCACACTAAGTATAGATTTGGGGGGAAGCCATCCTGAGCTGCCAAGTTTTACTCTGCAAGCATGAATATTTATCAAGAGGCTTAAGTAGTTGTTACTGCTAATATCGTCATTATTAACAAATAGAGTTGCTGGGAAGATCCTTTCTCTTAGCCAGTCTATTCCTATTTCAGTGGGTCTATTGTAAAGATATACAAAATAAAAGCTGTCGGGAGCTTTAAGGGAAGAAGTTGTCTGAATCAACAACAGAAATCCCTGGATCCTGAAGCTGAAATCTGGGCTCCCAGAGATACAGCTGATGAAGGAGTGGTCAGGGACAGGAAGATGGAGCAGCTCATGAGTGTGATAGCTTTAGGAGCTCTTTCCTATTGTTCTCCTGGGGAGGTACATTCTATCTTGTCACAGTCACTAAATTTTAAAGGACCCCCAAAATCACCTAGCCTAACATGTACTCAAATAAGAATCTTGTCTACAAAATACTCAACCAACGGTCAGTCATCTAATATTTGCTAAAAGAAAGACTTCTAAGGAGGGAGAACCCACTAGCTCCCGAGGTAATTCATTGCACTTATGAATAGTTCTAATTGTTAGGAAGTCGTTCCTTACATCAGCCCAAATTCCTTTTTTTCAGCATTCATGCACTGATCCCTGTCCTGCCCTTTAGGACTCAACAAAACTAGTCTAAGTCCTTTTATATGTGAGAGCATTTAAAATGTTTGAAAATGGCTAACTCTTCCCTTTTGAGTTGAGTATGACACATGGGTTGGTAGCCTGGGTGACCAAGAGGATGGTAGTATAGGGAAGTTGGGAAGAGGGGAGGCTTATGGAAAATGATAATGCATTCAGTCTTGGACATGTTGAGTTTAAAAGGTCCGAGATGTCTCATAGATAGTTGGAAATGCAAGACTAGAGATTCGAAAGAAAGATTAGAGCTGGACAAGTCAATCTGAGAATCATCTGCATAGAAATGATCATTGAAGCTATAGAAATTGATGTGATCACCAAGTGAAATAGCATAAAAGGAGAAGAGGGCTGAGGACAGAGGTTTTGAGGACACCCAAGGATGACAGGTATGTGCAGGATGAAGATGCAGCAGAGGAAAATGAGGCATGTATGAGGAGAACCAGAATAGCAGTGGCAGAAAATCCTAGAGAAAAGAGACTATTAAGGAAAATAGGATTATCAAGAGTCTCAAAGGCAATAAAGAGATCAAGGACAACGGAAACTGAGAAAAGACCATAAGATTTGCCAATTAAGACATCATTAGTAACTTTGGAGAGAGAAATTTCAATCAAAGATGAAGTCAGAAGTCAGATGGAAGAGAGATAAGAAGAGAGTGAAAGAAAAGGATGAGGAGGTGTTGATTGGAGATGACTTTCTCAAGAGATTAGCCCACAAAAGAGAGGAGAAGTATAGGGAGAGAGCTAGCAGGTGTGGTTGAATCACAGGAGAGGGTTTTGGGAATGGGAGAGATATGGGCAACAGGGAAGTGGCCAGTAGACAGGGAAAGAATGAAGATTAGTGGGAAATTGTGGGTAATAGAGGGGGCAATATACTGAGGAAGACAGAATGAAATGGGATCGCTTGGATGTGGAGAAATCTTGCCCTTGGCAAGGAGAGGGGCCACTGCTTTATATGAGACAGGTGAAGGAGGAGACAGTGCAAGAAGATTGCTAAGAAATATGAAATGAAGAGGAGAGAAGGGTGAACTCTCAGTGAATGGCCTCCATTTTTTTTCAGTGAAATATGAAGCAAGGCTCTCCTCTGAGAGGGAGGCTTGAGGGTGGATGAAGATGTTTGGAAAAACTGCTGTGCTGAGTGGGATCCCGAATGGATTAGGGAGATGTGAAAGGATTGATTTGCTGTAGTGAGGGCCCAGTTGAGATTACGTAGCATAAATTTGTACTGGCCTCAGAACAGTTTTGTGATGATCTCCTGCTTTTTTCAGCATCACATGAATAGGAGAGGAGCCAGCAGATGATGAGAGGGATACAAGTTTATGTGCAGTCTCTACTTACATAGCCCCTGGATGTGTATGATTTTATTTAACGTTCACAACAACTCTATGAAGTAGGTAGTTTCTGTTGTTTCAGATCTGTGATTTTATTAATTATAGGAAATACCTTTCACCAATGCAGAACAATAACATCCTCAACTTACTAGTCTTGAAAGTTGCTCAGAGTCCTTAGAAGTTAAGTGATGTTGCCCATGGTCATATAGCACCCACCGCTAGTGTTTTCTTCTGGTGTTATAGTAGGCAGCTAGGTGGTAAAGTGTATAGAGAGCTGACCTTGGAGGCAGAAGGACCTGAGTTCAAATATGACCTCTAACCTTCTAGATGTGTGACCCTGGGCAAGTCAACTGTTTGCCTCAGTTCCTCCTCTGTAAAATGAACTGGAGAAAGAATTGGCAAACCACTTCAGTATCTTTGAAAAGAAACCCCAAATGGGGTCATGGAGAGTTGGGCATGACTGAAATAACTCAACAACATGTTATTACTGCCCACCCCACCCCCACAGTAGTTGTTAGAGGTAGTTCTTGAACTCATTTCCTCCTGATTCCAAAAGCTATATCATATCTCCCAAATGTTGTCCCTGTTTTATGAATGAAGAAACTGAGATTAACTCCAAGAGGTTAAAAGACTTGGCCAAAGTCATGTGGTAGATAAGCAGATTAATACAAAACTTGGTATTCCAAGTCTAAGCCCAGGACGCCAGGCTGCTTCTGGGGGGTGTCAGAAGGTTTAGGGAAAGTTAAAAGTGAATATTAGTTGGTAGCAACTAATAGTGGTTCCCTCTTAGTCCCAGAAAATGTCTAGCCTTGTCACAGCTCACCAGACATTTCAATGGGGGTAAAGCAACTCTAACCAAGAGTGGAAAGTAAGAGCTGCACTTCAGAGGATCTATGTCTCTTTCTCTGCCAAGTCTTACCCTTGCTTACTAGGGAGACTAATTCAAGTGAACCTGCCCAACAGACTTGATCTCAGATTTTCTCTAGATTTTCCTCTCTACTCTCCTCAGCTTGGCATTTAAGGCCCTTTCCAACCTGCTGACAACCTACCTTTCCAGTCTTATTTCACATCACTGCCTTTCCTGCCCTATCCCTTCTAGCCAAACTGGATTATAAGCTATTTCTTCTGACTCAGCATGCCATCGCCTGCCTCTGTGCACACCTGAAATTCACTCCTTCATCTCCCCTCAGGGCTCAGATCATATCTGGCCTCCTCTGGAAAGTCTTCCCTGATTACTTCTAACTAAAAAACGTCCCCCCAATTTTCCTAGAATACTTTGTATTTTGTCTTTGCCCTCATCATACCCTACCTTGTAATCTGTGTCCATGCAATATCCTCTACACTCATCACTCCTACATGATGGAACAGAAGCTTCTGGAAGGCAAGGACTATTCATTTCCCCCTCTTTTTATCCCCTGTACTGCACTAGGGTCTTACATATGTGGTAGGAAACACTTGCTAAATGTTTATTAAATGGAATCTATGAAGGGAAATGGAACAGTGAGGTGGCAAATGGTTAGAGTACTGGCCCTGGAATCAGCAGGACCTGAGTTCAAATGTGACCACAGAAGCTTGACATTTACTAGCTGTGTGACCCTGGGCAAGTCACTTAATCCCAATTACCTTCCCAAAAAAAAGGGGTGGGGAAGGAATGCTCTCTAGTACTTTTCATTTGATCTCTGTTTTTCTTGGGTTGAGGTGGGGGTTCTGTGTCTTTTTGTCTCCAATATCTAGAAGCAGTGTAGAGAATTTGCCTTAGAGTCAGAAAGACCTAGATTCAAGTGCTACCTATAGTTTTAGTGAACCTGGGCAAATCACTTAACCCTTCAGTAAGCCTCCAGGTTATAAATTGCTGGGAAGATACCAGTGAAATTATAGGCCCACTTCCATCCCCACCCACCTAGATCTTGATAAAGTTGGAAGGGAGGTCACCCAGTTCAACCCTCTCATTTTTTTTAACAAATGAGAAAGCTGAATCACAGAGAATTTAATTGGCTTGACCAAGGTCACACAGGAAGAAACAGAGCTGGGATTTGAACACACATCCCATGACTTCAAGTTCATGTGCTTTTCCTCCTACATAGTCCTGCCTCCCCTTGATCGTAAATGATAAATGTTTGTTGAATCCAGTTGGATTGTTGGCCTCCTTTTTGCTGAAGTGCCAAAACAGTTGCTCTCTTCTGTCCCCACCTTGGACGGGACCCCATATCTAATCTTCACCACTATCTTCCTGTTGAGGAGTGGTAGCTGGAGGCTGGCTCTGAGGGAGATGGGACCCCACTGGGGCTTTCTTCCCTTTTCCTTGGAAACAGTGTCTGCAGTGTCCTAAGCCACCTTGGCACTGCCTGTCCCTCTTCTCCAGATTTGCTGAAGGCAGAGCCCAGGGCCTTAAATGGGATGTGTTCCTTAGAGCCAAATAACTGCAATAGATTTAAGGCATTGGGGATGAAATAAAGAGGAAGTGGCCTCTCTTCCCCTGCTTTCCAAGGAGCAGCTGGGGGGTGGGGAGAAGAAGGAAGAGAGGGAAGCAGAGAAAGGTGAAGAAGCTTAGGTTGGAAGGGACAGGACTGGAGAGGAAAGAAGGGCAGGTGGCAGCTAGGCTTTTGTGGGTGTGGACGATGACAGGAATGTCCCCCAGGGAGAAGGGAGGCTGGGGAGGGAGCAGGTGTCTGAGATGGAGGATATTCTATCTCAGACATAAAACAATCTCAGACATAAAGGAAGAAGCCAATGTGCCTTGCACCTGGTGGAAAAAAAGGGGTGGGGGAGATGGGGGGGGGGAGGAAAGCTTTGGGAAGACAAGAGCCTGAGAGTCATCTCCTCGGGCAACGAAGGGATGGGATGTGTGAAAATTAGATTTTCAATCTTGACAAGATCTCGGTCCAAGTCTTAAGTGAATGACTCCCACAGTTACTGAGGCTGGGGGGACGAGGAAGGGGAGCAGAGTCCAGCCAGGGCTGATTCTGGTCCAACCCCAAAAGACTTAGGAAGCAGATCTGGAATGTCCTCTAAGAGCAGAGGTCGTAATGCTCCAAAGAAGGACTTCTGTCTAGATAGAGGGAGGAAGAAAGAAGTCTAAAAGGTGTCATCTATAATAGCATTTATTTTTATGGTGCTTTAAAGTTTCCAAAGTACTTTAATCTGTTTTCTCATTTGATCCTGACAGCTACCCTGTGAGGTAGGTGCTATTCTCATTCTCATCATAAAATAGGAAGTTGTAAAGATAAGGGAAACTGAGGCAGGTTGGGTGACTTGCCCAGAGTTACACAACCAATAAAGGATCTGAGACAAAATTATGAATTTAGGTCTTCCTGACTCCACATGCAGCCTTACATCCACTTTACCACCTAAGTATCTCTACAACCCATGATACCCACATTGTTTGGGTACAGGGTTCAGGTTCTTCATTTGGGCTGGGAATAGGAAGCTCAGGTGGATACAAGGTTCTAGGAAGTGGTTTAGAGAATCAATGAGGTAGCAAAGGTGTGAAGTCCTGCCTTCAGATTTTTTTTTTTTAAGATGCAAGGCTCATATATAGCAATAGTTAACATTTACATAGGTTTTACTATGTTCCAGGCACCACTGCGCTAAGGACTTTACAATTGTTAGCTCTTTTGTTTCTCACAAGAATCTTGGGTAGTAGGTTCTGTGATAACCCCATTTTACAGATGAGGAAACTGAGGCAGACAGAGGTAAAGCGACTTGCCCAATATCTCACAGCTGCTATGGCTAAGGTTGAATTTTAACTCAAGTCTGTCCTGACTCTGGGCCAGTGATCTCTCCACTAGCTGCTCTTATTCATACATACAATCAGCCTTCAAGTTTCACCTAAATCACGAAGGTTTCACACACCCCTGAGACTGCAAATGCCCTTTTCTGCCTTCCCAGTTTCCAAGAACTTTTATGGAAGGAATTTCTTTTCATTCCTACAACAGCCATGTGAAAAAGGCAGCACAAATAGGATTCTCATTTTATGGATTCAGAAACTAAGATTTCAAATCTTTGAAATCTTCCTTGATCTCACCCATTTAAATGGGATGGAGACTGTTTTTAGGGACAGTTCTACTTCAGGCTGACAAAAGAAGAAAAGAGATAAGGGGATGCTTGGATTCTTCCTCATTTCTTTCACAATTCATGAATTTCCCATCCTTCATACTTTCTTTAGAAACTCTTCTGCCTTTGAGATAGGACCAGAGATGGGCCAATTATGAAACTGCCTAGAAACAATATGTAGGAAGAAGTGTAAAGAACACTTTAAAATATTATTTTATAAATATGTAATATATATTTATATATTATATAAGTTTAATGCTAGAAAATTCTGCTGTAGGGTAGGTAAGTAGATTTTTACTTTGTGATAACTCAAGTCAACTATATTACTGTGAAGACTTGAAGGCTACCATGGACAGCAACTGGGACTTAGGAGAGGGGTACAATTTATCTATCAATCTTTCCTAGGGAGGATCAGTTCTTTCTCCTGGCTGGGCTACTGGCATAGTGACATGCACTTCAGAACACGTTCGGCAGAGAGTCCTCCACCCCAACCTCTACCAGGCTGTTTCCTCTAATGATTTCACTTCACTTCAGTTCAAACTTTAGAAACTTCAAGGGTCCATGTAAAGTGGCTTTTAATAAACACTGCCCTAAGTTACAGAGGAATGGTATGTTTGGCGGAATCTTAAAAGATAATTGATTGGCTTTTTTTTTCAATGGAAGATGGGATCCAGTCTATCTCAGAATCATGAAATATGAATTATAGGAATCCCTGATATGACACATCCAAGAAGTGACCATCCAATTTCTTCTTGAAGACCAAGGAAGGGGTGACCCCTCAGCTCTGCAAGCAGCTCATTCCACTTTTGGACAAACCATTGGGAAATTTTTTCTCATCTCAAACCTAAATTTGCTTCTTTTCAGTTTCCACACATTTCTCCTCATTCTACCATCTGGGTAGCTGGGTTATAAGCATTTATTAAGCACTTACTATGTGCTGGCACTATGTTAAGCACTGGGGATAAGCTGTGGGGCTAAACTGAACAAATCTGATCCCTTCTTGGCATGCCAGCTCTTCAGATACAAAGACAGTTATCCCTTCTCCCGTCAGTCTTCTTTTCTCTAAGTATGCCTGGTCCCTTCCATTGATCCTCAGATGTCATGGACTCAAGATTCTTCACCATTCTTGGTATCTTCCTCTGGACACAATCCAGTTTTCCTTCTTAAACTATGATGGCCAGCACTGACCATTATGCCCAGATGAGTTTTGGTCAGGGCAGAGTACAGTGGAATTATCCTATTGTGAAAGCAGCAGCCCAAGATTGTACTAAATGTTTTTGGGCTGCCACATCCCACTGCTGTCTCATTGAGCTTGTAGTCCTCCAGAACCTCCAGATCATTTTCACAAGACCTAACTTACTTTTTTCGTTATTCAGTCATTTCAGTGGTGTCTGACTCTTTGTGACCTCATCTGTGACTTTTTTGGTAAAAATAACTGGAGTGGCTTGCCATTTCCTTCTCCAGTCCATTTTGCAGAAAAAGGAAATTGAGGGAAACAGGATGAAGAGACTTTGCCCAGGGTCACACAGCTAGTAAGTGTCTGAGGCCAGATGTGAACTCATGAAGATGAGTCTTCCTGGTTCCAAGTCTGGTGTTTGTATCCACTGAGTCACTTAGCTGCCTGATAACTTACTTTCTGGGCCCCTCCAAAGTATAAACATTCTTTGATTCTCTCATTTTTCCTTCCAGCTCTTCAGTCCCTCTCCCCACCCCTGTCCTCTGTCTCCCATTATCATTCTGAGGAATATCCCCTGATGAGAGTGTGAGGATCTCCTAAGCAAGAAGTGTTCCTCTTTATTTTTGCCTTCCTATGCCCAGTGCCTAGCACAATGCCTGTTGCACAGTGGGCACTTCAATCTTGTTGAATGGATACATGACAGACTGGCCTTCTTGCCACCCTCACACATGATATCCCATCTCCCACACTTCAATCTTGTTGAATGGATATATGACAGACTGGTGCCCTTGCACATGACATCCCATCTCCCACCTCCACACCCTTGCACAGTCTATCCCCATGCCTAGAATGCCCTCCCTACTCACCCCTGTCTCATTTCCTTCAGAACTAAACTCAGGCGCTGCTTTCTATGTGATACTTCACAGTTGCTGTTGCTGCCCCTACAAAATAACTTTGTGTTTATTTTGCCTACACTTATACAGGGAGTCCCCAAAATCTTTGTGCAGTTGTAAGCTTTAGCTTTAGTCTATACACTCTCTCCTGATGGAATTTAAGCTTGCAAAAATGAATGATGCACTGATTAAGGGAGCCCAAGCTGTGTTAGGGGCAGTTAGATGGTGCAGTGGATAGGGGGCTGGGTGCAATCAGGAAGACCTAAGTTCAAATCCAACTTGAGACATTAATTAGCTGAATGATACTGACAGAGTCAAAACCTCTGTTTACCTTAGTTTCCTCAACTGTAATGTAAAGATAATATTAGCACCTATCTTCCAGGATTGTTGCTAAGGATCAAATGAGATAATAAGAGTAATCATTTATTTTTGGGTTTAAGTGACTTGCCCAGGGTCTCACAGTTAGTGTCTGAGGCCAGATTTGAACTCAGGAAAATGAATCTTCCTGACTCCAGGCCCAGCTCTCCATCCAGTATACCACCTAGCACAGTACTTGTCATGTAATAGGTCCTACATAAATGTCAACAATTAGGACAAGGTGGATGAGAGAGCCCTAGTTTAGAATTATTGCTGGAGAGTATAGTCATCTTTTCCTACCCTGTGGTTCAAACACAGACTCACCAAACGTTATGTGGAGCTTCCAAACTAAAAGCCTGCCCATTATGCCCTTGCCCTCCCTCTGCCCCACTTCTCCTCCTGCCACACAAGCTTCTTAATGGTTGGGGAGGCTCCCCCTCCCTCCTTATATTCTCCTGCATGCATTCTAACCCATTAGACAAGCTAGCTGAGAAGCCAAGGGAGGGCTTCCTCTCCCCACCCCCACCCCCAAAGCCAACTGCTCCCAGAGGGCAGAGTTCCTGGCACTCTCACAGCCCAGGGACAATGAGACAAAGCCTCAGGGGGTGCTATCAGAACGCGTGCCTGTCCAACCACCAGGGAACTGCTCCCAGACCAGAACCAGCAGCTTTTTCACTGCCAAGACCGGCAGCCCCCAGCTCCCTGGACTGGCAGACTGTGTGGGGGAAGGGAACAGCTGGTGGGGGCGAAGCCTAGTGTTTATTGATATTGTTGACGAGAGCCCTGGGGAAATCAAGGTGAAAGGCAGCAGTCCGGCTAACAAGGAGAAACCACCCCCTGTTTATCAATCAGAGGGCCAAGGGAGCAAAGAAAGATGCTGGGGTAGAGAAAACTGTGTGGAGGAGGCCCAGGGTCCCATACCCCCACCCCATCCACAGTTCTCCTTCATGCATATAGGTTCCAGGCAGGCTTTCTCCTCCCTTTCGTCTAGTCACCTATTCATTTAACATTAAAGCCCCTATTCTTCTCAAGGCATTGAGAATATTAATAGTAATAGCTAACATTTGACATGTTAAAGGTTTGTAAAGTGCTTTACACACATTAGCTCATTAACTAATAAGTGTGCAAATCTGGGATGCCATCCCTAACCTCACAAAAGTTTTTTCAAATGACACAGCTCCTGACCTCTCAGATTTCATGTTCCACTGAGTTTGGAGAGTAAGGGGGCACACATTGGCATGACCACCGGTAAGGGATAAAAGCTAGGCCAAAAGAGTTGAACTTTTTTTCTGTCACAGATCTCTTTGGCAGCCTGGTGAAGTCCCTTTTCTGAATAATGTTTTTAAATGTACAAAATAAAATATATCGGATTACAAAGGAAACCAATCATATTGAAATATGGTTTATCTATCCATCCGTCTATCTATCCATCTATCACCTATCAATCTATCCATCTTTCATTTATCCATCTATTAGCTATCATCTATCCATCCAATTTATCTTCTTATCATCTATCTAGCTATTCATCTATCTATAATAAGTCCATGAATCTCAGGTTAAAAATGATTGACCAGGTCAGGATGTGATGGGATCCCAAAAGAAAGCCAAAATGGAACATGTGTGTACTGCTGGTGGAGTTTTGAACTGATTCAACCATTCCAGAGAGCAATTTAGAATGATGCCCAAAGGTCTATAAAACTGTACATACCCTTTGATCCAGCAATACCACTACTAGATCCAAAAGGATCATTAAAAAAAGGGGAAAGGACCCACATGCGCAAAAGTAAATATTAATTATATAATTAAATATTAATTATATAATTAATGATTAAATATTAATTATATGATTAAATATTAAATATTAATTATATAAATAGCAGCTCTTTTTGTGGTGGCAAAGAATTGGAAATTGAGGGGATGCCCCAGAATTGGGGAATGGCTGAACAAGTTGTGGTTTATGAATGCAACAGAATACTATTGTGAATAATAAGTAGGCAGATTCCAGAAAAACTTGGAAGCACTTACCATGAACTGATGCTGAGTGAAGTGAGCAGAACCGGAAGACCAGTTTACTAAGTAACAGCAACACTGTGTGACAATTCCAACAAACTCACTCTGGAAAATGCTAGCCACACACAGAGAAAGAACTATGGAGTCTGAATGCAGATCAAAACATACTATTTTCTCTTTTTCATTTGTTTTTTCTTGTGGTTTTTCCCTTTTGTTCTAATTCTTTATTCACAACATGACTAATGGGGAAATATCTTTTTTTAAAAAGAGAACCAAAATGTTCCAGAAAAAAGTGAACTGGGAGAAAACACTTTGGGGTTACCTGGGAAACATATATCCTTTGCAAACTGATGGAAATCTAATGTAATTCTGTCAGCTATAACTAAATGGAGAAAGTCCAACCCACATGCCTTTGGGAGTATAATAAATGCCTCCTCCCTTTTTCACTTCTAGTTTTCCATTGTCTTGGGAGTGAAGATTTTTACCAGAAGTAATAGGGTGCAAATGATGCCAATCACCATCACTAAGCGCCTTCTAGTGAATGAAATTTTCTGGATTTTGCCATCGTTAGAGCCATCTCAGGGAGAACTGTCCCAGGATTTGAAGGAGCCTCATGCTAGGCAGTGATGCTGGGATGTGAGGGGCCAAGTAGAGAAGGCAGGTTCATGCTAGCATTGAAAAGACTTGAAAGGAAACTATATATACAACTACAGTATAAATAAAAAGAATAATAAAATGAACCTGGGCAATCATCATGACCAATCTTGGCCCAGAGATAAAAGAGGAAACGTACATCCCTTCTTTTGCATGAGAGATGGGGGAATAGAGGTGTTGAATATTGCCCTCAAAGCCCATTGTTTTATCTGCTGGGTTTGTATTTTTTTAAATTAATTTTTCAAAGCAAGGCTCACTGTAAGAGAAAGGGATATCTGGAAATGACTGTGATATAAAAACAAAAGACATCATTCAAATTTAATAACATAAAAGACTTGGTGTTCACAGACCATCAAGACTGTTTCAAGGCCCAGTCATGATATTGGGACTAGGAAATTTGTTTTTTTATCACATACTTGGTTGGTTGGTTGCTGTCCTTCATTCTCGAAGAGGACCAAAATGATATCATCATGATAAAATGAAATTTCATTGTGTCTGACTGTGGCTGATCAGACCAATACGAGCTCAGAATGCTCTACCACAGGTTGGACACAGATAGTCTGTGTGAATATTTGGGGTATATGCCCCAAATTTGCACATCCTGTGTTTTATCTCAATTCTGCTTGCTCATAGAGCACAGTCCCCTTTCTGATGTAGGCACGCCCTGCTGAGTGGTCCTGGGTCAGTGTCTGCCATGTTATATAGTCAAATCCAAAGTTCTTGAGAGAGACCTTGAGAGTGTCCTTATGTTGCTTCTGACACACTTAGTAGATGCTTGTTAAACACTTATGAATGAATTACAGAATGAACGAATCAAGGATGCCTCTTCTTCTTCCTCCTTTTGCTTTTTAGAGGCTTCAAGGATTCTTGATGTTTCCTTTACCCTGAATCCTAAGTATAAAAAGGTTGAGGGCTGGGGAACAGTTGGTGGTTCCTCCCACCCACACTCAAGATATGAGTTACCAGAGGACCCTACACCTAGTTGAGAGCTGGCCCATGTTCTTAGCACAGAAAGCATCCTTCACACTTGGGACGCTCTTAGTCTCTGTCTTCCTTCCAAAGATGATCCTCAGGTTGCATCCCACTGACGCCACATCAGACCTTTGTTCTCATAGCTCTGTCTGAGCATGTCTGCCTCTATGACAAAAGTGGTCATGGGAGGTGTTGTCCAGGTCCCCCTCAGGCCTTCAGAGCAGGGGAAGACGTGTGTGTGTGTGTGTGTGTGTGTGTGTGTGTGTGTGTCTTGGTAGGAGTAGATTGAAAACAAATTATACTGAGACTGAACTTTTTTCCACCACACAGTCAATCCTCCACTCCCTCCTCACCTCCGTCTATCCGAAATTCCAATTTTCTTTTAGTATAACATCAATAATTGGTTGAGCTGCTAGTACACCTCACTAATTACCCTTTATTTATTTTGTATTCACTTTTAATGTATGTGTATGTGCTGTCTCTTCCCTTTACAATATAAGCTCTTGGAGCTTTTTGCTTTCTCCCCAGTGCTATTCATCTATTTCCCTCTCCAGCTTATTTTGCTGATGAAGAGGCCGAGATAATCAGGTTTAAGTGACTTGTCCAGGGTCACACAGCTAGTAATTAAGGATCTGAACTCATAAGGATGAGTCTTCCTGATTCCAAGGCCAGGACTCTATCCACTGTGCCACCTGGCTGCCCTTTTTTTTAAGAGCTCTGTGTGGGCAAATCACCTCTTTTCCTGAGCCTTCACAACTTCATCTAGAATAATGAGTTGCCCTACTTTCTGCCACTGGGTAGTTGTGAAGGAAGTATTTTGTACATTGTAAAGCACCATAGAAAGGGAATCTAGTCTCTGTGGTGATGGTGAAGTGTGGCCTACTTCTAACCCTCCCCTCCCTTCCCTAGGAGGGTAGGAACTGAGGGCACTTCCCCATCCCCATCCCCACCCCCTCCCCTTGGTCCCTATCACTTAGGACAATACTGCTCCATCCTCCCCTAGACCCAACTGCCTCCCCCCACCCCATCTGAGCCAAGTAAAGATGTCATGGGCTCCAAATCCGATTGACAACCTCAACCTCCCCTCTTAATAAAGTTTATTATCAGTCAGCCTCTATCCCTTTAAATCCTCTCCAGGCAGGAGGAGGGCTGGATTAGAGGAAGGCTGCTTAGGCCCAAAGAATCTGTTCCAGGCGGATTCATCCAGGGCTACAGCAGATGGCTCAGGACCGATCTCAGAAACACCTCCCTTTCCCTGATGATCTGCAAGGAGGCTAAAAGAGCTGGGGGTGGGGGAAGAGGAGAGGAGATAGGAGGAGAGGTGGGAGAAGAAGGTGTAGAAATCATGTAGGTACAGCTAGTTCTCAAGCAGAAGTGAAAATAAAATGTAGGAGTAGCAGAATCAGTGGGCAAGAAACAAAGGAATCCAGTTGTTAACAGAAACAAAGTGGACTGGAAACCACAATCTTAGAGGACATGGATTCATGTCCTGACTTTGCCACTGAGGAAGTTGGTTGGACTCTCTAGGTCCCAGTTTTCTGATTTGAAAAATGAAGGGATTAGACAGCATGATTTTTAAACTCACTTTGGGCTCATAATCTGTGGTTTCATGACACTCTAGGGGCAGCCAGCTTAGGTTAGAGGGTGTCATAGCCTCCCAGTGGCCCAACTCCCTCCCTCCCACAGAGGCCAGATTTTAGGGCTGGGATGATGCCCTAAGTGATTATTTTTCCCAATTTTACCTGTAGATTCCCCAGGATGAAAATGGGATATTCCAGAGGCAGCAAGTTTCACCAAAGTTGATCATTTTCAATTTCTATATCCAAAGGTGTTTTATACTCTCTCTTTTTCTCATCAGCAAAGGCAAACAATACACAGACACTTGCCTTAGCAAAAAATAATTTATTCTGCAAATCACCAGATGAGATAGGCATTTCATAGTCTCAGGCTGCATCCTTCCTTCCTGCTCCCATCCTTCCCTTTGACCAATATAGAACTTGGTGTTTGTAGGGAGAGGAAACCCTGCTAGCCAATCCTAATATACAGTCAACCCATGCCCCATGTCACTTTCAGAGGAGAAACAGGAAGATGAATACAGGAGGATATAGTTCAAAATACAAGGTTCTAGCTCAGCACAAGGAAGAAATGGCCAATTAACTCTCTCCCAAGCCTTTTCCCTTCCTGCTAAGAGCTCTCATTTCTGGTGTAAAGCTTCCCTCTCCCATGATCACAGCTATATATGAAGCCACCACAAATAAATTCTAGTGCACGCCCCACCCAACACCCTGCAATCCCCACCATGCTTCCCTGCTACATAATCAAATAATTCCACCCACAACCCTGGATCAACTTCGGCCCTCCACTTCCACCCTGAGATGAGCCAACACCAGTGAATTCTCAGGGGCACTCAAGTTGATGGCGTTGCTTTGGGAAGGATGATTGCTTTGGAAAGAAAGCTAGCAGCAAATGTATCTGCAGGGTCTCATGGGAAATGCAAACCCACCTAGGTAAGGATCCTACTCCATTCTAACCTCCCCTCCCCCCCAATATACATACACATCCAAACCTATACTTAAGAAGGTTACATAACCCCAGAAACTCTGAGGTTCCAGTCTCAGACTAGACACCACAGTAGCTAAGCAAGGCACTAGACCTCTTCACTGGGGGCCAGAACTTCTGAATATTGGCTATTTTCTTCATCATTCTTTTATTAATCCAAGAGTGACCAGGATTCCAAGTTTTTGATAGGGTCCTTGGGGCTGAAGAAGAGGGACAGGCTCATAGCGACACTGCCGAGAAGTTCCTTATCTTCCAGCGCCCTCCTGTCAGTGGAAGGGAAGAAACAAGCTTGCTTCAGTGTTGGGAGTACTGGAAAATTAGTGCCCAGGATTTCAGGAGACCTGGTGTTTCTAGAGCCATGTACTGGTGGCTCAAGAAGAATCCAGTCTCAGATCTCCCCCTAGTTCCAGACCTCAAACAAATGCTTGGGAGGAGTATTACAGAAGCATTGATTCCATTCTCCCACATTCCTAGGATAGGTGGAGGTGGGAAAGCAGGCCTAGGGAGGTCTAAGGGAGTCAAAAAACTATTGTGTGGCAGGAAGGTCAGTAACTGGTAGAATTCCCTTCATTCAATGCTCCTCTATGGCCTGTGTCCCAGCTATGATAGGGATAAGGAGGACTGAGTGCTTCCTTCATCAGCGCCCTCCTCCACCTCACCTCCTAGCACTGCTGTCTGATTCAAGTTGACCCAGAGTCACCTTCAGGTGACATTTCCTTCCAGCAGGATCCCTCCCACTTATCCATAGAGGGTTGTTGGTGTTGTGGCCTTTCTCATTTCCCATCCCCTGCCCACTCCCCTCTCATCTGGGAGCTCTTCAACCATGGAAGGAGGTAGAAAAGAGATGCCCTCCCCCCACTCCCATTCCCCTAATGTGACCTCAGCAACTCATGCTGAAAAGTAGCTGCTCCTGCCCTTCCGAGTCTTCATCCTTTCCTGGAAGTAGGTACACATGACTATGAGACAAAGGAAGGACAGAGAGTAGAGCCCAATACAGAAACCAACATCCAAGTAGGAGAAGCTCCCCCTAAGCATCCACAGCCACTGGCCGCCCGGCTGGGCCCTAGCCCCCACCTTTCTCTCACTGAAACTGGACATCTGCTTGCCTTCATCTGCACCTTCCTCCAGCTGCAGGGTCAATGTGTCTCGCTTGGCTAGTTTCTGTGCAACTTGTGGTTTGGGGAACAGCTCACGGACTCCACGGTTCAGAATCAGGGCTTCACCTCCATCATCCAGGATCAGAGATCTATCTCCATCGTCTGAGATTAGGGACTGGTCTCCATTGTGTGAGATCAAGGATTTAGCATCATCGGACTCATCATTATGGGTCCCCTGCTCTTCTATCCACCGCTTCTCTGGAAGTTCCTTCATCTCCGCATTTAGCACCTGGACACGGTAGTGTTCTGGTAACTCTGTTGTCAAGCCATCGCTCTCTGTGGAGATGACTTCTCTCGCCACATATGGAGCTTCACTCCCCAGAAGCCAGGTCAGCAAATAATCTGAAATCTCATTACGATCTCCTCTCAGATTTTCTGATTTGTCCACTGGCTCCTCTCCTGGTGACTCCGTGGGGCTTGGTTGCTCAGCGGGAGGGGAGGAAGTAGGATTCTCCAGCTCCCCGTACCACCTTCCAGGGCCTGGCAAGGCTTCTGCAGACCACTTATTGTTGATAACAATGTTTCGAAGAGCAAAGTGGGACTTGAAAAATTTAAGAGTGGCACCTAGATTCCACACAGGGTCTCCTTGGATTTCACTGTGGCACAAGTCACATAGTTCTCTTGGTGGCCACTGGATCTTGGGGAAATGAGGGTCCTCACTAGCTGTACCTGGAGAGGGAAGTACACAGGGGGATGAGTTGTGACCCGCTGACCTCCAGGAAGAGAAGACTTGGGAGTCTGAAAACCTCAATGGGAGTCCTGATTCTGACAACTGGGCAAACTTCTGACCCTCAGTTTCCTCATGGGTTATGAGAAAACTGTTTTGCAAGCTTGAAACTACTATATAACTGTAAATGTGATCACCATTATGGACCTGCCCTAGTTCCAGCTCCTCCTTCTAGGGAGCTGAAGAAGCATAGGGCGTTCCCACTTGCCCTGTCACTGCATCCTAAGGGCCTCCAGGCCTTCCCACCCCTCCAGGACTTTCAGATCCCCAGCACTATCAACTGACTTTCTGATAGATCCTTTATGTTCCCTTATGTCTTCTGGAACTTTCTAATGACCCCATCCCTGATCTTTCTTTTATGTGTTATCTCCCCCAATTAGAGTAAGAGAACCCCAACATCAGGGACTGTCTCATTTTTTTCCACTTGTATCCCCACTCCTTAGCATGGTACCTGCCACATAAATCTCCATCTAAGTCTTGATCAGGACTTTTGGATTGTCCAATTATCTCCATTTGTTTTTTCTACTAACCTTTTTCTCTTATTCTTAGGGAAATGTACTTTAATCTTCTCTATTTCAACTCTATACTATGTTTTTAAGGAAAAGAGATCACAATGTCCTGGGGAAAACATTGGGTTGTCCAGAATTCTGAATTTTGTTCTTCCCTTTGGCACTGATTGGATGACTTTGACCAAGTCCCTTTGTTTCTCTGGAAACTATAGTTTCCTTGACTATAAAGCGAGGGGGGCACTAGATTAGATGATATCCTAAGATCTCTTTCAGGGATGATGGAATTGAAACTGATCATTCCCAAGTACCTCGTTATTATTCCAGCTATGATCATTTCACTTAGCAGATATCAAGTTTTATTCTTGAAGTAGTGATGACTGGGGAAGCAGGAAGACTGGAGGGTCTCACCTGTTCCTTTCAGACTATGTGCGGGTATAATGAAGGGTATCTGTTCATGAGGCCCTGGCTCTTCCATCTGGATCTCTTACTCTCTTTGAGAATGGACCCCATTAGCTACTATGATCCAGGGATTGGGTTTCAGGCCATTTATTATGAGTAACAGTGTTTTTTGCTGAATAGATATTTTAAAATATTTGTTGGCTGATTTACTTTTTTCTTTCTGTCTTATAAGACTGCCACATAAGTTGGGCACCAAATCTAACCTCAGACACTTAATAACTGTGTGACCCTAGGCAAGCCACTTAACCTCTATCTGCCTGAATTTCCTCAACTATAAAGTGGAGATATTAACAGCATCTACCTTAAAGGGTTATTGTGAAGATCAAATGATCCTCATGATTGTAATATGAGATAATCTATAAAGCATTTAGCGTGATGACTAGCATACAGAAGGCACATAATAAATGCTTATTCATTTCCCTTCCCCTCCTTCTCTTTCCCTGAGAAGGACACAGAATGAGAGAATTAGAACTGAGAAACATCTTAGATGTCCAGTTCGCCTGCCACCCCCATTTTATAGATGAGGAAACTAAGGTCCAAGGAGGCTAAGTGACTTGCCTAGAGTCAAACAGCTAGCATGAGTCTCAGGTAAGATTCAAATTCAGGTCTTCCTGACTCCAAGTTCAGCATTCAATGCCATTTTCCCATTGTAAAATGAAGGTACCTTGCTTTGCACTATGAGTGTATTCCAGAATGAGATAGCATTATTTCTATTTTTGAAAAATGCATCCTAACTGAAAAGCACTAGGGGAAACCACTCTTCAAAGAAATCTCATGAGCCACCCTTCTTGTCTAGGGGAGGGTCATTTTGTAAAGGAAATAGGTGATCCTCCAATTTATGTTTGACATTTCTGTGTGTTGTGTTTTCTTCAAGGGGACAAAGGAGTGATGGGATGTCACCGATCTCTCTCCCAATACACAAACATACACACATACCAGGTCCAAAAAGAATCTCTCACTGGCCCTCACATTTTTGTATCATATTAGGAGGTGGGGCAGGGAGAGGTCAGGGTTTTCCTTCTAGTTTAGAGATGGCAAAGATGCATCTCAAAAAAATTAAGTGATTTACTTTCCCCAACACCAGAAGCATTTAAGTAGAGGTTAGAGGACCATTTGTGAGAAATTCTGGCAAAGGAATTAATATAATGGATAGGAAGTCTTGTTAGACGACTTCCAAGACCCCTTCTAACTTTAAGATTCTGTGACTCATTGCAGAAAATCATATTGATGCACTGAAAGAATTGGAACCAGGAACTCCAGTGCTCCCTCCACCAGGTTAGGCTGCCATAAAGAAATCATTTGTTCCCTTGGTTCGTATAGTTCTGTCATTGTCACACCATAGCCTGAAACCTCATTGCCATCTGTGAACCTTTACCCAATTAGCCATCTCCATGGCAATTCTCAAATTCAGTTTTTTCCCTTCTACTCAGGAAGATTTGGGTTCAAATCCTACCTTAGATACTCACTTGCTTTGTGAATCTGGGCAAGTCATTTAAACTTTCTGATCCTCAGTTTCCTGCTCTGTAAAATAGGGGTGTTGGATAGGAGGGTCAGACTTGAGAGCCTCTAAGGTTCTTTCCAGTTCTAAACCTATGATCTTATAGTCTACGATTCTAAATTAAGTCCTTACATTTATCATAGCTTTTTGTCTAGACCTTTCCTTTACATAGATCTTGTTCTCCCTTACATCATAATTATTTGTGGAACAGCTTTCCACTTTGTTCGACTGTAAGCTCCATGATGCCCTCTTTGCATCACCAGCACTTAGCCAAGTGCCTGACATACAACAGTCTTAATTATTAATGAATAACATTATATGTAATACATGAATATTAATATTCATTAATGAATAACAATAAATGAATATTTGTTGGATGAATAAAGGAAACAGCCAACCAATAAACTTGAAAGCTGTAGGAAGAAGGGATGAGAAAGGCCTGGGTAGATTTCTCCTTTCCCAGTGAGTATCCAGTAAAGCAATCAGCATTTGTACAGCACCTATTATACAAACTCTGTTATAAGTGGTCTTACAAATACTATCTCACCTTATAATCACAAGCACTCTGGGAGGTAGGTACTGTTACGATCTCCATTTTGCAGTTGAGGAAACTGAAGCAAACTGAGGAAATTGAGGGAATTTGAACAGCATGTGGTTCATTGTGGGAACTGAATGAACCACACTGCCTCCATTTGGTGACTCAATTCTGGAGCTAGCTCTGTTCCCTTCTATTCTGTTATGGGTCTAGTCCAATTTCTATCTTGTGCAAAAACTTTATTCAATTATAGGAATTGGGAGAAAATCTTATTGTACTGTTTGAACCTAGCCCTGCTCAGCTGGGAAGCTGGCCCACCTCTCCCTGCTATTTAGAGACCTTTAACTAAAGGATCTCCGTTACTTTGATCAGAAACCTGGTCAGATTCAAAGACTGATGTGAGGAGCTTTCCCACAATTGTACATCTCAAGCAATCCATATGACATATGAAAACTGGCCCCATATTAATCATTTCTTGTTTCCATATTCCTTTGAGTATTTACAGATATAGCTGAGGGAGAAAATGGGATACCTCTTTTTCTGAATTCAGGAAATTGCACGTGTTTGCTCACCCCCCCCTCCCAACTTAGAAAATTCCTAATCTTTCATCCAATTAGAAATAAGATTACCTAATGTTCTATTGTTTCAATTTAATTAATTGATCTTATTTGATTATTTTTAATGTATAAAAATATGTCTCCCCCTGTATCCGGGGTTCACGCCTAAGCTGAGGAAGTCTGGTCCCTCTTTGCTGGACCATTGGTATGTATTGCTTAATAAATCAATAGGCAAAGGAAGAGTGAACCTCCGTTTGCTGTCATTTCCTCTTTCACCCACCACAAAATAGAGGCTGACTTTATTTGCCTGAGATCACAAGAGCTGGTTAGTATCTAAGGTCAGATTTAAATGAATTGTCTCTTGATTCTAGGAGCAGGGTTCTAGGTAACAGAATTCAGCACCGGCCCACTGATGTTTACTAATTTCCCAGGCTAGAGTCCTCTACAGAACACTGGAGCTAACACCCTCTTGTGACAGGATTAAGCACTTCATGCCTGTTGCTGGTCAACCTTTCCATGGAAGGACCACCCGCTTTTCTGGGACAGTGGTTGTCTACGGAATCACGAGGCAAGGGGGGCGGGGGGGTGGTGGAGATGGTTAAATAGAGCATCTGATGACTAGTGGAAGGGGGAAGAGGAAGGCAGGGCAGACACGTGGCAGCTTTTCAAGCCCCACCAGATTTAGATGGAAGCTTTGGCTACTTCACCACCTGCTACCCAGTGTTTAGTGCCTCCAACCTCCTGGATTCCTGCTCACAATGTCTATAGCTCTCCACCCTCACTCCCACCCATGCACAGAGCCCTAAAGTTAGTTCTTCATTGCTTATCATGGGCCCCAGAAGCAAAGGCAGACTCTATATCTGTCTATGTGGCAGATCTTAACCTAGGTTCACTAACCCCCCTTGGATGGTAAGGGGCCTGTGAACTTAGAAAAAATGATTACAACTCTAACTGAAATGTAGCATTTCCTTAAATTATGAATTAAAAAATAATTATCTTGAGAAGGAGTTCACTTGCTTCACCAGGCTGCCCAATGGATCTATTACATAAAAAAAGTTGAAAACACCCTTTGCTCTCCGGGTCTCAAAGTACACTTACCTCTTACTATGCCCACCTAGATGGTAAAGTGACTGGCCCAGCGTGACCAAGCTCTAAAGTAAGGTCATCTTCTCCAAGTAGGGCACAGGTATAGAGTGCTGCATATATGCTACCAGACTTGATCACTGTGTTGGTGAATTATGACTAGCTGTTTTTCTTCGTTACAAGACTATTGTATGTGTGGGGTGTGGTATGTTGGATATAGGACTTCAGTATTTTAAAAAAGGCATCAATAGAACTGAAAAAAAAAAGTAAAGCAATATGCTATCTAAGGAGGTAGGAGTCAAGAGGGCCTAGCTTCTGGCTTAGTGTTGGACTGATCCATCTCTGCCCAGGAATTTGCTGCTTCTTCCATCCCTTCCATTCTCCCATGGCTATCTAGCCTCTTTTCAGACCAGGCCCTTACCTGCTAGGCGAGCATTGACTCGGTTGTGCCGGTTCCAGAGCCAGAGGATGGCATCATCCATACTCTTTACTCGGTCCATGGAGGCAGCTGCCATTTGCTCAAAGTGTTTGGCACATTCTCGACAGCCAAAGAAAAATTTCACATAGCCTCGGATGGCTTGAAGAACTTCCTGGGGATCTTTTGGGAGAAAGGATATGTCTCTGCTCAGTAGAATGCACCTCTATTTCTCCTTTAATTCCTCCCCCAACCATTCCCTCCACAAAATCCAAAGTCCTACTCCGTTTTCCCCGCCTGTTACTCTGTCTTCTTGGCATCCAAACAGTGGCTCTCCCCACTCCTTGCTCTCCCTCCCCCACCCCAGCTACTCTGATACTCTACCACTGAACTAGGCTAACTTCTTCTTGTGTTACTAAGGGACCCATGGAATTTCCATCCTTCCAAGTCTTAAAATTATGAGAAATGCTATTACATTGGCATTAATTAGGCTTAACCTGCCTAAAGGCTGGAGCCTCTTATCTCTGTGAATCTTCCTCTCTCAGTGAGTGGCCACAGTAGATATTCAGCCATGCTACCTGCTCTGGATCCCTGCATGTAGGAGGGATAGTGGCAAATCCCATCCCTGATACCGGGTAAGTCCAAGGAACCACTCGGATCCCCATCCTCTGTCCAGAGAAAAGAAAGGGGACCAGCATTCACCTGCTTTCTTCGAAAGGTACTCATCGCGCAGAGCTGCCTGTACTGTCAGCGAATGGAAAAGGATCCAAAGAGAACAAGGAAATCCTCGGAAGTGAGGCTCACTTCCCCGGCAGCCCACCCAGATCGATTTCCTGGGCAAAATAACATCCTGAGGCATGGGAATATCAGAAGGAATCGATCAAGAAAAAAGAACCATAATGAGGGAGGACGTGGTCAGTAAAGGCAAGTCTTAACACACAGGCAGAGAGAGAAACTTCCCTCCCTGCTGGACTCCCAGAAACACTTTAACATCTGAGCCATCAAATGGAATTACTGGTACTGGACTGAAGGTCCAGCAAGATTCTTTATTGCACTCTACAGATTGAATCCCATGCATGGGAGTGTCTAGAAACATGCCATTAAAGAGGGAAGGGGAAATCCTGATGAAATTCAGAGATACTCGGTAATGGAGGAAGAGAAACACATTTCCAAGCTCTCCTAGCCCCATATGAATATGGACACAAGTTCAGGAATGAGGGAGTAAATTATTTCCATTCCCACCAAAATAGAGAAGACAGGAAAAAAACATGGAACCCAACAGTCGGGGAAATTCATTCACCTCTTTCCAATTCTTCAGGGCCATTGCCAGGGACACGTAGGGTATACTCTGCCTCTGCTGCCGCCGTAACCAGACATCCATGGAATGAAGGAAATTCTGGACCAGAGGTTGGCCAGGGTAGTACTGCAGTGAGTAAGCAGAGGTGGGGGAAGAAGGAGAGGCAGGGAAGGTGAAAACCAGGCAGAACCTTAGGTTCCCTGAGGCCCAAGAAAACGGGTGGAGGTCTGGGGGGTGTGGGGCAGAGAGGAACAGGACCCAGAAAGGATACATTCCCCTTCCCCCACCAAGCTGCAGCAACTCCAAGCCCTAAGTATTATACATAAAGGAACAAAGCTTGTTTCTAAGGATGACCATCTTGAGAGAAGTTATTTTATGTTGGGAGAGTGATGTGAAAGGAGAGTAGGGACAAATGAAGCCAAGCGGTGGGGAACTCTCAGAGTTGGATGTTCTGGTCTCACCTCTAGAGTATCTTGACTTGTACAGATCTCTTCCTTCTCCTTACTTCCCCCTCCCCATCCCAAGATTTGCTGGAAGGAAAGTCTGAAAGCTTGTGACTCCTAGATGGGGCTGTGGGGGATTCACAAGCAGACTGTCCTTCTTAGGAAAAAGGACTTTCTGCATAGTTATCTGACTTATTGACTGACTGGTTAGGAGAAAGGGACCTTTCATTTGTATTCCAGTGGTTGCCACTGGAAAGGCCTGTAGCCAATCTCCACATCTTGATTTTAACTCCCAAGAATCTCTGAGGAACCTGAAAAGCTACTATGACAATAAGTCAACTCAAATCTGATTAGTATCAGCACTCTGAAACCACAAGCACTTGGGGGAGAGGGAAAGAGGAGTGTGAGTGTGTGTGTGTGTGTGTGTGTGTGTGTGTGTGTGTGTGCGTGCGTGCATGTGTGTTACAAACTCAGTCACAAGAAAAGAAAATGTGGTAGGGACTGAGGAGAATAAGAAGCCGAGAAACACAGAGACATAGGTAGCAGATGGAATAAAAGTATTTAAGGTAACACCGGGAAGGTTGGAGGAAAAAAAAGAGAGAGAGAAAGTGATGAAGGAATTGGGAACTATAGATGGGAATGAAACAGAAACAGGGACAGCTGTTAGACAAATCTAATCTCTCAAGGAGAACCAGCTTGGAGCAGTACAGACAACTGCCCTGAGAGCCTGCAAGGTTTGAGTTCAAATCCTGCCTCTGAAACAAACTTGGCTGTATGTAAAGTTTGGAGTCCACTACAATCTGTAAGGTGCAGAGTGCTGCTAAAGGTAGGGTCCCTATACCAAGGAAATTAGAGGTCCAGTAAAAAAAAAAAAATCCTTCCAGACAGATCCAGTAAATAGTTTGAGCAAATCTTTGGTTGGAGAGCAGCCCAAGAGTCAGGGGTCAGAGGCTGCGAGGAACTATTCTACTTTGACACACATTCCCTGTTAACCAACACTGGGATTCCCAGGGGGCTCACAAATCTCAATTAATGGGTAGACCTTTGCTTAGAGGTCCATAATTCTTTTCAACCTTTTTAAACACTGATTTGGAACTTTACCCCGTTCTCAAGGAGCTCAGATCATGGATGACAAAAGCCTATAGTGAAATCCTGGTGATAGCATGCGACCTAGTGGCCAAAACTGGAATGATGGCTTACAAGGAACCTAAAAGTGTTCCGTCTAAGGGAATCAGTCATTGAGATATAGAGAAGGAGTAGGAAGACACATGGTGCTTCAGAAGCCAAGCAGAAGGGAAACCGCAAGAAACATTCTTCTCTGGGATAGTGTCCGATAGAGACTGAGGGGCCAAGAGAGTACATTTACTAGAAAACTAAATCGACAAGCTAAGTCAGCCGAGAGCTCCCCACTCAGAGAGAGAAAGGATTAGAGCCTCATGGTCTCCAGTGGATACTGCTAAGAATCCCATGAGCCAACGAGTCAACACAACACTACTCTCCACTGGCTGACCACTCACTTCCTCCTTGCCTACCACCATGTCTCATCAGTCACTGACAGGTATTTTTTGAGTGACAACTATGTTCCACTGTACCAAGGACCAATACATATCGCTAAGGCTGTCGCTCATGTCCAGAATGCTCTCCCTGTGAATCTCTGACTCTCTTTCAAACCCTTGGCTTCCTTCAAGGCTTAGTCCAAATGGCACACACCTTAGCTTTGCCACACCCACCAATAAGTAGATAGACATCTACTCTGCATTTATCTTGTATGTGTGTGTGTACACAAGGCTAAGCCTGCCTCCTGCTCAAAGTGTGTTTCATGTGAGCATCAGACAACATGTACTTCAAAACATACACATCATTCACATGTACAAATGTACTTGTGTGCAAATATACACATCTGTATATGTTCTTATGCACATGTATGTTTGGAGTACTTAATGTCTCCCTTGGATGGTAAGTGCCCTGAAGATAAGGACTGATTTGTTTGGTGTTTGTTTTTTTCTCTGTAAACCTACGGTTTAACAAGTGCCTGGAGCAAGGAAGTACTTGGAAAATACTCCTTGATTTGAGTAAACCACAGCAGAAAGGTCGTTGTATCCTCACAGATCTCTCTTATACACCTGGTTGGGGGCTTAAGTAGAAAATTAATAGAAACCCCTAGGCTATTTTATTGCTCCCAGGTTGTTTCCTCACACATGCCGGTGGTTTGATCACCTTATGTCACACATATGACCTGGGGAGCAAGAGATGGATTCAGGCTAGAGAACAAGGGATCTCAGGGATTAGGGCAGGGAGATGGTCAAATGGACTCCTGTGGTGGTTTGGAAACTCTACATGCTCTCTCCTCTGAAGAAGGCAGGAGAATGGCTCAGACAACCTCTCAAGTTTCTCTCCAGTTCTGCCCCAGCAGTACAAAGTCTCTGGGCCTTGGGCTGCCAGCTTTCCCATTCCATTTCAGAGCTAAGCTGAGAAGCTATGTGACCGCACCAAGATGTCAAAGGCTGCTCTGGCTAGAACCAGCAAGTCACTTAATAGGCCTGAGTTCCCTTCAGAATGCTCCAGGCATTCCAGGGGCAAGATCCTGGGACTCTAGAAGTGTGTGTACCTGGTGACTGGATCTAGGCCACCCCCTACATCAGGGAGCTGGGATGAAACCTGAATAGTGAATAAACCTAAGGGGACTGGGAGCCGGGAGGAAGCAGATGCACGTATCTTTTTGATTGGGGGGGGCGGAGTCTGAAGGGGTAGCCCTAAAGATACAGAGCAAAGACCCCCCCCCCCTTAGCAGGGTAAGCCTTAGGGAGGCAGGACTGAACTGTGAGGGGGTTCAGAGAACTGGATTATGCTCCATTGGTTGGCACGTTGGAATGCCCAGAGCAGCTGATTCAGCATTCAGCCATCCCTTTTATCCAAAGCCCATATCTGACTCAGCAGCACTTAGTGGCAGATGCCTTGGGTTTTAAGTAGTGGGATTTTGGCTGCTGTTCTTGAGACAAGGTGGGGGAGAAAAGGTTGAGGGATGGAGAAGCAGAGTCAGCACTCAGCCTTTGGAGCCAGGGAAAGACATAACCAAGATTCTGGGGTTATATTCTTGCCTAGACATTCCAAGGAACTTACGTTGATTTTTTTTTTAAAAAGTGTATCGAGAGGAAATATGGTATAGTACAAAGAACACTGTCAGAGTCAGGGGAGTTAAGTTTGAATTCTGCTGGCAAGTTATTTAGACTGCCAAGAGTCTCCGTTTTCTAATCTGTAAAACAGGGATAAAATACCTGAATTCCTTACTTCACAAGATTGTTGTGAAGAAAATGCCTGGCAAGTCTTATATAAATATTACATATAATAATATTATAAATAAATATATAAATAAATAATATTATAAATAAATATTATAAATGTGATTGCAGGTGGTCATTTTTGCAGGACTTTGAATTTCCCCACTTTTACCTGAAGGATGCAATGGAGTATAAACTTCAGATCAGACAGATAGATACAGACCAAGGCAAAGATATAGATACAGATCTTGCAACTTGGGACAAGGACAAGAACTGAGTGCTTTACACAGCAGGAGTTTAAGAAGGCAATTTGTGTGTGTTCATCCTTCGTTGCCAAAGAAGATCATGCCATCACAGAAATAAAGACATGACTTGCACTCTGATTTTGTCTTTGAGTGAGGGAGGGCTGTGCAGGTCACCAGACTCACTTGTCCTCCAGAGCCATCTGAATCCAGTGACCAGATATTCATCAGGATGACTGGAGATGACCCAGGATGAGGCAACTGGGGTTAAGTGACTTGCCCAAGGTCACACACCTAGTGAGTATCAAGTGTCTGAGGTAAGATTTGAACTCAGGTCCTTCTGACTCCTGCACTGGTGCTCTATCCACCGCACCACCTAGTTGCCCCAAGAAGGCAATATAGTTTAAAGGGAAAGAATACAGGGTTTTGAATGAGTGTCTCTGGGTTTAAATCCCAGCTTTACTCCCTACTACCTGCATGACCTTGGACAATAAGTCACGGAACCCTTTCTGCGATTCAGGTTCACCATCTATAATACTGCACAAAGTTCTCCTACAGCTTTAAAATTCTTTGATTCTGTTCTGGCCAGGATCTGGGAGGAAAGAAGTGTTCTCTGACAAGCTGGAGATCTTTTTCCTCTCCATCACTCAGGAGCACCTCATACACCCCAATCTAAGAACAGAGGTATCTGGGTGGTAGGCAGGATGGCAGCTTTTAGGTTGGGGCTCTAAGGTAAGTAGGTAGATAATGGACAAGTTCACAAGATGCCAGCTCACTAGGCATAGCTTCTAGGAATTGAAGGTCACCAGGAAAATGCCTAGCTTCCCCTGCCCCTTAGGGAGGGGTCCTTAAACCCACTGAGGCATGTAAGGATTTCTGAATGACTATTTGAACTGTTAGTGATGGGCAGTGACTGGAAGAAGCAGGCCCTAATTAATCAGTGAAAGATTATGTTAACAAGGATGATGGCAGCCATGGGCCCAACTTACCTTGGCCAGGACTGACACAAAGTTTTTCAGAGCTGTCAGACGTTCTCCTTCCAGGACTTTGAACTTGCCCACTTCTACCCGAAGGATATAGTGGAGAGCAGATTCTAGATCAGTCATATATACCTTAGAACTGGGGACAAGGACAGAAGGGAGAGAAAGGTTTGACAACAGGGAGGCAACCTGGGATCTGCAGGGGAAGGGACTGAGTTAAAAGAAAGGGAAAGTTTGTTTTTTTTTTCTGATTGGTTCCACCTCAGGTCAATGCAAATAATCCATTGTCAGAGAAATAGTTTTCATCCTGGCCTTAGACCTGGTGACCCTGGGCAAGTCATTTCACTCCTCTCTGGGGTTCCTCATCTGTGAAATGAGGAAGTTGGACTCAGGGGTGGAGAACCTGCATCCTGGAGGTCACATGTGGCCCTCTAGATCCTCAAATGCAGCATTAGGATTTGTTCTGTAAAGTTTAGATTCACTCAAAGGGCTATACTTGAGGACCTAGAGGGTCACATCCTAGAGGACCTTATATGGTCTCTAAGGTCCTTTTTAGCTCGAATTCTATGATCCTATAGAGTTCTTCATATTATAATAATGCTGTGGATGATGATATCAACAGATAACATTTAAAGATGGCTTTAAAGTTTGCAAAGCATTTTACAATGCTTTGTAACATTTGATACAAAGATATCATTTGATCCTCAAAAACCATCTATAAGGTAGATGCACCCACCTCCTTTACAGACAAGGAAACAGACAGAGAGAGGTTAGGATCCAGTCAGGATCACATAGTTAAGTCAGTGTCTAAGGCAGGATTTAAAATCAGGTCTTCTTGACTTCAAGTCTAGCACTTGAACTAAGTCACCTACTGCCTAATCAAAAGTCATTGTGTGGCTGGGCTAAACTCTCCTTGGACTAAGGGCAAAGAAGGACCTATGCTCTCTCTCTAGGGACACCTAGAGATGTTATTAGGGAAGCTGTCGTGGAAACCACTGCTTTAAGATTTATCAAGTGCTTTATAAACAACCCTGGGAGGTTGGTGCCATCATAATCCTATTTTATGAATGAAGAAACTGATACAGATAGATGTCAAGTGATTTGCCAAGTGTCACAAGGCTAGTAAAGCCACATTTGAACTTAGGTCTTCATAACTCCTCATCTTGCGACTCTATCTACTCATCCACCGTGGTCTGGAACCTGAACCTCTTTTAGAAGTCTTTGGGGCTGGCCTTCATTCACAGCTGCCAGGAACTGAGGAAGGGGGACCTAATGTGGAAGCTTTTCCCAATGATAGGTCATTCTTGTTAAGTAGTCACCCACCTCTGGGAGAGAACCAACAGCTTCTCTGAGTCTCTCTTCACTCCTATGCCTGCTCTGCCCCTCTGGGGTCTAGGAAAGAGATCTATAAGGGGAAAGATTTTCCCTGAATTCTCTTGGGACTGGAGGTACCAAGGCTGCATTCATCCAGGAATTCAAACACTTCTTGTGCACCTAAGTGTTTGACTGAGTGTCTGCTGTGTTTAAGTCAACATAGAAGACTTACATCAGCTCCAGGTTGAAGTAAGGGAAATTTCAAATCACTCACTCTAACCTCAGCTAGGTTTCTTCAAAACTGAACCTTTCTGTCCAGGAACTTCTGAACTATCACAAATAGGCAACCATTCTCCTTGGGATCTGCGTTCTAATCCTAATTCTATCACTATCAATCTACGTGGCACTACAAGGAAGTCTCAGGGTCTTAGCTGCTTAAGGTTAAGTTAACCTCTCTGGTCCTCCATTTCCTCAATGCAAGGCAATGGGGTAAGATGTAAAAAGAATTGGATAGTCAAAAGACCTGTGTTTGAATCCAGACCTTAGGGAAGTCATTCAGCCCCTTTTGGCCTCAGTTTCCTTAACTCTGAAATGAGGGTGTTGGATGCCATTTCTAAGGTTCTTTCCAGCTCTAAATATATCATCCTATAAAACAGGAATAAATACTACCTACTCTCCTACCTCACTGGGAGCACCAATGAGGTAATGGTAATGAAAGCTCTCTGAATAAAGCCTAACACAATTATTAGATATTGGGGTTTTTTCTCCCCAGAGCAAAGTTTCTTTCCAAAAGGCACTTTCCTATGTGCATAGCTTTCCAGTTAAACCAGAAGCTTACATTTACATAACTGCCACTTTCTAGGTCTTGCTTCGGGCAACAGACTCAACACTGTCCCCCTTTCAATCTCTTTGTTAATGATGCTTTCATCTTCACTTTCTACTTTCAAAGTGGAAAGTGAATCACTGGGACTTTCAATCCCTTCTCAAATCAATGAACAATCAGTAATTTAAAAAAAAAAGGTTCCATAAAATAACTTTAGCACCAATTTTTTTTTTTTATAATAGCAAAGACCTGGAAACAAAGCATTTCCCTATTGATTAGGAAATGATTAAACAAGTTGTGGTAGGAGAATAATGGAATATTACTGAGACATGATGACTACAGAGAAGCATGGAAAGATTTATATGAACTGATGCAAAATGAAGAAATTTCAAGAAAATAATATACACAAGGACTACAACAGTATAAATGGAAAGAAGAAGAGAAAACAACTGGAACTAAATGTTGAAAGAAGTGATATGAGAATGTACCTCTTTCCTTTCTTTGCAGAAGTGGGGGTCTATGGGTATGGAACATTGCACATGCTGTCAGGTGATGAGTTAGTTTTTCTAAACTGCCTCTACCTCAGCGCCTGTCCCCCTGCCTTCCCCACTTTTCTTTTTTATTCTTTGTTGCAAGGAATGGCTTTTTACAAAGGGCTGGGAAGGAGAAAGGAATATATTTGGAAATGAAGGTAATATAAAAACAAAATGTATTAATTTTAAAAATTAAATCTTAAATTTCATTTAAAATTTTAAAATAAACTAAATGAATGTTATACTTTTGCTTCTATTACTCCTAGAGACCTCTTTCCTTTCCTCAAACATACTCATAGGAAGTCACTTGAATCCTTCTGCATGCTGAAAATTTGGAAAATTTCCCTATAATTTGGGGCCTAGAGCATGGATACTGGGCCAACTGTCCCAGTGTTTATAGTTAATACCTTCCCCAGTTTGGTTTCCAGTAACCTTTCCCATCTTACTTTATATTTTCTCTTCATACACTCTCCACACAACTGAGACTAGTAAGTAATTTACAGCAAGAATAAAAGCAAAAGCTATCCAGTCTCCAAGTAAAGAAGGGCTTTCTAGTCATGGGAGATGCCCAGTGAAAAACCAGGCTACCTTGAAAATGAGTCCTGGTCCCATTGGTGAATTCAACAAATTAAAGTATAAGTCAACAAATTAATTAAAGTAAAGTAATAAAAAGAAAAGTAAATAAGCACATATTAAGCTCCTACTATGGGCAAGGGGCTTGCTGGGGATTTTTTAAAAATATAAAATTTAAAACAACAACAATCCAACAACATAACCCTGCCCTGGAAGGGCTAACATTCTACCAGGAAGATAAAATACAAATGCAAATTTGTTGCTTAGTAGTTGTTCAGTTATGTCTGACTCTTTGTGACCCCTTTTGGGGTTTTCTTGGCAAAGATACTGGAGTGAGTTGCCATTTCCTTCTCCTGTTCACTTTACAGATAAGGAAACTGAGGCAAACTGTCAAGCAACTTGCCTAGGATCACACAGCTAGTAAGTGTCTGAGTCTGGATTTGAACTCAGGTCTTCCTGACTCCAGATCTAGGGTTCTATGCTTGATGGCACCACCTAGTGGCCTAGTAAGAGCTCAACTGTTTTTGAAGAAAGTTGTTGATTCAATGAGGCAGAGGTGACAAGGAAACACATTCCCAATATTTGCAAAGGGGAATGGGGATGAAATGCAGAGCTTGGGGAATGACAAAAACAGGTCAATTTGAGTGGAACAGAGAGTGTATGAAGAGAAAATATAAAGTAAGATGGGAAAGGTTACTGGAAACCAAACTGGGGAAGGTATTAAACACTAGGGTTAAAATTTTGGGTCTTTTACCTTAAAGATTTTTGAGCAGAGGATTGACTGTGAGACAGATGTTTTAGGACTATCATTTTGGCAGCCAAGATCAGGAAATGTTTCGTGAATTTACATATGATCATTATATGCAGGGACCGTGCTAATCTTGTCTGTCACACTCCAGTTCTGAAGTTGGATGGTTCATCTATGCATTAGGGATATTGACAAAAATGCAGAGTTAGGAGGGACAATTAGTTTGACTTGTACCTGACAACAGAAATCCTTTCAACAACATCCAATAGTAGGTGGAATTCTAGATTAGATGACCCCTAAAAACCCTTCCATCTCAAGGGTTCTTCTGCCATTCCTTACTACTACTCCCCACACACCCAGAAGACTTAAGAGGGATCTCTGGCCAAATGAGAGTAGAAAATGGAGGCGCTGATTATCCCAGAGTGGAAGGGGGCCCAGCAGCATCCTTACGTGTCTACAGGTTTAGTAACAGGAGGGGCAATCCGTTCTGATGTGGTTGGCTTGACTGTTGGGGCTGGGTTGACCGATGGAATCCTTTTGACCACGCCAGGTAACTTCTGTAGGTAAGCGCTATAAAGAGATCTGGATTCCATAAGGCTGTTGGGAAAAAGGACAGAGAGGAACATGATTGGAAAGGTAGTCAATGGGGCTAAGAGGAGATAACCCAAACTAATCTGCAAAAATTCTGATCTCCCTCACCTCAGAGGGAAACAGCAAGAGAGAGTCTCTGGTCCAAGATCCATGGCAAAGAATGGGGAATGGGATAATCTAACATGCAGAAATCTTTCTTTAAGCTACAGTAAGATTTTCAAGTATCTATCTTCATAGGCTCTGGGAGAGTTCAAGAAATGAATATCTTTATATTCCATCCACATTCCTTTATATAGAAAAACTGTCTGATCAGAATCTTCTGTGTTTCATTTTAAAAAGTAGCTAGATGCCCAGAAAGGTTATAAACAGTTTCCAGTCTTGCAAAAGACAGATGCTGAGGGAGGAGCCAAGATGGCGGAGTAGAAAGACACACATATGCTAGCTCTGAAACCATAGCCTATAAAATATCTGTAAAGAAGAACTCCTAACAAATTCTGGAGCAGTGGAAGCCACAGAACAATGGAGTGGAGGAGAGATTTCTGTTCCAGAAAGACCTGAAAAAAACCTCACCAAAGGTCCGTCGCGCACGGGACCAGAGTGGAACCCAGCCCTACCTTGGCCACGTGGCCCCGAGAGGAGCAGATCCGAGCAGGCTTCAGGGATGGAATCTCCAGTGGCCACGAAGGTCCCTCCACCCACAGGTGCTACAGGTCAGTGAGAGAGACTTCTGGGCTGGCCGAGAGGGGAGCAGGGTGTCTCCATAACTCAGACCCCCTCAGGAGGCAGCGGCAGAGGCAGTGGCAGCCAGGGGCTCCTGAAGCAGGCAGGACCTCAGATCCATTACTGAAGGTCTCTACATAAACCACCTGAGAGAACTGAGCCTGGGAGGCGGCCTTGCCCCCACCTGAGCACCAGAAATTAAGCTCACATTGAATAGCAGCCAGGCCTGCCACCGAAAACCCTGAGGTTGGGGAGCAACATTTGAATCTCAGACCCCAAGCACTAGCTGGGCAGATCTGGAGGCAAGGTGGGGTGGAGAGGAATCTCAGAAGTCAAGTAACTGGCTGGGAAAATGCCCAGAAAAGGGAAAAAAAAATAAGACCATAGAAAGTTACTTTCTTGGTGAGCAGATGTTTCCGCCTTTCCTTTCTGATGAGGAAAAACAATGCTTACCATCAGGTAAAGACATAGGAGTCAAGGCCACTGTATCCCAAACATCTGAAATAGATATTCAATGGGCTCAGGCCA
>CM053770.1:629274395-629443465 GCA_028658325.1 Potorous gilbertii
ATTTGGAACCCAAAATTTTGTGAAAATGAATGTAAAAAGTTAAATAAATAAATTTATTTAATAAAATTTAAAAAATAAAAAGATGCTAATCCGGTTAGAAGGTGCTATTTTAAAAAATCTACTAATGCAGGATCCTCTTCAGGGATGGAAAATCTCTACAGGGAAACTGATCCAGCCCCTAACAAGCCCTAAGGTTATTGATTCTTGGTGGAAGAAAAAAGAAAGGGGTTGGGGAAGGGTAGGGAAAAGAAGCATAAGAGCACTCTCCAGAAAGCCAGTCTCTCCTCCCATGTCTTATCATGCCTAGCTGCAGTTACTGTGTCAAATTTGACCCTTCTCAATAGGCAAGAAGGTTCAGTATGGAAGCTGCACATTCCATAAATTGACTGAGCTACCAAAAGGGTGACAGTAATCCAGGGAACATATAGGACATATGGGATCCTAGCTCTAGAGCCAGAAGGAACCTCAGAGACCGTCTTAGTCCAGGGGTGGGGAACCTGCAGCATCAAAGCCACACGGGGCCTTCTAGATTCTTGGGTATGGCCTTTTGACTAGTTTTGCAGAATGAATTTTTTTTATTAAGATGATTTGTTCTAAAGTCTTAGTTACATGTGGCCTCGAGGCCACAGGTTCCCTATCCCTGAAGTCCAACTACCTCCTGAGGACATGGAGAGAAGTTAAGTGACTTGCCCAGGGTCACACAAGTTGTAAGCATCTGAGCACAGGATTTTAACCTGGGCACCCTGACTTCAGCACCCATGCTCTTTCATCTGCGAAGTGGTGACATTTCTAGCACCTGCTTCACAGGCTGCTGTGAGAATTAAATGAGATAATATTTGTAAATTGCTTGGCTAACCTTGAAGGACTATATAAGTGCAAGTTAGTGTTACTATTATGAGCTGGGTGCTTTTAACACGAAAAAAGTTTCATGTCGTTTCTGCAATTATTCCTATCTCCACGTCCCTTGAAAGTGAAACCTTTCCTGATACAGTAAAACAAAAACATCTGATACAGTAGCCACAGTGAATGCTACATGCAACAATGTTTCCCCTTCATCGCAGACTGTCCCTCTTCCCTTCTGCTCTGTTCTCTAGAACTACGTTTGTGTTTCAATTGTGTATGCGTGGGTGTTTTTAGACAAAACAGACACATTCACAGATCATACTAGCACACACAAATGTATATAATTCCTTCGGAGGCAGCTGTTACAGAATGATTTCTGCCTGTGCCCCAAATCAGTTAGAAAGATCTCCTGTTTCTGTAGTACGACATGGTTTGGAACCTGCAAGGAAGGTTATGGAAGGATTGTTTTTCCCATTTTATACCTGTAGACTAACCTCACCTTACCCCAGGTATCGGCTCCTCTGATATCACAGTTTACTTGTGAGGCTATAGGTCACAGCAGACAGATGTTAATGTTCAGGCTAGGGCTTCAGGGAGGCCCAGGGTAGAAATTCTCTGGCTATTCACCTACCTAGGGAAGGAGAAGAAACGAGGGGGAAGGCAAAGGGACAGCTTTCCTCACCCAAGAGAAATCGAGAGTGAGGAACAGTGGCAGGGGAACTGGCATCAAGAAAACATCACTTTCCGCCCTGCTTTCACGACCCGATGTTTATCGATGAGCAGATGGCTGGGAGATGGCATCGTCACAAGCAATTTTCCCCTCCAACAACTCTTTAGCAAGGGAACAATAACACTGCTCTCTGCCAGAGCTGGCATCATTTGAGTCAGCCCAGAAGGCTAAAACCCCTTCCTTCCCCTCTCTGCCACTCATGCCATCCTTTCTCACTGCAAACACCACCAGTCTGGTCGACCTAGGAGGTGGCAGAGCAGATTCAGTCAGGGGTAACAACGTCTCAGGGAAAGAGCTTATTCATCCCTTACCCCTCTGCAGAGGAATGGGATGGCACCACTCACCCCCCACCCTACCCCAGATCACTTCCAGAGGCAACTTGAAGTCCAAGCTTTTGTGTTCCTGCCCTTCCATGCTCTTCCCTCCACTGTAGCCTGACATTCATCATCTATTGAGGGGAGGAAGGCACCATCTGGCCCATATTTAACATGCTATTCAGCATGGGGACTGCCAGAAGAGCCCAGCGCTGGGCTCATTGTTCTCTGCCAGCTTTCCGGAACTGGCTATTGTCTTATTTCTAATGAACTTTTTTGCAATTAGGAAACTAAAGAGAGGGAAGGTCAGGCACATTTGGTTCCCTGCCAAGCTAGCAAGTGTGCCAAAGTGTCTGCCCACTAGCACCGTGGATGGGGACAAATTTCAAAGTTGGGATGGGCAGGAACACCTCTGCAGAGTACAGCAGAAGAGAACCAGGGTCCTTGGGACAACTGGTGAGCTGTGCCTTCTCTGTGCAGGAAAAGGGGGCAGAAATAGAGCTGGTGGGGGAAGAGGGGTGGGCTGAGGAAGTACTCACACAGGGACCCTGGACTTGGAGCCATTTCTGGTCAGTAAGTAGCAAGAAGGGAAGTTAGTGACAGCAAATTTCTTCACTATATTGTCCTGTTCATCCACGACCCTACGCACTTTGATGCCATGATACTGAGACAGGTCCAGCTCCACCTGCAAAAATCAATGGATCTGTTGAAGGAACAGACAGCAGACAGAATGAGCTGGTGGACAGTAAGTCTCTGCCTCCAATGTTCTCCATATGGCAGAATCACAGTTTTAGAGCTAGAAGGGGCCTCAGAAACCAGTCTAAACCTTTCATTTTACAAAAGGGGAAACTGAGGCCCGGAATAAGCTTTGGTCACACAGGTATCATGATTTGAACTCAGGTGCTCTGACTCCAAACCAGCCTCTGGCAGTAATTATCCTGGGGTAAAGCTTCTTAAACCTTTCACTTCATGGCTGCTGCCATGAATAACACCAACCAGGAAACCCATAGACCAATTACCATACTTCTTTCCACTTGAAACCTGGGGGTAGGGAAGCAGAAATCCTTTAAAGGCAGTGCCCTTTGACCCACCCTATAACCATTTCCTGTAGTCACTGCCTTGGCCCCTATCATTTCAAGAGCTAGGGGATGGTAATGGAGAAAAACCCAGGGGTGGGAGCCTTTGGGTGAGAATACGTGCCTGTATGTCCCCCTATCCCAATCCCTTCTGCCCTCACACCTTCAGGGTCATCGTCTTCAGTTCAACCCACCTAGCACAGTGACTGTATTGACTTTTCCAGCTGCAAGTTTTCAGTCAGTAGAAGCCTCTGACTTCATCTTCCTCATTTTACAGATAAAGAAACTGAGGTCCAAAAAGTAAAGATCACACGGGCTATAAGTACCAAGCCAGGAACTGGACCTAGCTCTTCAGATTCTAAATCTGTCACTTCCTTTGTGCCAATTCACCTGCATGTCATGGCATCACCTCCTTGATGTCACAGTCCTCTTCAAGGATGAAGAACAGACAACAAACACCTCCATGTGTCACTTTCTCCTATTTTTCTAGGACTCTTCTAGGGTGGACCTGGAAATCTCACCCAGGCACCAGGATAACTCACCTTTGAATTCAGCTGGTTCATGAATAACAAGGACTATACAGAGTGAGTGAGTGTGTGTGTGTGTGTGTGTGCATGTGTGTGAATGTGTATACATATGTGTATATGTAGGTATGTAAGAGAGATAGACACACAGAGACATATGCGTGCATGCACACGCACGCACACACACACACAGAGGCAATGTAATGAAAAAACCTTAGGAGAGGGGCAGCCAAGGTACATTAATGATGTGTTAAACTCCTTTTTTCTGCATGGACACTCTGCTGAATCAGATAGAAATGTTCGACAAAATAAATAAAAATACAATATCAATCATTTCAAATTGAGGTTTTTGGAATCAATATTCAGCCCACAGAGATCCATCTGTATTTGGGTCTAATATACCACTGGTATATTACATATATGCCTTAGCAGGAAGACCTAAGTTCTTTCTACTGGTCATGTGACCCTCAGCAAAGTGCTTGACCACACCTCCCCTCCCCTCCTCGTTCTGGCATTTTCTAAGGCTCTAAGCTGCAGGGCAGGTGGCCAGTCTGTATTGGTAGAAGAAATCTCTCCACTAGGAGTTTCCTAATATTAATGAAATCACAGGTCTGGTCCAAAAAAAAATCTGAAGCCTTGAATTGTACTCTAACTTGCTTCCTCTGTGACCTTGGACAAGTCACATCACTGGGCCTCAGTTTCCTCATCTATAAAAAGAGGGCATTAAGATAGCTGCCCTTTAAAATTCATTCCTTTTCTATGATTTGTAACATAGAAAGGGATTACAACGTAAAAGATGGTCATCAGCTTGTGTAATAACTCTCTCTCCCAGCAGGTGTCTCTATAGTAAAAGAAGTCAGCAGGTCAAACCCCATCCCAACCCCCACTCCAAAATGGCAACAAGTCTCATATCTAAACTTGAACCTTGCTCCCCAGGGAGCTCCAGGTGGCCTTACCTCTCTACCCACATAGGAGTCTTTCTTCTCAAAGATCAGGGCCAGGTAGTCATCACTGTTTCTCAAGAAGAAATTATTTATCTCCTCCAGCCTGTAAGAGATAACATTGGCTGTGCCCACTGGAAAGAGGGTACCATTAGTTCAGTCCAAAGAACAGCTGGCTCCCCCACCTGCATATGAGTCAATGATGATGACACAGGACTCAGAGAATGGCAATAAAACCTCCCTAATAATCCTCCCCAAGGGCCCTACCAGAGGCATATTTTGCCAGCTCATCCCAGGCTTTTAAAGCATGGGGAAGGGAAGGGCTATGTGTCTACTGTACTAAACCCTTTTAAATAACATCTCATCTGATCCTTACAACAACATTGTGAGGCATGTGCTATTTTATAGTTGAGGAAACTGAGGCAGACTTGTCCAGGGTCACAGGTTAGTGTCTGAGACCAAATTTGAATTCAGAACTTCCTTATTCCAGGCCCAGTGCTCTAACTATTGGGCAACCAGTCACCTGTAGACATCAGTAGGGGAAAAGGAATAAATGGGTGTTTTGCTCCTCAGTGGGAGAGTGTTGAGCCGTTACTCTGGTTGGCTCTGATTAGGAGACATTGCCCCTTCATTAGGTCCCCTCAACCTTCTTTTTGAGAGTCAAGGATTTAACCTTCTTGGTGCCTGATAGACTGATGATGAACCATGCTACCTACCTCCTGACAGAGAGGGGCAGACTCAGGGGGCATGGCCAATACAGGAATATGCTTTGTTTGAGGATGAATATTTATTATAAGGGTTTTTTTTCTTTTCCAGTATGAACATGGGAGAGATAGAGATAGACAGCAAATACTTGTGAACCAGGTTCAAATGAAAAGAAACTGGATAAAAGAGGAAGAAATGAAAGCAGTCAGAAGAAGAATTAATTCATTCAGTCAGAATTTGGGATTCAGAGGGGAAAAAGTGGAAGGATATCTGCTATCCAGCATGTGTGTTTTAGGCCCAGATTCCACTGAATGGGGTATGCTGTGATTCAGGAATATGACAAGTCCAGCTTATCTAGGAGAAAAATGTGAATGCCCAAAGGCTGGAAATGAGAATTCTCAATGCAATAGGAGCAGAGAAAGAACCAAAATCATCAGACTGTAAACTCCTGGGAGCAAAGCTGTCTTTGCCTCTTTTTGTATCCTTAGCACTCAGCACAGCATCTGGCATACAGTAGGCATTTAATAAATATTTATTGACTTATTGATTGGCATAGGCAGGGACCTGATGGAAAAAAATATCAAAGGCACTTGAGATCTGATCTCAAGACCATTAAAAAAAGGAATCACAGAATGTCGGACCCAGAAGGGACTTCATCTAGTCCAGGGGTGGGGAACCTGCAACCTCGAGCCCACATGTGACTTTCTAGGTCCTCAAGTGCTGCCCTTGGACTGAATCCAAACTGCACAGAACCACTCCTGCATCTAGTCCAATTTCATTTTGCAGATGAGGACATAGAACAGAAAATAAAATGGAAAACCAGACAAAAAACTGATCCCTGGGGGGATAGACAAAAAGCTGCAAATATTCCAAAAGAATTCCAAGCAGAGCAGACCTGACTTAGAAGATAAATGATTTCATAAGATGCTTGATTTAAGGTAATTTATAATTAATGATCTGAATAGTACTAGAGTATTTAAGACACTGACCATGTGACCCTAGAGTAATCCTGGCAAACACATGGATTGCGAAAGAGGATGAGGAAAATGGCCGAAGGGGTTAGAATCTTACAGTCATTCCTCTCAGTAATGTGCCCAAGGGATGGAAACTAGGATCACCTCTCAAAGCTGGTACCTGAGAGGTTCAGTTTAAGTTAAAGTAACATAATTGGGGCAGCTAAGCCAGGTGGCACAGTGGACAGAGGGGCCACGCCTGAAGTCAGGAAGACTCATCTTCATGAGTTCAAATATGGCATCAGACACGTATCACTTGTATGATACTGAGCAAGTCACTTCACTGGTTTGCCTCAGTTTCCCCACATGTAAAACAAACTAGAGAAAGAAATGGAAAACCAGTCTAGTATCTCAGCTGAGAAAACCCCAAATAAGATCACAAAGAACTGAATAAGTGAAATAACCAACTGAATTGAATAACTGAACAACCAACATTCAAAACTGAATCAGGCTCTACCCTCTTGTATTCTACTTGTAGAATACCACATCCAAAGTTATTTCATTTCAACCCCACACAAACTAGCAGAAGACTAGGTCCTACTGGATTCTACTCATCCTTATCCACTCATTCTCCAGGGTCTTTTCTAGTAAGCAGTTAACCTTTTTCCCTAACACCCACAAAATACTCTTTAAAGGAATGACTAAGCAGGAGGGTCTACAGGCTTGACTTTCTGTCTACAGACTTTCTCCCAGGTCCCAGGAGAGAGGCTTTTAAAAGTCTACAGAACTGAAAATGTGTAAGTGTGTGTGTTGCGACGGGGATGGCGAGAATATATGGGTGTATACACAACCTGGAGAAAAATAATAAATTTTGTGGATTTGTGGAAGTATAAAACTTGGATCTTCATCTCTGCTGTCTCTTCCAGTTTCAGCTCCATGGCTTCTATGCCAAAAGGCCTTTCCTGATCCCCTCACAAATGAGTTCTTCCCTCCTGTCCTCATACTACTTCGTACTGATTTTCTATATATTTTCTATTCATTCCAGCAGAAAATAAGCTTCTTGACAGTTAAGGGACTTCTGTTTTTATCTTTGTACCTCCAGTGTTAGGCGTATAGTAGGTACCTAATAAATCCTTGTTGGGTTTTATCACATGAGCTATGGGAGAACACAGGTAGTTTCCTGGAAAAAAGACAATAGTCCAGTTATAAGAATCCTCAGGACATGTCGGTTCTAATCTTGGATTCTATCACCCACTCTCTTGGCAGATCTATCAGTGGATCTCTGGGTTCATTTCCTTGTAAAACAATCCAAAGTTCTCCCAGAAGAGAGCTATAAGGAACTAGCAATTAATGAGTGTAAAGTGCTTTAAGCATTAAATAAGTTCTCAGATGAGGAAATAGGCAGCTCCCTCTTGTCAGCTCAGAAGAGTCCACTGAATCGCTATCACTCTTTGACATCAATGCCAATTTCCTCTTCCTTGGACTGAACAAATACATTTCCTGGATCCCAGGACATTTATACTGTATTTCCCCCTCCCTCTAGCAGTCTTGGTTCTACTTTCTAGGATCCACAGAGATAGCATAGTAACCTGTCACAATCATCCCTGGATCAAGCCCTGATATTCCCATCTCTTTGGGAAAGCCTGGGTAAGATAGATCCACCACCCACTTTCCTGTAACATAGTCCATCAATGAAACCAGCCTGATTATTGGAGAGGGCTCAATAGTGATTGTAAAGGAGAACTGATACCATGCCATGAACCTTAAGGCCTACCCCTCCCAAAACAGTCAACAGTCAACCAACAAGCATTTATTGAGTATCTATTTAGAGCTGGAAGCAGAAGTCTTCCTTTCAAGGAACAAGACAATAATATTTTCTTTTTGATTTGTTCTTCAGGGATATCACCTTATGCCAATTCCTTCTTCCCATGCCTGAACAAAGAAATGTCCTGAATCTAAGGTTATTTATGCTATGTCTCCCCCAACCCCTGGTACAGTGCTCAGCACATAGCAGGCCTTTAAAAAAATTGGATCTCAGGATTTAGCACCTGAAAATACCTTACAAGTCATCTTTCATTTTACAGATGTTTGTTGAATGAATAGATGGATGGATAAATGAATGAATCATGTGAAAACTTTCTGAATATACAATAAGACCTCCTGAAGACATACCAAGAAAAGAGTGAGTAACTACTGAAATCTATAGATATCACAACTGTCTTCTCCCTCTACCTACCCCCACCAAAGTTCAGTCTGTCGGTGGTGTGACCTACCCTTCCCAGCCCCTGACTTCTCAGTTGGAACAGCATTTGGCCAGTTCAGACTAACAGAGGCCACTGATTCTATTTGTGGGGAGTGGGGCAAATCAAAAACTCCCTGAGAAATTCCTCTGTAGCAGCTGCTGACTAAGACACCAGTGGCAGCTGAAGTCAGGGCTCTAGTGAACGTCTATATTTATGGGACATGAGGAACAAGAGACACGAAAAGGTCAGAGGTGGGTAAATGTGTGCCTGCCCTGTGGTAGGAGGCCCAGCTTGGGGGAGACAATAGGAGTAACAGATCAGCTCCACCCATCATGCCCCAAGCCATTCCCTTTCTTCTTGTACCTTTTGTCTTTGTGAACATGGTAGCGTTAGACCACAGACCCCAAATACCTGATTGGTGCCAGTTCAGGACAAGATGGGGGCCACTGTCCACCACGATGTGTCTCCAGGGCATCAACAAGTGATGTCTGAAACTCTTCAATACTCTTCCCATGTACTGCAGAAGGAATTGGACAGCTCCTGAATACCTGTCCTCAGTAGCAGAGATGAGAGGAACCCTTCCCAACCTGGCCTCAACCTATCTTTCCAACCTTAATATGACACATTTACTCCCCTGCCTGCATGCTCTGGTCTACCAAAAGGGGCTCCTTCCTCTTCTTCACAAACAATACACCAGCTCCCATCTCTCCATCTTTCTAACGGCTATACTCCTCATGCCTGGAATGCACTCCCCCCTCACCCTGGGTCTCTTGAAACCCCTTGTTTCCTTGTTAACTCTTGTGGAATGATACCTTTTATATCAGGGGTTCTAAGTCTGAGGTCTGAGCACTAGGTTTTAAAAATCCTTTGATAACTACATTTCAACAGAATGGATTTCCTTTGTCATTTTACTTCATATTTTTAAAAACATTCTGAGAAGAGTTTTATAAGCTTCACCAGACTACCAAAGGGGCCCATGATACAAAAAAAAGGTTAATAACCCCCACTCAACATGAAATCTTTCCTGATCCTCCCAGCTTCAGTGCCAACCCTTTCCCAAATTTATCTTATATATTTTGTATAAATATATTTATGTATATACTGTCTCACCCAACAGGATGCAAGTTTCCTGGGGATGGGAGATGTTTCACTTTTCTCTTTATATCCTTTGCCTCTAGAACACCAATGCCTAGTAGACAACTAATGGATACTTGATTGATTGATTGAAGGAAGTTTGTAATAAGCAATGGCTCTTTGCTAGACTTAGAAGCCCCTAGAGTTCTTTGGCTGACTGAGCTAGCTGTGGGGTTGCAGGGTACACAGAGTCACAGAGCCTTTGACTTAGGCCACTATGGCCTAAACCCCTATGATGTAGACCATAGAGACCTAAGCCAGACAAAGAGACCCAAGCCAGACAGAGACCCCTCAGTCTCTAAGAAACCTCAATTTATTCTTCAAAAAATAAGAAAAGCAGGGAGTAATGACTCCTCACTCAAAATCAAGGAAGTTCTGTCTTTCTTTAGGGAGAAAGGTCCTTCTTATTTAAAGGACACTCTTTGAGTACCACAAACTTATCCTAGCCATAGAGCTCTGCCCCTTCTTATACTTGGGAATGATTCCAAAATTCCATGGCCTCTTCAGATATAGCAACCCCTACCAGTGATACCTTACTAGGAAGGATACCTCCTCCAGGCTGATAAGAATTTGATCCTTGGCCTCCCCCCTCTCACCTGGCTTGAAACTCTCCTAAGGGAATTTTTCAAAGGACAACCCAGGAGCTATGCCCTCTCATTGCTACCAAGAAAGATAGTGACATGATGGGAGCAGGAGAGAACATGGGGAATATCTAAGAGGCCACACATACATACCTGAGAAATCTGTTCCAGTGGCAGAACTGTCTGAGAAGGCTTTAAAAAACTGAAAGCAAACAAGCATAACACCCATGATTTAGTATCCCTCTAGACTCTGGCATCCCCCTTTACACCACCACCACTACCCTGACAACCTCCACTATTTTGCATTTCTATATGAGTTTATAGTTTACAAGGCATCTTCACAAAGACTACCTCATTTGGTCCTCACAATCCTATGAGGTAAATAAGGGCAAGGTTTATTATTCTTATTTTCCAGATGAGGAAACCTCCAGAGAGGTTGATCTATTTTTTAAGACCCCACAGGTAGAATTAGAACCCAGGTTCTCAAGGTCACAGGATCATAACTTTAGAGCTGGAAGAAATCTGAGAGTCCATATGGTCCAACCTCCTAATTTTATTGATGAAGAAGCAGTGCCAGCTAAGTGAAGTGATTTCCTTAAGGTAACATAGGCAAGAATGGGCAGAGGGGAACACAGAGGGGTACACAGTCACAGAGTCTTTGAATTAGGTCACGATGGCCACATAATTCTTGCACCTTGAATCCAGGACTATTTTCAGTCACTCTAAAATTCTGGGACGCACGTGGTTTGCAAAGCTGGGTGCTTACTTTCCACTCCTTATCAGAGTTATATAATCCCTACAGAGGAGACTGGGCAAAATTCCATGATGTTGAACCATATCTGCTTCCTCCTTAAACACACATACACACACACACACACACACACACGCACACCCATACATACACATACACACACTACCACCACCATGTACAGGTCACCCCTACAGAACACTGAGAAAGCTAGAAACCTCCCCTCTGAGGAATCTAACTACCCCAGCCATTGCTCCTTGCCCCTTGGAAAGCCAGAATCAAGGATTCGGTTTCTATCCACCTGGCTGCCAGGGACTCAGGTAAAGAGCATTCTCAGGAGCCAAGTAGGCAGTCAGTCAACCATTGAAGAGACGGGGCAACAGAAGAGCCTGATACAGTGCCTGTAGGAGGTGAAATCCAGGAAGCAAGATGTAACAATACAGACACATGACTTCCAACTGTGAGTCTGTCCAACAGTGACTTATGTACCCTATGCCCTCTTAGTATGAGAGGAAAAACTCAATGATATCTTGCCAGAGGGTCAGGTAGGTACTCTGGCTCCTGTGGATGCCTCTATGCCTTCAAAAGTAGATATGAGAGCATGTAGGGAGCTAGGGAGAGTGCGTAGCAGAGGGCGTGAGAGCCAGGAAGGGGGGTGAATGGTGCTAGTGGAGCTGCTGGGAAGGAGCTTCCTTGCGTGGGGAGGTCAGGGACATTCTCTACCCTTGCTATGGGGTCCTTCACTGCCCGTGGTATAAGGCACAGAGCACAAATTGTACCCATCGTCCCACTCTCCTGGGCTCCAGCCCTGCCCAATAGGCAGTGTCTTTGTAATCCAGCCAAAGACCTTCTGTGCAACCTGGCATTTCCTGCTATCCAACCTGGACCTGTGGTCAGGAAGTCAGAAGTAAATGACCTCCTCTTGCCAGGAATAAGGTCTGAATGAAGGTAAAGGACCAAAAGTCTGAAAAGTAGCCAAGGGCTCTGACCTCCAAGCCCTCTCCCCCTCGTCCCCAGAATCCCAGCCTAACTTTATCTACTTTACTGAAATCAACACTATCCAACCCAAACTCCCTTATCTTCCCTCATTAATATCCACACTAAAAAAACCTGTGTTCTCAACCTTCCTCTATTCCTTTTCTCTTTTCTTTCGGGAAGAAAGGCACCCTTCTGACTATACTCAACTCTATCCTCTTCTATCTCCTCTAGTCTTAAAAAAGAAATATAACTAGCTTTTGTTTTTACACTGTCCATTTCCAAATTTATCTCTACCCTCACTCCCTCTCCAAAGAGCCATCCATTGTTAACAAAAATGAAAAAGAAAGAGAAAAATTCAGTTCAGCAAAACTGACCAACCTATTAACGGAGTTTGATAGTACATGCCTCATTCCATACCCATAGACCAGACAGGTCCTTGTCATCTTCAGAGTTGAACTTGGTCATTATAGTTAAGTAGCATTCCTTTTCTTTTTGATGTTTTTCTTTCCATTTACACTAATAGTAGTCATTGTGTATACTGTTTTCCTGATTCTGATTACTTTGTATCACATCACAAAAGTCTTTTGCTCTGAATTTCTTTCCATAGCTAAAAGGCCTTCAGAATAGGAACTGGGTTCAAATTCTGCCTCTGACCCATACTGGTTGTTTGACCCTGGGTAGTCTAGCATTCAGAGTACTCTAGGCAACTCTAAAACTTGCAGAGAAGGTGTTGACTTGCATTGGTATTGGCAGTTTCCTCATCTGAGAATTCCCTGTACCAATGATAAAGTGGGCAACTAGGTGGTGCAGTGGATAGAGCACCAGTGCAGGAGTCAGGAGGACCTGAATTCAAATCTCACCTCAGATACTTGATACTCACTAGCTGTGTGACCTTGGGCAAGTCACTTAACCCCAATTGCCTCATCCTGCGTCATTGCCAGTCATCCTGATGAATATCTGGTCACTAGATTCAGATGGCTCTGGAGGATGTGAGGCTGGTGACCTGCACAGCCCTCCTCACTCAAAACAAAGTCAAGTTCAAGTCATGGCATCATTTCTCTGATGGCACGGTCTTCTTCAGCAAGGAAGGATGAACACACACATACTAATGACATCATCGGTTCAGTTCTTATCCCCATTCCCTCTATGTTGAAGACTCCCAGATGTAGGGGACCCTAATGTGTCTCCTGAACTGCAGTCCTGAATCACCAGCTGTCTACTGGACATTTCCAGCCGGATGTCCTATAGGTATCTAAACTCAACCTTTTCAGAATGATGCTCATCATATTTGTCCCCAAACCTTCTCCTCTTTGTAACATTTTTTTCCCCATCAAGGGCACCACCATCCTTCTAGCCACCCATGTATTCAACCTTGGAATCATCCTCATCTCCTCTCCCCCACACACACCTCTCGTCATTTCTACCTTAACAAAAGACCCCAAGTCCATCCCCTTCTCTCCATTTATATAACTACTACTTTGGTTCCAGTTCTTTTATCACATCTCTTCTAAACCAATACAGTTTTCTAATCCTACTTCTGACCCTCATCACCCTGGACCACAATAGCATTGGGCTACTATGACCTCTCATGGACTACTACAGCAACACCTAAACTGTTCTTCCCAACTCCAACCCTTGTACCACCTTTTAAACCATCCGACCCACTGGTGCCAGATTCATCTCCCTAATATCCAGATCTGATCAGGTCAGTCTCTTGACCAAAAATCTTAAATGTCTCCTATTGCTTACCAAATAAATTACTGACCCCTTACCTTGGCATTCAAAGACCTTTATACTTTGTTCTCAGCCAACCCTTACATATCTATCCCTACTAGTTCCCCTGTGGTCTACATTCCATCTAAGTTAAATTCCTCACCATTCTTGGAACACATTCTTGACTCCCCATCCCCACCACTGCCTGTGCTCAAGCTGTTCACTCTAAATCCTAAATCATTCAAGACCTAGCTCAAAAGTCATCTCCTGGGGATCCCTCCACATCATGTAATCTCTTCCTCCACATCTATGTAATCTCTCCCTTCTCTAAGTTCCCAAAACAATTCTGACATACACATACATATGTGTATGTATGTATAATACACATATACATATGCGTATGTATGTATATGTAATACAATATACATATATTTACTATATATTTAATAGCCCCAATTTATTACTACATGTTGTAGCTATATATTGTATATTTGTTTTATTTGCTCTCTCCCCAATTAAATTATAATCTCCTTAATGGCCAAAAGATTTTGTCTTACTTATCTCTGTATTCCTCTGTTCTGTGCCTTATACTTAAAAGGGTGTACAACAGTAAACTAAGGGGATGACCATCTACTGAGAAATGCCTAACCACATCAAGGTATACAAATAAAATGGAATAAGAAATTATAAGACAGATGATTCCAGAGAAAAGTGGGAAGACCTGTAAGAACTGATGCAAGTAAAGTGAGCCAAGTCAGGAGAATAACTGATACAATGACATAAAGGAAAAACATCTTTGAAAGATTTGAGGCCTCTGATCAATTCCAGACAACTGAAGACAGAGCATGCTCCCTATCTCCTTACAGAGAGGTAAGGGAATCCAGCTACAAAACGAGACACACATTTCTGGACATGGTCAGTGTAGGAATTTGCTTTGCTTAAGGCTTATTTGTTACAAGAATTTTCTTCTTTTCTCTTAAATTGAGGGAGAGGAGGAGGGAAAAAAATCCTTGTTAATAGGAAAAAATTAATTTTTTTTAAAAAGGTAGGTAATGTGCTGAGTTGGAAAGAAGACTCTTTCCGCCCATCCTCGTTTCTACCTACCCTTCACTATTTCCATAGCTGGTCAATCAAGCAGTATTTCCTTTGATCATCCACAGAAGCCCAAGTGGGAATATTTTTAGAGTCAAGCCAAGCTGCATTTTTGTTCCCAGGTTAAAGTACCTCCTTATTGTCATTCTTGGGAGGTGTGCCCTGCCTGAGGGAGCCTCCTTACCTTCTTGGTAATTAAAACTTTAGGAATAAGTAGAGTTCTCAGAAAAGGAGTGCTTTCTTTTCCTTTCATCGCCTCTAACAAAGGACATCATTTACTTTTTCTAACCTCCAACCTCTTTCCTCCCCCAAGTCAGTGGCAAGAACAGTGGGTAAGTACCCATAGTAGGCACATAATAAATGCTTGTTCAATCAGAAAAGCACTGAATACTGGCAAATTCCTCACTGTTAATCTGGACAACAGCTCCTTTTCACAGAAGAGGGAAAAGAAGGCTACATCAATAAGGCCTCAGGGCTCTGGATTTATAAACTAAGCGTCAAGTTGAACTATCACTGAGGCCTCGGCCTCTTTGATTGAGAAGGAAAATGGGTACATTGGGGAAAGCTCTAAGCTTGAAGTCACCAGATCTAAATTTGAAACTTATCTCTGTCCCTCATTACCTCAATGACCTTGGGCAGGTAACTTAACTTCTATGGGTCTCAGTTTCCTTATCTGTAAAATGAAGAGTTTAAACTAAAGGACCTTAATTGTCCTTTCACGTGCATGCATGTAAACATTAGTGTAGTAGAATATAAGCACCTTGAGGTCAGGGATGGTCTTTCATTTTGGTAATGTGCCCATGTCTTATACCCCAACCAAACTCCTTTAAGGTCAAGGATTATGTCTCACTGTCTGTATTCCCCCATAGCTAAGTACATTGTTCCCACTTAGCTGTTTCAGAAATGCTTGCTACAAAGGGAAGTCTACATCGGACCTGAAAGACCAAAAGGAAGGTGATAGAGTAAAGTAGGTGTTCTTTATGGAGTAAAGGCATGGAATTCTTGATAAACCTTTCCCCATTATTCCAGTTTTCTGAGTGGTTTCTTTTCTGGGCAATCCTTTTAGACTCTGGAAACCAAAAAGTTCTCTTCCTCCTTATTCTTTTGAGGACTAGGAGCTTCCCCAAACTGGCCCACAACACAGCTTAGGATCCCCTACTAAGAGCTAGAGTCTCGAGCTCTCTGAAAAAGACCCATCCACATCACTTGGCAAACTGGCCCCTCCCTTCTTAGCTCCCTTTGTTTACCTCCTGCTGTGTATCAGCCTTGGGCCTGATGTAAGCCTGACACAGACTTGGAGCCCGCCCTAAAAGCCAAAATGTTTGCTAAACAGGCTAGGCCAGATGGAAGTCCTGCTGTTTGTCAAAGGTGACAAGGAGCCCGAAAGGGATAGTGCAACAGATGACAGGAGTACCCACGGGCTTGCGTGTCCATGCCCCCAACACTGTGACACAACCCTTCTCTTGCCTTAATATACATATATACCTTTAGGACACTCAGACTTCCTCATTTCTGAATGGCACTTGCTAGGAAAGTCCTGTTACTGTAACTCAACCCAGCCCCTGCTCTCAGAATGGCATGCCAGTCACTACGGCTGGCTTTTTATTGGCTAGGACAATCCTCAGGAGCATCAATAGCAAACATTTCCACCTTCACCACATTCCTTTAGTCACCTCTGTGGGTGACTGACACCCATAGCCCTTGGGCTTTGGATTTAGAGAAGTCTTACGTGACCACACACACACACACACACACACACAGAAGCCAGGTTCTCAATGTCCTATCCCACAACTTTCCACTAGAGCCCAGAAACTCAGGGGTGGATGTCACAGGAAGAAACCAACCTCCTGCTCTCTGACTTCCTCTATCACATACCTGTAGTTTCCCCCATTTTGTTTGGTTTGGAAATTCAACCAGAGAATCAGAGAATAAACTAACCCACGACTTTATCAACTGCCAGAAAACACCAGTTCCAATGCCAGGGTAATAAGGCAATAAGAAAGGTTTCTGCTTCCTCTTGTCACCCCACCTCACTCTTCTTGAGGGGAGAAAACACAGAGATTGCTGATTTGGAGTCATTCAATCCAACTCTCGGATTTCAACAATGAGTGATTTGCCCAAGGTCACACAGGGGTAAGCATCTGTCAGGATTTGAACCCAGGTAACTGTCATTTCACCTTGCTGCTAGGTATGTAGGACCTTTTCTGATCCTTAGTCTTACTGAATGACCACCAAGAGAGATTGCTTCTCTAAAGAAATAGGTTGATGATTCACTGGTGCAGCTGAGGTGAGGTTTTTCCTAGAGGCAAGGGGATGGATTAGAATCCAGGTGTAGGGAACCTGAGACCTTGAGACCATATGTGACCCTCTAGGTCCTCAAGTGTGACCCTTTGACTGAAATCCAAACTTCCTGTGGCCTCCAGGCCACAGGTCTCCACCCCTGGATTAGATGATCAACTGAGGTCCCTCTTAGTTCCAGGAATTACGTGGACTGGAGCCACTTTCCTTGTAAATCAGGTGGTTTAGTAAAGTGGTTTAACCTTTCTGAGTCCTAAGGAATGTATTGATGTGTTCAGGGCTGCAGCCCATAACTGGTAAACTGACTTTCCTAATATGTATAATTTGCTCCCATAAAGGGCCATGGACACTGGGGAGGTGAAGCCCCATGAGCCTCTAGGTCTCATTGCTTTTCCTCCACTTCTTTCTTCATCCCACTCTGCTGACCTCCGACCTCACTCTGATTAGAATAGAAAGCACCTGTGATAGATGAGTAAGCACTGTACGCAGTGTACTTCCTACCTTAGGAACACTTGGCCATCAAACCAAACAAGAACTCTGGTCTGTTCCCTGCAAGTGTGGGAGCTTTACAGGGAACACAGAGTTAATAAATGGTTGTTGAATTCAACTCCTGTGGCTTTAGCCTCCATAAATAATTCTCAAATATAGGGATAGGAACAAAAGTAGGACAAGGGATTACTGAATAAATAAACACCTTCCATCTTCCCAGCACCTTGTAGAGTAGCCTTAAAGTTGACCGGGAGTAGATCGAGATGCCACAGCCAGTATATATCAGAGAAGGGACCTGGACCCTTGCTCTTCCCAGCTCTGAGGCCATCTCTCTCTAGCTACTATGCCATATTTGCTTGGAAAATATATACATAAAAAGATGATCACCTCCAACTTCAAAGTAGATAAAACTTTTTTGGAAACCTAACTCCTTGAAGCAGACATTTCATTTGTTAGTTGAGGGATGCAGAGAGAGGAGTCTAGGACATGTTTCTTAACTTAGGGATAGATTTCAAAGGGCTCATGAACTTGCAAAGGAAGAAATATATCTTTGCTTCAATATAATTCATTTCCAAGGTAATCTTATGTATTTCATTTTATTCATTTAAAAACATTATTCAGCGAAATGGTCCATAGGTTTCACCAGACCGCCAAAGGGGCTGATAACACCAAAAAAAAAATGTTAACTACGATAATTTTATAAATGAAATGTTATAGAGGTCTAGTCAGTTTGATTTAGAAAACTCAGGAGAGAAATGATAGCTTTCTTTATGTATTTGAAGAAAGAATTAGATTCATTCTGCTTGGCTCCAGAAGGTCAAAGCAGAAGCAAGGGGGGATGCTGGCAGAGGTAATGACTTGGGTTCAATGGAAGGAAAAATTTTCTCCTATTTGGAATTCTGTTCAAGTGGCTGGGCTGCCCCAAGAGGTGGTTAGCGCATTTTCTCTCATTTAGAGGTCTTCAGTCAAAAGCTGATGACCACTGGTTTGGACATGCTCTAATTCATATTCCTGTGAGATGCAAGTTGGGTTGCAGCAATTCTTAAGTCCCATTCTATACAAATTCTATGATTCTCTTTAGGGAATAAGACTTTTTTCATGTTAACTACATAATACAAAGATCATAAGACTCAGAAGACCTGGGTTCATGCTTCAGCTCTGCTCATTGCCAACTGCATGACCCTGGTCAAGTCATTTAGCCTTAGAAAACCTTAGTTACCTCATCGGTAAAGTGGGTACACAAATATCTACCTCACAGAATGCTGGTAAAGATCAAATTAGATAATGTATATAGAAGCATAGCCTAATGAAAGAGAGCCAGACTTGAAGTCTGAGGGTTTGGGTTCAAAGCTCAGCTCACTCATGGTGGGGGGGCTCTTAGGCAAGTCTTTTAATATCTGTAGGTCTCTGTTTCTTCATTTATAAAATGAAGGAGTGTTGTACTAGACCCTAAAATCCCTTTCAGCTTCCATTCTATTCTATAAGCAAAGGGGAACTACTACAGATGTTTGATCAGGGAGGTGATATGATCTGACCTGTGCCTACTTTGGTAGCTGATGGAAGAGAGGAGAGCATGGAAGCAGAGGGAACAACAATGAGGTCTGAACTAGGTTCCTTTTGTCGTTCAGTTCTTTCAGCTGGGTCTGACCCTTCATGACCCTATTTGGGGTTCTTTGGTAAAGATACTGGAGTATCTTTTTGCCATTTCCTTCTCCAGCTTATTTTATAGATGAGGAAACGGAGGCAAACAAGGTTAAGTGACTTGCCCAGGGTCACACAGTTAGAAAGTGCCTGAGGCCAGATTTGAACTGATGAAGATGAATCTTCCTAATTACAAACCTATTCCTTTATCCACTGTGCCACATAGTTGCCCCCAAACTAGGGTACTAGCCCTGTGAAGAGAAAGAGGGTGTAGTATGCTTTAGAGGAAGGTACTCTGGATTTGGAAGCAGAGGACCTAGGTCTAAATCTCAGTTCTGTTACTTATTATCTATGTGACCAAAGACAAATCATTTAATCTCTCAAGGTCTACAATGCATAATCTATTATATAAAAATATTATTTGCATAGCCTAAAGGAGCAATAACAACATTAAAAAAGGAATCTGGCTTTTCAGCACAAATGAAAAAAAAAGAGCCAATAATATTTCATCTCAAAATGACTGTAGCAGGCTCTGGCTTCTTCCAGTTCAGTTCCTTAGGCTGGTGGGTTACAGTCAAATGCCATGGCTTGTTATCTTGGGAGATGGGAGTCTGCAGTCCTCTAGTGGCCTGAGTCACCAAAGGGGACCCAATTCTGAGATATGACGCTTTACAAAGCCTCAGGTCCTAAACGATGACCTAAATGGGGTAGGTAGCCTTTGGCTCTCAGTAAGGTCCTTACAAAAAACAAGTTACATGGAGTAGAGCTCAAACAAGGTAACAAAGACTTTTCAAATCTTAGGGTCCTTGTTTCCTATATCAAAAAAAGTACAGATTTTGTAGGGGGGTCAGGAGTTGGAAGGGGAGAGAGGGAGAAGGGAGGAGACAAGCAGGCGATTCGAGGTTGTTTGGACTTTAAGGATCACTGAGTTCAAAGGCTTCCTGTTACTGGAAACCAGGCCTTGCTTTTCAATTCCAAATGGATTTCCTGAGTAGCACTCAGTGGCCAAAGAGGAAACTTCTCTAGCTCTAAGCCATTCTTGGGTCCAAAAGAAACAAAGAAAACCTATTTTTATTAGCAGGGATGGGTGGAGGTGTATAAAAAGTAATTCAAAGTTTTCTCTCATATTGGAAGAAAATAATTAAGAGAGCAATCAGACAGAAGGCCTGGATATGGACCACCAGATCACCAAGGGAATGCCGCTGCTTTGTGTCCATGTTGGGACTTCCACTGGAATATCTTAATACACTGGAAAGATTTTAATTAAACTGTGGATGCCCTAGAGAGGGACAGGTGGCCCTGGAGAGTTCCTTCCAGGGCTGAGCCCTCAAGCATGGGGCCCCTTGCCCAAGGTCATCCCTGGAGGAGAGTTCTTCTTGAATCCTACAGATAGGACATTAAAGTAGTGTTCTATAAGGGGCTTCTGACTCATAGGGTTTAAGCACCTATCTTGGGGTTGGGTAGGGCAGAAAAATTCAGGGCTAAGGTGCTGAGTTTACAATTTGATTGATTGGTTATACATGTAAAACTCTTGGCAAACAATAAAGATAAATATTAGCTATAAATATTATCACTGTTGTTATCTCATTCTTTTAATTTTTCTTCATCTGGAGGAAGTCCTGGGAAAAGTGACCCACCCTCTAGGGTTCTTTCATGTTTAATGATCTGAGGCATTTTGCACAGGTGTATAAATGACCGCTTTTTGTAACTGTACAAAAGTATTGGGTCTTAAGGTAATTTATAAGTCCAACAGCTTACAGAATGACAAAGATGAAATGTAATCCCATTCTAGTGTTTTGTTTTGGGGTTTTTTTTGAAGCAATTGGGGTTAAATGACTTGCCTGGGGTCACAGAACTAGTAGGTATCCTGGGGTCAAATTTGAACTCAACTCCTCCTGTCTCCAAGGCCAATGTTCTACCCACTGTGCCACCTTGCTGCTCTTTCTCATTTGAGGTCTTCTGACATCTATATACTTTGAAAGTTTTTCATCTTACATATTTTAAAGATTATGTACTCAGTTCAGTGGCATCTATTAAAATGTCATTCTCAAATGTTCATGGATCACTGTTATCCCTTGACAACTGTGGGATGGATTGGTCTATATCTGGTTCACAATTGATGTACTGAATTCTCAAGAATATTTTGAGGTCTGTATTTGTGCTACAAAGTCTTATCATCTATTAATTTATGAAAGGCAGCAAACTTTTATATAATTGTCTACTAGGTCATACCTTGTTATATCAGCATCTACTAAGATGTCAAATGTTTGCAGTCTATAGTGATATATTTTATAGTTTCTCTCATTTCTTTGAATAATCTGCATTGTTTCATAAATCTGGGCTCCTTACGGCTAATATATTTGTAATTTCTGGTGGCAATGACCAGACATATCCCTGTTTCTGGAAACAAATCCTCACGGCTCAGTCATTAATCTAATGCTGCCTTTTTGAAGTATGGTTGAGTTTCTGTGGACATGGCCCTTGGAGGCCTTTCTCATTCTGTTCTCAGATCTTAATTTGCTTCTCCCCAGGCAATATGCCTTGCCTAGAGAAGGCCAACATGTTTTTAAGTATGGTTTTCATCCATTGGTTCAATTAGACCTTTAAGTTACAGAACAAAGCCTTCCCTCTCTATTTTTTCTTGGTCTAAGTTAAGAATTTTATAATTATTGAAATGTTATTTGGCCTTGATATCATTAGAGACACTTTCCATAGAAGAAAGAAGGTATTTGGGGGGGGAAGGGGAGTTAGTGTTTTGATGAAGCTACGTAACTTGATGACCATCCATTTACGTGGATGTTCCAAATGTTCATTCATTTATTCATTTAGTTTTTTAATTTATTTAGTTTTTAAAAATGTGTTTAAAAATTTAATTATTTTAATTAATTGATATTATTATTTAAGGTCTTCCGTAGGCTCACTGAAAGCGTCTCTGGGACAAGTTTCGTAGCAGATCGCACGACAATGCTTTGTATCTCATCCTTCTCGCACATTATCATGTGTTATTATTTACTGCGGCTATTATGAGGACATTCGCAGGCCCCTGAGCTTCGTGTCCCCGGAGGGTGACTGTAATGACTCAGGTAGGTCTGGAAGAAGAGAAAAGGAGTGTGTGTTCTGGAAAACCACATCAGGTCTCTGAGATAAAGGACCCAGGTGAAAGAACCTACCAAGTCAGTGGGCCTGACTTTACAGAAGCTTTTCAGGCTGCTGATAAAGCACTAATCTATAAGGGCAAAAAGTTTCTCTAAATCCCAGACTCAACATTTCAGGTTTTTCCTACATACCTCTTAGATACGAGCTTTATCTGCTTGAGAAAAAGAGCTGTTTTTCCACTCCTGGCAAACAAAGTATAAAGGTAACCTTCCTGACTCCAATATTAACATCCCCAGTGGGAGAAGTCTATTTCAGAAGGCTTGGGCCTTCAGTCACTAGGGCTGTAACACAAGACACCCAGAGACCAAGAGACTTAGAACAGGGGCTGGGAAGAGACGTTTGTTTAAAAAACAAACAAACAAACCAGTATTGCCATGTCCTATTTAGAACTAGGTTGCCCTCCCCAAACCTCTCCCTCCCCTCACACTTCAAGACTTCACCTTCACAGTAGGGTAGGCAACAATTCCAAAGTTCCGGCAGGTTTCTGAATTCGCTTCTTCTGCACAATCCAAGGCTGCTACCTTCAGCACAGGGCTCCAGTCTGAAAGGACAAGCATTAGGATGAGCAGGAGGGCCCACAGGAATCAGTCACCTTCCCCGATCATACCCTGTCTTTCTGACACCTCCCCTGCCCTGGTCCTCCCTGTAAAAACTAGTGAGCAAATTCATTTCTTCTTCAGGAATGAGGTGAGAAGGACCTATGAAGGACCAGCTGCTTCACACTTGCTAACAATAATGGAGAGATCCCCAAGGATTGCTTGGCATAGAGGCAGAAAGGGTGTTGGGCACAAGAAGCTGTAAGCCTATGTAAATACTACTGCCTTGTGTTTACAAATTGAGTTCTAACTACTCCTCATCTCTGTGAACTTGCTGTTAGAAGCGCTACTTTAGATTCATTTGATTACCCCTGATTAAAAAGTATAGGTGTTGGGGGGCAGAGTTCTAAGGAAGGAAGGGAGAGTAGACAATGTGATTTACCGTGACCCTATAGGGACTCTACAGTTTTCTTTACAGGGATAAGTCGGGTACTAGGAAATCATTCCAGATGCATTAAAGACATTAAGTGAACCAGAGCAAGAGAGTGCCATGACAGTGTCCTCTTTGAGGAGTCTAGGGCTCCAGTAAGAAACAGAAGGTCACACTGAAGAAAGAGGTGAGAATCCCAGGGCTGTAGTAATCCAGGATAAGAGGTCCAGCCCTAGACTAGAGACCTCGGAAGTGGACTTGGCAGTTGCAAGTTGGACTTCCTGGCTCTTTGTCCTTGGCTTTCCTCCTTGGGAGGAGCTGCCTGATTATCTCCTTCATTAGTTCCACCCACTCCCAAACCCTGGGTGGCTGTGCACACTGCCAACAAAGGGACTGCTTGGCAAACAGAAGTTGCTTAGGAAACACTTCATGGCTGGTTGCTTAATTGATAAGTTATAGAGAGAACATGGCCTGTGGTGGACAGAACGCAGGTCTCTAAGTAAGAACTCTTTGATCTCAAGCTCATGTCCAGTATGTTCTGAGCCCATGTCTAGCATTCCCTGAACACAATGTACCTAGAACAGTGCTAGGCTTTCAAGAGAACACGTAATCCCTGTCTTCAAGAAACTTAGTGAGTCAAAATATACACACATACACATGAAACAAACATCACAAGATGTAAATTAACATAATTATGTGCTAGATTATGTATTATAGACTGTAAATGTTGAAGGAATTCAAGAGGGAGAGCAGTGAGTTCTGGAGAGGTCAGTAAAGGCTAGGTGACCATGAGGAAGCAGGACAGGAGTTGAGCCTTGTAAGGCAGATAGAATTTAGGCAGAGAGGAGGCAGAAGGGAGGACAAGTAGAGACAGCATGAACAAAGGAAAGGCAGTGGGAGTGAACGTAACTTGTGTGGGGAAAAAAAACAGCCTTTCTAGAACCAAAGTGTTGTTTGGGGAAATACTGGGACACTGGATCAGTAGGATGGGGTCAGATTATGAAGGCCCTTCAATGCCAGTTTAAAGAAAAGGAACCGGATCCCATTCAGCAAAATGAAATCATGGTAGATTTTTGTTGTTGTTCAGTCATGTTCAACTCTTCATGACCCTATTTGAATTTTTCTTAGCAAAGATTCTGGAGGGGTTTGTTATTTCCTTCTCCAGTCTATTTTACAAATGAGGAAACTGAGGCAAACTGGGTTAAGTGATTTGTCCAGGGTCACACATGCAGTAAATGTCTGAGGCTGGATTTGAACTCAGAAGCATGAGTCTTCCTGATTCCAAGCCCAGAGCTCTATCCACTGTGCCACCTTGCTGCCCTGGTAGGTTCTTGAACAAAGGATTATTTAGTGAAAGTAGCCCCTCTCCAATGGGAGGACTGATGGAAAAAGGCTTGGCTCACCTGGGGCTGGCTCAGAGATCCAAAGCATCAGAAAACTCTAGCCAGGCCCAAAGTAGCAGCTCTGGCAGAGGAAGCCCTCCATGGATGGATGCTTGGGCTGGGCTTACAGATGCACTCTGAATCTCTTCCCACACAAGGCAGTGGCGAGCACCACGACTCAAAAGGTAGGAGTTTTAAGGAAATCTTTTCATGTTGACAGATAGTAACGGTCTTTTTTGTGGGGAAGGGGAACCTTAGGTAATGTGATTCAATATGCTTTGGTGTCTTCCTCCCTCCTTATAATATATATTAAAGCATTGTGTGAACACGAAATAAGAAATATAAATTACAGCTTTTTCAGGGTCTCTCAACCCAGTCCGTTCCCATTACTTCATTACCACTCACATGTTATAAAGCATTTTAAGGCTTACTAGCTAGGTGGCACACTGGATAGAGTGCTGGAGCTGGAGTTAGGAAGACTCCTTTTTCTGAGTTCAAATCTGACCTCAGACACTAACTAGCTGTGTGACCCTAGGCAAGTCACTCAACCCTGCTTGTCTCAGTTTCCTCATCTGTAAAATGAGGTGGAAAAAGAAATGATAAATTACTCCAGTATCTGTGCCAAGAAAACCTCCTATCGGGTCAAAACAACAAAGCACATACAAGGCTTACAAAGCTTTAAATTCTGTGAGGGAAGTAATTTATTATATGTATTATTCCCATTTTACAAATGAGGAAACTGACGACCACAGATTTCAGAAATGACTTGCACAAGTAGCAGAGCTGGGACTCAAGTCTACCTCTTCTGGAGGCAGCTGAATGGTGCAGGAGATAGAAGGCTGGGCCTGGAGTCAAGAAGAAGACCCAAACTCAAATCCAGCCTCAGACACTTACTAGCTGTGTTACCCTGGACAAGTCACTTAACCTTTGTCTACCTCAGTTATGTCAATGATAAAATACAGATAATGATAGCAATTACCTTATTGTAAGATCAAATGATAGATTATTTGTCAATTGCTTGGCACACACTAAACACTTAATGCTTCTTTCCTCCCTTCCTATGGCTCCATGGCCAGTGAATGCTCTTACTTCTATAACCTGATCCCCCTCTTTTTGATACCTGAATTCCTATGAAATCTTTAATGCTCAGATGACATCACAGCCTCTAAAGAAAGCTTCAGCTCCAAAGAGAAAAGCCCTCATTCTCATGGACAATAGTATGTGATTATGCTCATGAGGGAAATTAGTGAGCATATACTCCCCTCAGGAACTGGGGGGAAACAAAGAATAACAGTTTACACTGCCATAGAGCTTTAAGTCTACAAAGAAACCCCTCACAACTACCTGGTGGAGCAGGTAGAGCAAGAATTATTGCTCCCATTTTTCAGATGAGAAAGCCAAGGCTCAGGGAAGTTAACCAACCAGCCAACACACAGCTAAGAAGGATTTCAAGCCAGAATGTGAACCTAGTTCTTTCCACTGCACCATAATGGACAGAAAGCCCATTAATGTCAGATTCTTTAATGGCCTAACTGCTTCTTTAACACTGCCTGCTCACATGTAGAAGATTAGGTTAGAGTAATTTAGGATCCTTATACTTTCTCCCCCTTTCTCACAGCCTCCTCACCCAGATCTTTGCTCAGACTTACCTAGTACTAGCAGGCAGCTAAGACCCATCTTCATCAGTTCAAATCTGGCCTCAGACACTTACTGGCTTTATGACACTGGGCAACTTAACCCTGTGGGCCTCAGTTCCCTCCTCTGTAAAATGAGCTGGAGAAGAAAATGACAAACCACTCCAGTATCTCTGCCAAGAAAACCCCAAATGGGGTTACAAAGAGTTGGACACAACTAAATAACAACAATGAAGTCTGGTAGAAAGAACAATAATAGATAGCACTTACATAGTGCTTTAATAAAAAAGACCATGATAGTAAATAACAGCCAGCATTTACATGTTACCTTAAAGTTTGCCAAGTCCTTCACATACCAAAAAGAAGAGAGATGGTAATTCTGAGGAACCTAGCTAACATAGAAGGCAGAGACAGAGGCTGGCCATTCTCCCCCTTTACGCCCAAATTCCATCCAATCATCTCAGTCTCCTCATCTGTAAAATGAAACTAATAATAGCACCTGCCTCACAAGGTCGCCATCAGGATTAAATCAGATAACAATTACAAATCATTTAACACAGTGCCTTGGCACACAGTAAATGGTATATAAATGCAGCTTATTATTAGCTATTCTTATCTTCCTTCTTAGGAAGGGACTCAGCTCCCCACATCTGTGGTCACACAGTAGCAGCTTAAGTTTAGCCAAATACCCACACATGATGGTTTCATCCGCATTCAATAATATTTATGGAGCTGCTGTTCACACAAGGTGTAGGGTTAGGCCAGGAGGGTAAGGCTGGGAAAAATTTTTATTCACCAGAGGCAAATCCATGCTACTTCCTCTCCTGAGCAACAGCCTTCAGATCCCCAATGTCCTTGTGCGAGCAGCTTAAATTTCAACCTTGAGGCCTACTGCAGATGGCTGGGGAGAGGGGTACAGTTAACCAGGCAACAGACCTGCTAATATCGTCTCCAAAGACAGTAACTAGAGCTACGTAGCAACATTTTCCTTTCCTTTTCTTTTTTTCCCCCCAGAACAGAAGGCTCTAAGAGGCTGGGTGAGTATCACCCAATCCCCCAAATTTTCATAAGTGAAATCAGGTTAATATGAACAACAAAGTGTACAGGAGGAAAATCACAAAAGGGAAATCGCAATGGCTTGTTTGGAAACAGGAAGGTATAATCCCACCAAATTCACCTTGATGGTGAGGGGAAAGGCTATTAATGAGAACATAAGTCACATATACGGGAGAGGCAACTTGGGGTAATGAAAAACATTAATCAGGAAGACCTGAGCTCAAATCCAGCCTGAGGTAATTTACTAACTGTGTGAGTTTGGACAAGTCACTTAACCTCAGTTTGCCTCATTTTCCTCTTCTGTAAGATGGGGAAAATAATAGCACCTATCTCCCAGGGTTGTTGTGAGACTGAAATGAAAGAATCGTTGTAAAGGGCTTGGCACAGCCCTGGCACATAGTAAGTGTTAGCTAGCAGCTATTATTATTAAGTCACTTAACTGTGCTCATATGTTCAATCATATCACAGGGTTAGAGCTGGATGAAACTTCAGAGGTCATCTGATTCACCACTTCCTTCCTTTTAAAGATGAGAAAAGCTCTCCCTCCTTCCTCTAAATCTTGTGATCTTTAGTGAAACAGTAAGTTTCTGGGGGACAGGTACTAGTTTTTGTTTCTGTCTCTGTATCCCAGCCCAACAGTTAATGTTTGCTGGATGGCATTGATTTCTCTCCTTTCCAAAGAGAAGTGGGGAGGAGGGGGAGGAAAATGGCGGTTCTACCCCCAACCACCACGGCTACCTGTAAGTCACCACCCCCTAGGAAGGGCTCAGTTCACTGTAGAGAACGAGATGGTTTGGTCATCTTGTTCTAGGAAGCATACACTTGACTGGAGTTGGCTGGAGGAGCCAAATACTCTAAATACTTGTGCCTGGGGCGTTACATGGATAATAGCTCAGGCTAGGTCATCTCCACAAAAATAAGCTTGGTAGAGTTATTGCTATGGTCTTATAGTTTCATTGGAAGAGTCCTTCCCTAAGAAGTTCAAGTTACAACTCCTCCCACCTAGGCCCATCTTTGCCATTGATTATTTCCCATTTTCCCTGTGTATAGCTTGTTTCCAAGTTCTTTTTTTTTGCATGTTATCTCTCCCATTATACTGTAAACTTCCTGAGGGAGGGACGGACTTTTACCTTTCTTTTTATTCCCAATAGCTGAGTGCCTGTGTTCTTCAGTCTTATCTCACTCTTCATAACTCCATGGATCATAACATGTCAATACTATCTAAGGGGTTTTCTTGGCAAATGATCCTGGAGGAGGTTGCCATTTCCTTCTCCAGTGAATTAAGGCACACAGAGGTTAAGTGACTTGCCCAGGGTCAAACAGTTAGTAAGTGTCTGAGGGCAGATTTGAACTCAGGTCTTCCTGATTCCAGGTCCAGCATTCTATCCTCTGAGTCCTCTAGTTCTATACACAGTAGGCCCTCAACAAACATTTCTTAACTGATTGACTGACTGACACATATAGGGAAACAGGGAAAACCCAGTTGTTTTCTGGGATAGTATGATCCTGCTCAGAGCCAGAAGTAAGAGTTTAGATGCTTAACTACTATTTCCGAGAATGAACACAGTCTTCTCCTCTGGTGGGGATGCTGGGGGAATAGACAGAGGAAGGCCAGAAACAGAAGGCTTCTAACTGATTCTTTCTTCCCATAGCTAAAAACCATCAGACTGTACTGCTGGGATATTCCATGGCAAAAATTCAGCTTCTACAAAATAGGGCTTCAATGTAGGTCTGACTGAGTACTAACAGCCCAACATCAAGACTGTCATAAAAGGACAAAAATTCGGGGACAGAACAGGAGCGGTGAAGCATGATCCCCTTCCCCATTATAATAGTCTATGAAACTGATCGATATTTTTTAAGTACTTGCTACAACTCACAAGGAACCAGGAAATACTCCCTGGCCTCAAAAAGATTTCATTCTACTGGGAGGATAAGTACAAAGACAAGGAAACATAAGGTGCCTAACTGGGTCCAAAGCTCAATATTTTGCACTCAGCAGAGATTTCTTCATCTCTGGCATGGAAACCATACAGCTGGCTACCAGCCCCTGGCGATGTTGTCCAGAAGAGGTTAATCTTTATCAGGTGCTCCAAGATTCTGAGATGAAAAATGTTATGAAGTATTAATGTCAATATCTTAATGGGCACTAATGATATTTAAATGTCCTGCTGAAACACTAATTGTTTGGGACTTTACTATTCACAGGCTCATTATCAGTAATAAAAAATAATAGTAAGGAGTTCTTCCTACCTGTTACATCAACCAAATACAGGAACATCTGAGGAGAGCTAAGCCCTGTCCGAACAGGAATGCCTCTTGGGGAAAGGTGCTTTCAAATTGCCTGGTGACTCAAGTACGGTGTTTCTGAATGTCTAAAGACATCAGCACGTCCTATGATGTGAGCCCAAATCTGGTCTCTGGTAGGAAAATATTCTGTGGTGTAATGATTGCCCTGGGTAGGGTAATTCTGTGATCCTGTCATTTCTTCTGAAGCAGCAAATGGGAGGATGCAAAGGAGGAGGTCAGAATCAAGGGAAGTCAGCATAGCTATGAAATTAGCTGGCCAGCTCTTAGCCCTTAAAAGCCCACAAAGTACTTTACATTCACTATTTCATTTGATCCTTACAACAAACCTGTGAGGTATGTACCTGATTTTACAGAAGAGGAAACCAAGGCTGGCGAGGGTAGAGGGTTTGCCCACAGTCACCGAGGGTGTAAGTGTTTGAGGTAAAATCTGAACTCAGGTCTTCTTGTTTTCAAATACAGTGCCCTATCTACTACTACTATGTAGCCTGTTGCAGAGAGGGATATAACACAGTAGAAACCCAAGAACCAGCAGTGCTCCAGGGAATACTTCACCTCAAGGTCACCCTGTCAATCTAGGCTCCTACACAGGGAAATCTCACTCTCCTTATTTCACATTTATTTTGATTTACTTGTGTTTGTGTGTGTTTGTGTGTGTGTGTGTGTGTGTGTGTGTGTGTTATTTCCCCAAAAGAAGGAAATGTTTCTTGAGGACAGTCATTGCTTCTACCAGACTTGGAATGCACATCCCCTTTCTTTACCTTTGTCTCTTAGAATACCTACTCATCTTCAAGACTCAGTCCAAATGCCATATGCTGAAAAACAAGACCATTCCTGGTCCCCCAATTGCAAGAGAGGCCTATCCCTCAAGTTACATTGCATTTATCTTAACATATACCATTCTGTATTAGAACATAAATTCTATCACCACAGGGCAAGCCTCACTGTTGTCTCTGTATACTCAGGATATAGCACAGTGCCTGACATCTAGTAGATCTTCTCTCTGTTTCTTATGCACAACACTGCATTATCCATCTCCTTACCTTGGTACCAATAACATGCCTGAAATATGTCTTCCTCTTTACCCCAGGTTTATACAGACCCTGTCTTCCTCAAGGACCACCTTCGGCCCAAAACCTTTTCCAATCCCCCTCTACGCTAGTACCATCTCTGCCAAATGACTTTGTCTATACTTGCATTTATTCACTTTATATTCATGCTGCACATATGGTGAGTGTGTCTATATATGCCTCCTTATTTCATTCTTTGTATCTGTATCCCCAGTGCCTGTCACACAGAGGCGCTTTATAAATATTAGTTGATTTGAACCATTTCAAGTCTGGCTCAACTCAGCTTTCTTGCCTAGTTTCATCCTACTTGTGTTTACCTTCTATATTCTAGCCAAACTATACTACTAGCTCTTTCTCAGTCTCATCTTCTATCCACCCATCTCTGAAGCTTCCTGTAGAGGTCACCTCCTGTTTCTCAAGTACATTCTCTTACTAAGATCTCTCTCTGTCTCTCTCCCTCTCTCTCCTGTCTCTCTCTCTCTCCCTCTCTCTCTCTCTCTCTCTCTCTCTCTCTCTCTCTCTCTCTCTCCTCTCTCTCTCTCCCTCTCCTCTCTCTTTCTATGTGTCTATATCTTTCTTTCTCTCTCCTCTCCTCTCTCTCTCTTTTTCTCCCTCTCTGTTTCCTTTCCTCGTTCTCTGTTTCTCTCTTTCTCTCCTCTTCCTCCTCTTTCTTCTTCTCTTCCTTCATCTATCCATCTACACGTGACTCTTGTGTCTATAATTGCTAAATTTAATATTTAGTGTCAAAATGTGTTGGAGGGGGTGGTTGTACACAGTGGACAGATTTTTGTAGGGGGAAAGAATCATACTGGTGAATTACTAATAAGAAAAATCTCTTATTAATACACATCAGTACTTTTTCTTCAGTATATAGTCTTGACAACACCAAGAAAGTTAACTGACTTTCCCAGAGTTACAGTCAGATACATCAGAGGTGATATTTGAACTCAGGCCTTTCTGACTCTAAGGCTAACTCTCCATCCTTCAAGCCAACACTGTCTTTCATCAAAATATATGTTATAAAAAGATGTGCCAGGGAGAGGTGTGAAAAACAAAAAAGAATAGTGAGAAAAGTGTTCTATAAGAAATGATGAGATGGATAATTTCTGAGAAACCTGCAAAAAAAAAAAAAACTTAGATGAACCGATGAAGGATGAAATGAACTGAACCAGAGAACCATTTCCATGACAACAGCATCGTAAAGACAATTTTGAAGGACTTATGTACTCTGATCAGTGCAGCAACCAACCACAGTTCAATTATGGGCCAATGATGAAGCCTTCTGCCTTCTTCCTGATCATGAACTCACAATGCAGAATTGCACATACACTTTTTGGGACATGGTCAATATAAGAATTCATTTTGATTGACTATGCATTTTTGTTATGAAAATTTTGTTTTTGTTTTTCTTTTCTTCAATTAGGGAAAAGGCTTTATGTGTATGTGTGGTGTGATATGTGTGGGGGGGGTTCTTGTTTAATTGAAAAAAAAAGGTCAAAAAAAGAAAAGCACTCCACTCCTTTGGGATAGTGATTCTGGTAGTGAGGTCTAAATGTAGGTAATACAGGCAGAATAAAGGGAATAAGTAATCTTCCTGCTGAGAAGCCTCCTATACCAACTGATAGCTTCTAAATGAAAACTCTCCCTGATCCTGGCAAAAAGTAAGGCAGATGCAATCTAGGGATAACTATGGCTGAGAAGACCAGTATAAGCTTCTTACCTCACTTTATCATCCCCCTCATACAACTACCACTTTCCCTGCACCCAGGATTTCCTTTCATTGGAAGAAGACACATGCCATCTTCCTAGGAACCGAACCAGTTCCTTGCTGACCAGGAACCAGGCTCTGCCTCAGAGAGTCACCTCAAGTTTAACAAACCTCACACAGGAGTAGGCTGGGTCAGTATCTGGGTGTGAATTTCAAGGGAAAACTCTTGGGGTGCAGGAGGCCAGACTAGTGAGTCAGCTGGAAAAAAGTGCTTCACTCCTGAACCCTCAGATGAGATGGTGGAGATGTCATAGGCAATAATTGACTGGTTCTACAACTGACTCCAACCCACAGGATCAATGATATAGATCTGAAAGGGATCTTAGAAGTCATTTAGTCCAACTCTCATTTTACAATTAAAGAAACTGAGGCCCAGAGAGGTAATGATTACCTGTGTCACATAGTGACACAAAAGTGCAGAACCAGGATTTAAAAACAGGCCCTCTTGACTTCAAATGCTTCGAGCTTTCCATTGTACCACAAGGTATTTCAGGTCAGCTCTCATTCAACTATAATTGGAACTCACCCAAACCCTCACTAACCAAAAATTTTTGAGTATGAACAGAGAATAAGGTCCTCCTTTCTCCTAACTATGTTGTGGCACATAATGTGTTTCTTGGACTTGACTCAGCCCCTGTCACTACAATTCCATAGTAAGTATTCATGCCTTCCTGTGAACTGACACCATTATGAACTGACATCACTAAAGTACCTTTAGTCAAGGCTCTTGCTCAAAGGTGGATGGATTTTTGAAATGGGGGACATAAATATTTTTGTGTGTCTACACATAACTGGGTGAATTCAGTTAATACCCAAGTGAGGAATGCAAGATTTTTGTAAAATCTGAATTTTAAAAATTGGATCCATCTCTGTGAAGTGGAAACAGCTTGGGATTTGGAGGCAGGAGAACCAGGTTCAAAGTCTGCATCTGCCGTTTGTGACCTATGTGACAGTAAGAAAATCATTTTACTTTTTTGGGTGTCTATTCCCTCATTTTACAAATGAGAGAGTAGGACTCATGACTTAAAAGGTGCCTTCTAGTTATAGAGCTATGATCTATGACCTGATAGAAATATAGTAACTCCTGATCTCCATTGAGAGGCCATTTGGATTTGGAAACCATTATGCCCTCAAATGAGTTTCCATTCAGCAGGGGCCTAGCTTCCATCTTTCCTTTCTCTAGAAGTTTAAGTCTCACTCGGGTCCCTGGTGTCAGTATTTCAAGTGCAGATCTGTGAGGATCCCACTTCTAATTACAAAAAGTGTCACCATTTGTAAACGGTGAACAAGAAACAAAGGCAGACCAATTTGTGGCATCAGGAGAAACTTGATTCAAGGTAGAGAAAACAGCAAAAAAGAGAGGCACCAGATCAGAAAGTGGGAAACACATTAATTATGTTAGGGAAAAGTTCTGATGGTTTATTATGAATTCTGTTATCCTTAAAGCTAGTAAAGCCTAAGGTTGGGACAGAAGGCTAGGTTAGGAAAGGGAAATAAAACATCAAAAAGAGAAGAAAAGGAGAAGGTGTGAAAGGAGAAAAGGCAGTGAGGATGGGGTAATCAGAAAAGTTTCTCTAAGAGTAAGGCACCAGAACATAGCTAAGTAATAAAGAAGAGGAATCCAATGGCAGAATATATCCACTATGATCACTATGACCTAACAGAGAATTGGAGGGGAGTATTTTTTCTATCCTGTCACATAGGGATATAGAATTATGGGTGGATAGAGCTAAGGGTACAAAACTGGTACAAAGGAGACCTTAGTCTAGGAAGGGTCATGTCAACACAGAGGACACAGGGCAGATGGGACAGGTAGAGGAAAGAGTAAGAGGCTCAAAAAGGCATGGGAAATGGGAACAGCAGGAGGTTTTAACATACATAAAGAAAATCACCATCAATCTCAGTGTGGGTAGGAGAGAGAGGAGAGAGAAAGAGGGAGGAAGAGACAGAGAAAGAGAGGAGAGAGAGAGAGAGAGAGAGAGAGAGAGAGAGAGAAGAGGGAGAAACAGGAGAGAGAGAAACAGGGGAAAGAGAGAGAGAGAGAGAGAGAGAGAGAGAGAGAGAGAGAGAGAGAGAGAGAGAGAGAAATAGGTACGAGCGAGAGGCCCAGAATCCTAGGAGAGGAGAAAAAGAACAGGGTTATGGTCGGCAGAAAAGAGAAGCTATCAGGACCCGGGCCAAGAGAAGGAGAAGAAAGATGCGGGCTGCGAAAGAGAGGAAAAAGGGACAGGCCCGAGAATTATAAAGCAGGGCGCGGGGGGCGGGAGGAGGTACATTTGGGGGAATAAGAAGGATGCTTGGCCAGAGAGGAGAGAGAGAGCAATCTCTTGGAATGAAGTCAGTGGAGAGGTAAGGGGAAAGACAGAGATGGGGAAGGAGAAAGAGCAGAAAAGGAGCCCCACGCTGGAGGCCGGTGGGCCCGGGGAGCCCGGGGGAGCCCGGGGGAGCCCGGTGGGCCCGGGGGAGCCCGGGGGAGCCCGGTGGGCCCGGGGAGCCCGGGGGAGCCCGGTGGGCCCGGGGAGCCCGGGGGAGCCCGGTGGGCCCGGGGGAGCCCGGGGGAGCCCGGTGGGCCCGGGGGAGCCCGGTGGGCCCGGGGAGCCCCGGGAGCCCGGGGGAGCCCGGTGGGCCCGGGGAGCCCGGGGGAGCCCGGTGGGCCCGGGGGAGCCCAGGGGAGCCCCGGGAGCCCGGGGAGCCCAGGGGAGCCCCGGGAGCCCGGGGGAGCCCGGGGGAGCCCGGTGGGCCCGGGGAGCCCGGTGGGCCCGGGGGAGCCCGGTGGGCCCGGGGGAGCCCGGGGAGCCCGGTGGGCCCGGGGAGCCCGGTGGGCCCGGGGAGCCCGGGGCAGCCCGGTGGGCCCGGGGAGCCCGGGGGAGCCCGGGGGAGCCCGGGAGCGCCGGGCACCGGGCCGCGCTGGGCAGCAGCGGCTCACCTTTGACTTCCTTGGCCAAGGCTTTCCATTTGGGGGCGAAGGCGATGCAGTGCCCGCACCAAGAGGCGAAGAACTCTACGGCCCAGGCGCTGGGGGAGCCCAGCACAGCCGGCTTCAGGGTGCTCTCCGTTAGCAGCTCCACGGGGTCCTCGGCCGAGTAGAGCATCGCGCGGAGCCGCGCCGCGTCCGCCTCGGGCACCGGGAGCGCGGCGAGCAGCAGCAGCAGCAGCGGCAGCGGCAGCGGCAGAGCCAGCGCTCCGGAGCCGCAGGCCGGGCCCGGGGGCGCGGCGGAGCAGCGGCCGTGCCTCCCCATGCTGGGCTGCGGGCGGGTTCGCGGTTCCTCCGGGCGCCTCCGATGCGCAGCAGCCGCGGCCGGGGACTACAGCACTGGGGCGGGCAGCGCCCGCCTCCCCCGAGGAGGAGCGAGGAGACGCCTCCCCTTGGGAGACCCGCCCACCGGGGCAGGGGCCGGCGGGGGGAGCCCTTCCTTCCTCATTGCCCTCCCCCGCCTTCTGGGGAGGCCGCTCTGGGTTTGGGGAACGGGGGAGGAGCCAGGCGGACGCGTGCGTCTTGTTCTTGATCGCTATTGGACCCTGCTGTAGGGGTGCCCCAGCGCCAGCCGCCTTCAAGGGTGCCCTTCCCTGCTGGGCACGGAGCATGACCCAACTGGACGATTCTGTGGTTTCCGAGTCCTTCGCCCATCCTCCCCTCCACGCTCGTACCCCTGCCAGCCCTGGCCTCCAGGCCCGGTGCTAAGTCCAGTGGAGGAGGGCAGGGCTCTCCTGGGAAGTAACCCTCAGCCTTGGGGAACCTGCTTTGGGGCTCGGAGGCTTTCCAAGATTTCAATGCGAGTGGCTCTCCTTTTTTTGGTGGATAAGAGAAAATAAGCCCTCCGCCTTCCTAGGGCCAGAGGCATCAAGAAAGTGTGAAACACTAGAGTATGTTATTTTGGGGGCTCCTCTGCACAGCCCCCATCGACGCTGTCCACTCACCTTCCCCCAACAGGAGACGGAGCACAGCCCATCTGAGAGTAGCTGAGGACTGAATTTGTCTCCTCCTAGGCCGCACTCCTGTCTTGTGTCCGACCGCTCTGTTCTTGCCTTGGGCTTCTCAGGTTTGTTTATAAGTTTCTTTACAGGTGAAGGCAAAATTGAAAAGTAAGAAAAAGAACAACTTCCTATATCCCTCCTCTCACCTCCCTCAGCCCAGCACTATTCCTTGGCATGGGCACCCAGACCTCTCATACCATCCCATGGTTTCTCAAAATCCTCACTCCTCTCCATCACTTTGCCACCTCAACCAGGGCTCTGGATCCTAAGGAACCTTTGCTCTTACTGTTCTTTTTGTAATACAAAACCAAACCTTACTGACACCTAATCTGAGAAGACTTCCTGATTGCCCAGTTCACATAGTATGCAGTTCATGCTTCTTTTTTGTCTTTGTGGGAAGCTGAGGGACCCTAGAAGTTCCCTCCCATAAGGAGACAGGCAGAATAGAGTTTGTGGGGACACCACTGGAAGCAGTGCCTCAGTGCTCTCTGATAGAGGCTAGGGAAGTGGTGAGATATGCATGCAGGCATACAGGTTGGAGATTCTTTTCCACTTACTTGAGATAGGAAACATTTCCCATGTGAAACAGAAGAAACTGCAATCAAACTTAGTTCTTAAGTTAAGGTTCAGGGCTCTGGCTCACTGTGCTTGACCATGTAGTTGGAGTATTCAAGTCAGATAGCTTATGGACTTGCAGACAAGCAACAGCTGATTTGGGGATTGGGTCTGCCATATTTCAGCAATCATTAGCTTCAGTGGGCCCAATTTAATCTGCTGGTGGACAGAAAAAGAGGAGCAAAAGCCAAGATCGAAATCAGGGCTTCCATGAATCTGAGGCATTTGATGACCAGTTAGATCCTGGAGCAGAAAGCAGCAGAACAGGTAGGACTAGCAGCTTTCCTTCCTGCTGGTGAGATGGAGGGGACAACAAACCACGATTTTCCTTGCTTATCATTTCCCACCTTGAGATGAGGTCCTGGACACACAACTTATTTCTATAAAGAAAGAGTGCAGGCATTTTGGGTTACTCCTGCCCCAGAACCTCAAAGATTTGGGAGGGTAAGCGGGAAGAAATTCAAGTGATGGCTGGAAGCAGATAGTTCATGTAAGGATGCTTGAACTCATTTTCATTTTTGTTTCTTTCAATAAATTGTGATATGTTGAGTATTTGTGTTTTGTGAATGATGACAGGAATGGTTAGGAAAAAGAAGATTCCAGGTAATGGGCAGGGCTCTAGATTCTGGGTTTCTGGCATTTCTAGCAGTATTCTACATTATCATCTAATTAAATTCCTACCCAATTAGAAACCCAAGTGCTCATCAGGATGGAGGTAGTGGGATGAGGATGGAAGGAGTAATCTAGGCATTTGCTGACTGAGTGCTCTCTAGTATTCAGTGATGACACCAGAACCCTTTGGTATGTTACAACTATATATGTGCCACATGGAAACTGAGATGACTAAGGGGGCTGGTAGCTCAAGTAGAGTGGCACAAATAGTGGATGGCCCAGACATAACACTCCTTTGATGGATAATTGATACGGTGTCACATCACCTCTCTCTAGGCTTAACAAAGGCAAGACCTGACCCTGCTTGGTCCACTTATACCAAAGTGTCACTATTGTACTGTACTAAGAGGCAGATGTTATTTGCACAAAGTAACTTCTTTGAATCTTTACTCAATAAACACTAAGAGTTTCTAAAAAGGGTCAGGTACTGTGCTAAGTGCTAAAGATGTATAGACCAAAAAAGGAATCAGTTTTTGTCCTCAAGGAGTTTACATTCTGTGTGTGTATATGAGGAGACAGCATTATACAAATAAGGAAATACAAAGTCTATACAATGTAATATGGGATGAGAACAATGGATGAAAATTAAGATAGGACTCCTGTGACAATTGAACAGAGTCTTGAAGGAAGATAGGGACGGGGTGAGAATGGACTGCATTACAGGTTTGGGGGACAGCCTTTGAAAAGTCATGGAGATGGAAGAGGTTACATTCAAGGAACAATGGATGGTCCAGTATGGCTGGAGTTTGGCTAGAGTACGTGAAGGACAATCATGTACAGTAAGACTAGAAAGGCAGATTGGATCCAGACAGTGAATGGGTTTAAGTGCCAAGCAGGGAAGTCTTCATTTTATCTGAAAATCCCTGGAGCTCCACTTGCATTTTCTTTTGCATTGAAGTATCCTAGGATAGTTATTTATGTATATAAAACATTTTATAAGCATGAAGTGCTATATAAATGTAAGCTATTATTAATTTCTCCCCCAAAGTCCTGTTCCTGTTATCATATCTTCTGATAGATGTATGGGGGCATATGTCATCTAGCGCCCAGCTCACAAGCCATCCTTAATAAATGTTTATTGAACTTGATACAATCTTTCCTTTGTTTCTCTCCTACTCACAACAGAAATAACCAGTCTTGTTTCCTATTACTAGTTAACATGATAATCTGGTCTGTGCTAAGTCATGAAAATTTGAACATGACTAAAATGACTGAGCAACAAAAAGAACAGTTTATACAATGACTACAATAAGGTAAAAGAAAACAACTTTGAAAGACTTCAGAATCCCACCAATGCAGTGACCAATCGTAGTTTCAGAAGGTTGGCAATATATCATGCCTCCTGTCTCTTGGCTTAGAAGTGGTGGATTAGAGGTGCAGAATGAGTCACACATTTTTAATCACAATCAATGTGCTGATTTGTTTTGTACAACTATACCAGGACTTTCTAACTTTTTTCAGTCCCCCTACACCTTGAATTTCTGTAAACTTTCCCACACTCCTGTTTAATATGAAAGGAAATAAATTCTAGAGTTTACCTTACATATGTACCTAAGAAAGAAGATAGAGAGTAATTGATTACAAAAAGGATAACATAATTACTTAACAAGTATTTTCCATGCCCTCTTGACAAACATCTTGTACTATGCGGAGAGTATGTTCATCCCAGGTTAGCAATCTCTTGTCTCTATTTATTTGTTACAAAAGGAGGACTTCTATTGGGAGTAGGGGAGGGAGAAAGAGGAGTAAATTAGTGGATAGTGATAGAAATTTAAAATAATAATAGTATTTGTATATCACTTTAAAAATTTCAGAGGACTTTATATGTGTTAAGAACATCAATAAAATTATTTTAAAATCAATTTCATGTTATTTTTCAGTTCTGAATCCTCTCTCTCTCCTCTCGTTCTCCTCCACCCATTGAAAAGACGAGAAAAACAAGTTCCATTACAAATATGTATATTCATGCAAAACAAACTTATATTAGCCATGTATGAAAGGGAGAGGGAGAGGGAAAGGGAGAGGAAGGAGAGGAAGAGGAAGAGGGAGAGAGAGAGAGAGAGAGAGAGAGAGAGAGAGAGAGAGAGAGAGAGAGGAAAAAAAGAAAGACAGATAATAGAAAAAAAGAAAAAAGTGTTCATTTGTCCTCTGAGTGTATCAGTTATCTATCTGGAAGTGGACAGTATGTTTCAACAGAAGTCTTTCAGAATTATAGTTAGTCGTTGTGTTGATCAGAGTTACCAAGTTTTTCAAAATTGATTATCTTTACAATATTTTTATTGTACAAATTCTTCTTCTGCTCACTTCACTTTGTAACAATTCATACATATCTTTTCAGGTTTTTCTGAAATCATTCCTTTCATCATTTCTTATAGCATAATAGTATTCCATTACATTTATATACCATAACATGTTCAGTCATTCACCAGTTGATGCATATTCCCTCAGTTTTTGGTTCTTTACCACCATAAGTAGCGTTGATGTAAATATTTTCGTACATATAGGTCCTTTTCCTCTTTCTTTGATTTCTTTCGGGTAGAGATGCAGTATCAGAATTACTGGGTCAAAAGGTATGCACAGTTTAATAGCTTTCGGGGAATAGTTCTGAAGTGTTTTCCTGAATGATTGGACTAGTCTGCTAGTCCAATCTACTAGTTAGATCCACTAACAGTACCTGTTTTCCCTTAACCCTTCTAGAATTGCTGTTTCCTTTTTTGTCAACTTAGCCAGTCTTAAGGGTTTGACAAGGTGGTGCCTCAGGATTGTTTTACTTTCCATTTCTCTAATTATTTTTTAGAACATTTTTATATGGCTATTTATATCATGGATTTCCTCCTCTAAAAAACTACCTATTCATATCCTTTGACCATTTATCAGTTGGGGAATGGCTCTTATTCTTATGAATTTGACTCAGTTTCTTGTATATCTGAGAGATGAGACCTTTATCAAAGAAACTTGCTGCACAGATTTCCCCTACTTTCCTACTTCTAATTTTAGCTGCATTAGTTTTGTTGCATCAGTAAAATGTTTAAAAATACATTGAAAAAAAGTAAGTTCAGAGGGAGTTGCAAATAAATCTTATTAATACTTTGTTAGATTTAACATGTAGTTTTAGAAAACAAATCTCTCACAACAGGTCACAGTTTAATATGCAATCATCTTTTTTGTTGCTTGCATATTCAAATGTTTGTCAATAATTACAAAGTTCACAATAAAAAAAGACAGTTTTTTTTAAAGAAGCAAATGAGACATGGTATATGCTAACAGGGAGATACAATGTAAAAAAGTAACTCTAATACAAAACCAAAAGCCACAATGACAAAATAAAGGTACAGTAATATTCTCTGAATGTTTGTTTAGAAGGAAGAATGACTCCTATGATGGAGTCAGCAAAATCAAACTTCAAGGAGGCAGTCATATTTCAACCGGACCTGAAAAGGCAGAAAGGATTTCAATAGGCAAAAATGAGGTAGAAGATATTGCAAGAATGAGAAATAATGTGAGCAAAGGCAACAAGAAAGAAACATATAAGGATAAACATATAAAGAGAATGATAAGAAGTAGTTTGGAGCATACAGTACAGATGAGATCCAGTTAGAAACACACATACACACACACACACACACATACACACATGCATACATATATATATATATATATAAACACTCGAGGATAAAGGGAATTCAGTGCCGGTCTAGACTTTGCTCAGTAAGTAATGGGGAGCCATGAAGGTTTTTGAGCAGGGGAAGTGATATCATCAGAACTGTGTCATCAAGGGTCTAGGGATATTTATACCCTGGTTTCTTAGGACCACAGACTTTAGAGTTAGAAGGGTCAGGGGTCATCAAATCCAACCCCTTGTTTTACAGATGAGGAAACTAAGGCTCAGAATGGTTGAGTGACTCAGCCAAGGTCACAGAGGTATTAAATAACAGAGACAGAATTCAAACATAGATCCTCTGATTAAGTTCACATTCTTTCCCACTATACCATACTGTTTCCAGGATTTTTTTCTCCAAATTCACCCTTAGAAATCCCTTCCACCTCACTTCATTAATTCCATTTGGAGGGTCCTACCACAAGGATCAGACCATGTGTCATTTCCAACTTCCCAGAGTTCTGAGTTTCCAAAGAAGAGTTGAGAGCATGGCTTCCTCAACCCACAGCCTAGGTGACCTTTGATTCAAGGAAATATAGGCAGCCCAAGCAATCTTCTGGTGTGTACACATATCCATTTTATATAAATGTCTTTTAATCCTCTTCCCCAGGGTATTGTGAGTACTAATCAAATAATACCTCTAGAATGCTTTCAGTTCTGAAGAGGCTGGATAAATTCACAAAGTCTGTCATTGTTCTGTATCTTGGTTTCTTACTAGAAACACTTACAGAAATGGAATGGAAATTTGAAATAGTAGAATGGAATAAAAAAAAAGAGTCTCTCCCTGCAGGAGAATAAGAATACCATTATTAAGCATCCCTCAAAAATTAGGTCTTTTATTAACAGAAATAACAAAACATGATTACAGTAACTAGATCTTTGTACTCTTGCTGGCAAGCCATGGCATGGAAAAATGGAGTAGTGAAGGAAATCTGCTTATCAGTCTAGAAGAGAGTGGAAAAGAACATCATAGCCATTCCTTCTCAACTCCATCCCCTTTTTCCATCAATCAAGCAATAAACTGTCATTTAGGAAGTGCCTACTATGTATTGCTGGGTGTTGGGGATACAAGTACAAAGGAAAAAACAATTCCTACTTCCAGCGAGCTTGTATTTTAGTGAGGAGACAATACACACATAAAAATTTGCAGCATAATGCAAAATTAATAAATATAAATCCATATACAAAACAAATACATGGCAGTTCTGGAGAAAGGACACTGGCAGTTAATAGGATTAGGAAAGGCTTCATGCAGAAAATAGTTATCAAGCTGCCTCAAACAAAGAGAAGGATTTTATGAGGCAGCAATAAAGAAGGCATGCATTCCAGGCATAGAGGGGTAAAGACAGGAGATAGAATGTCCATTGTGGGGAACAGAGGCCAGTTTGACTGAATTGTAGAGTGCCAGAGAAGAAAAAATATTCAGCAAAGCTGCATAGATAAATTGTGACCAGATTACGTGAGTCATTTAAAGTTAAACAGATCTATTTTACCCCAGAGGCAATAGGAAGCCCTTGCATTTGTTTGATTGAGTAGAGGCATCACATGGTAGATCCATGCTTAAAGATAATTAGCCTTCTTGTGAATCATACATTATCTGTAAGTTTGACCTGCAAAATCAGAATATATGGTAAAAGAATCTCAATTTACATATGAATTTAGATAACTGTCATGAGTAATAGTATTGGAGTTGGTAAAAATATATAGTTCATTAATAGATCTCTGTGGTGAAGCAAAGCCTGTCCTATACTTGATATGAATTGTTACCTTGATTACTTTTATGGGAGTTGAGGACCCTGTTCCCCACATCTGTATGGGCTTAGACACCAGCTAATTTCAGGCCAATACTGATACTTTATAGAGGGAATCCTGGCTGGGAGAAAAATGAGACAAAAAGAGCGATGGAGGGGAAGGGAGAGGGAATGGGCTACTCCCAAGATCGGACCTGGAAATCACACATATTTCTCCCTGTCATGCACTCTAAATTCCATGCAAACAGGTTGGTTGAGTGGTCCCAGAACATAACCCTCCTCTTACCTCTGTACGTTTCCATTGACGGGTTTTTCCCTCTGCCTAGAATGCGCTCTTTCCTCCTTCCCTTTTAGAATACTTCTTTGAAGGTTCACTGTTACTATCTTTCTTCAAGGGTCAGCTCATAGGCCATCTCCTACCGAAAGCCTTTCCCTATCCATTGTAGGTATTAGCATCTTCTCCCTCTTTTTCTAATGATCTATTTTATATACTATTGGATTCAGTGGGGCTGGGATGTTCTACGCCTCCTTCTAAAAGGTTTTCCTCACCATCTGGGTCCATAAACATGGACCAGTTTCAGTTCTGGGGCAGGCTGATTTCTGAAGAGACATGATATTATTAATCAGTATTTTACTGTGATAAGCTGAAGGGGAAAAAAGTATTCCTGTCAATTAATCAATAAGTATTTATTAAGCATCTGCATAGTGCCTGACACAAAGTAAATACTTTGTACCAAAGTATTAGGGACCATGAGTGATGGAGGTGGCACATTGTTTAGAGTGGGTCAGTAACCAGATTAAAATGGCAGTACCCACTTTCCTTCCAGAATTCAATATTTCTTTGTACTTCTGAGAGTTTGAGAAAGGTTGGAATTTCATCACAAAAATTTGCCATCTTCTGGTGATGTGGACATACCAAAAAACTCAATGCTTTCACACTTGGGGAAGTTGTTCAGTAACTTTCAACACAGGACTCATTGTAGGGTCATAGCAGGAAGAAAATTCAGACCTCAGGGTATATAGTATTATAGCATTCCACAGAAACCAAAACACATACATAGATCTTCTGTCAGACTTGAAATATTACAATAAGCAAACTTTCATAATGACCATGATTTTGTCACTTGGGGAGCTCTCTTTACCTAATAAAGGAGTTCCTACCCAATCCATAAGTGATCATCTTAGAAAGTTTTCGAAAGAAAAATGGAGTTGCTCATGGTCACACAGCTTGTAAATGTTAGAGGTGGGGATTTTAAATCAAGTTTTCCTAATTGCAGCTCCAAGACTCCTATGTTTCCACTATGCCACATTTCCCCCTTGTAGACAGTAAATTGTGTATAAAAATAATTGAAACATTAAAAATATAACCAAATTCAGTTATTTTCCTGATTGCCCCCAGATCCATATCAATGAATCTTTCAGTCAATAAATATTTTCAGTCAACAAATAAACCCTTTTTTAGAAGAAGCAATACAATGGAGTTGAAAAAGCACTTCATGTTGGTTCTGCTGCTCTGTGGAGTTTTGTAAATTTGAGAACCCACTTCTGTTTGTTGGTTTTTCATTATCTGTAAAATGAGTAGGTGGAAGTGGGAGAGAGAAAAGATGGGAAGGGTTGGATTAGATGACGTCAGGTCCCCTCCAGCTCAAAAGTGCTATTTCTTGAGCAACACTATGTTAGGTGTTGTGGAGGAACACAGAGCTCTGCATATTTGTAACAAGGAAGGGCTCCTTTTCATGGGTTGGTTGAAAGGTGTAGGGATGGTAGGTTAATGTGTAGTGATAGATAGGCAAAAAAGAGAGCATCAAAGAAATATTTTTCTTTCTTTAAAATTTATCTATTTATTTTTAGTTTTCAACATTCATTTCCATAAGATTTTGAGTTCCAAATTTTCTCCCCATCTCTCCCCACCTCCTCAGTGTGTAATTTCATATACCCTTTATATATAAATTCATATTAAACCTATTCTCAAATTACTCATGTTGTAAAGAAGAATTAGAACCAATGGGAGAAACCATGAGAAAAGAGAAACAGAGAGAAAGATATGCTTAGATCTGCATTCAGACTCCATAATTTTTTTTCCTGGATGTGAGCAGCATTTTCCATCATGAGTCTTGGAGTTGTCTTAGATCCTTGTATTTCTGAGAAGAGATAGGTCTGTCTAAGTAAGTCACTGCACAATGTAGCTGTTACTGTGTATAATGTTCTCATGGCTCTGCTCACTTCACTCTGCATCAGTTCATATAAATCTTTCCAGGTTTTTGTGAAGTCCTCCTGCTTATTATTTCTTGTAGCACAATAGTATTCCATTACATTCATATACCACATAGAAATATTTTAAATACTTTTTGAAGAGGACCAATAAACCAATGACATCACAAGGGTCATGCACAAAAGAAAACAAAATATAAACAACATATAAAACAACAATAAAAAAATATGAATACAGAAGGGGAGATAGAGACATTTTTGACTACTCTTTTAGATTTCATATACATTTGTAGCAAGGTAAGCTAGGTGGTTCAGTGGATAGAGCACCAGTGCAGGAGTCAGGAGAACCTGAGTTCAAATCTCACCTCAGACACTTGACACTCACTAGCTGTGGGACCTTGGGCAAGTCACTTAACCCCAATTGCCTCATCCTGTGTCATCTCCAATCATCTTAATGAATATCTAGTCACTGAATTCAGATGGTTCTGGAGGGGAAGTGAGACTGGTGACCTGCATACCCGTCTCTCACTCAAAACAAAGTCAAGTGCAAGTCATGTCATCATTTCTCTGACGACATGGTCTTCTTGGGCCACAAAGGATGAACACACACACATTTGTAACATATATGCTATATTTTATTTACATATACAATAATAGTAAATATATTATATAGTTTATTACCATATTCTACATATGGTATATATAGCCAAATATATGTATAAACATATATGTGTATATTTTAAAATAAACAAACTATATACAACAAAAATTTGTAGTTTCTCTTAATATTTTTTTCTTCCTTTTGTTAATAAAAATGTTTATGTGGCTGATAATTAAATTCATAATGAAAAAAGAAAAACAATTTGAATGTGACTTTACATTCAAGTGCAATATAGTTGTCTGATTTAGTAAATTCAAGTACAGAGTTCAAATGTCTGGGGTCAAATCAGATTCTTAATAACTGCAGAACCCTGCAAAAGTCCCTTAAACTCTGTCTATCTCAGTTTCCTCAACTATGAAATAGAGACAATAATAGCCCTGATTGTGATGAGGATCAAATGAGGTAGCATTTGTAAAGTGCTTAGCACAATGTATGGCATATAGTGAGTTATTAATAAATACGTGTTTAAAGAAACTTCCCTTATTTTTATGTAAAAGTCCCAAGCTGCAATGACAAAGAATTACTGAAACCTCAAATTTTCCTCCCCTATTCTCTTATTTGAATTCTCTCATTTCCATCTTTTCTACTACTTCCTCTAGGTAAAGATAGTTTTCTTTCCTTAATAACTATGACATTTTTCAAAAATTCATTGCATAGTGTCTTATCTGTTTTACCAACTAGTTATCAGTGCTTTTGTCCCAGGGCAACCAGGATGGCCTTGAAATCTCAGTCCCTTGAGAATTTCATGAAGGAATGGGGGAGTTGCTTAGCTTAGAGGAGAGAAACCTTCTAGGAAAGGAAAACAAAGGAGAAGAATAGAAGTCTTTAAATATTTGAAGGACTATATTTTTTGAAGGGGGGTTAGATTCATTTTCCTTGGCTCGGGAGAGCTGAACTGGATGCTTTCCATGGGAGTTGTAGAGTGGAAAATTTAGAACTAATGATCAGAATGTCCCAAAGTGGAAAAGGCTATTTTGGGAGGCAGCTGGTCCCCTCACATTGGGGCATCTTAAAGGAAAGGCTGCATGACCCTTTGTCAGAAATATTATAAAGGCTATTCTTGCTTAGGTGTGGGCCAGACTAGGTAGGTTTAAGGTTACCTCTAACTCTTGAAAGGGACTCAACTCTTGCTATACTTGGGGCAGGTTTTTCTGGCTGTGCTCTTGTTCTGTGGGAGGAGACTTTGCCCCAACTACTTAGGGCAGTAGGTGGGTGTATTACTGAGTATTAATCTTCCAGAGGCGGATGAAGTGCCAAGAATTAACTCAATGCTATGGAAGGCAGTTGCATAGGTCATGTTACGTAAGGCCGTTGCATAGGTCATGTTACGTAACATGGTATAGTTTACAAACCACTTCTGTCTTTCTTAGCCACTCTTAAAGGGAGGAAGTGAAAGGGTTCTCATCCCCATTTCACTGATGGGCAATCTGAGACTCATAAAGGTGCAGTGACTTGTTGAAAGAGAATGCCAGACAACATTTGGATCCAAAGATCATTCCCCTCATCATGCAAGGGAACCCAGTTCAGGAAGACCTTTCTAGACCTTGTCAACTCTCATGCTGTTCTAGAACTCAAAACTGGCAGACATTAATACCATTCCTGCCATTTGGAACCACTGGAGCCCAAAAAACTTCTCTCTGCTATTTCCCTGCCTGCTGGACAGGGTTCATAAGCATATGGCTACTGTTACCACTGGGACACTTCAAACTGGACCCAACATCCTCTCAGTATTCTGTTGTGCGTGATTCCGCCTCCCTAGGTGTGTACACCTGTAAACATGGTAACAGCAATAAAAATCATAGATTTTTAAAATCTTTTTTCTTCTCCTTGGAACATTTTTTCCCCTCATTGTCAGTATTTCCTCTGTTGGATCTGAGCAGTTCTCAGTATAAGAGGGAAAAAGTCAAACAAAACTTCCTAGTAATGAGAGCTATCCAAAAGTTAAATGTGTTGCCTCAGCAGGTAATGAGTCCCTCATTTATGACAGGAACAATATCAGCTATGATCTTCTACCACGTTCGTTAGGTTAGTTCTTTCCCTAAAAGACAAAGAAGCATTCTCTAAGACATAATTGGCCCAAGGGGCTAAGGTCCAAGTGGATCCCAGTTGACTCTGGTTTCTGGTAACTGAAGGCATAAAGATACCAGTTCATGTGGAGTCAGTGCTCTTCATCCTTGGCAGCTGTCCAGTCTTAGCGAGTCACCACACCCTCCCCTTCTGACCATCTGTGTCTCTACATGGAGCTGAGAAAGGCCATATCTGTTGGTGCCAAGTGTCACATCCTGGTTGAGTATCTTTTCCACTCCGTGACTAAGCAATTGCCTTTTGTTAACTGCTAAATGTTTTGTGACATTCTTATGTAGCTCCAATCTCAAACCTGATGTCTTAGCCTGGCTAGAGTTAGACCTGGCCTGTTATACCATCTCTTGAGTTCCTCAGACAGAAACTAGGCAATCACTTGTTGGGATGTCAGAGAGAATATGTCTATTTGAAGTTGAAATAAATGGAGGTGTTGTCCAACTCAGAGCAATGTTATGGTCTGTAGATGTTTCCTACTACATCATTTCTCATCGAAACTTGGGATTTAGAACCTGAAGGAAACTTCGAGATGATCTAGTCCAAGGATCAGCAATTTTTTTCCGTAAAGTGTCAGAGAATAAATATTTTAGGCTTTATGGGTCAAGAGGCAAAATCAATATTATATCAAGAATATAATATATATTTACTTACCTAACAAGAAAAAACAAAATTTCCACACATTTTTATTGATGAAGTCCTAACTATAATAACAACTGAATACAGGTTTGATTTTTCTTTAATACAAGTCTGGAAAAGAGAATACAATCTTTTTTTGCGGGGCAATATTTCACTTAGTTGGGGATCAAAATTAGTGTTCCCTTTCAACAAAATTGATTGCTAATGTTCATCTATTAACACTGATCTGTAATGAGATTTTACATATTTCATCTTTGAAAATGTCTTTTCACACAGATAGTTATTGCCAAATACCGATATCAATCCATGAGCATATGATTTTAATTGAACATATTCATCACCAAGATGACATTTATAGAATTCTATTAGATTCTTCTCTGATATTTGCCTTTTTAGCACGACATTACATTGGAGATTAATCACTTTCAATTGAAGGTTAGGTGGAAGCTGCACAATGGCTTTTGAAATATGGAAATTTCTTTTGTATTTTCATTAAGTCTGAAAAATACTGCTGCAACTGTAGTTCGAGCTCAGAAAATACACCTGCTGAAAATTTGTGTGGGCATGGGAGATCTCACTGCTGGATTTAATTTTTGACAGCCCAGGAAGTACGTAAAGCAGATTGACATTCTTTGTGATTCAAACAACATTAGTTGTCATCAAATTGACTTTACCACAGTAGAAGTTTTGCATATAAGTGTTGTTTGTGCCTTATTATTTTAGCTTGAATTCGTTAAGAAACATTATCAGCAGCCAAAACTAGTTTCTAAAGTCATTTAGTGCTGGATAATTTTGGTTGAGGGCAGTTCTCATTTAGAAAAAAATTCAATCTTTGCCCTGAGCTAAAAAAAATCATAATAAAGTTCCCCCTGAGTCTTTTTTTTCCTGTTTTGACATGATGGGTATGCACTGGTAATACAGAAAAACAATCTCAAAGTATAGTGACAGACACGGTGCTCAAAACACTGTCAAATAAATTATCACTGAATCAGCCATCCAAAGTGATGTCAATTCATAGTGTGACTCAGTTATGACTTGATGGTGCTTTGAGTGTCACGTGTATTGGCTTGCTGAGACTTTTTATTTTGTTCTATACCATCATTCACCTGCATTATTTATATTTTCTGCATCCTTTTTTTAAGCCTAGATAACCAACTAAATAATTCATTGAGCCTGATTAATATTATTTACCATTTTATGAAGTGTAAATGATTGTACTGAAATTTTAACGATGGACTTTCTCGAGCTGATACAAGCTAGGTCTAGCATATCCCTGACGGGAAACTGTCAGAGAAGTTAAGTAACTTATCAAAAGTTACACAGGTATTCAGGAGCAGAGCAAAGTTCCAAACCGGGTCATTTAACCCCCAAGTCCAGTGATATTTCCACCCAAGCCTGCTTCCTCTCTCTCTTACCAATTTTATACCTTCAAAATGGCTTAGCATTTTCTCTACCTCCTTCAAATTCCAGTTTTAATATTTTTGCCTTAAAATACTCCATACAGACTTTAGGCATTCATCCGGCACCCCTCCCTTTATCTCCTACTCTAGTCATTTGTGTTTTAAGATAGCTGCCCCATGTCTGACACCTACTTTGCACATCCTAGAACAGGGGAATGCATTTCTCCTGTGAACCACTGCTGCTCCTGAGCTCCCAATAGTTCGATTTTCATTTACAGGAAGTCAGTCACATTAACTTTAAGTTGTAAGCATAAAGCATTTTCTTCATGATTATATAAAACAGTAATAACTATAAGTTATTCAATAGAAGACAAAAGTAGGAATAGTCAAAATATCATAGTCCACACAGAAGCCTGAATTATACTGTTACAGCAATGTGCACAGTATCTAGAAGAGAGTGGGAACATTCTTAAAGAAACTTAGCAAGGAGAGGGGCAGAACCAAGATGGCAGAGTAGAAGGACTGACTTACTCTAACTCTGCCCACATAACCTATAAAATACCTATAAAAATAACTCTAAACAAATTCTAGAGCAGCAGAAGCCACAAAATGACAGAGTGAAACAGATTTCCAGCCCAAGACAGCCTGAAAGGCCAACAGAAGGGGTCTTGGAGAGCAGCCCAGTCTGGACCACATGGCATGGACAGGACTGGAGCAGGTTTCATGGAAGGGAATCATGGGTAGTAGCTGCAGTTCCCAGATTTCTCAACCCACAAACACCAAAGACAGCTTCAAAGGTCAGTAAGAAAGCTCTTTCACCTGGGTGAAAGAGGAGTGAGGTCTGACCCCAGCCCTGGCCCCAGGGCAGTGGCAGCCACTGAGGCAGCAGCATTCACTTTTGGGGCCCTTGACCTAAAGATCCTGGGGGAATAGAGCAACTGATCTGGGTCTCAGTCCTGAGTGGCAGTCCTGGGGTGAGGAGGAGTGCTGGTGTGGTGGAACTGGTGGTAGCTGTGGAGAGGGAACTTTACTCTCAGTTCCAGGGCAGGAAAGAGTGCTTGTGGTTGCTCACAGACCAGAGCACAGGCCAGGAGAGGGGAAAACTCTTCTCCCTTGATTGTGCCACCTTGGAGGAACTGAGAACTTACAGGTCCCTAGAGATAGCTCAGAGAACAGCTGCACAAAATCTATGAAGCCTATACCATCCACTTGACAAAGGACTCAAAACTCAAATAACTGTCTGGGAAGATGCCCCCAAAAGGGGGGAATAATACTATAGTTTCTTGGTGAAAAGATATTTTTTTCCATTCTTTCAGATGAGGAAGAACACAGCATACCATCAGAGGAAGATATCAAAGTAAGGCTTCTACATCCAAAACCTCCAAAAAAAACCCTCAGAACATGGAAGAGCTCAAAAAGGATTTTGAAAATCTGGTAAGAGAGGTGGAAGAAAAATTGGGAAGAGAAATGAGAATGATGCAAGAAAATCATGAAAAGCAAGTCAACAGCTTGCTAAAGAAGATCCAAAGAAATGCTGAAGAAAATAACACCTTTAAAAATAAACTAACCCAAATGGCAAAAGAGGTCCAAAAAGTCAATGAGGAGAAGAATGCTTTAAAAAGCAGAATTGGTCAAATGGAAAAGGAAATTCAAAAGCTCACTGAAGAAAATAGTTCTTTAAAAATTAGAATGGAGCAGATGGAAGGGAATGTCTCTTCAGCCCCTTGATTCTTTTTTCTTTTGAATTTATTATTTATTTATTTAAAACATTCTATTCTTTTTATACTGATAAGACAAGCAAAATGACATCAGTTACACATGTGAAATCATGAAAACAAATGTCAATATTAACCATATCACAAAAAAAGCAAATATACCCACACAAATACATGTAGAATGAGAAAATTTACTTCAATTTGTTCATCAGTTCTCTCTTTGGAGGTTGATAGCATTTTTTCATCATGAATCCTGAGGATTTGTCTTCCATCATTGTATTGATCAGAGTAGTCAATTGTTTTATAGTTGATTATCGTCTCAACATTGCTGTTATTGTGCATTACTCTCATTTCTTTCCTCAGTTTTTCTTCTACTAGTCTTATCTCTTTAACTCTTCCAGAAATTCTTACTGGCCATGGGTCCAATTAAAATTTTTATTTGAGCCTTTCCCTGTAGCTATTTTCATATTGTTATCTTTTTCTGAGATTGTGCCTTGGTGTCCTCTGCCACTACAGTAGCTTTTGATGGTCAAGTTTTGTTGTTTGCTCATTTTTCTAGTATATTTCTTCACTTCGAACTTTGTGTTAAAGTTGGGCTCTGCTCCCCTGCGGCTGGGGAGGCATCGTGCCACACTTTAGGCTTTTTTATGCTTCTGTTTTTTTAGAGCTAACTCAGGCAGTAGTTGTGGGGAAGGAGTAGGGTCTGCAAGTTTTTGGTGTTTTCAAGGTGCTATGACCTGGGGAGAGATGTGATTACTGTTCTCTTGGTCTACACTCTGGTCTTTACCCAGGAAAAGCCCCTGCTCCCAAGCAACTGCAAGCACAAGTGTTCCTCTTGGTCCTGGTACCTGTTCTCCTATAGCCTCAAATGCTAGTGCTCCTCTGAGTGATGGTGATGGAGGAAGAAACTGAGAGTGGCAAAGAGAACAAGGAGAATTCCAACCTCCCCACCTTAACCAGTGAATTGGAGTAATAAAAGAAATTGCAACCAGCATTGGAAAGGGTATCCAGACATCAGGAAAGAGTCAGGTCTTAGAAGAGCCAGAAGATGGAAGGAATGGGAAAGGAAAAGATTTAGATGAAAGCAAGTTCATTGCTTATGGCAAAGATGTTCCAGAGAGCACAGTGGAAGAGGAAGGCAGCCTTAGAATGAGACTTTAGAAGGACTGGGTTGAGGGGAATGAGAATAAGGGAGCCATCAGTGGGGGGATGGAAAACAGAATTTGATGATGATAGCTGAGAGCTGATGATCACCACGATAAGAAGGCTATAACCTGGTGGGACTTTGCTAATCACTGGGGAATGAGTTCAGCTATGTTATCAACAGCCCCACGGGTTTTACCTCGTGGTGCAGGCCCCTACACCCTTTTTTCAGGTAGCTGAAGAAATGGTGTTTCCTCCCTTACCCCAAAAGCAGGATGCTAATCATCAGAGGAATGATGTGCCTCTTCTTCCCCTGGAGGGCAGGAGATCTGAGATGACAGAATGGCTCATAGTAAGTATGATAATAAGTAGCTGTTGAATGATTTAACAGAGACTATGCTTTTTTCTTTTCTTTTTTCTTTTCACTACCCGTCCATTTATGCATATATCTTCAGGAGTAACTAATAAATGTTTTTGGGATTCCAAGATAAATCATAAACTCGTGGGAATATAGTTATTCAACTGGAAGGGACCTTATCTAAACTAGTTCCTTCATTTTCAAATAAGGAAACAGGCCCAGAGAGATAAGTTACTAAGATACCTACAGATAAGGGGTCAAACCAAGATAGAATTCCAGCTCCTCTGACTTCAAATGCAGTGTTTTTTGTGCTGTAACACACGTTTTCTATTTGTGTTAGAAATCTAGGGATAGGGACTGGACTTTTTTATTTCATTTATTTCACTGAGATGGGGAACTTCTAAGTGAAGGAATTCTTCCAAAAAAATGAGTTGGCAACTTCTCTAAAACTCAGAGATTTAGAGTTGCCTAAAATGCTGAGAGGTTGAATTATTCGTCCTGGGTCATACAGTTTGTGTCAGATATGTGACCTGAACCCAGATTTTTCTGCCTCTGAGTTTGGTTCTCTATCCACTTATCACATTACTGCCCTAAATAGTGAGCAAGTTAACCCATATTCCCCCCTCCACACACCCCTGTCTGCCCATGTCTCAAAAATTCAGAGAACAGCAGAGGCTGCAAAGCTTAATACCAGTCATCCAGGGGCCATCAATGGGTGATGGAAAACAGGATTTGAGTAACAGCTGTGAGTCCATAATCATCACTGGGATGGGAAACTGAGAGAGCCTGGTGGGAAGTTTATAATCATGGAGAAATGAGGTTTTTGGATGTGTAAATCTCTCTATGGGTTTTATCTCACCATGGAGGCCTCTGAGAGCCTTAGGCAGTTCAGGAGGAAATCACTGAAGGTAGCTGAAGGAATGGTGTTTCTTTCCTCACCCCACAGGCAGAACACCACTGGACAGCAGAACAAGGTTTCTCTTCTTTCCGTAGGAGACAGGAGACCTGGGGTGATGAAATGGCTCATAATAGGTGCTTAATAAATGATTGTTGATGACTAATGTGGAAATATGTTTTCCATGATTACACATATATAACCTATATCAAATTGCTTACAGTCTTAGGGAGGGGAGAAGGGAGAGAGGGAGAGAGAAAATTTGTAATTCAAAATTGTAAATGTTAAAATTGTCTTTAAGGGCAACTGGAAAAATTCAAACACAATTTTTTTTAAAAAAATGGTTGTTTAATGATTTAATATATCGTATGCTTTTTTTGGTCTTGCTACCAGTCCACCTATTATTAGTATGTCTTCGTGGGTCCCTAATAAATGCTATGGGATTCAAAGGTAAGTCATAGACTCATGGGATTATAGATATTCAGCAGCAAGGCACCTTATCTAATACAGTTTCTTCATTGTACAGATAAAATACATATTTTACAAACCCAGAGAGATAATTTACTGTAGTTCCTAAAGGAAAGGTAAGTGGCCAAACCAAGACAGAAACCCAGGTTTTCTCCAAATTTAGCATTCTTTGTGCTGTAACACACATCTACTATTAGTATCAGAAACCTAAATATGGATAGGAATTGGACTTTTTTTTTCCATTGGGATAGGGAACCTCCAAGTGAGGAAATCCCCTCTACCAAAATGGTTTGGCACCTTCTCTGAAACTTGCCTGGAATGCTAAGAGGTTAAATTATTTGCTCAGGGTCATCCCATCAGTATATTTCAGATTGAGACCTGAAGTCAAGTTTTTTTCTATCTCTAAGGTTGGTTCTCTCCACATTATATCATGTTGCTACCCTAAATAGTCAGCAAATTAACCCATCTCTGGTGCACAGATCACTCCTTCAACTCTCCCCCACCATATCTCAAGATTCAGAGAACAGTAGATGCTGCAAAACCCAACACCAACCTGGGATCTGTGACCCTTCCATTAAGATGCTTAATCTTACTTGGGCTTAATGAAGCTCTTTGATTGGAGGTGCATCGTCAAAGCACTATCACCCCGATACTATCCTAGAACACTTTGACAATTTGACTTGCAGTCAGAGAGCTCATTAAACCTGACTTTTGCAGAGAGACACATGAAAGTGTGTGCTAAGGAGTAATATTAGTCACTTAATTAATCTATCTTTTATTTAGCTGCAAATCAACAAGTTGTAGTATTAAGAACGCTGTCCTCTGAGCCAGGTAAACATGAACTCAAGTCTCACTTCAGATACATACTGTCTATGCAGTGCTGGTCAAGTCACTCTCTACATCTCAGGCAACAATTTGAGATTATGTTTCCAAGAAGATTTGGTGCCAGCCTGCATTGTCAGTAAGAGTTCCCTCACTGGGGAGTTCCCTCTATCAATAAAATCACAGGTCCAGTTCCAATCCTTATTTAGCTACAGTGGAACTTGAAGTAACATTGGGACAATCACAAGAAACTTTCAAGGATGAAAGAGAAGGAAAGAAATGCACTACCACCTCCTTTGGCCCAGCTACTTGTAAGGGAAACTCAAGCTAGGAGCTTCTAACGTTCTTTAGCATTGGGTGTACAGGTACACATTTTGAGCCTATGCTTAAGTTCAGAGTGAATGCTTTTTGACTGTGACATTCTTTTTGACCCCATATCTCCCTCTCCTTTCCTGGTAATGCTAGTAGCTCACACCTATGAGGCGTTTTAAGGTTTACAAAACACTTCCATCTGAATAAATCTGTGAAGCAGGTAGTGCAAATAGCTCCCCTCCCCCAGTTTTACAGATATGGAAATTGAGGCTCTGAGTCATGAAGTGATTTGCAAGTATTAAAAGCAGGATTTGAGTCAGGTATCCTGCAGTCAAATCCAGCCCTCTTTCCAGCACATTACATTGCTTTTCAGAGTTAAGAGAGCAGTCAAAAGTAAAGCACATATATTACTGTCCAACTTGTTCTGTCACCTACCAACTGAAGGTATCTGGTAAATGCCAATCTCTAACTCCAAGAGGAGACTTAGAAACTGGAGGCAACAACCCCCCTCCTTTCCTATCATTTTCCTATGTCTCTTTTTCTGTCTTCTCTGTGTCTCCTGCTTTCTTCTTGCTGTCTCTGAATCCCCTTCTGTCTCCTCACATCTCCCCCCTGCCCCACCTCTCTCTCTCTCTCTTTCTTTCTCTCTCTCTCTCTCTCACACACACATACATACACACACATACACACACACACCCCTTTCCTAGTTTAAGCTGCTAATTAACGTGCAACTACTTGAAGAGCCAATCCTCAGTCTAGAGTTAATTATGAAGAAATGGAAAGTTCCCTGTCATTTAGATGATGAAATTCATTTGGAACTTAAACCCTGCTACAGAGATGGTGGTGAGGGGGGATTAGAGAATAAGCTCATGATTTCTAAAGGCATATCTTTAAGTTTTCCAGAATCACTCAAGGTGAAACCAAGTTAGCACACAGCAATCATGGGCATATGGGCCTGATCTATGACTTTGTGAAGATGTAACAACAACAACATCCATTTACACACTGCTTTTTAAAATTTATAAAGTGCTTTACATATATTATCCCAGCTGATTGACACAAGAACCCTGAAAAGTAGGTGCACCTATCATCCCCATTTTACAAATGAGGCAACCAGGTAGAGAAAAGTTAAATGACTGGCCCAGGGTACACAGTTTAGTAAGTTCCTAAGGCAGAATTTAAACCCAGGTCTTCTTGACTCCAAGTCCCTAAGATCTTGAGATAGTAAAAGGCAGAGACCCTTGGTCTTGATTTGAAATTCAGCATTCTTTTAACTATATTATAATGTCTTGAGTAATTGGATGAGAGAATGAATGAATGAATGAATGAATGAATAAGCTGCTAGCCTGGAGGATCTTCCTGAGAAAGCCTATTAGCAGGGTTGCCATCAGCTTGGAGGGGTATAGTAAGTAATGAACTAGGAAATGAGCCTGGAATTTAATTTAATATTAATGATCTAATATTTAATGTTTACTTTTTTCACTAATGACTTGGGAAAATGAAAAGAGAACCATTAGACTATAAGCACCTTGAGGACAGGGACTGACTTTTACCTTCTTTATAATACCCAGCACTTACCACAGTGCCTGGAACATAAATTCTAGGTGACTGACTAAGAATGGATGCTACTAAGTCAGGAGGGGAGGGAAGTGGTGAGGGAGACAATTTTCCACTTAAGAAAAAATGAGGATTTCAAGGTGATCTTGGTAGAATGGAGAAGTAGAAATGAATACATTATGTGATGAGAGAAAAATGAAAATGAAGTAAATCTGAAAGGTGTTACAACAAATACAATCAAGGAATAGTGACCAGCTGTCTCTCTCCTTCTCAAGGACACAATAAGGAAAGAAAGGAGGGAAAAAAGTATTAATATGCCAAGTACTGTGATGGGTGCTTGACAAAAATTATTTTACTTGATCTTAACCACTCTAGGAGAAATCTCTTTTACAGATGAGGAAAATGAGGCAAACAGGGTTACGTGAATTTCCCAGGGTCACACAGCTAGTAAGTGTCTGAGGTCAGATTTGAACTCAAGTTTTCTTGATTCCTGGAAGACAGTGCTCTATCCACTGGGCCCGTTAGCAGGCCCAGACAACATGAACTGAATTTAAACTATATCAAAAGACTTAGACTAGGCATCATAAAATGGTCACTTTCTGGTCAAATCTAATGGTCATTTATCCTTTCACTTCCTATTTACTTCCTTGCTACATTTGGCACTTTTAAACCCTCCTTGAAACCTTCTTCTTCATTTGCTAAATACTAATCTTACTTATTTCCACAGTTTTTAAAAATCCCTATCTTTCCTACCTTTTCTGTTTCCATTACTGGTTTTTCTTTCTTCTTATATACCCTTGAGATCATTTCCTGGGTACCCTTATACATACAGCTGAGCACATAGTAACACAATGATTATCGAGAGGCAGTAATGGAATGGTTAGACTGGTTTTCAGGATCAGGCCGACTTGAAATCAAGACTTTACTTTGACACCAATTGACTATGACTGTATGTGAGGTTCCTTAACTGCTCAGCAGTCCAGGCAAGTCTCTAAGGCTATAAATGGCACAAAAAGTCAGATTAAGCATTACTAGGTGCCAGGAAACGTGCTTAGGGCTAAGGGTACAAAGAAAGACAAATGCTTATGAAAAGGGAGGAAAGAGGGAGAGGGCAGAGAGGAGGGAGAGAGGGAGGGAGAAAAGGGGAGGAATGGAAAGAGAGAGAGGACAGTGAGATTATCAGACAAGGGGGAAGACAGCAAGCTCAAGCTAGCACATGCTATAATAACCTGAGGGAGAGCTTCCAGAAGAGGTTACAAAGTCTGTATTTGAAGTTCAGGCATGCCCATTTCTTGGCATTCTCAGTGTCTACTACATCAGCCTTCAGTACAGTCTCTTTGCCTTTCTTGGTATCCCCAGCACTTAGCACAGGGCCCAGCACATAATAGGAACTAAATAAATGCTTGTTGACTGACTGATGGATGGTACACACTGGCTCTGGCTGCTTGTGTTCCTACAGGACAAAGTCTGAAATCTCATTTTTTTCCAACAACAACAACAGGCTAAGACCCTGAAGATTTATCATTAAACATTTCTACAGCTCTAGATTTTGGCATTCATCTCCTTCGTTCCTTCTGTCTCCATAGCCTACAGGATCAAATACAAATGCCTTAGCCTGGCATTCAAGACCCTCTACCACCTGACTCCAGCCTCAGTTTCCAGTCTTATTTCCCTTCTTTCCTTCCCATGCCCTGAGGTTCCCATCACACTGGATTACTTAACAATTCTCTTTTTCTGCCCTCTCTTCCCTTTATTGCCTTCCAGAATATTTAGACCAATTCTCAGCTCCATCAACAGGGGAGAACAGACTTTAGAAAGAAAAGAGGTGACTCAAGAGAAATGGAAAGATCTCAGAGGTGAATTTCTGATGGCAAGTAACTCCGAGAAGGAAGAACAGGGAGAACTTTCTAAAGTGATGGATACACAGGGGAATTATGGTCCAATTTAGACTTTTCAAAGATATGCAAACAAAGGAATGATCAAGTCCTAGAATAGGAAGAAAGGAAATGCATTTATTAAGAGCCTACTATGTGCCAGACACTGTACTAAGTGCTTCATAAATATGATCTCATGTCAACAGCTCTAGGAGAAGTAGGTGCTATTACTGTCCCCATTTGACAACTGAGGCAAACAGAGGCTAAGTGACTTGCTCAAGGTCATGCAGCTAATTCATATCAGTGTGAGCTGAAGCTATGGATGAACATTAAAAAAGGACTATATGCTATATTGTAACACAAAGAAGATGAAGGAAGAGATAGGACTTCTCGGGGGGATGGCACAATGGAGGATAAATGATTACAGAGAGAAGGTTGAACTACTTAACTCCTGCTTGACTTTTGCTTTGTCTACCAGGGAGAATGATCTCCACATTGTGAAGGATAACACCAAAGTGGTTAAAAGGGTGTTGGAATCCAAGATAACAGAGAGGACAGGACTATGAGAAGAATATGCTTGTAATGTATTCAAGTTCAAGGTCCAGATGAACTATATCCCAAGGTGTTGAAAAACTCTCAGATGAAATTGCTGAGCCTTTGTACGTGATATTTGAAAAACTTTGGAGAATGTGAAAATGCTGTAGGACTAAGGATGGGCAAATATTAATCCATTTACATTCTCTTTCCATTTCAATTTACCCTCCACACAGCTTCCAAAGTAATATTCCTAAAGTGGAAGTATGACCATACTATTTCCTCTTCTGCTTAAGAACTTCCAGTGGCTTCCTTTCGATTTATGATCAAATTCAAAGTCCTCTGCTAGGCATTAGCATCCTTCAGTCTGACTCTAGTTTATCTTTCTAGGCTAACTGCACATTACTTCCTTCACTCACACTATGCTCCAGTCAGCTGGCCACCTTGTCCCTGTATTTGCTCTTCCATCTCTATCCCTTTACCTTTGAACTGGCCTTTTCATCTTGGGCACTTGGAACCCCTACTAAAGCTCCACATGAGTGCCTGTTTCTTCAGGAGGCCTTTCTTGATTTCCCCAGTTGTTACTGATCTGATAATGTTATCAATTTCATTTTTGCATCAGCATCTCTAGTGCCTGCCACATAGTAGGTGCTGAATAAATAACTGTGGATCGGTGGATTGATTCTTCAGTGGCTGCTAGCTGCCTTTAGGATAAAATGTAAAGCACTCACCTTGTCACTTCAAGCCCTTCCCAGTCTGCTTCCGTTCTACTTATCTCCAGGCTTATTTTTTCACCTCACTCCCCTTTTGGCACACTACATTTCAGGCAAACTGATTTGTTTGCTTTTTCCTCATTTTTAGCATATTAGCTCTCACCTACTTGTCTTTAACTGCACATTGTCTTTATCTTGGACTCATAGAATGCTTAGTTTTCTTTCTCCTTATGCCCCCGGTTGTTAGAGTTTTCTCCCTCTTCAAATTATTTTCTATTTGTTTATCTTATTGTAATATAATCTTGTTGTAAATGTTGTAAATATTATAATCTTGTTGTAAATGTAAATATTATAATCTTGTTGTAAATGTTGTAAATATTATAATCTTGTGTGTTCTCCCATTAGAACTTGGTCTGCTGTGGGACTCTGAGCAAGTCACTTAACCCCAATTGTCTCAAAAAAACCCCCCAAAAACCCTCAATCTGCTGGACAGCAGAAGCTGTTTTTCATTTTCTTTTAAAAATTATCTTCATTCGACAACCATTGATTTTCTCTCTTCCCACTGAAAAACAAAAAGAAAATCATTTAACAAATGTGCATAAGCAAGCAAACAAGACTGTTTTTCATCTTGTACAGAGAAGACATTTTACAAATACTTTTGAATTAAATGAAATCAAAATGACAAGATGACAGGTATCATGAAGGCAGCCAGAAGGCTAGATGTTGGAATCAAGAGCCTTGGGCTTGAATCCTGTCTCAGATATTGTGTGATAACAACCTTTCAGAGCTTCTGTTCCCACTTATGTTAAACTAGGAAAATAACATTCAGACCACCCACTTCACAGGTTTGTTTTCCTGGAAGCACTTTGCAAAAGTGAAAGTGCTACAGAGATAGAGTCCTTAGATTTGGAAATAGTAGATTATCTTCATAATCTAATTCAGTATAACACTGGTCTACTTTGAATTTTACAGGATTCTAAAGTTTCCTGTGCATTTTAGAAGTTGTAGTGACCTTTGACTAAGAACATTAGAGTTTTGATCTAGGATCATAGATCTAGAGCCTGGAAAGGACCTCAGAAGCCATCTAGTAGAACCTTTTTATTTTACAGATGAGGAAACTGAGACCCAGGAAGGTCACATAGGTAGGAAGCAACAGAGATGAGATTTGATCCTAGGTCATCTGACTCCAGAGTCTGTGCTCTCTTCACAATATTACAATGGATGACAAGATGTTCCAGCCTGGGCATCCAGCACCCTGCTGCCATATTTGCTTTCTTAGCATATGCTACTTTTTTTCCCAAGTCACTTTTCCTGACCAGTTACAATGAATCCTGCCTATATCAAATCAAACTGGATGTCAACCTGGCATAATTCAAGGCCATCCATAATCTAAGCCCAAGTTACCTAACCAACCTCACTTCCCATTCTTTCCTACCATAAATTCTATACTTAAGTTAGGCTAATTTGATTTCTGAACCTCCTGCCCTCATTCCAAACTACTACTTTTCCTGATACTATGCCTTTGCTCAGGCAGTTCTCCTTGCCTTCTTCAATTCCTCCTCTTTACCACCCCATGTTTTCAGTTCAAGAACCATCTCCTTCATGAAGGTTTTCTGTCTGTCTTAGCCCACAATGACCTTTCTCTTCTCTGAGCTCCAGTGGCATTTAGAAATGGTGCCCTGAAGCCTATCATTTCACTGCATACTGGCTAGTCTTTTCCTCTAGTTCTCTTAATTGTCATATTGAGAATTCCTTGAAGACTGGAGCCCCCCATGTTTTGTTGTATTTCCCAAAGCCTCTTTGTATAGTATTGGACCTCTATCCATAAGAAAAATACATGTTGGAGAAATAATTTATTGACAGTGATGGGTTAATAAGAGAAGTTGTTGTTTCCCTTTCTATGGGAAGGTATGTGTTTATATTTTTCAGTAACAGAGCATGGTCCAACAGAATATGGAGGGATGGATAAGATCTTCTCTCTGTCTCTTTCAGATAAAGGAATGAGTAACAAGCTGGGGGAAAAGTGTTGGAGGGTTACTTCTCTATTCATGTATTTGGTCAGTAAATATTAACTAATCACCTACTATGTGCCAGGCATTATGGCTGGGGGATAAATTAGAGATAATCAAGAGTGGGAAGGCAACAGTATTAAGAGGGACCAGAAAGACTTCTGATAGAAAGTGGAATTTTATCTGAGACTTGAAGGAAGCCAGAGAAGCCAGGAGGCAGAGATGAAGGGTGTGAGGGACAGTCAGTGAGAATGCCTGGAGTGAAGAGGTAAGAGAGTTTTGTTTGAGGAACATCAAAGAAGCCAGTGTCACTGGATCAATGAATACACCAGGAGGTGCAAGATGGAAGACTGGAAAGAGGGTATCAAAGTCTAAAGGGCTTTGAACATCAAACAAGGGACTTTGTGCTCACAAACTCATGACCTTAGAGAAGTCTGGTATGGATGGATTCAGTCATTGACTCTTGTGGTGAGCATCCGTATTAGTACCATTTATCCTACTCAAGATAACAAGATCATGAGCATACACACATATCTAGCACCTTGTAATTTATGCAGTGCTTTTCCTGCCACAAGACTGTGACATAGGGAGTGTGAACCATGCTAGTCCCATTTTATATAGGAGGAAATCAGCTCGGATTGGTGAAGTGACTCAGCCACTTAGGAGCAGTAGCCTAACCCCCTATTCTAGTTAGGCTTTGAAAAAGTGTTGAGGCTTTTCTTGAGACTTGGCTGGCTCAAGGGATACAGTCTCTGATTGTGTATCACTTTCTTATCACTTGAGTACAAAGCAGCCAAGAAGAGCTCCAGGAGGCTGGACTGCCTCCATCATTCAGTAAGTTCTCTTCCTTTGAGTTTCATTCAATCCACATCTACCGCCCAATTAACATTCTGGTAACTGTTTTCTATTGAATTTCAAGATACTTTCCTTCTTTTCTCAAAGAGTTCAGTACCTGGCTCACAGCCTTTCCCTCTACCCCAACTCTTGCCCTCATACGAGAGGCCTCCAACATCCATTTTGCTGTTTGCCTCAAACACCCCTAGCTCGCAGTCCTTCAACTTGCATCATCCTTACCCATCATCCTGCCCCACCTCAGCCACACTAGAAATAATCCTACTGTTGATTTACCATTACCTGTAATGGTTTCCACTTCTATGTTTATGAATTCTGAAATTCCTTTATCTGATCCTAGTCATTTTATTCTATCCCTCTGCCTTGCAACCCTAAACCCTCTTCTTCCTCCTCACTGAGACCCTTGACCCTTTCCCAAGCCATCAACTACTGCACTACCTACACCATCCTCTTGTTCCCATCTTGACCCGTAGGGAAGCAGTTGAATTCTATGTTGTCCTCTTTTCTCAAGTCCCTTGCTCCTTTATTCTATGAATGACCTTTCCCTGTCAAGCCTTGGATGTTTGCAAACTCTGTGTTGCCTTTGCCAGTAGACTGTGAGCTGCTTGAGAGTAGGTAGGACCTGATTTCTGCCTCTTTCTGTCTCACCAGCACTTTGTATAATACCTAGCACGTAAAAGATGCTTCATATGTATATTGACTGACAATGGATAACGTAATGGCTGTGAACTTGGCTCAGTCAAATCAACTTGAGTCATTCTCCATGGCTTTCCTTGTTGACTTGCCTTCTCTTGCTAGGACTAAGTAAAGCCTTTTTTGTTAATTGTTGAATAGCTTATGAGTATCTCATTTTGTTCCGGTATCAAACCTAAACTACCAGGGGACTAGCCCAAGTCAGGTGTAACCTAGAATAATGTTGAAATCTTGTAGGCTTAAAACCTAATGAGCTCTATGGAGTACGTGTGTGTTGGGGGGCGAGGGGGCAGGGTAGGAAGGTCTGCAATGCAGACACACAAACACACACAAACAAACGCACAAACCCCTCCTGAGTGTGAGAAAGTGCCTGTGGCCTTCAGCTAGGAAAGACCTGGAAGTGAACTTGATGTCATTAAGAACTGCACCTGGAAGAGAAAGATAATAAACTGTGCTTCATGCCCTCCGGCTTTACGGGGCCTTTAATCTCACTAAGCCTCCAAATTCTGAAGTATTTCTTCACAACTCTGTTTATCTTCAAAGCAACCTGAGGGGGTTGCATTTGGGGGATAATGAAGATTTCTCCTCCCCCCTCCAATTAAAAAAGAACAGATTCAGAAGAACTATTTATTACCAGCCTGGGTTGGACACCTTTGTATCCAATTAATCATTGTCATGACCCAACTGTTTTGGGAGAGACCTCCTAAAGAAGAGCCCAGGCCAGCTTAAAGGGAGTCTTTTTTTTTTTTTTATAAACTAGTTTTGATAGCTCTTTGGAAACACAGCTGGACCAGCCATCCTCAGTCCTATCATCATATATAGCCATCCATGGAGGGTGGCTGGAGGGGCCCTTGGAGAATGCAAACCAATGCAGATTCCTAGAATTTTAGCATTCTCTAACAGCTGAGCAGAAGAAATTGTTGGAGTTTTCTTTGTTTATTTGGAATCTGAGAGGCCAATGGAAATTTTGCCACATAGTTTTTGTTGTGATTTTTTGGTGCAAGTCAAGGAGACAGGCCATCAGTCAACAAGCAATTATTAAGGACTTCCTAATTGCCAGGCCCTGTGCTAAGCACTGAGGATACAAAGAAAGGAAAAAAAAAACACTGTCCACTTGACTTCCAGGAGCTCCCAGTTTATAGAGGGAAACAACATGCAAACAAGTATATGTATATCAACAGGATATAGTCAAGGTAAATTGAAGATAATGTAAGAGGAAAAGCAGTAAAATTAAGCATTATAAACTTCATTAGAATATAAACTACCTTGAACACAGCAGAAAGTTATTAATTGGTTATTGAACTTTGAATGAGAGGGAGGTGAAGAAACAGGAGACTTAGGGACACAGTTATATCAAGCCTAAAAGCATTTATCAAGTGCCCACTATGAGCCTGGGGAAGCTAGGTGGAACAGTGGATAGAGTGTAGAGTCTGGAGTCAGGAAGGCTCATCTTCCTGAACTCAAATCCAGCCTTTGACACTTACTAGCTGGGTGACCCTGGGCAAGTCATTTCACCCTGCTTGCCTCAGTTTCCACATCTGTAAAATGAGTTGCAGAGGGAAATGGCAAACCATTTCAGTATCTTTGCCAAGAAAATCCCAAATGGGGTCATAAAGAAAAAGAAAATGAATCAACAAACAACTCAGCTATGTGCAGGGCCTTGTAAGTGTTGAAAATACAAACACAAGGAAAAAGAAAGATGGCTCTGACCTCCAGTAACTTATAGTGTAATGAGGGCTCACACTGGAAAGGGATGTGTGGTGAAGAAATCTGAAGCAAAGAGGAGAGACTGGAATGAGAGAAGGGCCTAGAGAGGGTGCCAGCAGATGACAAAAGACACAGAAAGAAGAGACAGACCAAGAAAGGGAAAGCTTGAAGGAACTCAACACCCAGGGACACTTGAAGAAAAAGAAGGAAGGAAGGAACAAACAAACGAATGAACTGGTGAGAGGCTGGGAATGAGAAGCAGAAACAGAGAGAATCAGAGTTAGTGGGACACAGAGACTTCTCAGAGATTGAGAAATTGAGTGAGAGTGAGACAGAATCAGAGATGGGGAAGTTAAGTCTAAAGTACTGTATTGGACTTTAATTCCAGAACTGCTCCTTCCTATCTGTATAGGTTTAGGCAAATTCCTGGTTTTCTCTAAGCCTGGGAATTGATTGATTAATCAGGGGGATTGACCTCAATGACATGGGATCCCCTCTAGTCTCAAATCCTGTGATCCTAGGGAGAGGTTGGAGAGACTTAGCAGAAGATGGACACAGGGAAAGACAGAGAGAAGGGGACAAAGGAGCCAAGAGACCCAGAAAGGGACAGACTTTGCTGGAGAGGGACTAGAGAAAAGAAAAAGACCCAAAGAAAGAATAATTACCAGATAGAGAGGCACAAAGCTGATGTCCCTTCAAGAGCTCGGAGACTGTTATGGAATCGGTGATAGGGATCAATGGGCCAATTGCATCCCCTTCAATCAGCTAAGTAAAGCCAGGGGTGCTGCATCACTTTACAAAGTTTCTACTCTAAACTCTGAACCGTGAACTCTTTCTGGTGCTGCCAGAGAGGGGCCCCTGAAGAGCAAAGAACTCGGGCCAGAGGAGCATTTCCTCTGCAGAAATAGCTCTTGCTTGTATATAGGAAATAGAGCACATAATACTGACTTGGAGGAGCCCCTGGCTTTGGGGGGGGTGTTGTGTGTTGCTCTGTGTTTTTTCTCCAGCCCAGGAGAACAGTTAGGCCCCAGAAGGAGCAGCGTAATCACACTCCCATCTATGGCCATGCTTGTCCCAGCATAGACAGCTGTCCTGCCCCCAAACTTTATGAGACGTTGGTCCCAGAAGCAACGGCCAGGAAACAGCAGCATCAGCAATTTCACTCAGTGGAATCCATTTAGGTGTCTTCAATGTGAGTTCAAATCCAGTCTCTGACACATATTACCTGTGTGAGTCTGGGAAGATTCTGCCTGAGAATGTCTGGGCTTTATTCTAGAAGTGTTTGAAGAGGGAGATTCAGGAAGGTGGAAGAAGCCCTGGCCTGGGCTGGAAGATCCCTCTGTCGCCATCTTGAGGTCATGTGTAGACTCTGCAGAATCAAACACTTGGAGTGGGATTTGTGCTTCTGTGTCCCGCTTCCAGAGGCAAGGAAAACTTAGTTCACTAATCATACAGCAAAGCCAGCTCTCTGATTCTCCCTTTCCTATGTTAAAAAAATTACTATGTTAATAACTCCAACCTTTTCCCCTCCCCTCCTTTATTTTTTCCTTGTTAATTTGTTCATTATGACAAGGTGACCATAGTTTATCATTAAAAACTCAGATGAGGAAAAAAAAAAAAACTCAGATGAGGTGCTGATAAATATACCATGAATATGTGTGTGTTAGTCATGTACAACATACACTTTAGTTATACACATAATATGTATGTGTATATGTACACGTTATATTGACACATTATAATAGCTAACATTTATATAGTGCCATAAGGCTTGCAAAGAACTTCACAAAAATGATCTCATTTTATCCTCACAACAGCCCTGCAGGGTAGGTGGGATTACTGTCGCCTTTTTACAGATGAGGAAACTAAGGCACAACATGGCTAGATGATTTGCCAATGATAACATAATTAGCGAGTATCTAAGGCAGAGTTTTAACTCTGCTCTTCCCAACTCCAGAGCTCTATCCACAGATCCACATGTATTAACAAAGACAGTATGTTACATCTTACTACCATGTAGCCATTTTGCATATAGCATCAGTGAAGTATATGTATACACCCATCTGCATATGTATATGTGTACATGTGTGTATTGTATATACACATGCATGTGTATATGCATATATAATGACAAGAATAGTAGCTAACATATACCACTTACTATGCATCAGACACTGTTAAGCACTTCACAATTATTAACTTATTTGATCCCCACAACAATCCTGATATATACATACTTATTATCTTCCCCACTTTACAGATGAGGAAACTGAGGTACAATGCTTTGCCCAAGGTCATACAGCTAGGGAGGATCTAAGGTGGGGTTTGAACTCAGGCTTTCCTGACTGCAGTCCCACCGCTCTTTCCACTACCACACAGATATATATGGGTGGGTAAATCAGTGTATGTGTGTATGCTGTTAATACCTGTCTTCTGGAAGAACTAACAGAACCGCATGATGTCTAAGCCTGACATGAGAGGCTGTCATATCACCAAAGTCTTTGGTGATGCTACTCTAACTCCCAGTCAGGTAGTTGGGCCTGAAGGGTTTTGGCAGTGGAACTTGGAACTACTAATCCCATCAAGAATTTGTCTAATCATTGAGATTAGTGTTTGCTTAACTTCCTTAAACATAAAAAGGTGCAATGACATTAAAGTATGTTTTTATAAAAAGGGAAAGTTCAACATAATAATTTTAACTATTTGTTTGGAAATATAAACACATCATTTTTTGTACTTGTATCCCTGGTACCTGGCACATAGCAGAGGCTTAATAAAAGCTTGTTGATTGATTGATGTCAGATGATTGTGAGTAGTGTTAAGTCATCAAGTAGAATCAGTTGGAAGGTAAACCTTACTAAAAGAAAGTAGAAAAAGAAATCCAATAGGATATCCAATCTCATCCCAAGAGCATTTAAGTAAAAAAATGGAATGATAATGAATAGAAGAAAAATGAACATATATCCATCTATATACATATGTGTGTGTGTGTGTGTGTGTGTGTGTGTGTGTGTGTGTACACACGTATAATCAATTTGTCCTTTTCAAAGAGAACCATGCAAAGTGGATTTAAGTGAGGCAGAGTTGGGCAGTCATCAGCCTCACTCTCTCTTCTGGAGTCATCGAAGTCCAGTGACAAAATAAAAATCAAGATGACTGCTGATGGCCTGGGATGCAGTCGATGACCTTGGCATCTTTGATGTCTGACACACTCTAAGCGCCTGCCTTCCTTCCACAGCACTTGCTTCAGCTGCCTTCCTGGCTATTGAAACAAATCATTCTCATTTGCCCATTCCACCAGGGAAAGTCTTCACATCCTTGGGGTCAACACCTCCCCCAACTCACCTCTTCAAAGGATTTAACTGGAACATTTTTTTCTTCATTGTCACCCTCTGTATACAGATCTCTCTCAGATGTTTGAATAACTTGGGTTCTGAACTGATCCTGATTTCACAGGCAATCCCTAGAGATCCTGATTTCACAGGATCTAGAGAATGACTAAGAGTTCTCATCTATCCAAATACCCTTTCTGTCAACATCACATTTAATTTTAAAACATTTTTTATTGGTGAGATATTTGATTTGATTGATTGAAACTTGTTCTCAAGGCATCTGGGCATCTTCTCATTTGCTTTAAATGGGGTGGTATGACTTGACTGACTTATTCAGTCAACCCTATCCTTACCCACCCTGGAAGAAGTTCTGAATAAACTAGAAGCAACAAAATGCAAGTCTCAAAAAAGTGAAATCTTGAAGCAGTGAGCTAAGAAGCAATAGCATGAGAAAGAATTTCAGAAAGCAAATGAAAAATAATATAGTAGCTTTACCCTCTTCTCCCTCTATACTATTTCATTTGGTGATCTCTCATCATCTCCTGTGAATTCAATTATCATGTCTAGGCTAATGATTCTCAAACCTACCTATCCTGCCCCAAACTCTCTGCATGTTTAGTCTCATCTCCAACTACCTTTTAGACATCTTAAGTCGGATGTCCAGCAGACCTGTTAAGCTCAACATGTGTGAAACCAAACTCATTTTCTTTACCCCTAAACCCTCTTTCTAAACGTCCCTCCTAGTGTTGAGGGCACCAACATCCTACTAATCCTTTAGGATCAAAAACAGTTAACAATAAATACATACAAGTCTTATCCCTCTGTCTAATCTAAATCCATCTTGGAGCAGAAATCAATTATTAGAAATTAAGAAAATTGTCACATTCTATGATTACACACTTGCAGTGAATACATGATAGCCCATTCAACAACCCCCTCACGCATATACACACACAAACCGACTAGCTACTGTAAGCCTTGAGTCTGACAAATACCCATATCTTAAAGATGTATCCATATTCAGCTCTAAACCAAAATAAAATCTTTGCACCTAGAATTTGTTGATACTAAACTGACTCAAAGATGTAACTCAAACATATACCATTCCAGGTATACATTCATAATTTTCATAAGCACTGACCAATCTATCAAACAAAAATCTCTCTTAATAAGATTAATTTCTCAATTGGGAGAAATCCTGGTTTTCTCATTAAACCACTTCATTATTTTAGAATTTCACAAAATTCTTTCAGCAGCTTCTCTAACAGTTAAGATTTATGACCTTAGGCCCACCTCTCCGTCCTTGGCTGGGCACCCCATGCCCTTTCTCTTGCTACCCCAGCCTGTTGTCCTCCACCACCGCCCCCATGCTGCCCACCACGCTGCTCTTCCAAGCCCGGCACCCAGCCCCTCCAGCCCACACCTACGCCGAGGCCACCCCGGCTACCCCCCGCCAGATGTCCTTTACCTTCACCTCCCCAATGCAGGTGTATTTCAACGAGGCCAACGTGAAGCAGGTGGATGTCCCAACCCAGAGTGGAGCCTCGCTGCCCACGTCCCCAGCCTGTAAGTGCTGAAGCCCAGTGTGGTGACCGTGCATGCTGAGGATGGCACCCCCACCAAGTATTTTGTGAGCAGTGGTTCTGTCATGGTGAATGCTGATTCCTCGGTGCAGCTGCTGGCAGAAGAAGCTGTGGCTCTGGACATGCTGGACCTAGCAGCCGCCAGATCCAACTTGGAAAAGGCACATTCAGACCTGTCAGGGGCATCAGATGAGGCAGTCTGGGCTGAGGTTCAGATATGGACAGAAGCCAACGAAGCTATCGTGAAAGTGCTGGAATCATGAACTGGGGAGCCAAACTCTTGGGTCATCCAGAGATGGTGTGACCATTCTGCTCCGTGGCAATCACCCTGAGCTGAGGAGACCAGGAAATAGCCAGGAAGGAAGAGCATACCCATCCCACAATCCCCCTTCCTGCCTACCCCTCTGCCCTCCACCTCCAGATTAAAAACCACAAGGCTTCTGGACTTCAAAAAAAAAATTTATGACCTTACTAAGGTTGTAAATCTAGCAAGTTCCCAAAGAACTTCTCCAATATTTACAAAGTCTGTGGTATTGAAGTGGACATTATTCCTCCCTGGGCCCTGGGTTGAGAGATATCAGGTTGCTGGGCAGGGTTGGATAGCCTGCCTAGTAACAGGCTTTTGTTGGGCCCCTGTCAAAACGTTATTCCCCCTTTGGGTTGTGAAGTATCTGATGAATTGTTAACAGCCATTTTCTGTTTAGTCCCTTTGCCAGGTAACTACTTTTTCTGAGCACCACCCTTCCTGGCAACTACTTTTTGTTAAATGACAACCAGTCTTTGATTGGGTCCCTCTCCTGGCACCTCTTCTCTGTTGGGGTTCTTTGCTTAGTAGTACCCTGACAACCCCATCTGTTTGGAGGCTCTTGCCTAACAACAAGCCCCCCCACCCCCCACCCCATCAGAACTCTGTTGTGGAAAATGCAAGGCTGTACCGAGTAGCGCCCAAATGCTTAAAATGCACACACCCACCTCAGTTTGGGGCTGTCTCCTCTGGGTCTCTACATGAGGCAGCCGCCAACCTGGCTAATAAATGACGATCTCAAAATTCCTATTTGACTTTTGCCTGTGAATTATTCTCAGTCTGTCCATTTCAGTATTTTCCCAAACTCTAACTATTTTTATTCATTACTATTCATTTGAAAGCAAAATATACCCAATTAGGTACTTAACAGATTGGTGTTTTGGTTTGTTTTTTAACCATAATGGCAACAGTCTCTTTCAAAAGAAAAGTGAATTTTTCTAATGATACAAATGTATTACTCTCTGGGTATGAGTTTCCAAATTAATAGCATTTCCAAAAAAAACATAATATAAGAAAAATTAAAAGCCTAACAATAACATAAACAATATTAAGAATTTTTAAGACATACCACAAAACACTTTGCCAATCACATAACATCAGTCAAATGCAAAAATTCAGCTATCAATTTGGTATTCTATACTAATTGCATTCAAAAACAGGTATATAAAAACTAATTACAGTTTTCATTATTATTCATTCAATTTCTAAGCATATTGGATTAATGCCAAATGTCAAGTGTATTTTCCACTAAGGTCTGATCTACCTATAGAGGGACAAACATCACAATTATCTCAGTTTATGTGAGAATATCTTATAATTTAGTTTTAGGGCAAACTCAGTCAAATTTGGATTTATAATCACAAATGGTATCATGTAAATCTCAATTTTCTCAAGGATCATTTGCTACCAATACCTCAAATTATAGAACTTCCTGATTTCTGTTAGCTGTGTTCTAAAGATTTGTGGTAGCAGTCACATTTTCATTCTTTTTTAAAAAAGTTTTAAAAAGTATTTTAAAATTTAAATTAATTAATTTAAGTTTTAATTAAAACTTAAATTAAGAAATTTAAAAAAATATTTTTCCAACCACATGTAAATAAAAATTTTAACACTCATTTTTAAAAATTTGGAGATCCAAATTCTCTCCCTTCTCCCCAACCCTTATTAAGAAGGCAAGCAATTTGATATAGGTTATGCATATGTGATCATACAAAACATATTTCTACACTATTTATATTGTGAAAGAAGAGACAGAGCAAAAAAGAAAAAACAAGAAAAAGAAAAAAAGTGAAGAAAGAATGTTTTAATCTATATTCAAATTCTATCAATTCTTTCTCTGGATGTGGATAGCATTTTTCATCATAAGTCCTTTGAAATTGTCTTAGATCACTGTATTGCTGAGAATAGCTAAGTCCACTGTTGATTGTCATACAACATTTCTTTTACTGTGTACAACATTTTCCTGGTTCCACTCATTTCACTTTGCATCAGTTCATGTAAGTCTTTCCCGGCTTTTCTGAAAGTATTCTGGTCATTATTTCTAATAGCACAATAGTATTCCATCGCAATCATATACTAGAAGTTGTTCAGTCATTCCCCAATTGATGGCCATGCCCTCAATTTCTAGTTCTTTGCCACAATAAAAAGAGCAGCTACAAATACCTCCTTTTTCTTTTTCAAAAAATCTCTTTGAGATGCAGACCTAGTGGTGCTATTGCTAGGTCAAAGGGTAAGCAGTTTTATGGCCTTTGGGCATAGTTCCCAATTGCTCTCTAGAATGGTTGGATCATTTCACAACTCCACCCACAGTGTCCCAATATTTCCCATATCCCCTCCAACATTTGTCGTTTTCCTTTTCTGTCATGTTAGTCAATCTGATAGGTAAAAGGTCATACCTTAGAATTCTTTTGATTTTGCATTTCTCTAATCAATAGTAATTTAGAGCATTTTTCCATATGACTATCGAAAGCTTCAATTTCTTTATCTAAAAATTGCCTGTTTATATCCTTTGACAATTTGGAGAACGACTTGAATTCTTATAAGTCTGACTATTCTCTAAGTATTTGAGAAATCAGATCTTTATTCAAAAAACTTGCTGTCAAATTTTTTCCTAGTTTTCTGCTCCTTTTAATTTTGGCTGCATTGGTTTTTGTTTTGCAAAACTTTTTTAATTTAATGTAATCCAAATTATCCACTATAAATCCTGTAATGCTCTATCTCTTGTTTGGTCATAAAGTCTTCTTTTATTCATAGATCTCACAGGTAAACTGTTCCATGCTCCCCTAATATGCTTATGGTATCATCCTTTATGTCTAAACCATGTGCCCATTTTGGCCTTATCTTGGTATACAGTGTAAGATGTTGTCTATAACTAGTTTCTGCCAAACTGCTATTCAGCTTTCCCAAATAGTTTTTCTCAAATAGAAAGTCCTTGTCCCCAAACCTTGGATCTTTAACATTTATCATATATGAAATTACTGGTCATTTACTATTGTGTATTGTGTTGCATTGATCTATTGCATTGACCCACCACTATTTCTTAGCTGGTACCAGACTGTTTTGATGATTACTGCTTTGTAATATAGCTTGAGAGCTAATATGGCTAAGCTACCTGCTTTCACATTTTTTTCAATGAGTTCCTTAATATTCTTGACTTTTGTTCTTCCAAATGAATTTTGTTGTTATTTTTTCTAGCTCTATAAGATACTTTTGGCAGTTTTATTGGTATGGTACTGAATAAGTAAAGATAATTTAGGTAGAATTGCCTTAGAATTTTTATTATATTGGCGCAGTCTACCTATAAGCAAGGAATAGTCTTCCAGTTGTTTACATCCGACAATTTGGGTGAAAAGTCTTTTGCAATTGTGTTCTTGAATTTGTGTTGGCAGGTAGACTTCCAAGTATTTTTTATTGTCTACAGTTATTTTAAATGGAATTTCTCTTTCTAGTGCTTGCTGCTAGACTTTGTTGGTAATATATAGAAATGTTGATGATTTTTGTGGGTTTATTTTATAGCCCTTAATTTTGCTAAAGTTATTAGTTGTTTCAATTAAATTTTTAGATGATTCCCAGGATTCTCAAAATATGCCATCATACATCTGCAGAGTGATATTTTTGTTTCTTTTCTGCCTATTCTAATTCCTTCAATTTCTTTGTCCTCTTATTTCTACAGCTAGCATTTCTAGTACAATATTAAATAATAGTGGTGATAAGTGGCATCCTTGCTTCATCCCTATTGGAAAGGCTTTCAGGTTATCCTCATTATAGATAATACTTGCTGGTGGTTTTAGACATAAATTACTTACCATTTTTAAGGAAACCTCCATTTATTCCTACACTTTCTAGTGTGTTTAATAGGAATGAGTATTTTATTTGTCAAAAAGCTTTTTCTGCATCTATTGAGATAATTGTATGATTTTTGTTGTTTTTGTCATTAATACTATGGTCAATAATGCTGATAATTTTCCTAATACTGAACCAGCCCTGCATTCCTGGAATAAATCCCACCTGATATGGCATATAATTTTTTGATATATTGCTATAATTGCCTTGCTAGTATTTAAAATTTTAGTATCAATATTCATTAAAGAAATTGGTCTTTCTCTGTTTTTGCTCTTCCTGGTTTAGTTATCAGCACTATTATATCTCATTCTTAAAATATTTTGGCATTTACAAAAATCTTCAAGCCATAATTTGGAAACTTGCAGCAAAGATATTTCATTTACATTTCAATTACAAATTTAGTCTCTAGTTTACAATGACATAAATTTCTACAAGCCAGGAAAAGATTTTCTTTGCTTTGCAAGTCTGACTTTATCTCTGTAACTACAATTTGGTCAAGGTGAAATAACAGAGAGAGTATCTTACAGGTTTTCTTCCTATAAAATCTTATCTCCATCTGAAAGTCTAAAGTGGGAGTAAGTATTTACTTACTGGGAAAGAACTATGGAATTGGATTGCAGATAGAAACAGACTATTTTCTTTTGTATTACATTTTGTTTTGTGGTTTCTCCCATTCATTTTAATTCTTCTATGCAACATGCATTTAATAGGAATGTACATGTAGAACCTATATAAGATTGTACACCATTTCAGGGAGGGAGTAGGGAGGGAGGGGGGAAGGAAGGGGAGGGAATGGGAAAAAATCTAAGATACATGGAAGTGATTGTCGAACACCAAACACAAATAAAATAATTCAATTAAAAAAAAGAAACTACATTCCATGGCAAACAAAGAAAAAATAAAGTGGGAGTAAGTAGTTGCTTCCTGGGATGGAGAGTTTATCATCTGATTACAGAAAACTGGGAGAGCTGTTTCAAATAGAAACTTCATTAATCTTCCCCAGCATTCTAAACTCTTTAGCTGCAGTTTTAAATCGCATTTTCCTCTTAGAAATATTCCAAGGTAGCAGAATCTATAAACACTAGACATGACAGAAGTCAAAAAATTTCCTGAGAAGCTCTTACAGAGGGCAGAAAGGGAGAAAAAGAGGGGTTCCTTACTGTTGGGGTATGAGCATTTGACCCACAAAAGTCTCAATCCTGGACAACAGTTTATTTTGACTAATACACATATAGGGTTAGGATTAGACAATAGTTTATTTTGACTAATACCCATACAAGTTTCCCTTATTAATCTGGTGCCTAGCTCTTTTCAAACAACCAAATGAATAAAGGATTCTTTCTTGGCAGGTCACACCATTCCATTGATGGCCTTTGCATTGGTTGCAACCAGTACATAGTTACAGACTAGATATTTGGTTTGTTTTCTAACAAACCATATATGGAAATATCGGAAGAAAAATATAGGAAACCATATACAGAAATATAGGAAGAGAAAGAAAAGGAAAAAGAAGAAAAAGAAAAAAATCTGCAGAAGGACTGGATGAATTAACAGTTGGTATATCTGCCCCCTCCCAAAACTCTTGGTCAATGAGTGCAAGAGAAATATTCATTTCTCCATTAGGGTGCCTAGGCTAGTTCTAACCCTCCCTGAGTAATTCCCCAGGTCAAGATGGCACACAGCTTCCTGCTCTCTGGACACCTGAGCTCCTTAGTTCTATGATCCAGTATGCGGCCAGAAACGACTTGACCGTGTTCTACCCGAACGACAGGGATACCCAGTTCTGGCCGTGCAGAATGATCTTATCCAAATCAAATCCCACTTGTTTGGTCAACCATTCCAGGAATGATCCCAGTTCTGACATCAACTTTTTTTTTAGCTGAGAACAAAGGATTCCTAAAATGAAATAATTTAAAAAGCAGTTTGTTAAGTTGTCCAACAGATGGGAGGGGAGAAAAAGAGTGAACTACTTACCCCAAGTATCTGTAAGTTATACATTATATAGGATTCAAACAAAGGTACAAAGACATGGTAATTGGCCAGAGTACAGGCAGTTGCCAGATAAGATGCATGAATTGCTTGAGATGTATAATGGGAGAAAACTTTCTATTCCTTGCACCAATCCTTGGATCTGACTGGATTTCTGGTCAGCATCATCTAGGTGTTAAGATAAGCATTAAACAAATCTGGTCTTTAAAGCAGCAGGTCTAGTTTCCTAGCCATGAAGGGCTAAGTTCAAATAATACAATAAAATTTTCCCACAGAATCAAATGAAATAATAACTAAAGTTCTTAGGACAGTGAGTGCCTGGCACAGTTTGTTTTTGTACAGTTGTGTCAAACTCTTCCTGATAACCCCTTTTGGGGTTTTCTTGGCAGAGATATTGGAGCGGTTTGCCATTTCCTTCTCCGGCTCTTTTTACAGAGGAGGAAACTGAGGCCAACAGGGTTAGGTGACTTGCTCAGGGTCACAGTAAGTGCCTGAGGCCAGATTTGAACTTAAGAAGATAAGTCTTCTGGACTCCAGGTCCAATACTGCACCCCTACATATAGTAAACCCCATAGTTTTTATTTATTATTATTTATTAAGTACCTAGTATGTGCAAGGGTACTACGCTAGGCACTTAGGATTTAAGCATAAAATTAAAAAATGGACCCTTCCCTCAAGCAGATACTTATACTGATAAATTAGTGTAAGATAAATTGACTCAGAGAAAACTGACTAGGAAGGCTTTCCACTGGAAGTGATGAGAGTTGAGCATTACAATATAAGGGTGGCCTCTATTTATTACTCCACACACTTAAAAATAATTACTTTTGTTAGGTAAGCACATTTCTTCAGTGACTCAATCAGACTGCCTGGGGCTTGGGTACCTCTTTGAATCAATCAAAACCATTGTGTGAGAATTAGTCATGATCTAAGGAATTTGTATAAAAAGGAAGGAGTTATTTTGGAATTATTGAGTGATTCCTAAGGTGTGGGGAAGTAGGAGGAATGATGGATAAAGAAAGCACTGAGCCTGGAGTCAGGCAACACTCATCTTTCTGAATTCAAATCCAGTCGGAGGAGGAAATGATAAACAATTTATTGTTGTCAAGAAAACCCCAAATGAGTCGGACACAACAGGACAAGGTGTGGAAGAGGCAACCAAGTTCACATCCTGCCTCAGACATTTACTAGCTATGTGACCCTGGGCAAGTCACTTAACCCTGTTTCCTCTTCTGTGTAAAATGAGCTAGAGAAGGAAATGGGAAACCAATACAGTATCTTTGCCAAGAAAACCCCAAATGGTATTATGAGATCATACAGATCTGAACCAAGAATTGACAACTATCTGGCAACCAGAAAAAGGAGGAAGAAAAGATAGGACTGAGCTGTGGTAGAGAAGGGAGATACTGAGGTCATCAGCTCTATAAGCATCTCAGAGCACAAGATCCAGGTTGACCTCACTAGTACTTACTCAAAGTCTGAGGGAAGTAGTAAGAAAATCCTTCTTTTCCTCCCAACTCCCCCTTCCCAATGACTACCTTATACACAGACATCATAATAATCATCTACTGTTTTGTTATCCAAATGTTTCCAGTAACCTGAATTTTTGCTCAACCACAGAAATGGCTATAAAAGTCAGTTTAGACAGAGTTCAACCTCTGCCTAAATATTAGGCATTTTCCTAACTAGCGACTCAAAACAATTGTATGAAATGCATAATTTTGTCTAAATCAAACTCCCTAAAGTCACAGAAGAGCATGTTATGCAGGGATCTTGCGAGTCAGAGGTGAAGATGGTGTACATTCTAGGAATCTAGGACAGCCTGTTCAAAGACACTGGTTGGGAGTGGAATGATAAGTTTGGATGAAAAGTTGGAGTGGAACAAGGAATTCATGAAGGGGAGTAATCTGAAATCAATCTGGACAGGTAGACCAGAGATGGACTGTATAGGGCTAGGCTTTAAAAGTCAAATTAAGGAATTTGTACTCTATTTTAGCAGTAACAGGGATGTCCCTGAAGATTCCTGAACCAAGAGTGATATGGGATAATAACATATATATGTTGGCAAATGTTTTACATGTGCTATCTCACATATCCTCACAAGAACCCTCTGAGAGTAGTGCTCTCACTATCCCCATATATAGATGAGGAAACTGAACCTGAGAGAAGTCCAAGGTCATCCAACTAGTTGGTAGACAGGATTCTAATTCAGGTATTCCTCACCTCACTCCAAGTTCATACATTATTAATTTTGCCAGGGTTCACAGATCTAAATTGGAAAGGTTCAAAATCTAACTCCTACACTCTACAGATGAGGAAATTAAGGTCCAAGAGAGGTTAAGCAATTTGCCCAAGGACACTCAGTTGATAGAAGCAGGACTTGGAACGCTGGACCTTGTAGTAGAGTGGGAACAGCACTGTTTCTGTGATCTCGCCACTTACATTTTGTATGGGATCTAGGCAAAGTCACATTCTCCCTGGGCCAGTTTCTTCATCTACATTATACTGGAGTTATGCTGGATGGTCTCCGAGTTCCCTTCAAGTTCTTTATCTTACAGAGAATGAGATCTGTGCCTTAGGAGTATCATTTTGGCATCTATATAGAGGCTGTGGAGAGAAGAAAAGGAGACAAATTTGGACACGATTTCAGTAGTCCAGGTGAAAAGTCATGAAGACTTCAATTAGGTTGGCAGTCATGTGAATGAATAGAAGGGGATGGAAGTGGAATTGACAGTGCAGAGCAAGCAATCAGATATGGAGGTTGAGAAGGAGTAAAGAATCGAAGATGACTGAATCTGCAAAACTAGGCAGCTGAAAGGATACTGGTAACTCAACAGAAACAGGTAAGTTTGGAAGTTAGGTGTGTCTGAGGGCAAGATAATTCTATTATGGACATGCTGAGCTTGAGATACCCTTGGAACTCAAGGTAGGGATATTCAACAGTCAAACCCTACTAGTGCACCAAATCTACTCTCCGGCTTATAGATTATGTGTCAGTCTCACATCCCATTTAGTGTATCTACCCATATCATTTCCTTATTTTCCTGCTAATCATCCCCACACGGACCAGTACCTTCTACCTAAGACCTAAAATTAGGACCTCTATTTCCAGTCTTCCAGAATCCATGGTCCCAATCTCTGGGGAAGCTAATCCATTTATCTTTGCATTGCAACCTAGTTGATTGGTGACTGAGGGCATGCAAACTAGTCTAAGTAGCTCACTGTACCTAATCCCTTGCTTCAACTTCAATATTCCATCTAGACAAGGAGTTGGATCTGCCAAGGCTATCTCACCATTTACATGCCATTGTGAGCATTCCTGCATCCCCTCCTCAAAACAAAACTCCCTTCCTGGGTCACCTTTCCCCATGTATGTTGTTTTCTATTAGAATGTATCTTTTGAAGAAAATCTTTGTATTCTTAGTGCCTGGCACATAGTAGACACTAGGTAAATGCTTTTTCATTCATTCATTCATGTTGGTGCAGCAGGATATATAGACTGGGGAATGAACAGAGATGACTGAACCCACTGGAGTTTAGGAGATCCTTAAGATTGGAGACAGGGGCGGAGCCAAGATGGCAGAGTAGGAAGATGCACATACACTAGCTCGTCCCACACAGCCCTTTAAATACCTGTAAAAAATGACTCTCAACAAATTCTAGAGCAGCAGAAGCCACAGGATGACAGATTTCCAGACAAAGGTAACCTGGAAGGCCTACAGGAAAGGTCTATCCCATCTGATGCTGAGTGGAGCGGAGCCCAGCTCTGGCTGTGTGGCACTGGAACAGGACCAGGACAGGCCTCCAGGACAGAATACCCATAGAGTCTCAGATCCCTTAACCCACAAGCACCAAAGAAGGGTTTGAGGGTCAATGAGAGGGCTTTCTCAGATAGGCAAAAGGGGAAGAGGGTCCCCCTCAGCACAGACCCTAGGCGGTAGGGAGGCAGCGCTGCGTGGCAGCGGCCCAGTCAGGCAAGAGTTTCCATCCTGGGAACAGCTAAGCTTACAGCCCCTGAGGGAACTGAGCCGCTGATCTGAACCTCAGCCCTGAGCACAGTCCTGGGGTAAGGAGGAGCACTAGGACTCTCCTCTTCACAAAGGATTCAGAAGTCAAGTAACTGGCTGAGGAAAAAAAATAAGACCATAGAAAGTTACTTTCTTGGTGAACAGGTATTTCCTTCCATCCTTTCGGATGAAGAACAATGCATACTGTCAGAAGAAGTCAAGGCTTCTGCACCCAGTGCCTCCAAAATGAATATGCAATGGGCTCAGGCCATAGAAGAGCTTGAAAAGCTTGTCAACAGCTTGCTAAAGGAGACCCAAAAAAATGCTGAAGAAAAAGAGTGGAGACAGATGGCCTAGGATACAGCCTTGAGGGGTATTCAGGGTTGGGGGGCTGGGGATAGAAAGGTGACAATTTAGCAAAGGAGACCGAGTGACAGCGTTACAGAAGCCAATTCTTTCCATACGCTAGAATATAGTTAATTGTTCTGAGGTTGGTGTCTTTAACTTAAGAGAAGTAAGGTGGTTATTTCCCAAATCATTTTGGGTTTCAACTCACCATTAAGAATTTTTTTTCCCACTTCAAAGATTTTTATTCTTCACAGAAAAAGAGGTACAATAATAGTTCTGCCTTCTTCAAGCATCAATCAGTTATCTTCATATCCACTTCAAGGTAGATACTGTCCAACATAGCTCTCCCCTCCCCCACAAAACTGCCTTTAAAGATCAAAGGACCACAGCTTGAGATGGAGTGGATGAGGATACCTGATTCTGAAAACAGAAAACCATTAGTGAAGAGGCATTCCTATGCCAACAGATTTTTTTCTAAGAACAGAACTACTTGAGATCTTGGTTCCCATACAGCATCCCTGAAACTTTTGACAATGTCTGAATGGTTAAACCTCCAAGGATTCATCTAATTTCTTGAAGATTAAATATTTCTCAGAATTTATTTAAGTTTTATACTTGGCTAAAAAATTTTTTTACTTGTTTTTTTCCTGAGGTATTTCTTCTTAAACAGTTTTGAATGTTTATTAGTATATTCAACATTCAAAAACATTCAAAACTTTGGTCTCATTCACAGCTTGTAGTTATTTGCTTCCTGATTTTTCTCACTGTATTAAAGATGTGTCATTATCTTGACTTCTCCTAAATCCCCATTCCTGGGATAGAGTTGGGTGCACTATCCCTTCTACTCACACATCATGCATGTTCCTAGGGATATAGATTGATGACTAGTAAGTTAGTCTCTTTTCTACCTTCTATGGCCAGTCAACAAATAACTTTCTTTTGGTCTAACTGGGTGTAACATTTCTTTACTGTGCAAGGTACATTATGGCTGGAAGTTGTCATATGACTTTTGATTTCACTGTATTTAGGAACTGTAAAATGCTTCATGCAAAACTCCCTCAAATCCTACACTGCAGCTATATAATAGCACAAGCTGTTAATGAGTATTAATTTAAAGCAATCCACAATTAGTTTTTGAACTGCTCAAGCGTCAGTCTCACATTTGAAATAAGCTATCAAAAATTAGTGAATTTTATAAGGAACATACAAGCTTTTTCGTAACATTCTTTTTTTAGGTATGAAAAATGCACAACTTTAATGAAGTTAATTTATAAATCAGTTTATTTACAGATTTTTATCTTTTTTAAAGTACATTTCAGTTAATAAAGATATTTACACTGGTATACACAGGGGATCATCCCAGTTATTTTACAGTTTATACTTACAGACCACACCCTTAAGTCGGCTGTGCAAAACTGCACCAGATGTGATGATTGGCTGAAAATGGCCTGAAAACCAGACCTATTTACACATACACAGTAAACGGGTTTATTTTTTTAATATCTGCACAATACAGTACACACAAGGAGGCTAGGCCCCCCCAGAGAAGGCTTTGCAATGTGTATCAAAGAGGCTTTACAAAGCCTAGAAGGAAAAGCTATTAAACATAGGTTAATTCAAATGACAGTACCCCTATTATATCAGTTTACATTTCTCTTGGAATTTTAAAAATACAAAGAAATCCTCTTGAATTGTTGCGCAACCAGTTTAGGATGATTTGTAAACATGTGAATTCCTACAATTTGCATTAAACATCATTGTAGTTTCTATCATTTCTTTACTTAAAATTAATGCTTTACTCACTAGTCTTCTTAAGGTAGTAAAAGGGAGATGAAAGTCTGACTTGAATTCCTTGCAGAAAAATTAATGGTCTCTACCACTGTGCTACAGTAATTCTTTTACAGGTACACACTTCTATTCAAGTATTGCAAAGAGCTAAGGCCACTTTTTTTTTCAAGAAAAGAATGTGTATGAACTTTTTTTCAACAAGCCACAACACTCTAATGAACTCCACAATCTTTTCTGAAAGATGTCTTAAATCTGTTGTTAGAGAAAATACATTTTTTTGGTGAAACAAAATCACCATTCATATTTAATTTTGAGATTTTCCTAACTTTTTCCTAAAGCATTATTGTTTAGTCCTGAAAAAGGACTATGCAACCCTGTGTTGTTTTCTAGAGTTCAACATTATCCCAGACAGCACAAACTATTTTGGACTCAGGAGCCACATCTCCATTCAGTACTGAATTCTGATGGTGCCAATCTTCAGGAGTTTAATTCTAATTTCATGATCTTATTCTCGGTGGGAAAGACAAGGTCAGAGTGAAAGGGAGGACAAAGGGAGAAAAAAGAGGGAAACAACAGATACTGGAGGGGAGTGTCTATGCTTAGTAGAGGCAAGGCTTTGTAAAAATGATCTAACCCTGAGATGATCAGTCTCTGTATCTATCAATCAATCCTACATTCTAACAATGCACCCAATTTCCCTATCATCCCTAAAACAGTGGACAGAGAAAGAAGTATTGCAGTTTCCTTGCTCAGTTCAATGCTGTTCCTTTGACTTGTCAAAAGAACACACATGATCACTTCTTTCAAGGACTAAGACCATTATTTCCCCTACTTTCCATCCAGAACCTAGAAACAGGTTACATTCTCAAGGTAGTAAAGAGAAATTGTGGTATTAAAGACAGGTATGGTATTTTAAGATCAAAATGTACAGGATCAGTACCAATATTGCCAATTAGATTTCCCCCCAGCAATAGTACTGTTTTATTTGTAAAAATTAGGAATGAATATAGCAGATTTTATTCTTAAGACACAGTTTTAGGACCAGATGAGAATCTGGGATAAACTGTTTTCCTATTTTAGTATTTCCACAGTAGTGCATCAAAAATTTATGCTAGTCATATGTTTCAGTATCATAACAAATATGTATAAGATGCATGTCTGCCTTCTATCTTCCTGCATAAAACATTAATTCTAAAGCATACAGAAAACCATCTGATACATTCTTATATTTTAAAAAAGTTACTATGTTAATAATTCTAACCACCCTTCCCCCTTATTTTCTTGTTAACTTGCCCATTATGACTAAGATGGCCATAGCTTATCATCAAAAGCTCAGATGAGGTGCTGATAAATACATCTGAGAACTTCAATGGACCAAAATGCAACATTTCAGTTCTGTTTCTGATGTCTAGGAAATACCATTTACCAGTCATTGTGCAAAATGCAAAGATTCCAATGATTATTTCATTAATTTATTAATAAGGGAAATATGAAACCAGAGAAAGTCAAATTGGAGGTATGCATAGTGAAAAAAATTTAAGGACTAAGGACAGGTTTGGAGGAAAATACAGAAATGAATGTATATGCACATCTAAAGATATAGCATCTTTGGGGATTTCCTAACATGTTATAGAGTCCATCAACTCCAAGATGTTTGGAAATATTTAATCAGGTGAGGTCTCATGTCATGTTTCTAGTTCAGAACGCTTGAATTTAAGGCATCTACATTCAAGCCTAGGGTTATCTACAAACTAACATGAAGAGGGACAATTGTTGAATACCATAAACCAGTCAGACTGAGGTCAGAGAAGAGCACCACAAGTACTCTGACACAGCAGCTGGGTGCTAAGTAATTCCTCTAGACAAGGTAACAGTTGCAATAAGCAATGTGAGGAGAGGCAGAATTTTATTTTATACAGTATCTTACATCATTTCTCAACTCTGGCAAATTGAAATTTGTATGGTAAAGTTCTTTCATCCTATGAATAGCCTCTTCGTTGAATCCAAATGACTTTTCCAACGTTTGTGTATGGTTTTATTCAAACCTCTTGTTTTATCATATAAGCTTTCAGGATACAAATTTAAAGTTAACACACAAAGCACCTTTCACCAGGTTCTGTGTGGCAGCACAACCAACCTTGCAGAAGACACACATTGCAAACTTAATAACTTATCACAAAATAAATTAAGTAAAAGTTCTACAAGCGCAATACAAGCACACAAGCAATGGACATAACTTTTTTGGTCTTTGGTGCATATACTCATTTCCTAAATCATTCAAGTAGAAGTTTCTCTGATTTCTTGGGGAAACGTGGGGATCAAGGTAGGGAAGGCCCAGATGAGCAATGTCCCCTTCTGCCTGCCTGGACACCTGAGACAGTCCTGAGTATCCATGATTCTAGGAGCAGCTGGTGGTGGTTCAGAATGATAAGGAAAAGCAGGAGTTGGGAACAAGGATGGGAAGAGCTGACTCTGGGAGTCTTTTGTGCTCAATCTTCAAGAAGGACATTTCTTTGTTCTCATGCCCAAAAGTAGAAAACTGGAAAAGACTCAAGGGTTTCAAACTGTCTCTACAGAGAACAGAAAGAAAGCAAGGTCACCTATTTTCTTCTCTTAACCTGACAAACCACTTGTGCTCCTAAATTTCAAAAGAAAAGAAGAAAATGAACTCCAGAGTGTCCATTGTTACAGCTGTCCATTAAAAAGTGAAGAGCTTAACACCGCTTAAATATTGTACTGTCCATTTCTTACAACCAGAGGGTATAGACCAATTAGATTCCAAAATGTTGTGACACTTCTATTTCTAACTCTCTCTTGACTGAGGACTTGAGTGAACTGGCCCCCTAATCTAAACTAAGAGGTAATTCTTTTCAGCCCTCATCTAAGACCATTTGGGATGCTGAAAAGAGGTGATTAAAAACATGCCTGTGTGTCAGCAGCAGGAGTGCAACAACCACTATGTTTAGTGAACAGTATCTAAAGGCAAAGGCTGTACCAGATTGCTTCTGGGATTCCACGTCAGCTGTCTTTAAAACCAGGTATAAGGGCCAGCAGCATTCTTGCTACGATGGAGATGTAGTGTATGTCAGGAGGCAGAAAGGCCCATAACTCAAATTGTCACAATGTTTTCGGTTTATTTGGAAGGTGTCACACAAGAAGCATTCTCCCCTGTTTTTCATTGATCTGGTTCAGAACATCAATCGTATCCCTGATTAAGGTCTCAAAGATCCCATCAGCTAGCTGCATCTTTACACAGAGTTCATCTTCATCATAGTTCACCCACTGAGCCTCCTCCTCATGGAGCTCTTGTACCTGGGATTTAAAAAGAATTTAAAAGACTCACCATCATACAATTCTTACTTGTTCTGATGTATAGTTCTTTGTGAACTTAAAATTTATAATTAAATCAAAACTAGAGCAGAAACTGGGAAACAATAGCCAAAACAACAGTCAAAGATCTATTTCTCTATATATGCATCAAGTCAATCTATGAACATAGGAACACAGTTACCCAAGAAATATGTTAAATTTCAGTACACAAGCCAACATATGCCACCAGGGATGTTTTAAGCATAATGCTCCTTGAACAGAGAATGAACCAGATAAAGGTTCACTTTCAAAGGCTACTGTATATAAAGGATAACCAAAAATATTGCAGAAAAGGAAATCAAAGCTCATAAAGATTAAAAGATTTGTCCAGGGTCACAGAATGAGTCTGTGGCTGATGTAGAACAACCTCCAAGGTCTCCTGGCCTCCCAGGTCAATGTTGGTTTTGCTACAATATATACATTCCACAATGTTCTGTCCACAGGTTTGTCTCCTGTTCCTAAACTCTTTTGGAGATCTCATTTATTCTCACAGCTGCAATGACACTTGTAATATCTATTAAGACGACTTCCAAACCTTTGGCCAATATTCCCTTTCTAAGCTCTAGATCTACGTTTCCAACTACTGCTCTGTCCAACTGTCACCTCAAATTGAACATGCTTAAAAACTAAATTCAGAGCAGGCAGGGGCACATTTGATAGAGCATTGGCCCTGGAATCAAGAAGACCTGAGTTCAATCTGATCCCAGATATTTACTAGCTGTGTAACCCTGGGCAAGTCACTTCCTCTCAATGACCTCCTAAAACAAACAAACAAAATACTAAACGCGCTGTTCTCCTCCACCAAATAACCTTTCTCCAGACTTCTGGTGAGGTGCTTTGTTCCAAACCACTTACTTTATTCCTTCCTCCCTTTGTTCTTCAATCCTCATTCATTCAGCTGCTCTCTCCTCACCCCTGCCTCTCCCTTAGCTCAGGCCCTCACCATCTACTGCACTAAATCTTGTAACAAGTCTTCCTCCTTTCACTTCTTCTTTCACAGAGCTGCCAGACTAACTTCCCAAAACACAGATAATGCATGCATTACTCAACTGGCAGTTGGTACCCAATGAACCAGGACTCAGGTCCCACCCTCTCACCCAAGTAAGCTCCCCTAACTGGCTCTGCAGCACCTTCTCAGCCTCTGTCAGAGTGCTGTTCTGTACACGTGAGCCAAACTGGTACCTTTCTGTTTTCCCCAAGTACTTGTTGTTCCACCTTTATGCCTCTGATTACACTGTTCTACAAGTACAGCACGTACATCTCATCTCTGTCTTCTGAAGTGCTACCTATCTTTCATGACTCAGTCCAAATATCAATTCTCTATTAAGGTTAACTTGATACTCTTAGTACCTACCTCATTCAATCTCCTTACCTTAAAGGTACGTAAAAAATCTGTCCCAGATAAAGTAAGTTATTTGCTCAAGGAGATTACATGTAGTAAATATCAGATATATCACAACTAGGACCCAAAATTCAGTGCCCTCTTCCCAATAATAGGCATACCTAGCTTCATCAGTACTTGTTATTAATCTAATTAATCAAAATTACTTTGGCTTACACTTTACTGGAAAACATCAATCACATGTATTGAAGCAACAAGCTGGCTGGGATTCAGGTCTCTATGTTAGTACAAAAGAAACTTTTATATTCAAAGGGAAAAAGTATATGTAGCATCCATCACACATTAATGTGGTATGGACAGAGCACAGAATTTTAAGTTAGAAGACCTGAGTATAACTCCTATTTCAGACATTTACTAGGCTCCATGTCCCTGGAGGCAAATCACATAACCTGTCTGCCTCAGTTTCTTCATTATCAGTCACATACAATTAATTTAAGCATGGCCCCAAAACTAAAAAAGTTTCTTTTTATGTTCTAGGAGGTAAAAGAAAGAATAAGAAATTTAAGTTGAAAAACTTGTAGGTCAATCTCCCCTAAAGATGAACGAAAAGTATGCTTCAGACTTTGGAAAGAGGGGGGCCATTAGTGATGTGTATGTGAAAAGTTCAGCTCAGTCTTCTCCATTAGCTAAAAGTGATTCAGGTCCAAAAGTTTCTTGAATTCTTTCTATCTTAGTGCCTTGCACCAACCAATGGACAACTATGGTTGATATTTAACCAATATTTGTTCAATGAACTGAAGGAATGAAGCTCAAGAGAGATTATTTTTAAATTTAAAGATACCACTACAACTAATGTAGAATATACATACAGAAAATACACAACAAAGGCTGGAAACAACTGTATTATCTAGTTTTACAATCCTAGGATAGATAACCTTTTAGTGTAGTAGACAGAGCAGAGCCTTCTGGTCTCAGGAAGACCTGGCATCAAATCCTACTTGTGACTCACAAATGGGTCAATTTACTTATCCCTCGGTGCCATAAAGAAACTCACTAAGCATATATAAGCTGTGGAGCAAGTGCTGATTTGTAATGTTAGAGGAATTTTTCTCAATGGGAATTCCTTACACCAACGGAATAATAAGTTTAGCTGAAAAAAAGTGATTATATATATATATATATATATATATATATATATATACACACATACATACATACATGATTAGTATAAATGAAAATGGTCTCAAAAATAAGAAGCTAGAAATACAATAAACAGAAGATTCAATATTTTAGTTAAACCAATCAATCACTTAGGACCAATTTTATTAGCCCAGGTTTTCAAAAAGTTCATGAATTTGGACAATGTTTATCAAAATCAAACATTGCTTAGCTTTAGTCACTGACCAGGATGTGATCAACTCGATCTCTCTTCTTCCGTCCAAATTTCATCATTTTCTGCCAATCTGTTTTGTGATGTGGTTCCTTTTTAAGGCTGAACAGCTTGAGTACTTCAGTAGCTATAAATTTCTGGGGAAAGAAGGAAAGAGGAGAAATGGGTAAAGGAGAAACAATGATGTGACCAAAATTTAGGTGTATAATTACTAGGTAAATACTATGTTCTGTCTAATATGAGATTAGAAAAGCCTTCAACTTATGATTTCACTTACTGATTCTGAGAAAGGTATTCAAATTAACATACTCATTTAGTTGATTTATATTTTTATATGATATTTTAATGTATGCACATATTGATAATTACCATACTTCTAACAGAATAATAATGAACAGCACTGATTTTAACAGCCATTTGTAATAATGGGAACTATTTAAATTGTCCTTTGATTGATTTTTGTAATCTCAAGCTGGCACAACCTCCCCGCTAAACAATTTCTGAAAGTGAAACAAAAGACAAATCTTATAATCTGCCATTAAATCAGAAAAAGTTTGGGGACAGGGATGTTGTAAAAGACAAATGCAAGACTTTAGCTTGGATCAAAAAAAATATAACTGTAGTTACTAAGAACTACTGTCACTTTCCTAAGAAAAATGTTTCTCCATATTTAAAGAAAAAAAGCATTTCAGTACTAAAATTAATGAAGTTCTGGGAAGAGAGGAAGGGAGAAGGGGAGGAAGGGAGGAAGGAAGCAAGGAAGGAAGAAAGGAAGGAAGACTTAGTAGCTGAAAAAAATGGTGCTAGCAGGGTTCTTCTATTTCACTCTTGTCTTTTGCATCTTTCATTATAGACTAGATCCTTCAACCAGGTAATGATTTTCAGCAATTAGAGTAGCTCTCACAGGTTGAGGGGATTCAAATCAAGGGATATTACTGTAAAAATTTTATGGTGATCCAGATCTCTAATAATATTCTATAAATTTGTTGAACTGGCAAAACTTCTCAAATAGGCAATAAGAAGTTATTAGTGTCTCACTGGAAAAGCATGTGACCTGAAAAATAGATCCAGGAGAAAGAATTTCAAAAATTGTGGGACTACCTGAAAGCCATGATCAGAAAAAGAGCACAGACATTCTTCCATGAAATTATCAAGGAAAACTGCCCTGATATTCTAGAACCAGAGGGCAAAATAAAATATTGAAAGAATCCACCGACCACTTGCTGAAAGAGACCCGAACAGAGACACTCCTAGGAATATTGTGGTCAAATTTCAGAGTTCCCAGATCAAGGAGAAAATACTGAAAGCAGCTAGAAAGAAACAATTAGAGTATTGTGGAAACACAATCAGGATAACACAGGATCTGGCAGATTCAACATTAAGGGATCAAAGGGCTTGGAATAGGATATTTCAGAAGTCAAAGGAACTGGGACTGAAACCAAGAATCACCTACCCAGCAAATGGGAGTATAATACTTCAAGGGAATAAAAGGTCATTCAACAATATAGAGGACTTTCAATCATTCATATTGAGGAAAAGACCAGATCTATACAGAAAATTTGACTTCCCAAGGCAAGAATCAAGAGAAGCATGAAAAGGTAAAACAGGAAAGAAAAATCATAAAAGACTCTCTAAAACTGTTTTCATTACTACATGGAAAGAAAATATTTGTAACTCTTGAAACTTTTCTTAGTATTTGGGTAGATGGAGAGATTGTACACAAACACACACATACACACATAGAGTACAGGGTGTGTTGAATCAGAAGAGATGATATCCACACCCAAAAAATAAAATAAAAATAAAGGGGTGAGGGAGGAAAATACCAGGAAGAGAAAGCGAGAAATGGAAAAGGGCAGGTTATAACTCATAAAAGAGATAAGAAAAATCTTGTTCAATGGAGGAGAAAAAGGAGAAGGGGAGAAGGGAAAAATGAAGCTACTCTCTCCACATGTGGCTGAAGGAGGGAATAACATGCTCACTAAATTTGATATGAAAATTTATATCATACCACAGGAAAGTAGGGGAGGAGGCAACAAGTGGGGTGAGAAAAATGACAGAAGGGAGGGCAAATGGGAGAAGGGAGTCACTAGAAATAAACATTTTCTAGAAGGGACAAAGTCAATTGTGGGGGGAAAAATAAAGGGGGATAGAGTAGGACAGAGTGCAATATAATTAGTATTACACAACATGATTATTATGGAAGTCTTTTGCAAAACAACACATATTTAGTCTGTATTGAATTGCCTGCCTTCTCAGTGGGGTTGGAGAGGGAGGGGAGCAGGGAGAGAAGTTGGATTTTGAAGTATTATCAACGAATGTTAAGAGTTTTTATCATATAATTGGGAAATAAGAAATACAGGGAATGGGGTATAGAAATTTATCTTGCCCTACAAGAAAAGAGAGAAGATGGGGATAAGGGAATGGTGGGGTGTGATAGAAGGGAGGGTACATTGAGGGAAGGAATAATCAGAATGCAAGGTATTAGGAAGCAGGGGGAAGGGAGTGATGCGGAGAAAAACTGGACATGTTACAAAGTGAGGTAAAAGCAATTAGTATTAAAACAATTGACTGAATTAATTACTGAGAATAAATCAATGACATCTTTAGTTTGGGGAAAAGAGTTTCAGTCTAAATTTTCTAGAGGAAGGCAACCTTGGGTAAAATCTGGCATTGATGGAAAAGTTAAGGTTTTAATGGTAAATTTGATTTTATGATTGCTATTTAATCAGAAACTAGAACCTGTATAGAAAGGCATGTAAGTCACTTAAGACTTGCCTCAAAAGATATTTCTTAGCCAAAGTGAAATTATAATCATATTTGAAACCTGGTTATTGGAACCTGCCATTTTTGGATGTTATGGGACTATTAAGTGACTGTTCTTCTGAGTCTAACTTCAGGTATGGATAGCAAGAAAGGTGGTCTGAGTCTCCAATCCATGATGCCAGTAAGCCTGTGAGGTGCTAGTATGAACCGCAGAAGGGGATCTCATGGGAAGGGAGGGAGAGTGGCTGTTTAGCCTGGGCTGAGGTAGGATTCTCCCGTCTCAATTTCCCCACTGACACCTGGCAGACTTTAAGCCTGACTGAATATAAGTGGACAATCTAATCCTGCCTGGAACTGACATGAAGTTGGGGAGATATTGTATCCCTGCAATATCCCTACTCTTGGTGTTAGTTTCCTATAGTCAAAAGGTTTGTAAGCTTAATACCAGATCTATTCAATTATAGATTATTGGTAGGGGAACATCTGAGGTTAAGTCTAAAATTAAGCTATTAGGCATAGGACTTTAGATCAACAACAGTAAGTTAGGGTCCTTTAATTCTTAGTAATACTGTGGAGACAGATCAAGAGCTTGTGAAGTTAGCAACATAAATGTTATTTGTGTCTCAGTTGGTTAACATTTAAAAATAAAAATTCTTTTGCGGTCAATATTGTAAATGCTTTAAAAAGAAGTATCACCTGACCAAAAGTCTGAATTGTTTTATCTGTTATAAATTGTGTTAAAAATGAAAAATTATATAAAAAAAAAGAGGATATTAGTGCATTCCTATTAATATAGGGGCAGCATGGTAAAAAGGATAGAGAGCCATTCTCAGAGCCCTGCTTGATGTAAAACGGTACATGGTGCTGGACAAGTCACTTAGATAACTCCATGACGTGTTCAATGGCAAAGGGAAGTTCCTCATTAGAAGCTTTTTCCCCTTATGAGGGCCAAAGGAAAGGTAATAATAATTCACTTTAAGGTCTAAATGTATATATATATATATATATTTATATAAATGCTTTATATGTCTTATCTCATTTAATTTAAAAAAACTCCTGTAGTCTGGTTTACTGAGGCCCTTTTTACTGTGGACTCTAAGGTGGAACCACCTTGATTAAAGCATTACAGGGTTTGTTTGTTTTTTTGAATGTTTAACTAACTCTTTCATGTGAAGATAATGTCGACAATTTGGTCCTCCCCAAATCAGAAATCCTATGGGACAACTATAGCTAAGATTTATGTCTACAAACCAATATGGCTGCAAAGATAAGTCCATTGAAAATTTTTCAAAGATAGGTCACAAGATAAGTTGTATCCAAAATTTATGTTTTAAAACAGGGATTCTTAACTTGGGATCTGTGAACTTTTTTGTTGTTTAATTTGATAACTTTATTTCCATAAAACTGCTTCTTTTGTAAACCTGCTATTTTATTTTATGCAACTAAAAACGTTATTCTGATAATGATTTTATGATAAAAGGTTTCATTAGACTATCAGACTATCAAAGATGTCCATGACACAAAAATACGTTAAGAATGCCTCTTGTAAAGAGGTTGCAAATCTCTTTAGAAAGGGTGGAAACAGTAGATGAGAGGAAATGGAGAGGGAAATAGTTTATGAAGAAATTCCATCTACTCAAAGCAGGTTGGCACTTTTGGGGGGGGGGGGCGGTTAGTTGGTTTGATTTTTTTCTTGTAGTTTTATGGTGGTACTTTTGTTTTGTTTTCATTTAACACTGTACACTAGGTTTATTGTCAAAGAGCACAACAGATGTCCTGGTCGGTGGGGTTGGAGAAGGATCTTTGGAGCCAAGAATCTATAGAGGAGGCGCTGCTTGTAATCATCCATGCCAACAGCAGCTGCCAGGGTAATGGGTATATGGTGTTCACCACAGGATGGCCCACAGTGGCTGGCAAGCATAATGGTTTGGGTATCCCCTATTGTTTGTCTCCAACAAGGTCACTCTTCCACCCAGGTGGGTGTTCCCTGATCAAGGCTCACATGCTACTGAGAACTGAGCAAGGGTTTCTCAGCCCTGGAATTCAACTACAGGGCTACATCAACTGCAAAGTAACACTTTTAAAACATCATTCTGACAAATTCAAATTTTGGCTGTCATCCATTATGTCTTGTGGCTTCTGTTCTTCCTCTTCTTTCTCCTCGTTTTTCTTTCTATTTTTTCCCCAACAGAAAAAAAAAGAAAAAAACCAGAAAGACACATTTTTCTTGGGGGAAAAAAGGTGGTTTCATTCCCCTTAAAAGAAGAGTGATGACTCCAGCTCTCACTGGACTTTCTCTGTGAAGTTCTCAGGAAAAACACCTTGGCATTTCTCCAGCTCCTTATGCTGGTGCCAGTCACTCTCCTTCACACCCATCAGCCAGCCTTCATCCTGCTCCTCAGGGTTCTCAAACGGAATCACCAGCACCACGTCACCAGCCTTCAGCTGCAGTTCATCACTGTCTGTGGCTGTGTAGTCATGCTGTGCCTGCACCTTGAACAGGAATCCTAGGGGCAAGTCAGACCTCCTGGAGGGAGCACTGCCCTCCACAGTTCCATTCACGGTGGCTGGGAAGGTCTCCACCAGCACAGCAGGCAGGGAGCTAGAAGCCCTGTCACTTGCTGCCATTTCATTGGCTCCTTCAGCTACGGCCTCTGGTTTTGTCGTGCCAGCCTCTGTCACATCTCCTGGCTGAGATGGCGACTTGGGGATGGCAGCCCCAGGAGTGTCCAGGCTGGCTGGTTCAGGCTTGCGGTTGACCTTGATCTCAGGGGTGTCAGCTGGGGAACCATCGGGTGGTGGCGAGGGACTCTTGTTCCCTTTTGTGGGGGCACTGTCACTTGGCTGGGCCTTGATAGTGAATGTGTTGCTGTTATGCTGCTTCTCCAGGCTCACTAGCACATCACTCAGGTTTTGATTCATCTCTTTGTGGAAATTTTCTTCCAGGCCAGCAATGCTCTGGAATGTGTCAACAAAGAAACCAACAAGGCTATTCCACAGAGATGGCAACTCTTCCTGCAAGTCAACATTCATCTCCTCAAATACCTTCTGAGCTTTGATGAGCTCCTCCTCAGCCTGATTTCGGAGCAGGTTAGTTTGAGCTACGAGATGAGCTTGCAGTTTCCCTTGGCACCACTGGGGAGCAGCTTTCTCAAGCAGCAAGACAGGCTTGGCAATTTTGGCTTCATCCTTCTTTTTGGCGGTTTGAAGAGACTCATAATGGTGGTGGGCACTGTCACAGTCCACCAACTTCCTTCCACGCTTAGCAATTTGTGATTTGATGTCAGGAAATTGGCCTAGACGTAAGTGTCCGTGGTCAGAAGTGCCTGGTCTACCAGTTTCTGATGGTAATCCATCCAAAGCAGGTCATTGTTTTCCGCTATTTTGCTTGTCTCCTCTCTCCTGGGAAAGTCTGGTTCATACACCTCTTGCAGACACTCCATTAGCTTCTTAGAGGCTTCATGCATTGCTTTGACAGATGCCAAGTAGGTGCGGAGATCCTTTTGCAACCTGGTCCCTTCGGTCAGCTGTTTACTGAAGTTCTGGATGCACTACTCGAATTGCTCATCCTTAGTCTCATCTGCCTTCCCTAACTTCTGTAGGACCTCCAGGTAGCCTTCAGCTACTTCCCATCCTTAATCCCATTCTCTTGATTCCTAGAGTCTGGCACTTTTTCTTAACTTATAGCCTAAGAGATTGTTGGAAAGGTTACACAGTATTCTAAAATCACTATAAATAAATCTTAAAATTTTTATATGCTATAGTACTTGCTAAACTTCCTTTAAATTCCTCAACTTTTCTTAATTGCATGGAATGTGAATGTAGATAACATGATAGTTAAAAATAACATTTTGGTTTTTAAAAAGGGCTCAAAGTTGCTTTTCAAATACATCCCTTCACTGTTTACTAAAAAGTAAGAAGGGAACATTTTTCCATTTTTTGTCCTACCTTGATTTCACCAAGGTCATTTGGATTTTTTACTCTTCGGAAATAACTGGAGTTGATCCTACATGGTTTCATCCAGATAGGCTGATTCAGATTGGGATCTTCAGCAAATATTTCTCCAAAAATCTCTTTTGTCAAATCAAAGACCGCCTTGACAAAGGGGGAAAAACAGCAAAATTAAGAACCCCAAATTTGGCCAATACAAGATCTTCCCAAATTAGCCGAGTCCTAAAAAAACATACCTGCTTGTAGACCCTTTTACTGGTGCTTTCCATATCTTGACCCCTACAAGCACTGCCCAGCAGCTTTGTGGGAATGCTGAGGCTTTGAAGATCATGGCCCATCTCTTTCCATTTCCAAAGTTCCTCAGCTGCAGCATGGACTAGTGCTTCTACCTCTTCTGCAGTATGTGGAACAGCCAATAGTGTCTCACATGGCTTTGGAGGTAGTACTTTTTTTGACTCTGCCATTGGTGGCACAATTGGTTCTTCCACCTTCCTTTGTTGGACCTGGTGGGAGGAACTCAAGCCAAAGTCTTCATCAAACCAGTCTTGGTCATCTCCTAATGCACTCAGGAATTCCCGACTGATTTCAAGCTCTGCAAGCCTCTTAGCAAGTTCTTCCTGCCCACTGGCACCAAACACAGGGCTCCCCTACAGAAGATAAAACACCATTTAGCAATCTCAAAACCACTGGTAGAAATATTTAAGAAAAAAAAGCAACAGTTTACTTGTACATTCAATTATTTCTCTACATTATTCTCCCTATATCTTTTACTTAATAAGAAAAACAGAATAGTGGCTATTAATATGAACTAGTTACTTTAAACATTCCATTTACAAACAATTCTGCTTACATGTCTTATGACTAGATTTTTTTTTTAAATTATTGGTAAATTACATCATAAATCTTCTGTGTTGTAAATCTGGAAATAGGATGTGGATTTTCTCACCTCTGGTGTGAATCTGGCTCAGGTTACTAAAAAAGCATTACTTTTGTTCAATTGTCCAAGAATAACCTGAATAATTGATGGTCCTGATGTATGTCATAGTGGACATATATATCCATTTAACCAGACTCATCATCATAATGAAAGCTGACATTTATGTAGCGCTTTAAGATTTACAAAGCGCTTTACATACATTTTCTGATTTGTTCATCCTAACTAGCAGTCTCTGCACAAAAACCATGACTGAGTAGCTAGTCAGACAAATAGCTCTCAGGCATCTCTCCAACAATAAAGGTCAGAACCAGTAGTAAGGCAATATAGAATAAGCTTGCACAGTGATCTATTTGGACACCTAAGCTGGCAACAGTACATGAGGTAGTCAACTTAGCAGTTTTTAATGAATACTATAATCCTTACATGACTGCCATGTGTTTGTGACATCTCTAAAATATCTCCTTGTGATGTAATAGAGGACAGTTAGAGAGAGAGAGAGAGAGAGAGAGAGAGAGAGAGAGAGAGAGAGAGAGAGTTCTGTTTACTTGTAAATATCATGACTTCAATGGATTAACTAAGAAAACAAGACTCTCCTCTAACTTTTTAAGATAGATTCAGTATAGATAATTCATTAGTTACCTAACAGTTACCATACTTAAGGGAGAAAAACTATTAGGGTTTGTATGTACACAATTTACATAATTCAATGGTAACTTACTGACAGCATTTTTATGTGAGAAATACTCACTGGTCTGGGGCACATATCTGGAGAGGAAATGTCTTCTCTTTCATCATCTACTTCAGCCTTTAAAAACAGACCCGGCAGATTACTAGGTGATTGCTCCTCATTATAATTAGATGGGACTCTGGAAAACACTTTTTCTTGGTCATCATCATGGAGCTCCTGGTTGCTAAGCTGGATTTTCTCATTCTTAACCTTCTTAATTTGTTGCAACTGATCAACTGTATCCTTCACAAAGGTTTTTAGCAGGCTATCTGTTAGTAAGCTGACAGTTTCCAATTTTTTTGATTTTTCTTCCGCACTAAGTGATGACCTCAACTGAGCTTCTAATTGGTTTTTTTCTTTAGTTAGAAGGTCCAGGAGTGGGGTTGAAGGTTTTCCCAAAACTTGCGAAGGTAAACTCTCTTTCTCTTCAAGCAATTCTTTTGTCCAATATTCTTGTTGCCTTCTCAATTCTTCAGAAAGGACAATATCTAAAGTATCTTCCAATACAAAAGTAGTAACTTTTTCGATGGCACCAGAAACAAAAAAGGAAATATCATTCTCATCTTTTAAGGAACAAACTATAGAATCTCCTAACGACTGCTCTTGAGCAACAGCTTCAGCAGCCCCAGAAATCTCCTGTGTGTGGTCTACTTTACATATGGATTCAGCCTTACTGCTTCTTTCCACTGAGGTTTCCACTATGTGCATGCTAACTGGAGATTTCTCTTGGAAATATTCAATTGAATCTCTTTCCCTATTAGACTCAGGTGCCTCTCTGTCTTTCTGTTCTTGTTTTTGATGCTGATTATCTTGTTCATTAGAGAAAGCATCTCCATTTTCATCTACAAAATTACCAAAGTTTTCTGGAATGTGAGAGATTTTCTGAGGGGGAGCAAAAATCCCATGTTTCTCTTTACACTTAAAGTATGTAATGCCATCATAAGTTCCATTGTTATTTCCTTCAGGCTTGTCCAGTTCTACTCCAGCCCAAAATCCTTTAGCAAACTCTGTCAAGCCTTTAAATCGAAGAGTGCCAGGCTGAACGTTACTGATAAGGACTCTGTCACCAAGATGGAAATTCAGCAGCTCATTGGCTTCAGCAGTAGAAACAGAGGTCCATGATGGTGCCTCAGTGACACCAGGTTCATTCTCCACATCACTCCGTTCCTTACTTTTCATAAGTTCTGTTGGGGATTTAAGTTCTAACAGTCTTCCAGAATGGGCACTTCCAGAAATGGACAGACTTTTCTCACTAAGGCATTCACTGATTTCATCATCGCTACCAAAGCTGGTGGCTTTACTTCTCGAGTTCTTTGTCAGTGGCAGTTTTTCTCTCTGTGACTGAGAGTCTCTTCTGGAAGATAACACAGGTGACAATTCAAAGTCATCTTTGTACAATTCAGCGGGTGTTTCTTCAACTGAAGTTTCTTTCTTGGGAGATGATGCCTCAAAATCATTTGAGTAGGACATCTCTCTAAGAGCAGAAAGTTGCTCTGAAAGGGCTAAGTCTTGTTCCTCTGTAATCTTTTGTCTGTAGAAGGCTTGTTCTGATTTTGCACTCAGATTTTTCTCCACATCATCTCTGTTCTTTTGGGCCTCTTTTATCATGTCCTCTTTTTTCTGAAGTTTTTCTATGGCTACTAGGCTGTGTGAATCTTCTGGGGCCTTTGTAGAGTCTAAATTAGAAAGACCTTTCTTTGAGAGAATCTCAGGTGAATCTCCCTGTTCCAGGTCTAGTTTCAACAAGACACAAGATTTTTCAGAGAGTTTAGAATAAGTATCTTCAATCTCACTCTCTTCTGATTTTGCATATTCCACCACCTCTTCCTGGATCTCAGATTTATGACCATACTCTTCTTTCAATTTAATATCCAATACACTGGAGATTCTGTCATTGTTTAGATCTTTGAAAGGAGATAATAAAGGCACATTTTCCAGATAATCCCCAGACTCTGCTCTGGCTCTCCTTGATACTTTGAGGTTTGGTGATGGGTTTGGAAGCTGTTCTACACGAATATCCAAGTCAGCAGGTCTCTTGGCAGGTGTAGACAAAGATCTCTCAAATAAAGATTTTTCAGAACTTGAGAGTGAAGCATCTGAAAGACATAATAAAGAAAGCATACCATCAAAGTCATCACAACACAATCTTTCAGCTACATGCTAGCCATGTACAAATAATATTTGTAGCCAAGGCAATTAAAATGAAGAAGAAAAACGAAAACTTTGGAAACAATAGCTAATGAAAACTCTTCAAAAAGCCAGGAGAGGCTTTTTGTTTTTGTCTTTTAATAAAGGATATCAAACAAGAATTAAAACAAATTTGGAAGAATCTTTCATGTACCACCTTAAAAACTTAAAAAGAAAGAAAAATAGGCATATACTGGTAGAGACCATTTTCTGTTTACAATTTAGTCAGAGACTGGTCAAAAGCAAAACTACAATGAATATGCCATAAATTACTCTTATTTTCAAGTCTTACACAGGAAGGTAGAAGTGAGGGATAGAGGAAGAGATGGAATTTAATGTGAACATGCACAGTTATTTGGCAGCTAGGTGGCACAGTGGATAGAGCGCTGGGCTTGGAGTTATGAACACCTGAATTCAAATATAGCCTCAGACACTTAATACTTGTGTGACCTAAAGCAAGTCAATTCACCGCTGTTTGCCTCAATTTCCTCATCTGTGAGCGAATGGGGATGACCATAACAGCACCTACCTTCCAGAACTGTCACAAGGCTCAATGAGACAGAAATTTTAAAGTGTTTAGCCTAATGCCTGGCACACGGTATAGGAGCTACATCACTGTTAGTAATTATTATTTCAAATGCTCCAAAATGATCTTAAAGCTCTCTAAAAACGTGAAACCCAAATATGATTTTTCAACTTTTGGGGAGGGAGGGAGAGGATTACAACATAAAAATTCTGATTTTACAACTATCAGAATACAAAGAAGAGGAAAAATTACCTCAGCTGGTCATTTTTTCAATAAATAAAGACAATGTGGCTCTCTGAGCTTGACTGCTCTGTGTTAAATATGTACTTTATCATTAGTTTGCCATATAACCTTTTCCATACCTCAGTTTTTCTCATCCAACGGGACAAATGAAAATAGCTTCAGATGAATTCTATAAATTAAAAATTCACTTCACAAATGAAAAAGAATTTTATAGAACAGACCGTAAAATAGCCATCTATTGTTGCTTAAGGTATTCATTACAGAATAAAATATAGACTTTCGTGTGTTCTGCACAAATCCTTAAACTTCATTATGTCTCATGTTACATACCAAGATGTTCAGCAATAGACTCCAGGGATCCTCTGGACCGTTCTGACTCAGTCAGTGATTTCCAGTTCTTTGCTGCTTCAGGCCTGAGGTAGAAAAGTTAATAAATGAAGAGAAGCAGAGAGCTCTGTGATGGTAGCATATCTAGTCAAACAAAAAAGTGGAATGTTTAGGAGTCCCCACAAAGGGTGGGATTCAACTTCTAAAGAACTCTATGAGCAACTCACCTGGAGGCCCAACTCCAACTCAGCACCTCAGTAAGTTCTGATCTTTGTTATAAATATGCAGGGTAGACGTAAATTCTTCCCACACGCAGTTTTATGGCACACTTAAATACACTGAATATTATAAAGTTTCTGGGGTTGGGGTTGGCTCAGGCAGACAAAAACAACTTTTACCAAAATCAGAGAGGTATATTTGTTTTTAGTAAAAACTGTAAAATAAGCTAATATTGCAGCGTGACTACCAACATTTTCCCATTTGTTTCAAACCCTTCACCCCAAACTTCGTATATTCCATTACGACACTGGACGATGCAGAAAATAAATGATCAAAAAAGGCCAACCTGTGAAGTGGTGGTGGCTTGATCTTGGGCCTGTCAGTAGCTAAGGAGGGAGTTTTAATCTGAGGTTTAGCTGCTGGTGATGGCTCCAGGTCCCGACTTAACTCTGCCTCTGTTTTCTTGATAAATTCATCATAAGACTATGTTTTGAGAAAATGAAGCTGAAGTTAGTATTCAGAATTAAGACTTTTCAGAAGACTAGCAATCAAGAACTTTAATCACTTCCAGTTTAAATCATTTTTTTTCTTTCTTTATTTGTATCTTGCCCCGCCAAAACCCAGACTTGGATTATTTCCAACATTAAAGCAATAAATTCATATTCAAGCATTGTGAACATTTTTGGAAAAGGGCTGTTTTCCGCCTTATCTTTATGGTGTGATCTAACGCTGTATTTAATATTTAAATTTGTAAACCTACTCTGGTAAATTCTGGAAAAAAACTACCAATGAGTTTAATGCCCCAAGTCTTAATTTTATCTCTGTGAGAATTACCAATGTTATTTGTAGGCAAATATTACCCAGTACAAGAATGGATATGGTTATGCTACCTGAGAAAAACATGGTCTGCTAGAAGGTTTTTAGGAAGTTACATGATCCCTGGTCTATAGTTTTATCTAATCTTCAATTTCTTCCCGATAGATGCCAGCTGATATTTTAAAAAATATCACAGGGCAGTCCTGAGGTATTTAGAGATCCTTTGGGATTGGTTCAGGCGCTTGCTCTAAAACCCTATCTAGGATAGATTCTATGTCCTAAACCTGTCACAAGTTTTGGAATGCAATTGTGCCTGTTTGTCATTTAAAATGCTTCAGAATCTACACGTGGCCTATTTTTCCAGGCTTCCTATCAATCAAATCATTCACTCAACAAACATGTATCAAATAGCAGATACTATCTATCTGCTGGGAACTATTCTTGCACATTACCCTTTTACAAGCTACACTCCAACCAAACTAGCCAAGCCGCTATTTATCTTCAATCAGAGTACTTCTGCACATCAGGATGCTTTCCCTCCTCATTTCTGCCTCTTAGAATGCCTCGTTTTCTTCAAGGCTCAGCTCAAGTGTCAATTCCTACATGAGGCCCAACCTGATTCTCCAGTTGCAACTCTCTGTTCCCAGAAATTATTTCGAATATATTTTTTATTTGTTGTTTTCCTTCAACAGAATATAAGTTCCTTGAGGGCAAGAAATATTTGTTTTTGCTTTGCAATCCCAGAATCTAACATAGTAGTTGGTACATAGCAGGTTCTCAGTATACATGCTTATTGAATGAAGTATCTGAAATGCTGTCAAATAGACTTTCTATCAAAAGCTATACTTGCTCAAACTAGTATTCTGTCATGAAGAGCATTAAAGAAACTTGTGTGGGAGGGTCTATTCTCTATTGTCTTGGGTATATTTGAAAATATTCCCCCCCAACCCCACCCCATCATCTATGATGTTTATTATTTACAAATGTACCTCTTGATGAACCATTTCAACTCTACACTGCCCTTTCTCGAATCCCTCACTGCTCTTGCCCTGTCAAAAACCCAGCCTTGGATTATTCCCAGCATTCAACCTTCACTCTTATTCACGTTGCTGAATGATGCTGGAAAAAAAACCACAAAACCAGGCTGCCTGCCTCTACTACAAATTTTTATTATATAATATCAAGTGGGCCTTCGATGCAGCAAGGCAATCCTTCTACTAACTGATTCACTATCCCATTCACCACAGTGGCTTTTCATCCCTCCTCAAATCTCCCAGGGCTCCTCCCTCCCCTTCTCAGCTGAGGGGTTTGTCTCTTATTGCACTAAAAAAAAAAGTCTGTTTACAGAGTTTCCTCTTTTCCCTGCCTCATCTCATACCCCTCAAATATTTTCTACCAGTATCTCCTCCACTTTATTTTACATGAAGAATTGGCCCTTCTCCTTGCCAAATTGCTGTTTCTGGTACACTGCACTCCATCTTCAATCAGGGTACTACAGCACATGCCAAGATGCTCTAGTGTCTCAACATGCATAAGTGATCCCCTGCTATCTGGTTTTCTCCAGCAGATTGTCTTCTCTATCATCCCTTATTCTCACTAATTACCAAACGTTCTCTGTCTATTGGATGCTTCCCTACTGCCTACATTTGTGCCCACATCTCTCCCATTCTCACTTCATCCATCTCTACTAACTTCTACCTTTTATCCTTCCTCCCTTTTTTGGATACATTCCCTGAGAATGTTGTCTACAATGGATGACTCCATTTCTTTTCCTTTCACTCTCTTATCAATTTATTGTGGTCTGGCTTTTGAACTCAGCAGTCAACCAAAATTCTTCCCATGGTCTTGTGGTTGCCAAATCTAATGTTTTTTTCTCAATCCTCATCCTTCTTGACTTCTCTTTAGCCTTGACACATTGTTGATTATCTTCTTGTTTTGGGGACACTGCTCTCTCCTGGTTCTCTCACCCGAATGTTCCTCTACTTTATCTATCCAGGGTATGCCCCCTACCCTTGGGTGTCACACAGGTCTCTGTCCTGGGCCCTCCTCTTCTTTGTTCTTCTCCTGAACTGTTCCATTTGGTGATCTCATCAGCTCCTATGGTTTCAATTCTCTCTGAGCTAATGACTCTCAAACCTCCTTATTCTGCCCTAACCTCTCTCTCAATTTTTAGTCTCTTCTCTTCTCTGTTTAATTAATCAATCAATAAACATTTATTAAGTGCCTAATATGGCCCTGTGCTAAGTGCTGGGAATAAAAAAAACCGAATTTGTAAAAAGACAGTTCCTGATTTTAAGGGGCTCACAGTCTAATGATGATCTATTTCCACACTAACCCTTGCCCTTGTGCCTCCTTCTCTATTCCTCCTGTCACTCTATTATGTACAGGTTCTTGTCACCATCTTGGACTGACACGCTAGGTCTTCCTACCTCTAGTATTTCCATCCTTCACATCAATAGGAGATTAAATTTCCTTAAGCACTTACCTAATTGCTTTAACACAACTTTTACAAACTGGTACTAACTGAACTTGTTCAGCCTCATCTAATGATTGGCTTCTCTTCTAAGCTACAGTCTAACTATTTGTCACCTTCTATAAGTTTCTCTGCTTCTGTACTTTTCTGTCTTTGCCTTTACTCTGCTGTTCTCTCTGGAAATTCTTTTAGTGGATGAACTCCTTCCTAAAGGAAGTTCCTAAAGTTCCCAAATATCGCTTTCCCATGAAAGCCTTCCTTGATCTTCCAACTGATAATGACCTTTCTCCCAAGCCTACACTGTCACTCTGCAACATTTAAGGCACGGAGGTATTTTTTTTTACATTCTCATGTGTGTATCACATAGAATCATAGGTTCTCAGAGTCATCAGGTTACAATCATACCTCAGTTAAGAATATTCTGTAGTCACCCAACCTCTGCTTGTGGATCTCCAAGAAATAAAGAATGTACCTCTTCCTGAGGCAGCCCATTTCACTTTTGAATGGGGCTTTCTGCCTTACATCAAGCCAAAATAGTTGCATGGTTCGTTGCTCTGCCCTGGTGGACTAAGGGAAACAAGTCTAATTTCCCTTCCATATGACATCCTATCAGATATATGAGCCACTCTTCAAGTTGTCTTTTTCAGGCACTAGTTCATCAACTGATGTCTTTGCAGCAGCATGTTTGCTGAACTGAATCAAGTTATTTAAGGCATCATGCAACATGTAAGTTTTTAGTCTGTTGACACTCTTCAGAACATGCTCAGCTTGTTAACTTCCTAAAACATGGACACTAAACTTGCACACAATGCCCACATTTAGTCTGATCAAAGTGGAAGGCAGAGTATTCTACCATTCTTCATACTAACTACATTGTTATTCATTTACTCTAAGATACTTTTCCTTTTTTGGCAACCACATCACACTACTGATTCATACTGACCCTGCATTTTACACTGATCCTATACTTGTGAAAGTGACTTTTAGAAATTTGAGTAAATTTCATCGTATCAGTCTGCCTCAATTGAATTCCAATTCCATCACATAACTAAGATTAACTAATCTTCCCATTTTCAGTTATTCAAATTTGACAAACATGCCATCTATATATGTCTTTATCAAAGTCTTAGTCTACATCACAGAGCGAAATCATGTCTTAATTTTTTTTACATTATCTCAGAAAACTGAAGAAATGGCTTTATTTGGTATTTTCAAGATGCTTCACCTGTAGGAGACATTGGTGTTGTAAGAGAAACCATATCAGGTTTTCGTGAAATTCTGTCCAATTCTGCCTAAACATCTGTGAAGACAGGTTTCTGGCCTGACTTTTTTGCCAACGGTGGTAACTGCTCCCGCCACCATCATTACCACCTCCAGGGCTGCTGCTACCAACGCCAGGGCCCCCAGGAAAGCCAGGTTTTTTTTTTTTTTTTACTAACAAATTATTGAAAAAGCTAGAAGGATAACTTTCACTTGTAGCTCCAGCTTTCATATTTGGATCAATTTTTTTTGACCCAGCAGGGACTGGTGACATGCTGGTCACACTGGATGACACTGAACTAGTAGGTATTTGAGGGGAATCCCCAGGAACTCATGGAGAGGAATCCATCAGCTTTCCAGCTGTCATTGATGGTTGCTTTGCTAACTAGGACTGTTCCTTCATAAGAAATACTTGGTCATCTTCTGCTACAATTTCCTTCTCATGAACAACCTTTTGGTTATGGTATCTTCAAAATTCTTTTAATTGAAAGTTTGAAAATTTTCACATAAAATTCCTATTTTCTTATCATTATCCCATCCTGTTGGAATAAATACTGCATCCTTTCCCACAACAACAGAAGGAATCTTAAAAGGGAATCCATATAATTCTGGACAATGTACTTATATAATAAATCTGTATTTTTATTTTCCTTTACTGAAGTGTAAGAGCTGCACCATACTGTAAACAAAACTTCCAGATACGTGACTGAATAAAGTCCAAATGTTCATCTCTGTAATCATGTTCTTTTTCCAACACACTAATGGCATCACACTTTGTGCAAACTATGAGCACTGGGACACTTAACTTATATGTGTGTCTGCACCCAGAGGTAACATGACACTATTATCTCTGTCTTCCTGTAATGTTCTTCTTCTCTGTGGAGATGCTGGGAAATCTTCTTCAGGCTCATCATACTTTTGGAAATCTCTAAACAATCTTTTCCATTTCTTTCATTTTCTCAGAAGGAATTTTTAGATGATCAATATGTTCTCTCACAACATCTGCCCATTTCTGTAAAGAATCCAAAGCACTCCAAGGCTTTGACATGTCAACAACCAGAATAACTAACGTATCTCTCAGACAGCTGGTTTCCATTGTAAACTTAAGGAGCCCTTTATGATACAAGTCTCCATCTAAGATCTACATGTTACATCTTATTTGACCACCTCTGTCCTCATCACGAACTCTCAAGTACAAATACTCTGCCACTCTCCCCTTCTTGCACTCCTCCATTCTTCCCTAGATTCTCCCTATCAAGCTTGTTTTTCCAGTTCCATCTTCACCCAGCAGCAACATGTTCTTGCTCGAGGGGAGCTTGGAGTGGGTGGAGACCTCGCTGAGGATACAGGACCAGAGGTTCTGCTTGTCCTCATCCTTGTGCAGCTGGGTGGGACAAAGCCACTGGCCAGGGCAGGCAGCAAGGAGCTGAAGGAGCCGGCTCTCCCCACAGTCACCATCTTGGTTGGGACTCCTTAAATTTTTTATCTGTCCTCCTACTTACCAGAGTCCCACACATACCAATAAATATTTAATACATGTTTGCTGAATTGAAACTAAAGTTATTTAGGATGTCATGCAATGTGGCTTTAGGATGCCTTCTATGTAGATAAAAGTAGAAAGTAAATGAGGTGAAATGTGCTATAATCTGAAATGTAGTTTTTCCCATGTATACAGCCCAATAGAATGGAGCAGCAAATATTCTCTTATGCGATTTTACTTTTCCAGAATAATATAATTAAGTAAAAGTTTCAAAAATGGGAACTCTTTCTGGGTAATCAAGATATTTTTGTTTATTCTACTTTGCTATATTACAAATTATGGGAGATCTACAAATGTTTCAAAATCACTAAATTCTAGAATCATTAAGTGGGTTGGTGATCTACTTCAAACCTTTTCTCTGCTAATAGTGGAGATATTCAGTCACCTACCACAGTCACAAAACTTTTTCATAGCCAGTTTACATATACCTTACACATCATCACTGAAAATGACATAAGAGTGATGACATGATCCTTAGCCTTCTACCTCCTTGTAACTGGACATCTAGATCAAAGTTGCTCCACCTTGCATATATACTGAAAGGGATAAGGTACTGGACTTGTAATTGCTGGTAATTCCTAGATTAGGAAATTTCCTTTACCAATGCAAGTCAGCATATTTTCTTCAATTTATAGTTTTAAAGAGTTGCATGGAACACTGAGAGGTTACACAGACTGCCAGCATTATATAGCCAGTGAATATCAGAAATACGATCTAGGTCTTCCTAAGCTTCAAGGCCAACTCTCTTTCCAAGATGTCCTGGGGTTGGCTCTAAAAAGATACCCTATTGACTAAAAAATTCCTATTACTGACAAATCTAAGGAATGAATTTCCATAGCAGAAACTCATTTTAGTGAGGTGGTAATTCTTTCATGGAACCAGCTTCTAGTTTTACTATTGGCATGAGGGTAGAACCAATTAATTTACACACTCTGTCAACGTTGTCTCCCGTAGTTCGTTAGTGCCCATCTTTGTTATTAGGTACTTTATAACAGCACACTGACATTTATCAAAGATACATACCCAGTGAGCATTTTACTAGTGAACATTGTTATTAGTAATCACGACAGTGACCAGGATAATAACTTTGGATAAAGGACTAACATGTATTGAAAAACATTATGAAACCATGATAGGAGCGGCCAAATGTCTGACCAGTAGGTACTAAGGAGCTTTGTGGCATCAAACTCACAATTCCACAGCTTGTTTATTTTTTTTAAACAGTGTTTTATATTGTTTAATTGGATAAGCATGTTGTTGCTTAACTCATTAAGGTACCTTGTCTGGCACTACAAAATAATCACTGTCACTTATTTTTAAAAAAATCATGCAAGTTTAACCCTTTATGTAAGAGCTTAGATTTTCTCAGTACCACTTAGTAATGGAAAATTTCTAATCAACTATCACTTTGTTAATATAAAAGACATTTTATGGATTTCATATATATGCGTTAGTCTCAGTAGCATATTACCCTTCTCCCATCCATTTTCTAACCTCTAATTGTTTGATCAGACTGGCCTCCTGGGCTTTCAGCCTTTCTTTCTGCCTTTTTTTCTGTTCCTTTTTCAGCTGATCAACAACTGATTTTCTCTTCCGCAGCTCATCTTTCAGAGCTCTGATTCTACCTTCAATGTCACTCTGGTCAGAAGTAGGTTCTGAAAGAGATACAATTAAAGCAATTTAAAATATATAGGTAAATCAATTTGTTATGATTTACATTAGGTTTTTCTTCAAAAACCATGTATTGTAAAATTTTAACCACAAAAAACTTTCCTAAACCAATATAATCAAATAAATTTACAAAACCATGATAAGCTTCATGTTTAATCTTAATTACAAAATAATTCAAAAGAGAACCTTGTTTAAATATAATAAAATTTTCACAAATTAAGGAATAAAAAAAATACTACAGGCTATATGTATCCTTTCTTTTTCACTGGTCTGTTCATTTGTTTCCATATTTTCAGGTTTCGTTTCTGTCATTTGAAACTGCAGATCAAAAAGTATAAACAGTTTAGTGACTTGAGGGTAAAAGTCCAAATTACTTTCCAGAATGGCTGGACCAAGTCACAGTTTCACTAACAGATGAGTAACATCCTAGTCATGTAAGGAGACACTTCAGTCAGACAACAGAAGACAATTTTAAATACAAATCAGAAGACATATTTGTGCACTAAAACTCTTAACTTGTGAATAAGAAGACTGTATCGAGCATTCCAGAATTAATTTTAGTACTGCTGAATATCACAGAACTAATTGTGGCATTTCTTTAAATGGAATCATATATATTCTCTCTTTAGAGACAAAGACTAGACCTGATTCAAACAAGGTTTTTATATGGAATGACAAAGCTCAAGTTTTGGTCATAACTCCAATGACTTGCAGGTTGATACAGGGCATGTTACATTCATTTATGTAAGTACCCGGAAATTCTTGGCAAAACTCAGTAGATTTCAGTATTTATTAATTTGCAAATCACTAAAATTTTAAGGAAATGTTGTCTTTATCTAACTCCATAAAGATGTCATGAAGATAAAGAGAATCTTATATAAATGCCATCTACTATGCAGGTGTTATGATTGGCTTCCTCTCTCTCTAATATTTATATAGTGCTTTACTATCACCTCATTTGATTTTTATACAACTTTGGGAGGTAAGCACCATTTTCATCCCCATTTTACAAATGAAGAAACAAAGGCAGACAGAAATTAAGTGACTTGCTCATGGTCACACAGCTAGTCAATGTCTGAAGCTAGATTTGAACTCAGATCTTCCTGACTCCAGGCCTGGCATTCTATTCTTAGTGTCACCTAGCTTCCCATTAAAGTTTGTTTTAAAGCAAACTTTTTTTAGTGAAAAGTCTTCTTCACATCAAAAAATTTTGAATTACTCACACATGACAATAGTTGTAATATTTTAGTATTCACTTGAGAAAATTCGTAATAGCAAAAGACTACTATGAATTTAGTACATATTAAAATAAAGTTATGTTTTATTAATTACAATAGTATCTATGTAACATTTAAAAAGAGTAGCACACGTGTGAGACATTTAGTTAGGTAACAGTATGTTTATTTGTTAATTTAGAGGTACCCTATTAAACAACACTGAAGCTTCTCAGAGGACTGACTATACATTCACAGGGTAAGAACCATTGATTTAATGGAAAATAAGGGCAAATGAATTTTATTTCCATGTATTTCTGCATTTTAAACAAGACTTTGAGAGTTCACAATCTTAAGTCTTTATTTAAAGTCAGACTTATACTAAAAGAATAGTTAATAGCTGATGATTCTAGTCTACTTATACTATGAAGGAGAAATCTGTGTGGCATAAGCTAAAAATTAACCTTTCTAAAATTTAATCAATATTAATGATTTTTAAACTAAATTATATGTTTTGCTTTTCAGTCAAACTACCAAGTACCTGAAAGTTGAAAAGTTACTTTTATGATGCTATGAAGGAGAACACTGATTTAATTAAAGGTTCACAAGGAAGTGAATATATCAGGCAAAAAAAATCATATCAACAGTAATTTTCTGAGACAAAATATAATTATGGTATTATTTTTAAATCATCTAAGGTTGGTAAAAAGCTTAAAATCTACAAGAAATAAGAAATATAATAAGTAAAATATAAGAAAATTATGTTGGCTTATATTGTCCTGTCAAAGCATGAAGATAAACATAAAAACATTTTCCTCTGTACATACTTTCTCTGACCAGAGAGGTCAAGGGCATAATATTGTTTCTATACTGTCAGATGCAGTCACTATCAGATATTTGGCTTAATTTAAGCTTTTCTTTGATATAGGAAAAGGTTCAATATTAAGAGGTATGTAACGTGAGAAATAATTTTTTAAAACTGCTTTTAAAAAGACAGGTTTGAAAAAATATTAAAAATAAACAAAAATGTTGAAAAATAAAAAAAAAACCCAACCCTAATGCCAAATGAAAATGAAAAATATAATATTCCCTGCCAAATCACAGCAGTGTCATACTGAGTATGTATAGATAAATGGAAATGATGTCACTGTATATAAATTTATGATTTTCTATAGTTTTATAAGAATTATCTGCTTTAGGGAAGTTTATTGCATTTATTCACTCTGAAGCCTTCTGATCGTTTATATTAAATAAAAAGAGACAACTCGCCCAATGACCTTCACTGAAATTGATAGGAGAAAAATCAAGGCAATTTTGTTGGAAAAGATAACTTGATATGGAAAGTTAAGTTACTGGTTGTTTGACAGTGTTGACTATTACTAACGTGGGTGTGGTAGCAGTAGGATATTTATCTCAATTACCCTCAGCAACTTAAATAATCACAGTATTTTCATTTAGCTTCACTGCTTACAGAATTCCTTGCCAACAAAAAAGTACAACATTTTATATTGCCCACTAACAGATGATACACTGTTCTTTTGAGGAACTTTGCAAAGTTCTTTTATTTAAAAAAACCAAAACTCAAGTTCAAGCAAAAGCTTAAAAATAATAAATCATTCATTCACAGAAAGATAAAATTTACTGAAATAATGTATTTAAAGATTACTAGTCTTACCTGATTGTGTCATAGATAATGACTCATCTGACCAACTATGAGAGAATTGATGGGATCTCCCAGAAAGGCGAGACTGTCCTCCAGTTCTATGACTTCCTTTACTGGAATCATGCTTTGACAAAGATGCACAGCTTTTGGAAGGTGACTGTTCAAATATGGAAGTAAAGGGGGTAAATTTATCAATCTACTTAAAAAACTCTATTTAAAAAGGGAACATGATATGAGAGTAAAGTTCAATTCTGAAAGGGGGAAGAAAAGGGGAAGAGAAGGGGAAAGATTTCTAGCAATGATTGTGATGAAATAACAAAAAGCATAAATCAATCACACACATATGTATATGTATAGAAAGCAAATCCATCCATAAACGTTTATTAAGTACCTACTACGTGCCAGGCATAGTGCTAAGCAATGGGAATACAAAAAGCGAAAACCAAAGTTCAAAACGGCAAACAGCAGTCCTTGCCCTCGAAGAGCTCACAATCTAATGGGGGAGATAACAAGCAAACAAACATGTAACAAACAAGCAATATATAAAACAAAAATAATTAAGAGAAAGAAGATGCTAGAATTAAGAGTTCACTTTCCCGTTAATCACTGTTCTATTTTTGTATTAAGGAAATCTGTTATCCTTGAAGGATGCAGGTGAATGCTAGGCAGTCTGGTCAGTTACTTCTGTAACACTGGCTGTCCTTCAAGGAAGTCTGGTCTGTTACAACTGTAACACTAACGAGCCATGCAGAGGGACACTACCAATGAACTTTCCATAGTGACAGAACAGAAGGGATTGTTGCTAGCCCAGCATCCCAAATTTTCAGCCAATCATACTGTTTTTCCATCTATGAAGCTCCTTCTAATTTTTGGATGCTCCTCCTTTTGTCCATAAAAATAACCTGTCAGTCCTCATTCAGGGTCTTTTGGCTTGCTGAAGAGGTAATGATCCTTTTTATTGGTAACTGCTAACCTTACCAATAAACTCAACTTTGTTACCTCAGTTTACCTTAATTTCAATAGCAACAGGTTTTAGAAGGAATCTAGTTAAACAGAGGGTCTTGGTATGATTCTATTATGTTTGGATGATCTTAAAAGAATGGAAGGGTAGGAAAGAGAAAGGCATTGGTAGGAGGGGAGAGAGAACGGGAAATTATCTACATAAATTGGTGGCACAAGTAAGAGTTTCTATAATGTGCAAGGGTCAAGTGAAGGGAGTGGACAATACTTGAACCACAATTTCATTTGAACTATTTCAAGAAGGAAAAAAATAAACATACATACACGTTTGGGTACAGAAACTAGTATTACCCAACAGAGAAGTAGAAAGGAAAGTGGTTAGGAAAAAAGACCAGGGGGTGAAGGGTGATAAGAGCGAAGGGAGGTGCCATGGTCAAAAGCAAAATAAACAGTTAAGAGGGGACAAGGTGAAAAAAAAAAAAAGGATCCTCACTACAACACAGAATAGAATGAAGGGAAAGACACAGGAATCGTAAGTATGAATGTGAATGAGATGAATTCACACATAAAATGGAGAAGGATAGCAGAATGGAGTAGAAACAAGAATCCAATAATATGTTGTTTACAAGAAACACAATTGAAACAAAAAGATCTACATAGATTGAGAGTCAGGAGCTAGAACAGAATCTATTATGCTTCAGCTAAAAAAAGACAGGGGTGGCAATCATGATCTCAGACAAAGCAAAGGCAAAAATAGACCTCATTAAATGAGATAAACAGGGAAACGACATTTTACTAAAAGGTACCATAGACAATGAATTAATATTAATACTAACCATAGATGCACTAAATGGCACAGCATGTAAATTAAATTTTTAAAACAAATTTATTATTTAAGCATTCTTTTCTTTTTAAATTTTGAGTTCCAAATTCTCTTCGTCCCTCTTGCCCATCCCCCACCCACTGAGAAGGTAAGCCAAATGTTATCAATTATACAAGCGAAATCATGCAGAACAAACTTCCACAGTAGCCATGTTGGGAATAAAAGTAAATAAATTATTAAAAAAGCAAGAAAATCATACTTCAGTTTGCACTCAGGTTCATCAGTTCTCTGGGGGTGGATACATTTTTTTTCATCATGAGTCCTTTAGAACTGTCTTGGATCACTGTGTTGATCAGAGTAGCCAAGTCTTTCACAGTTCATCATCATTACAATACTTCTGTTATTGTGTGCACAATGATTTCCCAGAACACCTCACTTCACTGTGCATCAGTTTATATAAGTTTTGCCATGATTTTTTTTCCTCCTGCAGTTATCCCCCTGTCATTTCTTATAGCACAATGATATTCCATCACAATCTTAGGGTACAATTTTTTCAGCTATTCCTCAAATGCTGGCATACCCTCAATTTCTAATTCTTTTTAAAAAGAGCTGCTAGAAATATTTTTGTATGTACAGTTCCTCTTCCTTTGATCTCTTTGGGATTCTGACCTAGTAGTGGGTATTTCTGGGCCAAAGGGCATGAACAGTTTTATAGCCCTTTAGGCATAATTCCAATTGTTCTCCAGGATGATTGGACAAGTTCACAATTTCACCAACAGTTTATTTGGTGTACCCATTTTTCTTCATCCCCTCTACCACTTGTCATTTCTAATAGCTATGAGGTGGTACTTCAGAGCTATTTTAATTTGCACTTCTCTAAGCATAGTGATATACAGCATTTTTTTCATATGACTGTAGATAGCTTTAATTTGCTGTACTAAAAACTGCCTATCCGTATCTCTTCACAATTTATCAACTGGGGAATGACTAAACGTTTATAAATTTGACTCAGTTCCCTATATATTTAAGAAATAAGACTTATAAGAGAAATTTGCCATAAAGTGTTTTGATATTGCTTCACTGACTGTAGTACCTTTTAGCAAAATGTAGTTTCCCTGAATATCACTTTTAATTAGGTCTATTTTTGATTTTTTGCTTTGTCTAAGATCATGAATACCACCCCTGCCTTTTTTATTTCAGTTGAAGCATAACAGATTCTGCTCTAGTCCTTTATTTTAACTCTATGTGTATCTTTCTATTTCAAGTGTGTCTCTTGTAAATAACATATTGCTGGATTCTGGTTTCTAAAACCATTTTGCTATTCGCTTAGGTTTTATGGGTGGGCACGTTCCCATTCAAATTCATAGGTATGATTACTAACTGCGTAATTCCCTCCATCCTAATTACTTCTGTTTATCCTTCTCTCACTCTTTTATCCTGTCCCTCCTTAAAAGTCTGTTTTACTTCTGATCACTGCTACCCTTAATCTACCCTCTCTTTTATCACAAGCTTCCTCTCCTATGCCCACATCTCTTATCTCCTTCCCCTTCTATACCCAATTGAGTGTGTATATGCATTCCTCCTTCACTGAACCATTCACTGAGAATCTTTCTTGTCTCCTCTACAACCTTAGACCCAGTGTATTTGGAAGCCCATTGACTGAACAACAATGGGCTCCTGCCCAACCTCCCACTCAATGGCTGTTTTTGGACCCTTCTCGCTTAGAGGGAATGCCAATAGTAGGTTTCTCCTCAAAACAACAACCCTGCCCCCCTCCTATCATGACTTATCTATTTTTTTCTTTTCTATTAAAGGGGCCATCCCCCCTGACTACTTTTTAAAGAGGCCTATTCACTGAATGGGCATTACCTCACTTTAAGTGAGTTACCTGAAAAGGTACCTAAAATGCCAAGGTCTCCCATTGCATCCTGGGTGTTCTCCAGTCATCCAGATAAATATCTGGTCACTGGATCCAGATAGCTCAGGAAGAGAAAGTGAGGCTGCTGACCTTGAACTGCCATGTTTCACTCAAAAGAAAGCCAAGTGCAAGTCACATCATCATTTCTTTGATGTCATGGTCCTCTTTGAAAACAAAGGACGAACACAACAACAACCCTGAGAGTATAGTTTAAGCACTGCCTACCATCCTTCTCTCCTCCCCATTTTACCTTCCACTATAAAAGTTTTTCCTTGCACACTTCTTTTATATGAGAAAAACTTTCCCATTCTACCTCTTTCTTCCCCTTCTCCCAATGCTTTCTCACCATTTCTTTCCCTTTTTTGGGGAAAGGAGAGGGAGAGATCATCCCAACATAATCAACTCATACCCTCTGAATATAAGAATCTAAATTCTTAAAGAAAAATTTAAATAAGTTATAACAGTAAATAGTAAAATTATAATAGCCCCTCACAGATCTAGATAAAGCTATCACAAAAATAATAAAAAAGATGTTTAGGAGATGAAAAGAATTTTAGAAAAGTTAGATATGATGGACCTCTGAAGAACAATGAATAGAAATAAAAAGGAATATACCCTACTTCTCTTTGAATGGCATATTCACAAATTTGATCATATATTTGGGCATAAAACCTTCAAAAATAAATGCAGAAAAGCAGAAATATTAAATGCATCTTTTTCTGATCAAAATGCAATAAAAAACATTTAACAAAAGACCTTTGAAGCACCGATTAAAAGTTAGTTAGAAACTAAATAAATTAATCCTAAAAAAAGGCCAAATCAAAGAACAAATCATAGAAACAGTAATTTCATTAAAGATAATGACAATGAAACAACATACCAAATTAGTGAGATGAAGCCAAAGCAGTACTTAAGGGAAAATTTATCTCTGAATGCTTTCAACAATAATAGAGAAAGGGTAGATCAACAAATTTAGCATACAACTAAAAAAATTTAAATAAATTTAAATAAAATTTAATCAGCAAACCAACAATTAAACACCAAAATAGAAACCCTAAAAATCAAAGGAGAGATAAACAAAATTGAAAGTAAAAAACCCCCACTTAATAAACGAAAGACCTGGAGTTTTTAGAGAAAAAAAAGAAAATAGACAAACCACTAGCTAATTTGATCAAAAAAAAGAAAAAAATCCAATTACTGGAATCCAAAATGAAAAAGATGAATTTACAATCAAATGAAGATGAAATAAGAGCAATTTTTAGGAGCTATTTTGCCCAACTATATGCCAATAAGACTGACAATCTAAATAAAAGAGATGAATATTTACAAAAATTAAAATCCCCCAGATTAATATAAGGGAAATAAAATACTTAAGTAACCCATCTTAGAAAAAATTGAAGAAACCAAAAATTAACTCCCTAAGCTGGGGGAGGGGGCCCCCGCAGGAAAAACTCAGGAACAAATATATATCCAAGGAAATTTTACTACCTAAAGCCGGGGAGATTGAAAACAAAAATGAGGAACTATAGATCAATCTCTCTAATAAATAGTGATGCTAAAATTTTTTTCAAGAAGATAGATAAGAGATAATAGCGACATACCATAAAGATAACCAGGCTATAACAGGAATGCTGGGCTGGTTCAATATTAGGAAAAAACATAACTGACTGTAGTAACAAAAACAAATCATATGGTTATTTCAACAGATGCAAAAAAAGCTCTGACAAAATACAACATTTATTCCTGTTTAAAAAAAAAAAGCCTTTATTCCTGTTAGAAAGCACAGGAGTAAATAGAGCATTCCTTTAAATGATAACTAATATCTATCTGAAACCAAGAGAAAACATTTATCTGTAATGGGGATAAACTAAAAGTATTTCCAAAAAGATCCAAGGTTTGTGACGCAAGAATGCCCATTATCACCATTTCTATTCAACTCTATAGCAGCAAAGTGACAGCTAATGCAATAAGGCAAGAAAAAAAATTTAAAGGAATAAATACATAGTGAGAAAACAAAAACTATCACTTTTTACAGATGATGTGTTGATTTGCTCAGAAAACCCTAGCATGTCAAGTAAAGTAACTAATCAAAACAACTTCAGCAAAGCTTCAAGATAAAAAATAAACGCACATTAATCAGCAGCATTTCTGCAATAACATAGCAAAACATAGCAGAAAGAGACAGAAAATTTCAATTTAAAATAACTACACACAAGCATAAAATACTTGAGAGTCTACCAGGCAAGACATATTGGAGGCTATATGAACACAATCATAAAATACTCTTCACACAAATAAAGACAGAACTAAATCAGAGAAATATTCATTGTCCTGTCAGGTCTATACAATAAAAATGACAATACTAAGTTTACTTATTTAGTGTCATACCAATGAATTTACCAAAGAATCATTTTATAATTCTTTATACTTACATATATATTATATACTAGTAATTCTTGTAAGTAAAAAAATCTTAACCAAATTCATCAGGAGGAACAAAAGTTCAAGAATATATAGGGAATCAATGAAACTGAGAAGGCAGAGGGTCTAATAGCATGAGATCTCAAACCATACTACAAAGCTGCAATTGTAAAAATGATTTGTTATTGAGTAAGAAATAGAAAACATGAGAAACATTACATCATGTTTTGGAAGTATGCCCAAAAAACTATTAAACCATACATACCCTTGTCCCGGTAATACTGCTACTAAGTCTATATCCCAAAGAGATAAAAGGAAGAGGAAAGGGACCTATGTATACAAAAATATTGATACCACCTCTGGCAGCAAAGAACTGGAAATGGAGAGGATGTCCATTGATTAGGGAATAGCTGAACAAGTTATGGTATATGAATGGGATGGAATTCTACTGTACTAAAAAAAAAATTAAACTGATACTTTCAGAAAATTCTGGGAAGAGTTGTATGAACTGAAGCAAAGTAAAGAGAGCAGAACCAGAAGAATTTATATAGCAATAGCAATCTCAAATTTCAAGCGACTGTGAAAGATTTAGTAATTCTGAATAACACAAGGGTCAAACACAATTCCAAAGGACTCATGCTATCCACCTCCAGATAAGAAAACTGATGAACCGAGAGTACAGACTGAAGCATATTTTCTTCTATTTCTTTATCTTTCTTTTTTTGGGGAGGGGGGGCATGACTAATGTGGAATTTTGTTTTGCATCCCTCATACTTGTAAAGGGTTTTATTTTTCTTGCTTTCTCAAGGTTTGGGGTGGGGAGAGTATTTGGAACTGAAAGTATTTAATTTAAAAGATTAAATAATTTATTTACATCTATTTCTGCAAAAGGTTTTTATAGATGGATTCATATGGTTTCTAGACATATTTCAGTACCTACATTACCAAACGTATAGGCTTATGTAAGTTAAAGTGGAATTTCTCTTTCCTGCTCTTCCTGCTGGGCACAACAAAGCTTGTTTATTAATTGAAGTTAATGCAACTGAATAATGAAATTATTGTAACAATTAATTTTTGGTGGATGCTTTAAGCTCTTCAAACTAAGTCATTTGCAAAAAAAAAAAAAGGCTTCCTTTTTACTTACATTACTTCTATTTGTTTATTTTTCTTGTCTTACTGCTATAGCTAGCATTTCTAGGAACATGTTAAATACTAATGAGGATAATGGGCATCTTTCCTTCACCCCTGATAGTTGGGAAGGTCTTCTAATTTTTCTCTATTATGTATATTGTTTACTTCTGTTTTAGAAACATATCATTTAGTGCATTAAAGAAAGGTCCTTTATTCCTCTGCTTTCTAGTGTTTTGGGTTTTTTTTTAGACAGGAAAAGGTGTTGAATTTTTCTGATACAGTAATGGGGTTTTAAAAATGATATGTTTTATTATATTTGTAGCTTTCCAACCCCATGTTCCTTCCATAAACCCAACTTGGTCATAGTGTATAATCTTTTTAATATGGTGTTTTACCCTCTGTTATTATTTTGCATCAAAGCTCATTAAGGATCTTATTCTCTAATTTTCTTCCTGTTTTGCCTTTGCTTCTCCCTGGTTCAGATATCAACATCGTATCTGGAGCACAGGAAGATGGGAGGAGTCCTTTTCTTTTCTTATTATTATAGCAAATAGTTTGATTAATGTAGGAAGTAATTTCTTAAGATGTTTGAAAGGATTTCACAGAATACCCAGTCCGTGACTTTCTTTTTGTCTTTTCCTAAGAACATCAAAACAAAAAAACCACCTTTGGGCCCTTCCTCATATTTATCTTTCTCTATAACTGAAAGATATTAGTGTTCTGAGAAGACATTTGTTTCTTATTCTGCTACTAAATATTCCCTTCCAATTAAACCAGTACGGATATCTTTTTTTAAATTTCTCTTTGTTCATATTTTTCCATTTCAAAATGTCAATTCAATTCTGATCTTTTCATAAATAACAGAAAGTTTTAGCACTATGGAAATTCACATTATGTAAATCTGACTTTACATAAAAAATTCCAAAAGAAAAGAAATTCCAAAAAAAACCTGTGTTAACTTTACTGCATAACACTATGCTGCTCTTTCTCTCTGCTCAGTTCTCTGCAGTTTTCCATTCCCCAACCAAAATAACAAAACAAAACAAAAACCTTCAGATAAGAGCAAAATGTATGCATGGATCACTGCTGCCACCAGATTAGAGACTGGAGCTGAGCTCTCTGTCACCGACAGATCTCTGCCCCACTTTGCCCACAGATATGTTTGGCCCCCACATCTCTGCTGAGGTATTGCATGTCTGTCCCTCATCCCCACGTCACCCATCCTCTCCTGTCTGTGCCTGGCCCCTATGTATTTGGCACCCACATGTTCTTCCTCCTGTCCATGGTTCTGTGTCCCCAGTCTAACATGAGTCCTTGAACCATGCTGTAGGCCTGCTCCCTCCACAAGCATGCAGCCCTCCTTCCTGCCTCCTTATCTCCATCCTTTCCCCACGTGTGGGCAAATTCACATTACATAAAAATCACTTTACATAGAGGGCTGTGTAACTGTCCACTTACATAAAGTGAGAACTATCTGTAATTGGAAATCGATTTCAATATATGTTCATTTCTTTATCCTATAAAATTACACTTAGTTTTTTGTCAGATACGTTTTTGTTGGTTGTAAGCTTTTATCTTTTGCCTTTTAGAATAACAGATTCCAAGTTCCTTCTCTTCTACAGTGGCAGCCATCAGATCCTGTGATTACTTGGTATTTGTAGTCTGTACTTTTGGCTGCTTGTGGCATTTTTTTCAATAACCTGGAGGCCCTGGATTTTCACTATGACATTACATTCCTAGGACTTAACATTTTAAGTTTTCTTTCAGGAAGTAACCAGGAGATTCTTTATATTTTTGCTCTCTGTTCCTAAGAGTTTTAGGGAGTTTTCCTCTATAGTTTCTTGGAATATGGTAACAAAAAGATATGGTGTGTTACGTAAAACTGTGACATGCTAAAATCTTAAGTCAAGCCAAGAGGGTATTTATAATACATTTCAGTGCAAATAAACATAGGTTTATTTCTATGAGCTATTAGTATTCTATGAGCGTTTTTGTGAACAAAAAAAATCAATCTATCTTTCCAGGACACAGATGCCCAGAAATATCCTGCAGTCCCTTTAAATATATTTCATTTTCATGTAGCCTTGGCTCCTGACCATTTCAGATTTCCTATTACTTGATATCAGTCATTTTGACTTGTATTCTTCGTGGGAAGTGAAAGGGGTGTGTGAGTGTGTGATGGTGTGTGTGTGTGTGTGTGTGTGTGTGTGTGTGTGTATGTGTGTGTGTGTGTGTGTGTGTGTGTGTGTGTGTGTGTGTGTGTGTGTGTGTGTAACAATTTCCTGTCACATTATTTCTTTTCAATTACATGTAGACTTTTATTTGGTCATGATTTTCAGATAGTATAAAAATTCTTGAACTTTCTCTTGACCTCTTCTCTAGCTTAGTTGTTTCTGATACTATTATTTCTTATATTTTCTTCCCTCACAATTTTATGATTCTGTTTTACTATTTCTTCTTGTATTACTAAGTTTTTTATTCAGTTCATTCTAATTTCCAGGGCATTTGGTTCCTGGATGGGATTTTTCATCAACTGTTCTAAGTTGTCAATTTTCTTATCATTGTTCCCCCTCCTAGTTATTCCACTTTATTATCTTGTATGATCTCTTCTTAAGTAGTCTTATAGTTCTGCTGGCTAGAACTTTTTTTTTTTTTTTAAGTTTTAACTGGACTTGTGGGATTGGTTTCTTTCTCCAGGTTTAAGTCACTGGAAATCTCTCAAAGCATTTCTTCTTAATATTTAATGTACTTGCTCATCTTAGCAGCTTCAGTGTTGCGAAACTGGTATGGCCAATGATTGGGTCCTGCTCCTGTATTCCTAAATGGAATAGACAGGCTGTAATTGGTCTTGAGCATGGTAGACAAAATTAGGTTCCTCTTTCAAGGTACTCCAGTGCTGTTCTCTCTTGCCACAGGAGTCTGGGCTGTCACCCTATATTATGCCCTACCTGACTGAGCTCCAGCCATGGCACTTTGTGGTTACCTGAGCTAGGTTTTTTTTTCTAGTACTCTTCTGTCATTGAGGTTAGTCACATCTACCTTAATTGGGTGCCAGACTGTATAGGCCTTCCCCTGTTGCTCAGGGGCAGCTTTGACCTGTGCTATAGCCCCAGCTTATCTTCTTACAATGGTAATTTAAATGAGGAGATCTTTCATATTCTGAGTCACATGGAACCTGTGGTGGGAGAAATTTGCTGAATGGATGGAATAGGAAGGAAGAGGAAGAGGCAGAGCCAGAGCAGAGCTGAGAGGAAATATGGTGAGAGCAGTCAGAGCTGAAGGATGCAAGTCTGCAGTGGGCTGTGAGTGTGAGAAGGGTATTTTGTTAAAGGGAGCCTGTCTGGGATTTGTTTAAGGGACCTGGTTTGCGGGAAGCCTAGCAGGAGGGAGGCCTGGACAGTATTGTTCTCTGCATGGTTATGGTGTATAGATTTCTTTGTTACTATGATGGATTTGGCTTTCTGGTGTCTGAATAAATGTTTTGGTTCTATCTCCCATGTGGGGAGTCAGTTATATTTTGAGACTCCAAACTGTACCATAATATTCACGCCTGCCATGGGCGCTGTGAATATCGCAAAGGCGCTACATTTCTTCACCATACCTAGAGTATTCTGGTGGTACCACTGTGCACCTTTGAGTTGAGTGGAAGAATCTACAGGATCATTTTCCTTATTTAAGCAGTTAATGGTACATTTTTAGGTTTTTACTGTAGTGCTTACAGAGGATCTGGATTCCTCCAAAGTTCTAGCATGCCATCACTTTCCCACATTTCCTCCAATACATCTTGTTTTAAAAATCATTTTTCTTGTCCTTAGTTTTTCCTACCAGGCTCAACTCACTCTGACCATTAATATTCCTGATACTTTTTTATTTATTTTCAGTTTTCAACATTCACTTCCATATGTTTTAAGACACTTTGTTTTTAAATTGACATCTTTGGTTTATACCATCTCAATTTCCTCTTGTATTTCTCCCAGAGAACTTTTTCTTATAAATAAGGAGTTTTTTTTAAAGTAAAAGGAAAAGAACTGCCTCCCTCCCCCTCCCCCCAAAAAACAAGAAAATTAATCAATACATTGAAAAACATCAGAAATACATGCAATGTTCCATATCTGTGGACCATTCACCTCTACAAAGGATTGGGAGGTGTTTCCTCATATTTCTTCACTGGGGCTAATTTTGTTTTAAGTAATTGTAAAACACGAATTTTCAATTATTCTGTAGTTAGTCTTTCTATGTAGCTTACTACACTCCTCAAGTATACTGTTTTCTCAGCTCTGCTTAATTCATTTGGCCTAAGTTCATGTTAATCTTGCCATGCTCCTGACACTATACTTTGATAGGACTAGTTTACTCTTGTATTCAACTTTTATTAACTGCCTTTGCTCTCATTTTCTGTATGATTTTAAAAATCTAAACCTAAATTAAAAGAACAATAAAACAAAACTAAGTGCTGTGTTATTATAATGATAGATTTTGGTCCCAAAGATGAAGAAATGAGAAGTGCAGGACTATGGGTATTAAATGTTGTATATACTGTTAGCTGTAAACAATGTATCAATGAATCTTTATCTTTTTTTCTTGGCCACAAGGGAAAACTTATGAGGAAGAGGGATTTGGGAGATGAGTAGAGGAAAAGAAGCATACCAAAAAATGTGATACAATAAATCAAAAATAAAATCTAAGTCAATGCATTTTGTACATCTGTCTGTGAATGTATGAGAAAAAAAAATTATATCTTTTCTTTCACTAACCTTTAACTGAAATCTAGCATTTCCTTCAATGATTAAATAGCCTTCCTTTTCCTGCTTGATTGTGTGGATAATACCTCCACTTTGAAATAAATATTCTCCTTTCAGGTCAAGTAGTTCAATCCTGAAAAAGAGGGTTCCTTTCGAAGAAATTTGGGGGCCAGCAGAACTATACATATTCTGGTTTACACAGTAAGTGGCAGATCTCTCTTTTCTTCCTGGAATTAACTCCAATGTCCTGATAATCTGACCTTTGACAAGACTTCATTTCTATCATGACTGGACAATTACACTGGACAGTTTTCCTTTGTAATAGATTTGAATCTTATCTACAGCCTTTGAGTTTTCCTTATTACTCCCCAGTTTTTTGACCATCGTTAGGACACTGTTCTTTTGGGGGAGTAATGCGCTCTCTTTGTTCAGCAAGAACACCTGCTGGATTCTCTCCATCATTCTTAGTGACATCTTGGCAGTTCATTGTCTTTTATAAGGGAAATTACCCCAAATGTTAGAGGGCTTAGTTTCCCCAAATCCTCAGGTATACGTGGGGTTTTGATCTGGTTAAGATCCTTCCTCCAGTGTCTGACTAAATAGACAACAGCACTGGACAGTGGTAATCTAGATAAGGCAAATTCCTGCAACAGGTCTGCTGTTGTGTTCATTCTTTCTTTCTTGTTTGCATCCTCATGCTCAAATGTCAACCTGCCACCACTGCTGACTGGTGGAGTCCAAGAGCTGGCTGGAGTCTTCCTCAATCTCCCCTTCATAGAAAGTGAGTTCTATAAGAGAAGGGACTTTTTGCCTGGCACATAGTAAGTACTAAATACATGCTTTCTGATGGATTGCTTAATAACAATACTATCCTTTGTAAAGGCTCTTAGAACTCTATAGACACTTTAATATAAAGTATAACTATACTTTCACTTACATGTTTAGCAGCTGAGGAAGAAGACAACTCTAGGTCCTGCGAATAAACCATTTCTTCAGTAAGTATGCTGTGATTTGGACTCCCAGGGTGCCCCTGAGCTATAGTTTCAGATGTAACAGGTTCAGCAGGTGGACTGCCTAATTCTTCTGGGATAGAACTTTCACTGTTTAGATTAGAGCAGGAAGGTGCTGGAGACTCCTCTTCACTGGCTGTTTCTGGAAAGAGGAAGAAAAGTATAAGAGAAAAATATAAGCTTAACAAAGAAGTTTAACCCTGAATTTTCTTCTTAGCATTTGTATTTGAATGAATAAAAGAATAATGCAGAAGTTGAAATGAAGCTGTACTAGCTTAAGAAAAGCATCAGATGAATAGTACAGAAAGATACTGCAGGATACTTCAATGCATTTGTTTTTAATTTTATAGGCATTCTACTCAACAGGTATTGTGTGTAATAGTGTTAGAAATTAAAATAGAGATGGCAACAAGGGCACATACAGATTATCCTTAAAAAGGAATAGGAAGACCTCTTCTTCTGAATCAAGAAATAAAAGATAGAATGGATAACGAGTTTTGAAGACTACAGAAAGGGATATGAGTGGCTTCATTCATCTCAGTGAACTCGGTGAGTAAGTTATTTGGAATATAGAATGGGGGTTACAAATGAATACTACAATGTGTTTAGTTGTGAAGTAAAGAAAGCTGAGCAGAGGTTATAATAATAAAATAACAAAATAAAATAAAAATAAACATAAAATAATAAGGAAGAGATAATTTGTGAGAAACCTGGGAAGATCTGTATGAACTGATTCAGATAAAGTGAGCACAAATAGTACAACAATATATATAATAATACTGATGAAAGATCACAATGCCATGACCAAACTAAGAAGGCTAATAAAGAAGCATGATGTGTGTTCATCCTTCGACCATGCCATCATAGAAATGATGACATGACTTGCATTTGACTTTGTTTTGAGTGAGGGAGGGCTGTGCAGGTTGCCAGCCTCACTTCTCTTCCAGAGCCATCTGAATTCAGTGACCAGATATTCCTCAGAATGACTGGAGATGACCCAGGATGAGGCAATGGGGGTTAAGTGGCTTGTTCAAAGTCACACAGCTAGTGAGTGTCAAGTGTCTGAGGTGAGATTTGAACTCAGGTCCTCCTGACTCCTGCACTGGTGCTCTGTTCACTGCACCACCTGGTACCCATCTTCTGATAGAGGGCTGGTAAATTTTTGGACATGGTTAATGGGGAAATTTGTTCTGTTTGACAAGGCATTTTTGTTAGAAGGGTTTGGCTTTTCTTTTCTTTCAACCAGGTGGGTGGAAAAGAGAAAACAAATACTTATTAACTGAAAAATAAAAGTTTAAAAAACTCAACTTAAATAGGATTGCTTATATTAATCATATGCTAATAATCTTATAGTTTTAGCACTTAAGTTTCAATTTCCAAATTCAAGAATGAAGTTAGCATTACCTTTTTGCTCTCGTCTCTCATCTCCCAGTTCTTTCTTGGATGTTTTAGATTTCATAAGCTCTTTGTCCCATGCTGCCAAAGCTTGCTTTTCCATTCGACGAATCTCTGCTTCCTCTGCATCTAAACGTCGTTTCCACTCCAGCAGTTCCTCTGCATGTTGTCGCCTCTGCATCAATTTCTGCTCTCGTTTAGTAAGAAACCTATAGTCATATTATAAACAATGAAAACACAAGACAAGAAACATCTATTGCCAGAAGTCCTGTAAATATTCTATCTTACCATAAAGGTGCGCAAGATAGAATATTCGTTAAAAATCTTCTCAAAAGTTATTTTGATGTAATAAGTTCCACAGATTAAATATTCAGAAAGTAAGAAATTTTACTCAGAAGTTCACAAAACCAATATGCAAAGGCAAATGAAATATGAACAGGTACCACAAGACAAAAATTATAATCCCTGGGTAGCCATGCCTGTTAACGCTAGCACTTCAGTGTTACAATCATCTTTCATAAGTGCTTCTTTCCCATAAAAAAGTCCAATTCTTAAATCTCTGACTTAGAAAACAAAAACAAAAGTGCTCATCAGTGAAGTCACAATGCTTACTTAAACTACCTGGGAATATGCTAATAACAGAGAATGATTTACTTGGTTTAATGTCTTTTAAGATTTCGCATCTCAAATCCTTTATCTATAGAATTAGTATATTTATACTTTTTACTTTCAAGTCAAAAATATGCATGGCTGCTCGGCAAAAACAAAACAAAACCCACAAGAAATCAAACATGCTTTTGTCCATGCTAGACTTCTTTAAAATTCAGCTCAGCTTTGCTCTGGATCAACTGAGTTCTGTTCATTTCACCTTTTGAGATGCAATGTCATGATCTACTTTTTCCATACTGGGAGAATCCAAGTACTATGGTTACCTGTCCTTTAGTTAAGTCAGATGTGGTTTTTTTTTTTTGTTTGTTTATGATTGCAAAAGGATGTACCAACTACCTTAAATTTCTGAAGCTAACCAAATTTCAAACTCAAATGGTACATCACTTTATGCCTAGCTCCAAAAAGTTAAGAAAAATTAATAAAAATGAAGTTTAAAAATTGTATTCTCATGGCATGTAGACTAACCATAACCATCTAAAAAAGGTAAGATGCTCAGATTTCTGCTCACAGTTTTATAGTGGTTATAAGGTAATTTAAATGCACAAGAACAATTGTAATTGTCACACTACCTCTTTAGAATAAACAGCATTACAGATTAATATGGTAATAGTGAGAGTAAAAAATTTATGGGAAACCTACAATTCTCCAGGATGTTAAAAACGGAACAGAGCATGCTCTATCAAAGAGTGCACTGAGAAAGGTGCAGTTACCTGACCAACTGGTTGTAGATATACAGCTGGAATTTGGGATGGAGGTTGGGAAAACAGACACTGAGAGAGGCCCAGTGATGAGACGTAAAGACAGAGAAGAAGTAGTGAACAGGAGAGCAGTGTCTACAAAATAAGGAGGAAGAGTTTAAAACCAAGAGAACAAAGAAGCAGAAAGAACGAGAAAGGGAAAGCAAAAGAACTGATTGAGGAACTTTTAATATGCTCTTAGGTAACATATAGACTATCTAGTTAAACCTTGCCAGATTTGTAGATTCCATAACAAAAGAACTCTACATATATGTAATAGAAATGAATTCTGAACATACACTAATTCTTAGGTTGCTTCTTTTATTATCTAAATTGTCACACTGGGAGAATACTGAATACTATCGTCACTTGCCCTGTGGTTCTTATTACCACCATATCAGTGAACTTATCCTACCGTATATGAGAGAGTGAGAACCTAGTTGGGTGCTAAGTAAATGATCCTGCAGAACTGTGCCGTCCTACTTATCTTAATAAACATTACACATAACTATTACGACTCTGGATCCAACATATGACCAATATTAACTTTACAAGAGTACCTAATCAAACATTCTAAACCTGACTAAGGAAACAGACTGCAACTATGTTAACTTGACCATACTACTTAACTTTAAAGTAACAAAATGATTATTATCCTCTGCTGGAAAAAAATCTTTTAAAAATATTATGATATGGTACTTATTATCTTTTCTGTTATGATTTACCCTATGGTATCTACCTTTATAGCTAATTGGGCCTATTTAAGATTCAAGAACAGGGTTAAAAATGTGACAAGGCAAAATGTTTGATGCTTCAGTTAAGAATAAACTGAATAAAGGGTTTCTACAGATCACACTAAATGAATAATGTTACTTTAAAGTAAGAAAGAAAACTCAGTATGTTACAAACCACGAAGAAAGAGTAAGCCCAACCCATTAGTTCCTCTCTTTTTCATGTAGCAAGCACATTGATCACAACATTCTACGAGCAAAGGTTTGGATTCTAAGGCAACAGTTTGTTAATTCTCTTTGACAGAGCACGCTCCTGTTCATATATACACATACACAACAACTAGCATGTCAAGACAACTTTTACTGTCTTGGAGGGGCAATGAAAAGTAACACAGTGCCAAAAAAGTGAGAAAATCTAAGTATAAATCCAGCATTCTCCCTTGGATTTTGAAGGAAAGGACTTCTCTAACTTATTTTTTGTTATTCTCTTTAAAGAGCACATGGTACTTTAATATTTATCATCTGGTCTACAAAAGGACTCAAGAGATGAGATCAAATGTTGTTTTAGAGTAATTTGGTATATTCCCTACCCCTCCATGATCACAAAACATCTTGAGGAATATTATTTTGCTGGATTGCTTTGATTTTCTGCACTAAGGGATTTAAGAGGAAACATTCTTGCCAAGTTCCATTAAAAAACAGCGTGTCTTCCTGGCCATTCTTTGTCAATATACAATAAGTTTCTTTTTTGTGACAATTATAAAAGTGCTACTCTACTTGGCAAAAGGTTCCAAAGATCTATTTATAACATAAACATCACCCACCCTCTTAAATGCACAACTGCTAAATGTATGCAAGACCTAGTACAAAAAAAGTAACAAAACAACATTGGAGCATGTATAACAAAACCATAAAGGTACGATTTACATTTCTTTTACTCTATCTCCATAACAAAGGGCAGTGATTTCTTCCTGTACTAGTATAGGTGGTGCTAACTAATTTTCCTTTCTTTAAAGATTAGATAGTCTCATCAGATCTAACTTTCCGGAAAAGAAAATTGAAAGAAAATGTTAAATATACGAATTTAAAATAAAATACAGTGTAATAAAACATCCATAAACTGAATACTGGAGTTAGGTAAAGGAGGAAATTCCTTTGCATGGAAAAATACAGGTATACCTTGCCTAACAGAAATTAACTAAACAGAATAAAAGGTACCCTTTCAAATTTGAGGAGGTAAGCTTAGGACAAATATAGCAAAGTACTACACAGTGGATAACCTCAGGGAATTTATTATTCCAAGAGGTGATATAAACAAGAAAAATATAAAAAGGGGTTGGACAAATTTGTGAATGACAGTCATAAATGTTTACTCCTAATTGGATTACCTAAAAGAAGGGAGAATAATCATACCATCTAGCAAGGCCTCTATTTGTAATCGAATATTAGACTAGATGGATCACTGCTATACTCAGAAAATTTCTATTTTTCTGTGAACAGAGAAATTAAGCTACATGTCACATATTTTTCTAAGTAACTACCTAGTTTGACTTGCATTACTCTTTAAGTTTTGGTACTCAGATGTGCTTAGGATCACACATTAAATAAGATAACTTTGTGTCTTAATTGACATTGGAAAAAATCTCTTACTCAAAAAGATCTTTACTAAACACTGTGTGGGGAGTCAGAGAAGCTGGGGTCAGCCCTGGAGTCAGAACAGCTCTCTTCTGTTATTTATAAGCATCTGTCTATGAACAGATACCCTCTCTAGCTTTCTGAGTTTCAGGCTCCTCCTCTGCAAAACTAAGGGAGTTTAACAGATGAACCTCCCCTGACTGCTTTCAATTTTCACTAAGGGCTTAAGGAGCAGCTTCTGCAATGTGTTCCTAGAAAGTGCACTATAAATTAACTTCAGAAAGTGAGTAGAATTACACATGGTTTAAGTTATGTGGATGCAAACTTTAGCACCACTTAAGGAACAACTCTTTTATTAGAGCTCTCTAAAGATGTAATAGACTATTTCATAAAGTAGTGACCACCCTTTCATTAGAGGTCTGTAAGCAGGGGCTAGATGACAGTGTGTTGAAGGTTTCAAGTAGTAGTTGTTCCAGGTAAACTCTAAGCTTAGAACTCTTTAAAATTTTATGATCTCCCAAAAGAACAATTTTGTAATTCAAGAAATGAGTTCTGAAGGACTAAAACCAAAATAAAACATGGATCTAACAATATGATATAAAATCAAACTACCTATAAACCACTATAATTTAAAAATACAAAAAATTGTTTGTCCCATAAAATTGAGCAAAAATGTACTATATAAAACCCTCCCAATGTACTATTTGATGTATTTTTATTTTAAAATACATGTATTTTAAATACTCATATATTGAGGATGTTTACATAACATACAATTAGCACATAAAACAACAAATCTAATACAAAACATATTTGACTTACCTAAAACAGCCTATTTATAAAAAACAGCATGGTAGAACTGAGTCTAAAAATTTAGATATGGTATCTAAAATAACTTGGTTCAAGTCCTGCTTCTGCTATTTATTAGCCACATGGCCATAAGAAAGTCAGAGTCTCACCGAGTCTCAGAGGTTCCTTTTTAGAAAAACAGATATGATAATACTTATATGACTGAGGTCATAAGGGTGTTTTGAAGGATCAAATGAGAAGATGTATGAGTGCTTAGCAACTATAAAAGGGCAGTATTCATCCATTCGGTATATCGACATAAGCTGCTATCACAATTATTAGAGTAAATAATAACCAACATTATATTTAAGAATTTTCATACCTTTTTAGAATTTAGAAGGACTTTGTGGGTGTGACCCTGGTCCCTTCGAAACATTTGTATGAGGAAGTGTAAGCTGATACCTTTTCCTCATAAATTTTCCTATAGCACAGGGATTCAAAATCATTGTACTGACTTTAAAGGCTGTGTACATGGCATGGATAAGAGCCTCAAGACTTCTTTGGTGAGTTTCTTTTCTAAATCATTTTCTAAATAATAACAACTGAGACCGTACCAAAGCAGTAAATGAAGTAAGACTCGGAATATAACTTTTTTTTAGGGAGCACTAAAAAAGCAAAGCATCAAAATGAATAGTAAAGAGAATAGGAAATCATCTAAACTATACTAAATTACATCAGTATTACTATATAGTTTTAAGAAAAGTGTTTGAACTTTATAAAAATGCTCCTCAAACTGCTATCTCTACAAGAACAATATTGGAGAGAGGATGAGGCAAATATTCATCATTCTGTAAGAAGTTTTTATTATTATATTTTTTCTTTTGACTTTTTAATTGGGACTTAGTGAATCTAACATAATATAATGTTGTCAGTATCCAATTTCTACTTTTATTATGTGATTTTTTAAAAGATCTATTGTATGCAACTATTATTTGACTTACTTCTAGGAGCCAATTTTTTCCCCAAAGAAATATATTTTGAATTTTATAATATTGTAAAACATGGCATAATTAACCTCTTTAGAATATCAAGCTAAGTGATGAATAGCTAAACTTGTAAGTTCACATCATGGTATTGCATTATGAATAATGCAATGGCATGAAAAATTAAAATTAAGTGATATGGAGAAAATAATAATGGACTAAAAAATCAAAGACTTTGTTTTTATTCTTGCTTTAGCCACTAAATAGCTATGTGACCTTGGGTAATAAGATACCTGGGTTCTCTAGATCTTAGATCCTAGATCCTTATATAAAATGTGGGAGCTGAACTTAAATGAACTTTAAGGTTCTCTCTATTGCCAAAATTTTCCTCACCCCAAAAAAGAAACAGACTGCTTTTAATTATAAATTAAGTTAAATTATAAATTTCACATTTTTATCAAACTTTATTTTATTAGTAGAGGTAAAGTGAACAATCTTTCTATTATAAGAAGTAAACAAATTTTCTCATTCTGTTTCTCTATCAGTCCAATGAAAGATTACAAGGTTTTTGTCTCGGTCAGAACTAACCAACTGTAAGAGGCATAGCCACTCTAATAAAATAAAAAATTCTAAAGTCCCTTTTGTGCTCCCGAATTAAGGCAATAATACTCATTACATGTTTTAAAGGAACTTTGGTATGACTTACTTAAATGTGACTACATCTCTGAGCTAAGAGTAAAAGTCTTAATCTTAGCTTTCTTAAAGACAACAGACTTATATATGGTATTTTCATGTTTATGTGAAACAAAGTGATGTATGGCATCCACACCAGTACACATGTATAGTCAAGTCTTGATTACTCAGGAACCGACTAATTAGTATTTTGCCTTTTTGTTTTTTACCAAATGGAAGAAAATGTAACTCAAATTTGTAAAGTTTTTACTCTCTGTCAGTAGCTTCTAATTTAAAGAGAGTGAATATGAATATTTTAAATGATGCTTAGGAAATTTATCCATGCTGCCCTGGTACGTTAATTAGGAGAGATAAATGAGTTAATTTTATCTCTACAATTTGTTCTCCTCATTGTACAAGGAAGAAATGTTTCCAAACTCAAATTTAATATTGCCAGGAACCTAAATGTTTTATAGGTCTAGTGATAAAATTTAAGAGAAATAAACCTAAGATTTTAATAGATGACCATAATATAATGTCTACTTTTTAATGATACTTTGTAATAAATCCACCACAGAGAGAAACTCCCCTTCTTATACTTCATTTTATTCAGGATATAGTTTCTTCACAAAATATAATGTATATATTATTGCATATATTAATATCTAATTAATGTATGCATTATTATATATGTATATATTATTTGTATATGTATATTATTGCATATGTATATATTATTGTAATATAACATCTATATGTTTCATGATAACTTTCAAAAGAATAGTTTTGTTTTGTTTTTATTGAAAACTGGTACACAAACAAAAGATACAACTGAAGGGGAGGATGTCTCATCTCAAAGGAGTAGCCGAAAAAATACCTTTCTATAATGTACAGATTTCTTCAAAGAAATCTGCTATGCAGGTTAAAGACTACATATAGCATTAAGTGGTTACCCTGAAAAAAAGGGTTATGGAACTATTAGCTTATTTCATAGACTAGACTTTATATTTTAATAGTGTAAGGAATATTCAGTGAGGAAACTTCGTTTACCTATACAAACTAGCACTTGTTTTGCACTATATTCTTAGAAAACTGCCCTGGGCCTGGGGCACACTGGTTAAATGATTTGCCCAGAATCACCACAGCCAACAAGGTGTCAAAACTGGGACTGGAACCCAGGTCTTCCTAACTCCAAGGCTAGCTCTTTATCTACTATTCTGTGCTGTCCCTTGCTGCCACTTTATAATGGCAAGACATTGAATGTAAACCTGAAAGGCTAATTTTCCATTTAAATGTCATTTTATATGGTCAAAGCTCTAGTCTTATCTAAGTATGAAATTCCCTTTGATCAAAATAGGCTATGAAAAGAGGGTCCAAGAAACAAAGACTGCAAATTCATTCAATATTACAGAAAAAAACCTATGCTTTCCTCCTAATGAGGAAAAAAGCACCCTAAATCCATCGACACAGTTTAAATTTAAGCACTGTTTCAATTAGTTCTGAATCAGTAAGTAGAACAGAACAGGACTTTCAAGACTAGTCCTGTTCTCTCTGTCCATAGTCTCACGCCCAGCACAAGGGTACTCAGGTTCCAGAGTAACAGAGGCAGTTTTTCTTTTCAGCTTTAAATCAAAAAGGCCACCAGGGACATGGCCATGACCCAACGTAAAGATATTAAGACTCACAGAAGTTTATCTGCAAGAACAACGATAACAACATCTCATCTATCACCATTAATCAGCTGTACTAAAACAAGATGTGGGGGAAAGCAGTGAACCCATAGTTCCACAGGAAAAGAAATGCAAGTAGGTGACCAGCAAGTGCTGTTAGAGGTGGACTGAATTCTGTGACCTGACAGTGCATTATATGGTCATTTGGTCAGGTGGCATTAAGAAACTTGTATATATAGACTGACTTCTGGTTTGAATTAATAATTCTGCTTTAACGCTACTGGGCCTAACCAAAAGATATCCCAACAATCTCAGTTACTGGTCATGAAACAAGGTAGTCTCATATGACTAAACCATCTACATTAAAGACTGTAATGACAAAAACAATTACTTCTCATCCATGCGGCTGCGCATTTTCTTGAGCTTCTGCATGATGCTGCTGGTCTCGCTGCTAGAGATGGAGACGGGGGAAGGGCTTCGAGTCTCCAAGTCAGTCGGAGCTGGGCTAGAGGCCTTGCTTTGTTTTGTCTCATCTTCACTAGGAGGCTCCTGCAAACCAAAGAAAGGGGTAAGGAGTTATAAAATCTTATTTCAAATAAACTGAACTTTCAAAATGATGTTAAAAAAAAGTTATTAGCAAAAACTATGTTCATAGTTAAAGTTTCAAAGTAATCTATTAATACCCATAATAGTCCTATTTGATTAAAAAAAAAAAATACTACTACCAGTGCTTTAAATACTGTCGTTCCTACGTGTAGCTTTTATCCTTAAAATATTCCTTTACAGATAAGAAAATCAAGGCATTCAGGCTTTGTGATTTCAAATAAAGTTAATCTGCTAGGAAATCCTGGTCTTCCGACTCCTAGATTACTACCTTAATTTATTGCTTAATAATTTATTATTCTGTCATTGTTATTATTGTTCAGTTGTATCCAACTTTCCATGACCCCACAGACCATGGTATGCCAGGACCTTACATTCTCCACTATTTCCTGAAGGCTGTCCAAGTTCGTGCTCATTGTTTTCATGACACTATCCATCTCAGCCTCTGCCATCCCCTTCTCCTTTTGCTGTCAATCTGTCCCAGCATCAAAATCTTTTCCAATGAGTCCTGTCTTCTCATTATATGGTCAAAGTACTTAAGCTTCAGCTTCAGTATTTGTCCTTCCAACGAACAGTCTGAATTAATTTAAATATTAACTGATTCGACCTCCTTGCTATCCAAGCAACTCTCAAAAGTATCCTTCAGTACCACAAGTTGAAAGTGTCAGCTCTACAGTGCCCAGCTTTTCATACAGTTCAACTGTCACAGACCCACAATGCTACTGGAAAAAAACAAGTTTTGACTGTACAGACCTTTGTCAGCAAGGCGATGTCTCCATTTTTTGTATGATGTCCAGATTTTTCACAGGTTTCCTTCCAAGGTGCAAAGGACTTTTAATTTCACCATCTTCACTGATCTTTGAGCCCAAGAATATACAGTCTGACACTGCTTCCATTTCTTCTCCCTCTATTCATCAGGAAGTGATGCAACCAGTTGCTATGATCCTAGTATTTTCTTTTTTAATGCTAAGCTTCAAATCAGCTTTTACGCTACCCTGTCTTACCTTTATCAGTGGCTTCTTAATTCCTCTCCATCTTCTGCCACCAGAGTAGTATTATGTGCATATCTGAGGTTACTGATATTTCTCCTGGCTTTTGATTCATGCAGCCTGACATTCTGTATCATGAACTTTGTATATAAGTTAACTCAATAAGGGTGGCAAGGTACAGCTTTGTCCTACTCCTTTCCCAATCTTAAACTAATCAACTATTCTGTTGTTTGGTCCACGTAAGATTTCCTCAGGAGACAAGTAAGATGATCTGGTATCCCATCTCTTTGAAGACTGGCCCACACAAAGGCTTTCATATAGTCAGCAAAGCAGAAGTAGATCTTATTCTGAAACTCTCCTGCTTTCTCCATATCCCGATGAATGTTGGCAATTTGACCTCTAACGCCTTTGCCTTTTAAAAGACCACCCTGTACTTCCGGTATTTCTGGATTCACTTACTGCTGAGGCCTAGCTTGCAGAATCTGAAGCATAACAGTTGCTTGATAATTTGAACATTCTTTGGTATTACCCTTCTTTAAGATTGGTATCTAAACTGATCTTTGAAAACCAGTGGCCATTGCTAAATTTTCTGAATTTGCTGGCATATGAGAGCATTACTTTAACAGCATCATCTTTTAGGATTTTAAACAGCTCAGCTGGAATTCCATCACCTCCACTAGCCTCATTGTTACCAATGCCTTTTAAGGCCCTCTTAACTTCATTCTCCAGAATGTATGGCTCTAGTCACTACACCATCATGATTACTGGTGATGTCAACTTCTTTATTGTACAATTTTTTTTCCATTTCCTTGCTACCTCTTCTTAATCTTTTCTACTTCTGTTAAGTCCCTACCATTTCTGTCTTTCATCATGCCCATTTTTGCAAGAAACATTCCCTTGATATTTTCTTGAAGACATCTCTCATCTTTCCCATTCTATTGTTTTCTTCTATTTCTTTGCATTGCTCATTTAAGAAAATCTTCTTCTCTCTCCTTGCTGTTCTCTGGAATTCTGCATTCAGTTGGGTCCACCTTTCCTTTCCCTTTCACTTTTTTCTTTCCTCAATTATTTGTAAAGTCTCATCAGACAGCCTTTATGCTTTGTTCCTCTTCTCTTTCTTTGGGATTTTTTTGTTCCTGCCTTATGCACAATATTGAGAACCTCTGTCCATAGTTCTTCAGGCGTTCTACCTGATCTAATTCCTTAAATCTGCTTATGACCTCCACCTCACATTCATAAGGGATGTTATTTAGGTCATACCTATACAGCATGATGGTTTTCTCTACTTTCTTCCATGTAAGTCTAAATTTTGCAGAAAGAAGCTCCTGATTTGAGCCACAGTCAGTTCCAGGTCTTGTATTAACCAACTGGATAGAGCTTCTCCACCTTCAATTGCAAATATATATGATTTCTATATTGGTTATCTGGTAATATCCATGTGTAGAGTTGCCATTTGAGTTGTTGAAAAAGAATGCTTTGCTATGCCCAGAGAGTTATCTTGACAGAACTCTATTATACTCTGCCCAGCTTCATTTTCTACTCCAAGGCCAAACTTGACTGTTACTCCAATTAACTTTTGATTTCAGAGTTTAACATTCCCAATGACAAATATGACATCTTTTTTTGGTTTTTTTTTTGCTAATCTTTCCAAATGTTGTAGGTCATTACAGAATTTAGCTACTTTGGCTTTTCTGGCACCAGTAGTTGGAACATGGACTTGTATTACTTGATGCTGAATCACATGCCTTGGATTTGAACAGATATCATTTTTATTTTTGAGATTATAGTTCAGGACTGCTTTTCTTACCCTTTTACTGACTATTAGGGTTACACCATTTCTTTTAAGACCGTCTTGCCTACAACAGTATATATAATAATTTCACCCATTCCCATTTAAGTTTGTTGATCTCCCCCACCTAAGATGTCGCTGTTCAAACTTTCCATCTCCTGTTTGACCAGATCCAGCTTACTTTGGTTCACAGAACTTATATTCCAGATTCCTATACAATATTGATGTTTATAGAATGGAACTTTCCCTTTGTTACCAAGCATATCCACACCTGAGCTTCCTTCTGGCTTTGACCTAGCGGCTTCATTCTTTCTGGAACTACTTATAACATTCTGGACACATTCTGAACTGACAGATTCATCTTCTGATGTCATATCTATTATCATTTTAATACTGTCCATGGGGTTTCTTGGCAAAAAATACTTTGCCATTTCCTTCTCTGGTATTAAGAATTCTCCATTATGACCTGTCCATCCTTGGTAACCCTGCACAGCATAGCACATAGTTTTACTGAAATACACAAGCCCTTCCACCACGACAAGGCAGTGATCCAAGAGAAGTACTTTTATCATATCAATATACAAAAAAATATAAAAATTTCTACATTCAATTCAACAAGCATTTAGTTAGATTTGGACTCTGCTTGTGTTTTCATTTGTATATGGAGTTCCCAATGTGGAAACTATCTCTATGTGGACTAGAAATACAACTTATAATTTTAAGAAAGTTCCTTGGGGTTGAATGAGAGACTGATCTATCCAGAGTCACTGGCTCTGAAACCAGCTCTCAAGCTATTACTATGCTTGCCTCCCTAAACATTTGTTGACTATTATAGGCAAGGTACTGTGCTAGGCTGCCCTGAGTAAACACCACTACTGACAGAAGGTAATTTCAGAATGGAGGGAACACTAACCACAGGGGATCAAGTAAGGTTTTATGGATGATTCCTTGAAGTAGATCAACTCTGAGAGGTAAGAATAAGGAAGTAGTTCATTGTAAAGACGAAGACAGCTTGTGAAAGGAAAAGAGGCAGGGCAGGGGACATGAAGGCTGAGGATAAGCTAACGGTCCACTTTGACTTGAACCGAGTGCCAGAGGTGAACAGTAAAGGATAAGACTAGAAAGGTGGTGCAGAGCCAGACTGACGGTCTGAAATGCCTAACACGGGAATTTTTACTTTATTCTAGAGGCAACAGAGAACCACTTAAACAGGCTAATGTGTGGTCTAAACCTTTTCAACAGGAAGATGATTTTGGCAGCATGATGGAAGATACATTAGAGAGGACAGAGATTAGAAGCAGGGAGAACCAAGCAAGAGGTTATTATAATTACCCAGATTGCAGAGAACTGATCATGTGAATGGGGGATGGATGTCAGAGATACTGTTGAGGTAAACTAGATAAGATTTGGTACCTGCAAGGGGTAAAGGAGAGAAAAGGGTGTCGGAGAATATGTTTGTGCCTTCAAAAGAAATAGCTTAGTTTAGAAGTAGGCTTGTGGGGAACATAATGTGCTTCATTTTGGATATGTTAAGTTGGAGATGACAGTGTCACATCCAGATGGATGTACAAAGTACACAGATGGCAACCTATATTCATGTTTAGGTATTAGATCAGGGCTCAAGATATAGATATGAGAGTCACTGAAGTTCTTCAGCTAGGATGGCCAAGGGAGAGAGAGTATAGAAAAGGAAATTTTTTCTCCCCTATATGGTTACAATAAATTAGATAGCTTATATAGATGTCATATCAAAAGCACCAACATTCTTCACATTATTTCTCATGAAAATATTTTTGCACTAGCAAGTGAAACCAAGCAGGCCTACAGGATCTTTGCCCCATAGCAGTCTATGAATGAAAAAAATGAGAACACACTTACTAGAATTGATATCTTTGTATCATCCCCTTCAAAACTAAAATTTTTCATGAAAAATATCTTGAAAAGAAACTATTCAAAAAGTGAGGAGACATACACATAATAGTTTCTTTCCAGTTTGTGCTTTACCGTACTATTAGAATGAAAATAACTTGCATATTAGAGCTACAAACTGGACCTGTGATTTCATTGGCATACAGAACCTTCAAAATGAGAAAACTTTTACCAATTCAGGTTGGCTCCTCCTCTACAACTTCAAGTTTTCTGGTTTCCCAGAGTGCTAAGAGTTAAATGACTTGACCAGGGTCAAACATCAAGTTCAGCTTTTAAGAAGTTTAAACTGCACTGAACTTTTGGGACATGCCAGCTCTCTATCCACTGAATCAGTCAATCAATGAACATTTAAGTACCTACTATGTGATATGCACTGTGCTATGCACTATCCACTATGCTGGCACAGTTGCCTGTGTATCATATTAGAACAGAAGCTTAACAAATTAATTTGACGCCTTTCCATAATAGAGATGGAAGCAAATAATATCTTTAAAAGAGAAAACAAACTGACAAATCTTTTCAATTTACCAATTTATTTTCCCCTGCAGACTTCAACTTCTCCTGAAGCTTAATTGTGGTTTGGCGGATTCTTTCTATTTCCTCTTGCTGTTTAAGAATCAGTTGTCTTTCCTTTCGAGCAGCCTTGTTGGCTTCCTGAAGACGCTTAATTTCTGCCTGGAGCAAGAAAAGTTAAGAATACAAAGGAGATATAAGGATTCCAAATAATACAAATGAAAAGGACATCATGTGGTATAGTGGAAAATATTTTTAAAATAAACTATCTTAAAAATAACTACGAATTGGTTTTTATTTTTAAGCTTTAACATGAAATTACTAAGAAATCTTCAAATTAAACTGTCATTATAAAAATAGTTTTATACCACTTGTTCAACTTTCCCATTTCAATTACGGGAAAACTTGCTTCTCTGCCTTTTTGTTCATAAGCACCAACTCCATGCACATATTAGTTCTTGAAAACAAATAAAAACACCCACACATTTAGTAACAGTACTGTTTATAAATAAGAAAACTAGTTTCTGGGGTTTTTTTTGGGGGGGGGGAAGCAATCCATAAGCAGTGAGATACAGTGAAAAAGCATAATAATCTTTCTGAACCTCTACTCCCTCAACTGTAAAAGAAGAATTTAATTCCAGAAGTACTCATCTTAAAAGGTTATTTATTGTAAGACTCAAAAGAGCTGATGTGTGCCGTGTTTGAGTGCTATGTAAAATCAGTTACGGTTATTAATACTGGAGTTCAAATAGAAAGAGTCATGGTATAAGGCACTATCCTACTATCATTGTTTTGCATTTAATTTTCTCTGAATTATTACACAGATGGTTAAAATGGCCTTTTGGAGTTGAATTATTCAACAATAACTCCATGTTATTCCTGTCATCACTATTATCCTCTTCATCATGAGGTTATAAAGAAAGTGGGTTTGTAAACCATAAAAGTTTATATAAATGAGTTACTCTTATTACTGGAATTTTGTAGATTTTTAAAAATATTTTATATTTAAAAAAAACAAAAAGTAAATTTCTCCCTCCCCATGATCCACAAATGTTGAAGACTAAAGTGAAATTATTAGAATACATATATAACATGCAGCCCACCCACACAACAAACCTAAGGATTTCTAAATAAAATGGTAATCAAGGATTATGAAATTTGATTCATATTTCAATCCAATCAATATTTACAACATATTTGTTACATAAAAAGCAATGTGCTAGATAGTGGGGAAACATGATGAAAAAACGAAGTAAAACATTACATTCATGGTAAGACCAGTGAAAAGCATATTTTCTTTCCTTATTCTATATGCTAGAGTTCTCTATAAACAGTTTTTATTAGTTTTATTTAGTTTTATTTTATTAATTTTTTATCCCCATAGTCCTTTGACAACTATTACTGGTTTTATTTGATGATCTGAATTAGCCAAACAAAAGTTCTCATTTTTTTTCTTTATGACTAAAAGTTTACTTTTTTGAACCAAGGTAGGTGAAAAAATGAGAATCACTTCCCTCCAGAAGCCCATAATTTAGCAGGGAGATGAAATGTATTAAGATAAGCACAATACAGGATAGTATCAGTAGTATATCATGTAGCAGTATGAAGAGAAAGAAATCTAGAAGCCTAAGAAAGCAATGTGGGTTGTCAGTACTGTGTATACTTTATAAGCTAATTTACTCAGTTCTATAAAGGAAGAGAGATTGTCAGTATATTCGACAATTTAGCAGTGGCACAGATACAATCCAATTTTGGCAAAAATCTGTTACCAACATAACAACCAAGCAGTTTACATTTACTTAGCACTTTGGGGTCTAACAGTAAACTTCTCTATTTTTTTTCTTCTTTTCATCTATACACATTTTAAGGTTTACAAGGTGCTTCAGAAACATCTCACTGAGTCTTCACAATAACTATGGAAGATGAAATGCTACAGATATTAAGTTTCCTCTAGAAATGCCTTTTTTCTTCTCACCTTTTCCTGCTGCAATTTCAACAGCAAGCCACGCTGTCTCTTCCGGAGAGGCGGCATTTTATCATCTTCTCCTTTGTCTCGTAGATGTCTACATAAATATATGTAAACGTAAATTGAACAAGACAGAATATCTTTATTAAATTTTAATTTCAAGGTTCCTTTCCATTAGTAATTTTATAGTCTAGCACATTTCTGGATCCATGACTTCACCAGCGTGGGTAATCTCCTTCAATCATGCAGATTACAACTCCACATAAATGGTTTTATGACTGACCAAAAAAAATCTTTGCACCTGGCAGCCATGAGACTCTCCCAATTTAGCAAGTTTAGTCCTTAGGCAACAGATATGTAGAAGCCAACAACTCTAAATATGAAGTTTCTCCACCTTGGTACATCTAACAGTTCTTGAGCTACATTACCTTCCTTAGGCTCCCAGAACTCTGGGTCATCTCCTAGTCATAATGAAACATCAGAGAAAGATTTCAAGACAGGATAATCTAGGTAAATATTTTAAAAACAAAAAATCTCACACATAAAATTGGCATCTTATGCAGTTTAGATAAAGTATCATAAAATCACTAATTATTGGAGTTGGGAAAGACTCTTAATCTAATCCTCTGTGATGAACATGAAAGACAGTAACTGAGTATCATCTTAAGGTCAAAGAATTCAATCTCATAAAGCAGTTCACTGCTATTTTTGAGATGCTCTAATCATCAGAAAGTTCTTTATAAAAGAAAACTTTATAACCAGTTGCTTCCCTTTAATTCTGACCCCCTGTTTCTAGTTTTAGCCTCTGGAGTCTGATAGAATTAATCTAATCCTACTCCACAGAGAGCACTTCAAATGTTTGACAGGTATTAGTCATCATCTTCCCCATCCCCACACCCCACGTTCTCTTCTTCAGGTCCTTATCCTTCCTGTAATATCACATTTGATTGAGCACCCTTGCTATCCTGATCACCTCCCTCTAATGCCCAGTTTGTACTTAATATGTGAGGCTCAGAACTAAATAGAACATTACACACAGTCAGAAGAAGGAAGAGCACATTTTCTACAGTTCTCTATAAACACAGTATAATCCTAAATTGGGTTTTTGTTCCCACAGTCATTTCATATTTATTATTGGCTTTATATGATGATTTGGATTAGCCAAACAAAAAGTCCTAATTTTTTTTCTTGAGTGGAAATTTGCTTTTTTGAACCAAGCTAGGTGATTTATATATATCCCCACTAAATTTAGTCCTGTGATTTAGCCCATTATTCCAGCTGGATGAGATTTTTTGAAAGTCAATTCCGGCATCTTATGTATATGTCTTCAATAATAATGAAGGTACTGACTAGGGCAAGGCCTAAAACTGAGACCTGCAGTACACAAATAAAATTGTTATTAATCAGATATGGTTGATTAACTAGCTACCAATTCACCTAAATTTATTAACTTGCAACTCACATTTCTCCAACTCATCCACAAGGATATTCTGATTAGACTGTTAGATGTCTTACTGAAATTAATATAAATCATGCTTATAATCAGGGGAAAGTGTGGAAGCCAGTTTGAACCAGGTTGGGGAAAACCATTGTTAAAATTTTCAGTGAGAGTATATTTATTTATTTATTTATATATGTGGATATATATATATATATATATATATATATATATATATATATATATATATATATATATATGCATGTATACTAAATAGGCAGATACCACAAATCAGAGATTGATTTATTTTTGTTAACTGTTCTAGATTTAAGAAAGGAATGATGAAAATGTTCAGTAATTCAGACAAAGTATATCAGATGCACATTTTTTTTCCCAGAGAACTAGTTGCTAAAACACTGATTAGAACATCCCTGTCTACATTGCTGTGGCCTATTAATCTGGAAACTATAAAGCAGAGGAAATTAAATTGGCTTCATATAACTTTTTCTTAGTGAATCCATGTTAATTCTGCACAATTACCACTTTTACAGTGCTTACACCCTACATGATTGCCACTTTCCTTTTCAAACAGCTCATAAACTGTTTAATAATCCATTTTAGAAATGTGCTGGAGATTGTCATTAAGCTCATTTCTGGAGACACCTAAAATTTCCAAGAGCTGCCTTTTTGCAAAAATAATATTTGCCTAACTCCAATCTTTTGGTATCTCTCTTATTTGCCAAGATTTTTCAAAGGATATTTAAAGGAGTTAAAAGATCATAACTGCAAATTCTTTCAATACCATGGAATGTAATTTATAGACCAAGAAACTTAATCTCATTTTAACGTAATCAGTTATTCTTACTATCTCATCTATTGTGATCTTAACTCCATCTATCCATGTTTGCTATACCTGTTTGAATACAAATTTCCTATTCATTGACAAAAAGAGGTAAGAGAATTAAGTATTAAATAGTACTGTCTTCTGTCACCTTCCATTCCACCATCTCTCAGAAGTAATAGGCCCATTTCTTACTTCCTTATTCTCTGTTCTTGACATAGCCCTAAAAACCTTATTTATTTATTCTCCTTAGCACTTTTTAAAAGTTTGAAGCCATACATGGCTCTGGACTTCATGACATTATTCTTACAGGTTTATTATTTATTCTTGGACATGGGTCCCCTCCTTCTACCTTTTGTTCATCTATTTAAATGAATTAAATTAAATTAATTAAATATGCATCCACCGGAGAGCTCCCTGTGTATCCAAAGATTTCTTTAAATACCTTTCCCTTTTCTTCATCTCCACAATTATTTATGATTGCATTATCAAGATTTTAAAAGTTTTTCATCTTTTCTGAGTGTTCCTTTTCACAGAATCTTAACTTCACTAATTTTTTTCAGTCATAGCATAAATAGAACTTAAATAAGAATTTTAACGGGAGCAACACAAAATAACCCCATAGGGATACACTTCAATTTACTTATATATAAACACAAAGACATGAGCTATATCCAATTCATCTTTGTATTCTCGCCATAGAAACTAGTACAGTATCTTGTGGTCAACAGATAATGAAAGAATTTATCACACTGGAAAATCCCTACTATTTATCAAGAACCTTAAAAGTAAAGAGGAGGAAAAGTCCAAAGTAATAAATGGTCCCTAATTTGGCTTTATGCGTTACAGTAGAATCAGGAGTAGATTCTAGATTTCATGACTTCCAATTCAATATACTGTAGGTACCTCACTGGAGTGGTGTCTTCTCCAGTTAGCAGTCACGTCTCCTTAAGTATATAATGGTACAAATATGAAAGACCATTTTTCCTACAAATCGCAAAGCTAGTGTTCTTTAAGAAGAATTACTTTTCAGTTTTCAGTATGTCCTTACTTTTTCTGGTGTTCCAGCCAGGCTAGTTCTGCTTTAGCTTTCTCCTTCAGGGCTTTCTCACGGAGTCGTAATAAGGAAGACTGGTGAGCTGCCCTCATTTCTTCTTCTTTCATGTACTGACGCACCATTTCCATGGTAAATTTAGAGAAACTATCTTGCCCTCCTGAGAACGGCATACTCAGTTCCTGAAATGAGGAGTTTATTCCAATTGATCACCTTCTAAAATCCCACATTAATTTGTTTTCAGATCCAAGTTAATTATAAAAGTAGGTATTTATAAGAAATGAATTAAGTACTTATCCAGAGTTACCAACCATATAAGAAAATGCCCTGGAAAAAAGAAAATCCAGAAAGGAATAATACAGTGAAAAGCATGCTGGTAGTCTAATAATGCAAATTCACAAACAATACAATTAGGTAGCAATATTACACTTAATTCAACCGTTTCAGCTGCTATGGAAGATGTATAGGTCACTGGTCTTCAAAAATAAAGGTTAAAAACAGATGAAATTCAAATGTGATTCCAAGGCCACTTATACCTTCTATCTCATCCCCTCCTAAGGCAAAGATCAAATTATATCACTCACTTGTTAAAAAAAAACATTTAGTAGTTAAATAAAGGATAGAATAAAACTTTATTGCTAAGCATTTAACACACAGATAGACAGACAGATATACAAACACAAAACTAAGAAATATATATGACACCAAAAGCTACTACCTAATAAATAAGTGGTCAAAGATACAAATAGCTCTTAAAAGAACTGTAAATTATCAACCATAAGAAAGAAAGCTTCAAATCATTAATATTAAGAGAAATTCAAATCAAAATAATACTGTTTTCACTGCAATTGGAAAAAGGACAAAAGACAGGAATGATCAATATTCAAAGGGCTGTGGGGAGAGAGGCACACTAGTACATTGTTGTACAGCCATTTTGGAAGACAACTAAGATATCCATGCCCTTTGATCCAGAAATTCTATCAGGAGACCAGGGAGGGCACTGATAAAAAGAAAGGTGCCATATACACCAAATTATTTACAATAACACTTTTTGGAGAAGCAAACAAAACCATGGAAACTGGGTTATAGGAATTGTTGTTTTGTATGGTACCATGTTCTCAGTTTAAAGTTTCATCCTACAAGTGAATCCTGTTTTAAGCAAATCTGATTTAAAAACTCCACGTACACTTACATGCTTGCTGCTTGTCTCCACTTGTCACCTGAGCCTTCCCTATTCCAATGGGAATTCCCTAGCTAATAGAGCCCTCTTTCTTCTTCCCTTGGTGCAAATCCCAAAACAAAGTCAGAGATTAGATTCTCTGGCAGGTCTTGTGTTCAGCTACGTTAGGGATTAAACTTTTGTGATATCTAAATCTTATTTAAAATATTTTTTTTTCTAAGGGAAAATACATGCCAAGTTCCAGACTTTTAGAACATAATCTATTAATAAACTGGTGACTACTTGTATATACTAATGTGGATTTACAAATAAGATAAACTATGTGGCAATTATTCACCTTGAATTATCTTATGGGATTCTTTTAAATGTGATCTCCCTTTCCTGCATTTTATGCTGTAATTCAATTTATAAAATCTCAACTTAGATAAAACTGCTGTGCTTAGTACACAGTAGATACTTAATAAATGTTTGGTGAATGATTAATACATACTATATAAAAGTTATATTGAACAGGCACCAAGTACATTATTAGCCCTAGTTAAAAAACAACCTAGGACACAGAGAACAAGAAGCAAGGTCCTCAAAGTTCTACCATTCACCTTCCTTATATCAATACTCTTCTCAGTGTCATTTCTGATCAAACACATCAAAAGGCTCATAAATACCAGTCACCTTTTGTAATGGTCAAAATTAAATTCTGGTATATAATTTAAATTTCCTTAAGTGTAGATGCTAGCAATCATGTGAATCTGAATTTGAGTTTAGAGAAGTGGCAACAGAAACAGAAGAAATTTTTTAAATTACTGGATCTAGCCTTTGAAATAGTTTAGTCAGTTGTTGTTTTTTTTTTTTTTACCAATAAGAACCAGTTATGTCCATTAAATTAATATTCCTTTTTCTGCACAGTATTTAAATCAACTCAGGCACTCATAAATATTCCTACATGTGTAACTCTCCTTTGAGCCTATCAAGATGGACAATTCATCTTAAATTCACATACATAATTAATACTGCACCTTTGAGAAAGGCCAACCACAACACTTATCCACGAAGCACACACACATAACAAGCAATTTACCTTGACAGAAGACAGAGCAGTCTTTTCTGGGGAAGCCTCCTCATCAGAATCATCACGATGACCCCTTTTCTTTTCCATGTTAAATCGGCGATGACTCTCGGAGGGTAGTAAAGACCTAAAAGACTTTTCTTCTATTTCATCTTCTGTCATGGACTCATCAAATTTGAGGGAATATTCAGTTGCAATAGACGTTGAGTCTAAAAGGCAAAGAAAAAGAAAAAGCAGATTTTTACCATTCTGTCATACACAGTTCTCATAGGTCTTTAATTTGTACTTAAGGCCTTGAAGAACATTTAGCATTCTTATAGAGTATCAATTATTAACAAGAGGCACAACAGGATGAAAAAATGAATTTACAAGCAAAAATTCCTAAGAGAAACTGTTACGTGACTGAAACTTTAATTATTACAGAGCAAGGTATTTTGAGGATATGAGGGAATACTCAGAGAAATTCACTAAAAATTTTAAATTTAAATCATAAGAATAATATTGAAGGAAAAATATTTTCAATATTATAACTTTCTTTATCTAGATAACAAGATCATTTTCAAAAGGGAATTTTCTAGATAAATGATGCTTACCTGGCAAAACTGGTTATTTAAATCATTTTTGAGGGATCTTTCTACAACATTTTTTGTAAAATTCTCTCCTTTTTAAAATCAAATATACTGAACTTCACGTAATCTTTTGTTTCATGATTCAGTGCTATCATTATTAACAAGTACTATATTTAATGTCTGTGACATGAATTGCCTTTAGAGGTAAAGAAAGTAACTAGAACTAGGTGCCCAAACCACCAAATTTTAATTCATTTCTGTTTTGAATTCAGGGTTTTTATTCTTCCTTCTTTCATGTCAGGTGGTCAGTTATTACAGCTACAAGCAACTCCTGTTGTTTCACAGCATGTCTTATATACACCCCTCCATTCTTCACTCATATAACCATCATCCTAGAACACCTCTCACTTGACCTATTGCAATAGCTTTTTAATTGATCTCTCTGACTCACTCCAATCCATCTTCTACTTAGTTGCCAAAGTGGTTTCTTAGGCCTATTTCACCCTTCTACTTGAAAACCCCCAGGATCAAATACAAAGTTACTTCTCTTCATAACCATGCCCTTTCCTACCTTTCCAGGCTTCTTATGGCATATTTCCTTCCATGCACTTTTACAATGCAAATACAACACTGTACTTGCTATTCCTTGATGATACTTTATCTCCTGACTGCGCTTACAGTCTCCCCCTCTCAGTGCTTGGACTATACCTCACTCTGCACCTCTGTTTCTTGACTTCCTTAGATTTCTTCAAGGTATGGCTCAAATCCCACCTTATGCAGGAAGACTTTCCTTGTACCTTCCCAACTTACTCCACCAAAGAAGGGGTACAGAACTTCTTCATAGCTTTTTACATGTTACAGCCCCATTAAAATAAGCTCCCTGAGGTTTTTGCTTTTCTTATGTCACATTGGCATAAAATAAGCACTTAGCATATGTTGTTTGACTTGCTGACTGACTGGAACAGCATACCTGGATCCTCTCATGCTTACTTTTGGAGGGCTGACATTGCCAGAAATCTGTCTTACCTAAATAGAGAATGTCATATGGACAATTTTTCAGTATTTTTCTGGCAGTTTTCACCCCTAATTAGTACAGTCATGGCACACTGTACTCTCAGAAGACAGCAGTTCTGAATTTTAGATGTAGCACCGTATTTAGTGAGCAATGAACATGGTGCCAGAATACATGGCTTTGAATCCAAGTTCTACCACTTACCTGTGGTGTGAAATTGGACCAAGTTAAAGATCTCTGAATTTTTATAGATGAAAGGAACTTTTAAGATAATCTAGACCAATTTAACCACTTAGCATGCAAAAAAACCGAAACCAAGGGTGAGAAAAGTAATTCACCTAAGGTCACTCAACAAGTCATTCACCCAAGGTCATTCAATAAATCAATGCCAAGCTTTATACAAGAACACGTTCAGTACTCTCTCCCTACGCCAGATACTCACAAAAGTTAAGCATCTCTCAAGATTTTAATTCTCTCGTCTAAAGATGGGGATAATAAAACCTGTACTGCCTCCCCCTCCCTCAAAGCGTTACAGCAAGAAATCATGAGAAAATGGAGGTGACTGATGCACAAAATACTTTTTCAATGACTATGAAGTGAAGCACAATAATTTCCAATTGTCGTATATTGTTTCCACATATAATCTTTTAATAAATTTTACAGCAACAGAATTTAAATACTAATGAAAAAAGGACCAACAACATGCATAAAACAAAACATTTCAATTTCATTTTCTCTAAAGAATTAAAGGAACTGAAACTTTAAATTAGAATCCTGTGCTCATGACAATTTTAATTATTCCAAATTAAAAATTTGTCATCACCACCTGTTATTATAAAACTTCTCTTCTGGTTAAACTAGACCAACAAGAATAACTTGGCAGGTGTGCTCTATATTTGCATTCCTTGAATTCTACAGTGACACAGAAATCATCAGTTGCAGGAAAAATATACTAAGATGTCACCTGGTGTTCCCTAGATTATAATATACAAATGCTATTTTTGCGAATTACTCATTTAACACTAAGTTATGGAATTGAGGGTATTAACATTCCAGGTCAATTCTGGAAGCCAAATTACTTTGCCTTAGTTTTTACTTTTTTAACTTTTAACTTTTTTTTAACTTTTCTTAGTTATCATTATTCTCCATTCAGGATTTCTAAAAATTGATGTTTCGTTGCTTAAGTATAATTGGAAAATAAATTTAGTGACTTCAGCACATATAAAAACAATTTAAATTTTGACAATACTCGGGAAGAAACTATGATATAGTTTTATTATTTATTAAATAAAATTATGTGATCTTCCTTGTCTGATAATATTGACCATCCGTATATATTCCCAATATCCACCCTTGACCAAGAATACAGAACTGTGAGATAAATGGCTGGATATTTAATATAGTCTGTCACCTTAGTTTTTCTTTAAATAAAACTAAATGGCTGAATCTGGCCAATACTGGATCAAACTCCTGACTTTCTTCTCATTTGCACCAAACTTCCACATCTAGGTGAAGGCTCAAATCAAAAAATAACTCCAGGATATGATAGTCACATACAAATGAGAGCTACCTTTCTCATCTGGCAATGACGGAACGCTATCACTCTGGACGGAATCATCCACAGCAGTGAGAACTTGTTCTTCAATAAAACTCTCCATCCTTTCAGAGGCCGGTCTCTTCTCAATTTCCTTAGACAAGAGAACTGAAGGGCTTTCTTGGGAGCTGTTACTGCTTCTGCTTCATGGATTTTTATGACAGCAGAATTAATAAATAAACAAAATATAAGTTAATTGAGTGACTGACCTCTAAAAGTACAAAATGAAGAAAAAAATGCAAAATGAAAAGTTTCAAAAGTTGCAGTGCCCTTTTTTTTTTTTTTTTTACTATTAGCATGAAAGGTACTTGTGAAAGTCAGCTAATGAAATCTAACAGCAATTTATTAAGCACCTGCTGTGTACTACAAATACAAAGGGGAAAAAATGGAATCCAATGCTCCTAGAAAATTAAGGTGTAGAGGCTGTAGGAGGAAAGAAGATGATTTGTCACTAAGGCAATAAACAAGGACATAACCATGCCGAAAAATTTTTGGAAAAATGTTAGGAAAAAATAATTCAAACAATACAAAGTTTTTCTACCAGGATAGCTGATTTTCCAGGATATAGTAGATGCTTAACAAATAAGTGGTGACCACTTAAATGAGATTTTAGTACAGTTTGATCTGGAGACAGTCTATCCTTTGCTTGACCTGTAGATACCCTCTATGGAAAAGCAGCATGCTATACTTGTACCATACAGGGTTGTTGTGTGGATCAAATGAGGCAGTAAATGTATAAAGTACTTTGTAAACTTAAAAGTACTTTACAGCCAATATTACAGGGCAAAATGGTAAACGGAAGTATCAAAGTTAGGACTGAGATTTTCCCCATGTTTTAATGGTAATTCCACATTCCTTTTTTTGTCTGTTGTTGAGTCATTTTAGTTGTGTCTGACTCTCTGTGACACCATTTGGAGTTTTCTTATCAAAGATACTGGAGTGGTTTGTCATTTTCTTCTCCAGCTCATTTTATAGATGAGGAAACTGAGGCAAAGAGGGTGAAGTGACTTGCCCAAGGTCACACAGCTAGTAAGTGTCGTAGACCAGATTTGAAGTCAGGAAAGGGAGTCCTCCTGACTCCAGGCCTGGCACTCCACACACTTCACTACCTAGCTGCCCTTTTTTGGTTTAGCAATCAAGTAAATATATGGATCCATGAACCCAACTACTCTATTTTATATAAAAGTTTAATTATTGGGGCAAAGCAACTACTTTCATAGACAAATATTTTAATCGAATTAATGAAAATACATACTTCAGTGAATCTGTGATTTCACTCATATGAGTAATTCCTTTGAATAGCAACTCCATATGCCTTCTCATCCTGGGCAACTCTTATTCATATCTTCCCACAAGTCCTCTAAAGGGAACCACATAAATTTTGGAGACCTTGTAGATCTCTTTACACAGGATAGATGCCAATACATGCATAGGCTTCTCATATGTTATCCTGTGTTCTTGGAATTACAGAATCTCAAAGTTTGGAGGGATGCCAGAAGTCATCTAGTCTAACATTAAATCTGGGAGACCACTGCCTGGGAGTTGGAAGCCATTGGTTCTTCCTGTAAGTGACAAACCCTGGAATTATCAATGAAAGAGTTCAAAGTCTGACTAGTTACTATGGTAAATTATTAGTAACACTATATGCAGTCCACTTACTCTGCCAGAAATGTATCTATGTCCTCTGTGATATTCCTTACACAGTTCTTGGTGCGCATCACTGAAAATATGCTATATCTTATTTATACCCAGAAAAAGGTGTCTCTTCGTTGCCTTTTCTTTGAGCAATGACCTATAATCTCAATACTTTGGAGAAGGCAGTAGGATATGATTTACAGCAATACCAACAACAGTGTTTAAAAGACGGATCTTTCCTTTAGGGAGAAGCTCAGGGCCAGTAAGAGTACTGCATAATTTCCTCTTATTTAGTTCTGAGCACAATTCAATGTTTACCTACACTACTTCTATCCACGATGATTGAATGAATAAAGCGTTTATTAAGCACTTACAATGTGCAAAGCCCTATGCTAACTGCTACAAATACAAACACAAAAGTAAGAGAAGTTCTTATTCTCCATGAGTTTACATTCTAATGGGGGAGACAACACATGTGGAAAGTTTCAGCTGAAGATAAAAAGATCCCAACAGCCCTTAGGGTGCAGAAGTAAAATAGATGTTAATGCCTCTGCTTTGATGTCATTTCCCTAATAAAATCATGTCAGTTTCTGATATTAAGCCATCTGACAATAACTAATTCTTTGGTGACAAGAGCCTTCTCCTCTGGGTCTTCAATAGATGTGGTGGAAGCACTTACAAGAGCAGTGGCCATGCTGCATCCCCACAGGGGTTGCTTCTCAGAATGAGAATACTGGGCTGTCTTGGGTCGTCTCCAAGTGTGACAGCTGGTGAGAATGGCTGGCCTCTTCTCCACATTAGTGCCTTCCTTGAATGATGGCCATGAAGGCTAGTCTAGAGGTAGGCCTGGTGGTCTGGGGAAAACTACCAGTCTCAGAGCTCCTGTGCTTATCTGATGGTCAGGGGCACCTGGTCAGCTGCTATTGCTGAATAAAGTAACTGTCTTCTCCGCAATGACTTCTACCCTCAATAATGGCTGTAGGAGCAGGGTTCGAAGCAGTTCTGGCTGTATGGCGGACACTGGTATTCCCAAGGTTCTTGGGTTCAAATTCTTGGGCTGTCTCTATTAGAACTGGAGGGGAGATGATGGTCAAGGTGGTGGTGGAGTTTCACTTGCTGGGCACATGCTACTTGTCTCTCCCTACATACTACATATGTACTGATGGACCAGTTCTATAGGAACTCCTGCGAGCTCCCTTCTCCCCTTCTTTACTCTCTGTCTCTGACAAAGAGGTGATCCCTTTGAAAAGGATCATACCTCAGTCAAACAATAACTGAATCAGTCAATTAGCATTTATTAGGAACCTACTTTATGCCAGGCACTATGCTAAGTGCTGGTGATACAAAGGCAACAAAACAGTCTGCTCTCAAGGAGCTCAAACTTTAATGGGGGAGACAATATGCAAACGTCCAAAAATACATACACAGGATAAATTGGGGGGCAATCTCTGAGGGAAAACAGTAAACTGAAGGACTGAGAAAGACTTCTTGCAGAAGGAGGGACTTAGCCAAGACTTCAGAGGTGGGGAAATGGAGTATCATGTTCAAGAAATAACCAGGAGACCAATGTCGCTGGATCACAGAGTATATAAAGTGAATTAAGGTGTAAGAAGACAAGTTAGCAGGAGGTTATGAAAAGCTCTGTAAGGCAGAGCAATTTCTGTTTGGTCTTGGGGGTACTATGGCACCTTCGTCTGATGCCTTTCCGGATGCTCCAAGCTACTAGTGCCACCCTCCAAAATTACTCTACATTTATTTCATTTATACTTATATATGAAAACTCTGTCCCCCTGTAAGCTTTTGGAGGGCAGTGACAGTTTCATTCTTGTGTCACCATTAGCTGGCACCAAGTGAATCCTTAAGAAATTTTTGTTGATTGGCTGACTAAATGCCCTGCTTATCAGGACATCAGCTTTTAGTCACTTGAGTTTTTTTGTGCAGATAATTTGAGCAAACACTTCTGAATTATTAAGGCTCTCATTTAGGAGACTTGAGAAAGTAATGGGAACTGATATAATTAGCTCAATGTCAATATGAATGGGAGTAGCTTGATGACTATGACTTTATCACTTGTCTTCCATTTGGACTCTGCACTAGAAACTTTTCATGATGCTGGGAAACATCTTTGATGAGCATATATTTACTGTATTATGCCTTATTTGAAATTTATAAATCAAAATGTCAATTATATATGCTCTTACATCTTTCAAAGAACCACACACGATTTTAACGAATTCAAGGAAAATAAAATGTCTTACTGACAAGCTTCTAAGGCAGCATCTTGTTCTACCTAATTAAACTATTTTTTATTGTCAAGAAACAAAATCTATCTTTCATCATCTGTACTTTTAAGTTAAAGAGATGACTGTAAAGATGTGGTACATGCTATGAAACATAATCTGCAAAGGTGTTCCCTTCTTAAAGTTTCATGAACAATACCCAAACATGAATGTAGATTACTCTCATTAAGATTATTCTGAAATGAGAAAATAGATATATGGAACCATAGCTATTAACAATTTCTTGAATGACTTTTATGGATAAATAACAAGATCTTTGACTTTTTTCCCAAGCACGGGGTATCTTTCCCCTGACACTCACCTCAGGCACAGGCCTTCTCTGTGTGTACTCGGTCTGTTCCAGTGGTTCTTCCTACTTCCACATTCAGCATACAAGGGACCGTATGTTACTCAACAAAGCTGAGTTTAAGTCTTTTCTCTGACTATCTATGGCATCCTGGGTAGGTCACTTAATCCTTCAGTGCCTACACAACTTTCTAAGACTATAACTGTTAAGCAGGTGCTAACCATCATTGGTAGAGGGAGTTTCCTCACTGGGAATTTTTTTTGGGGAGAGGGGGTCTAAATAATGAAATCACAAGTCCACCCCACCCTCCCAGTAATCGTTATTTATATGTTACGATACTGACTATGAAACACAATTGAATTATTCTCCTTTACCTCTGATCATGAGACCTGGATTTCGAGGCTTCTGAATAACTATCAAAAGATGGAGAATACTTGTAATTCTTTGAGTCAGAAGACTCTTCTTTACTCTGAGAAATTACAACAGATTCACTTTTCCTGTCAAAAAAGAAACAGGAATGAAAAAATCTTTAGGAATAAAAAGATTTTAAAATTGTTTTAAAAGTAGCATGAAATTAAAAGCACAGAAAGAATGAACTGCACACATAATATGAAACCAAAGACAGGCCAAACTCGGTGTGTGCATGCATGCAAACAGATTAAAGAATATCTTTCAAAGATCCAAAGAGGAACAAAAGAAGAGAATTTTGAATGGATAGCAGTGTGTATTCTTCAACAAGAGGATTATCTGTGTAAAAACCTAAATCAGTGTTTAAAATAAAAACAATTCACAGCCATACCACTGCTCCCATCAGTTCTAGATATTGCAGTAGCAAAGCATAGATAGAATTTCAATAAAACAAAGATAATGCCATAGTAGTTGCATCCACTTTCCATAAGAAGTCACTGACAAAGAAGACACAATGACAATAACACCACAAACTAGCTTTTTATTTTTTGGTTACATATCAATAACATAAGCTTACTAGATCTACTTTTCTGAAATACTTTAAAGACCTAAATAACTCTTTTGTGGATTTCCTAAACTGGAACACCTGACAAACCGAAAAAATGTCCAGTTAATAATTAAATCTGTGATACGATGGTTCATATACTTAATACACTGGGAACATTTGTGCACATCTTAGCATATATTATATTTTTGTCTGTTTTTACGTTCAATTTTTATCTTATTTTTTCCCAATTACATGTAAACAAAAAATTTTTTAACAGTTTTTTAAAATTTTAAGTTCCAAATTCTCTCTCGAGAAGGCAAGCAATTTGATACAGATTATATGTATGCAGTCATACAAAACATTTCCACGTTAGCCATACTGCAAAAGAAAATGCAGACAAAAAACACAAGAATAATAAAGTTTTAAAAGTATCTAGCATATATTATACAACAGATTATGATTTAAACTGTATTTATAAGATGAATAGTTTTTCATAAACCACCTTCATTTTCTCTATTTAAAGGTATCAATGATTTGCAATAGAAACAAGATTTTTAAAAGCTTAATAGAGCAAATAACATTACCTGTCCGTATCAGTTCTGGCTCTCAAATGTTTCATGAATTCTGAATGTTGCTGTCGCTGGTGATCAATAAGAGCTGTTATTGGTGCTGCTGAAGCTGTGACAGCATCTGATATCTGGTTTCGTGCCAATTCTGTCATCTAAATGTGGGATCATAAAATAAAGAGTAAAAGCAAAAGTAGATAGCTGTGGCAATACTAAAATAAAATTATAACACATCTTTTAAGCAAAGTGATATGGTGAAGTCATCTACTAACCAGCTGTGCAACCTGAGAACAAGACCTTTAACCTCTCTTAGTTCCAGTGTCTTTAACTGTCAAATGATCTCCCATCTAGCTCTGAATCTAACATCCTATCAGTTAAATTCTACCTGATCCACAAAACTCTAGAGTGGGGAAATTGAGGCTTCGAGGCCACATGTGGCCTCCTAAGTCCTTAGGTGCAGCCTCTTGACTGAGTCCAAGTTTTACAAAACAAATCCTTTTATTAAGTGGATTTGTTCTGAGAAGTTTGGATTCAGTCAAAGGGCTGAACTTGAGGATCTAGAGGGCTATATGTAGCCTTGAAGCCACAGGTTCCCCACTTTTGCCCAGCAGTTACAAGTGATACCTTCTTCCCTTAACCTCTTAGAGTTATTGCTGTCTGTACTGCTATTACTGGCAATTATGCCTTATGAAAAAGTGTTGCTTCTGTTGCTCTGAAATACATCCTCCCACTCTCTCAGGTTTGCAACCTAGATGTCATTACTGGCTTCTTCACTATCTCTTACCCTGCCTCTCCACATCTAAGATGTTGCCAAGGCCTGTTGATTTAACCTTCACCACATCTCTCCAATAGATCCCTTTCTTTCCTCTAACACTGCCACAACTCTAGCCAGGCCAGTGTTACTTATGTCTGGACTACTGCAATAGTCTACTGGTGGATCTGCCTGCTTCAAGTCTCTTCCCACTCTACTCCATTCTCTATTCAGCCATTAAAGTGATTTTCCTGAAACCAGGTCTGACCATGTCTCCTGCTTCACTCAATAAACTCCAGGGGATTCTTATTGCCTTCAAGACCAAATGCAAAATACTCCATTTGGCATTCAAAGCCCTTCACAACAAAGCCCCCTCCTATCTTTCCAATTTTCTTATATTTTACTCCCCAACAGGTACTCTTTGATCCAGTGACAGTGGCTTCCTGGCTTTTCTTTGAATAAGACTCTCCTTCTCTGGGCTCCAGGCATTTCTCTGGCTGTCCCCCATGCCAAGAATGCTCTCCTTCCTCTGCTATAACTACAGACCTCCCTGCTTTCCTTTAAGTTCTAACTAAAATTCTACCTTCCATAGACAGCTCTTCCTCACTCCGATTAGTTTCAATGCTTCTCCTCTTTTCATCATTTCCTCTCTATCCTGTTACATAGCTTGCTTTATATATATATTTGCATACTGTCTCCTCCATTAGAATGCAAGCTCTTTTAAGGACGGACACTGTCTTTTGCCTCTTTTTGTATCCTCAGCATTTAACACAGTGCCTGGCACATGGTAAGTGGTTAATAAACATTTACTGAATGAGTTTTTTACCTTTTTACATGTTATCTCATCCACCAAACTAGACTGTAAGCTTTTAGAGGGAAGAGATCATGTCTATGTTTTTCCCCCTCTTTCCCCTTATAAACTTGTATTAACGCCTAGAATATTGTAAGTACTTTATAAGCATCATTTTAATAAAAATACACCTAATGAAAATCAATCTGTTTTTTATATATACAGAAAAACTTTATTATTCATAACTGGATAGTAAATAAATTTTCCTTTTATCAAGTGAAACAAAATTTATCCAAAAGCCAAATAAATACTGGGAAAAGTGTTGAAAAACATTTAATGAATATTTAATCATCCATTTTTCAAGGACCAACCTAGCTAAGTACAGAGGTAAACAGTAGGCTGGCCATGTGATGATGATGAATTCCGGCTGAGAGATTGGGACTCAATTAAGGAGAAATAAAAGGATTGCCTACTACAGAGAAGAGTCAGTTGGAATTAGATAATATACATTTGAAGTATAGTGCCTTTCTCCCACTCTATTCAGTAGCATGTAATTAGGATGGTGGGGTTTAGAAAGAGATGAGTAGCAACAGGACACGGGGGCTACAGATTCAAGAGTAAAATGCAGAACTGAGTAAAATTTTACAAGAGTAAAATGTAGTTAATTACAAGGTAAAATTTGGAAAGAGAAGTCAGAATAGGAGCCTGAGAAAAGTGCTGGGTGATTAGAAAACCACATCTACCAAACCTAAAGCTATGTAGCTAATCAAGGAAAGACTTACAGGAAAGTAATTTCATTGTTATTTAACATAAATCCCTAAAAGCATTTCTCCTTGAACCTCACCTCATGGATTTGCCGTGCGGCATCAGTGGTAAGTCGGGCAGCCTCTGCTTGCTGGGCAGCTATCTTACATGTTGTCTCCTGTAGTGCTTCAGTGGCTTCCTGTCGTGACTGAACCAGCTGTTGTAGAGATTCTGCATGGGCCTATACAAAAAAAAGCAATACACTTTGGTAACTTGAGCTTAATAAATGTTTTAGCCTTCTCAAAAGTAAAGGAGCTTAATCTAAAATTTGGTTATGTGGGCCACATGCTTGATCTTTCACTTGGTATTATTAAAAACTTTCTATGTATTTCAACAATCATCAGGATTCTGGACCGGCAGAGAGCTTGAGTAGTTCTGTAGTACAAAATCTCAAAGATTCCTAACGTCAGAAGGAACCTCACAGGATACCTAACCTATCAATACTCACTATCAAGTAACCATCCGATCTCTCCTTGAAGGTGCTTCAATAGTAGGAAAGGCTTTTACCATTTGAGGCAGCCCCTTCTCCCTTTGGGTGTTGTTAAACAACATTAATGGGCTGTACAGATTCACAGCTTCTCTAGTTCTGGTAGGAGCTTCATTCAAACTAAACCAGAAAGATGAGTGGCAGATCTTCTTAAGCTAAAAATGAGACTTTCTTTGGAAAATATAGTTCCAGGCCTTGGAAGTATCCAATAAAAGAAAAACAAAACCATTTTTAAACCCCTTCCTGGGAGCCTGCTGAGTCAATTCAATAACAAATATTTATTAAGTATCTACTATGTCTAAAAGTACTAAGGTGGGAAACTGGAAATACAAAGGCATTAATGAAACAGTCCTTGCCCTCAAAAAGTTACTACATTCTACTAGGGGTAGGGAGGATACAATATGCACATAAATAAATAGGATCTGGGACTAGGCTTGTGATTTCACTGGTACAGGGAACTCCCAGGTGAGGAAATTCCCTCTTCCAAGGCCAAATCATTGCCATCTTTGTAGCTCAGATTCTTGGAATCCTTAAAGGTTAAGGACCTGCCCAGGGTCCCACAGCCAGGACAGGTCAGAGTGGGTCTTAAACTAGGTCTTCCTAGCTTAGGAGGACAGCTCTCTATACACTACATCATGTTGCCTCTCTGTTTTGTAAACACAAAGGTTATGCAAAATGACACAAAGCAATTTTTTGAGGAAGAGAACAAAGCAAGCTAGACTGTAGGGAATCCCAAGATTCCCTAAGAGTCCTAGCTTTATGGACTTGGTGAAGCTTGATGTCTTAACAAGGACTTGTTTCCCCACTTTCTACAATACTAACAAGGCAAGGGAGGAAGAGGGATGGACATGCCCATAATAACTAACATTACCTGAGCTGCTTTGTGTCGGGCCTCCTCCAGCTGTCTCTGACTTTCCAGGGCCTCATGTTCGGCCTTCAACTTCAAAAGTGCCAGGTCTCGTTCATGACGCTGCTGCTGTGCCTGTATGTAACACTGAGTCAAATCTGTTCTATAATATAAATAATAACTGTAACAGACTTACTCCAAATATGTGAATATATCAAGGATTTGCTTTTTCATCAGAGACTTGTTTAAAAATACTCTACCTTTGATCTTCATTTTAAAAAAATCTATATGCTAATGTTTATAGGACTAATTATTTAATGTATATACCAGGCTGGACACACTAGAAAAGTGTAGTGCAATAAAAAATGATTTAACTCATCTATAATACTGCTTGAGAGAGACGAAAACAGAGTGAAAAAAATAGAATAAGGGAACCCACTATGGATACCTTTAGGATCTGAGCCAAGGAGACAGTCTCCTGTTGGGCTAGTGATATGCCTCGAACTCTTTCTACATCTGTCAGCTGGCGCACAGACTCCTCAATGGCACTTAAGTAGCTAAGCTCTGCTGTCATACGATGCTGAAGACCAGCAGGAGAAAAGCGCATGGCACCTGAAAGATCACAAGACACAAGATACAAATGTAGAATGCTCACAAGCGACTATTTCTATTTATAACTGTTTATAAATTTAAAAAAAAATGGATCAGACCTGTGATTTCATTGGCATAAAGAACTCCCCAGGTTGGGAATCCCTTTACCAATGCAGATCAGCACCTCTTCTGCAATTGACAGAGACACAAAGAGGTCAAGGAGGCTGTCCAGAGTTACAGAGTCAGGAGGTGAACCAAAGGACAGGATTTTCTGACTCCATGGCTGTCTCCACGACAGCAGGCTGCTTCTCCCAATTCTCATTGTAAGAGTCAAAAATCAATTTTCTGTTTTTCTGAACTTGGCAATTATAAACACTGCCATGGATTTTAATATATCAATGCTAGGGACATGGAAAAAAAAACATTGGCATTTCAAGTTCTTGGCAAGTTTTACTAGAAAAGTTACTAGGTCCTCTTGAATCCCTTTTCTCTTCAATGCTTAGGTTAATATTAAACAATTTATGTTTAGTCTTTCAAAAATACTTACACAATAACAGAATCTTAGAGACAGTAGAAAACTCAGATGTCACCAATTCAAGCCAATGCTAAATTATAAAGTCCCTCTCTCATAACCCTAAGTGGTCACCCAGAGACCTCACTCCTTTCTGAACCAGACAATTTCAGGAATGGACAACCTGAAATGTTAGGGAGTACTCATTTACAATGGGCTTAAATCTATATCCTTGTAATATTTGCCCACTGGTCTTGGTTTTGTCTTCTGGGGCACTAAGTAAAACTAAACTATTTACCTCTCTTAGAAGATTCTCAAACAATATACCCAAGCAGAATTAATGTTTACCTAAAAAAATATATTTTTCCATCATTCAACAGGAAAAGTAGTTTCCTCTGACAGGAAAGTAAAGGAAAATTCAAACTCACGTCTTATGTAAAAAGTTACAATTGCATGAAATTCACTTGCCTGGGGTTGAAGGTGTTCCTGTTGTTGTCTTACTACCTGCTAGATTCATGTCAGAGAAGGCAGCATTAGGTTTGAATGCTGACGGCATTGGAGGCAAGACTGCTGGGGATCTAGTCCTCTCCCCTGAGTTTGCTGGAAGGTCAAATTGTGGAAGTTTCTGAGAGCTTGGAGACAAGGGAGAAGTTGGAGTTCTCTGTGATCTTCCCTTATCTGATGAGAGACTAAAGAATTTTTTTAAGCTAAAACAAAGTGGTACTTTCGAGATCAGACTTTAGATAGTTCTTTAAAAAAAAAAAATTGTGCCTGCAATAACTTTTTTCTTTTTTTTTACCAAAATAGTCATTTCATTGGTATAGGGGACTCCAAACAAGGAAGCTATCTCTGTCAATACAGATCAGAAACTCTTGCCAGAGAGCTTCTTGCGCAGAATCACAGATCCAGTATGGATAATAGGTGGGACTTGAAACCTGCTCATCTCGACTTGGTAGCCTATACCCCAGTCAATTCATAATAGTATAATAATTCATTTTTCTGTAACATGTACTTTAGAAGACACTGACCAAAAGTAAAGGGGAATCTAGTGTTTGATGATGAAACTCTGATTTTTTTCTACAATATATAGGTTTTATCCTTCTTACAGAGCAGCTCATTTTGGGTATCTAAGTGTTAAATCAAAGGCTTCAATATATTTTCTTCTTAAATATCAATTAAAAGATTGACACATAAAATGAAATGACTAACCCACAAAAAGATAAATTTAAAAAGAGTAATAAAATAAAAAAATCAAGATTTCTCCAATAAAGAATAGCATGCTCTTTTTGTGGTGACAGCAGATGGCCATCAATTCGGGAATGACTGAAAAAGCTGCAATATATAAATGTAATACAAGACAATTATTCCATAAGAAATGATGAGCAAGCATATTTCAGAAAAACCTGTAAGGATGTACATGAACTGATGCTGAGTGAAATAAGCAGTACCAGGAGAACACTGTACATGGTAATGGCAATGCTGTGCGACGACCGACTTTTCAGCAATGCAATGATCTAAGACAATTCCAAAAGACTCATGATGGAAAATGCTATCCACATCCAGAGAGAGAATTATGGAGTCTGAATACAGACTGAAGCATATTTTCCTCTTGTTTTGTTGTTTTTTTATTTGTTCTTCCTAATGGTTTTTCCCTTTTGTTTTCATTCTTCTTTCACAACATGATTAATGTGGAAATGTGCTTAATATGATCATGCAGGTAGAGTCTACATCAGACTGCATGCTGTCTTGAGGAGGGGAGGAAAGTCAGAATTCAAAATCTTATAAGAAATAAGTATTGAAAAATAAAAATTAATTATTTTTCTTAAAAATAGCAAGCTAAGAAAATTCCTGTTCTTTTAATTTTACCCATATTCTTAAGCAGTATTTTAATTCTATCTCTAAATATTCTCTCCTTTAATATGCATTAGTTTCTTACAGAATTTCTTTTCCTAATGATGCAAACACTATTCCATTCAATTTTTGCAAAACTAAAAAGCATTTTAAAAATTACTTTAACAATTTCTTATAAAATTATCTAAAGACTTAACTGAGGCAATTGGAAGGCACAGTAAATAGAGCACTGGGCTTGGAATCAGGAAGACTCATCTTCATGATTCAAATCTGGCCTCAGGCATTTATTAGCTGTGGGATCCTGATACCAGGAAAGTCACTTAACCCTTTTTGCCTCACTTCCCCACCTATAAAATGAGCTGGAGAAGGAAATGACAAACCACCCGAGTATCTCTGCCATGAAAACCTCAAAGTGAGTCACAAAGAGTTGGACATGACTGAACAACAACGAACAACAAAAAAGACTTAACTAAAGAACAATAGCAATCAAAATTTTTCAAATGCACTAAAATAAATCTCATCTGATTCACAAAGGAGTTAATAATATAATAATAAACCCCAAGGCATAAATAAAATTATGTATTATACTATAAAAGTCATGAATACATACATGAAAATGTACATCTTGTTTCTGGAGGAATATGAACTAGTTATAACAGTCAAACAATTCCATCCAGTAGACAAAGTTTTATCTCTAATTGACTTGTACTAAACTTCTGTTCTCCCTTTAGATTTCCACCATAGAAAGGGTCCTTCTCCATACTCAGTAATAGCACTCTAGGACTCCTCTATCTCTTCCCCAGACAGGAACTGTTTCTTTCCTCCACCAAAATGAGATTCTTGTGGCTTCTACAGAAGAGTTTGACAGCAGTTTTTCAAATTACATTTGATTAGACTTCACCAAGTTCCAAATGGGTGTGAACAGGGAAGACACAACTCATGGAACAGGAACAAAAAGAAACCAGTCATTTTCTTCCAATCACCTTAGGAAATTTAAGGAGGTGATTATGCAGAAAATATGTGAAGTGCTTAATGACCTGGAAGAGGGAAATCATGTCTGGCATAAGCAGTACTCTGTAAAGAGGCTAAAAGAATATAACAATCAGACCAAAAGCACAGGGAGATTGGCTAAAGGGCAGAGTCATTACACGGAAAGTAGCACAGCAATAAGGAAGCAACTACTAGTTCCTGAAGCATCCAATTAAATTTCTGGGTAGCTGAAACTGCTAGAAATGATTCCTTGTGTCAAGCACTAATTTGTCTCTTGTAATTCCCATTTAACACACTGTGTTCTGCCTTCCTTTTCCACATGAAAATCTTTACAGTTACAAAATGACAACACTATACATGTGGTTCACTCCGGGGAGAGAAAGAGATACTACTACCTCCTTATCCCTAGAAATTATACCTTTTTCAATTCAATATCACATTGTAATTCTTGGCTGCCATAGCACACTGTTAACTCACATTCAGTTTCCAGTAAAAACCCCTAGAACCTTTTCAGACAACCTGCATATCACGCTCCTTATATTTTCAAAGTTAATGTGCTTAATTCATGTAAGATTCTATATTTATCTTCATTAAATTTCATCTTAGTGAATTCAACACAATGCTTTCTTTCTCGAAATCTTTCTGGAGATTTGGAGACATCCAAATGTTTTGGATATTCAGAATATTTTGGAGATCTGGATATGTCCAAATCCCTAAAAAAGGGCAGAATATGTCATTCAACATGTTCTATTCAATGCCAGCTTTGTATTTTCTACAAAGGCACTAATGTAAGATATATAGGGAGTAGAGGAAAGTTAACCTCAAAGTGGAAGATTCTACATTATAATAAAAGTGACTAGAAACAAACACTGCTGTGACAGGGAATCTAATGAGGAGGTTTGAACATGCCAGGTAAAAGATGATCAGAATAAGGTTATAACTGTAATGATAAACAGAGAGCAAATTCAAAAGATAACAAAAGTGGAAAAAGCACACGATTTCACAACATGCCTAATAGGAAAGAGTGTGACAAGCTGAAAATTATCTCAAGGTTTCTTATTTGTAAAGTAAATGATAGGACAGCATTAAGCTTTAATGATACGTAAATTAAATATATAAAAATAATCTTTACCTCATAGATTGTCCAGAAAGATTCTCCAAAGTGCTATCGGTATCAGAATATGGCTCATAATCATTAATGGGAACTTTGCTACTAGTTACAGGCTTCTTTCCCTTGTGAGACCCACGATCTGAACTAGACTGTGTTCTTTCTTCTTCACGCAGAATGTTTTGAGCACCACCAGTAAATGATGCTAACCCTGAAATATAAAATACTTGTAAGCAAGGTTCCAACTGTAAAGGTAAAGGAGCCCGCAAGTCACAATGGATAGGGAATTAGATTTGAAGTCAATAGAAAGAGAAGGACAATCCCTAGATTAAACTCTTCCTCTGACATTTAGCACTTGTGTGACCCTGAGAAATTCATTTAACCTGAGTCTCGGCTTCCTTTTATGGAAAACTGGGATAATGACACCTGTGATACTAAACCCTCACATGGCTGTTACCAGGCTCAGATCATATACATACATATACATACACACATATATATATTTATATAGTTACAAAACACACATAACGATTTAGACATCAGTTACTGCTAACAGCAAATGTGATTAATAACAAAACAATAATAGTAACTATAAAATCAACTTAATAAATATTTCCTAAGGACCTGTTATGTGGTCGCTATTGTGCTAAGCTCCAGGGATAGAAAAGGAGGCAAAAGACAGTCCTTGCAAAACCAGGGACACTAACGAACTGCAGTGGCGTGTGAACTAGTCCAAACGTTATGGAAACAATGTGGAACTATGTCCAAAAGGCTACAGAATTGTGTAATACCACTACTAGGGCTGTATCCTAAAGAGATCAAAGGAAAAGGACTACAAAACCTATTTTTAGCAGCTCTTTTTGTAGTAGGAAAGAACTGGAAACTAAAGAGATACTCATCAATTGGGGAATGGATGAACAGGTCGTGGCATTTGACTGTATAATGCAGTACTACGACTGTGCTCTAAGAAGTGATGAGGGAGGTGATTTATGAACTGACTCAAAGTGAAATGAAAAGAAATGGGAGATCACCTTGAACAGTGAAAACAATGTGGTAATGATGATCAATTGTGAAAGACTTGGTTACACTGAATAATACAATGATCTAAGGAAATTCCAAAAGACTCATGATGAAAAAATGCTATTCACCTCCAGAGAGAGAACTGAAGAACTCTGAGTGCAAACTCAGTACATTTTTGTCACTTTCTTTAAGTTTCTTGGGGTTTTTTTGGAAACATGGCTAACACGCAAATATCTTTTGCATGATTTCCCAAGTACAACTGATATCTTATTACTTGCATTTTCAGTAGGTGTGGGCAAGGATGGAAGGGAGAGAGAAAAAATTTGGAACTCAAAATGTAAAAAGTTAAAAAAGTTAAATGTTGAAAAAAAAAAAAAGACAGGCCTTCGCTTCAAAAAACTTACAATCTAGAAGGTAAGACAAGATGTAAACAATTACATATAGTGAGGAAGAAAAGTAGGAACTTTTTAAAGAAACTAAGCCCACTAAGGTGAACGCAAAAGGAAATTATCAACTTAAGTTTTTAAAAGATATTAACAGAAGATGAAAACAAAGGCAAGTAACTAATGACTATAAATGGGATACACACATCTACAAGAACACCACAGGAAATTTTAAACTTTAGTAAAACACACTCTGGCAGTGAATTTTAAAAGCAACAAAAAGGAGGCTTTTTAATTATGTTGGAAGCAAGAGAAAGATTGAAGAGGGGAAAGAATCAACGTGTGAGGTGAATGGGATCATAACTGATGACAGAAATAATGTTCAGTTGTTTCAGTAACGTCCCAACTCTTTGTGACTTCATTTGGGGTTTTCCTGGCGATGATACTGGAGTGGTCTGTCATTTTCTTCTCCAGCCCATTTTATAGGTGAGGAAACAGGCAAACAGGGTCACAAAGTTAATAAGTGTGTGAGGCCAGATTTGAACTCAGGAAGGTGAGTCTTCCTGCTTTCAGGACTGGCATTCTATACTCTGTGAAAGCTTGCTGACCAATGCAAAACTTGTTTTTCAGTCATTTCAGTTGTGCCCAACTCTTTATAACCCACTTGGGGTTTCCTTGGCCATTTCCTTCTTCAGCTCATTTAACAGATGAGGAAACAGAAGCCTTGTTTTCTCTTCTAAAGAAAATGATCTCAGGTCTGACAAGGACAGAACAAAAATGGCTAGTAGGATGTTGAAACATAAAATAAGAAAATGGAAGAAGAGCACCAGAGTGTCTTCAATGACATCAAAGAACCAATTCCAGATGAACAACATCCAAGGGAATTAAAGGAACTGGCAGATTTCATTGCTGAGCTAATAGTCTATGAAAAAAATGCATAGAATAGAAGGGTCACAGGACTGAAAATAGGCAAATGTTGTTCCAATGTTTAAAAAAGGAAAAGAGATTGACTGATTCTACAAACTGTAATAAACTTTACATTAATTCCAGGCAAAATTGTTGAACATATTACTAAAAGAATGTTTTATGATGACTAAGTTCAAATAGGCTCTTTAAGAACAAATTATGCCTGAAATAGTCTCATTTCTTTTTCTGACAGAATTGAAAGACTGATAAAACAAAAGAATGTTGTAGAGACAATGTATCTGGATTTCAGGCTGGTATTTTGCAAAATCTCTCATTATATACTCTGGGGATAAAATGGAAAGGTATAAGCTACATAGTACAGTTAAACAGATTTGTAAATTGTTGAATGACATCCTAAAGAATCTATGATCAATGGATCATTGTCAACCTAGATGGAGGTTTTCAGATGCCTCAGGGATGTTACTGGTCCTGTGCTATTTAATGTTTTCAATGACTTGAAAATAAAATTAAGTGCTATCTTTATGAAATGTTCAGGGGTTATTAAGCTGAGAATTATTATAACAGATGATTATATCGCTAATAGTAAAAAACCAAAAATATCTATGCATTACAATAGGCCAAATCAATTAAGATGGAAATTAACATAGCAAAGTCCCCTCAAGAATTAGAAATTGAAGATCCCCTGAAGGACAGTGGAGAAAAACAGAGTAAAGGCATAAGCAGACTACAATACATTGTAAACTTGGAAAAGCAATGTAAAAAAATGTGAAAGAAAGGTATGACCAGAATGAAGCATAAATTGGCAAAGGATAATGAAATGTTCTACTCATATACATGCGACGTCAAAAGAATACAAAGATGGCTTCCAGAATGATGGGTAGGTCCTCAGTAGTAAATGTACAATAGAATCTTTATAGGAGTTGCACAGGCTAGGCAGACATGGAGTAAATATAAAGCCCAACATACAGGTTAAAAAAAAAATTAACCTCAAAGTTCAGACAAGATCAACACGAATCAACAGTGTAACATGCTAACCAAAAAAGCTAAAGTGATCTTAAACTAAATTAAGAGAATTTCAAAGTAAGGAAAACAACAGTTCCATTGTACTCTATACATTAGTCAGAATGAGTTCTAAATACCACATCTCAGAAAGGACATTAATAAATTAGATGATGTCCAAGAAATAAAAACTAGGACATGAAGAAACAGATCATGCCACATAAAGATTCTAGAATGTAAAAGAAAAGACTTAGTAGAGACATGACAGATGCCAAGTATTTGAATGAATAAAGAAGGGATGTAGACTTGCTTTGCTTCTCATTAGAAAACAGAACTCCAGAAAAATGGAAGCTAGAGATAGAGTTAGGCTTAGCATAAGAAAAAATACAACAATCAAAATGTCTTAAAAGTGAAACTGACTACTTCAAAGAGTAGTGGATTCATTAATCCCATAAGTCTTCAAAAGGATATTATATGGACACTTGGTCTAGCAGATTATAGAGGTGATACGTGTTTGGGTATAATAACTGTTGTTAACTTCTGAAGTTTCTCTAATTCTGTGATTTAATCAAATTAAAGATAATATATGAAAAGCATTTTGCAATGCTTAAATGTTATAGAAATGTCTGCTATTATTATTTTATAACCATCAAAACACGAAATATATTTTCTTATTAATGCAAGTAAAAAACAATATTCATTTCTCAGAGTGAACCATAAATAAATCATTAGTTATTGTATTAACATTATAAAAGACATTTCTTAAAGTTATAGCTGTAACAAAGAACATTCTGTTAAAAAGATTCACAGCTGAGATAATTATACCAATGCCTTATTAAAAAAATTAATACATGCTTAAAAAAGTGATCAAATATTTGAAAATGTATTTTTTTTAAATAGTAAGAAATTGGACTTTTACATTTCTGACTTTTCCTTATACAGAAATAAAGGATCTCTAAGAATTATCAAAAAA